>CM052548.1:38372025-38401964 GCA_028533065.1 Trachops cirrhosus
AGACCCATCTTTCATTCCATCACTATTGGTTCCCTGTGCATTTTTCTTCATTAAACTTATTGTAGCCTGCATTTTTTCATCTAATTTGTGACCAAAATCAACCAATTCTGTGAGTATCCTGATCACCAGTGCTTTGAACTGTGCATCTGATAGGTTGGCTATCTCTTGGTCGCTTAAAAGGATGGGTTCTGGGGCTTTCCATTCTTCTTCTGTTTGAGCCATCTTTTTGCTGTTTTTTTTTTTTGTTCTTTTTTTGTTTGTTTGTTTTTTGGTCTGGTTGAGCTCCTGTAGTGAGGGGCAGGGCCTTAGGTGTTCACCAGATCGGGGCACCCCAGTTGCTGGGTTGTGACACTGTATGTGGGGGCGGGGTCCGAGAAGGACAATGGCACTTGCTCTGCTCTCTGCAGGACCCCAGACACCTCTGCTGCTTTCCGCAAGCTGACTGGGCCCCTCTGGCACCAATTCCGGTGTGGGTGGGCCTATGTACCCTGTGGGACCTTCCTTTTCAGTCAGTGACCCAAAGCTCTATTTCTCGGTGCTGGGACCCTGAGTTGGGCACAGTGCCTTGCCTCACAATGGCTGCCTCGCTGGGTCTGCCAGTCGCCACCCCCTGGCTGGGGCCCACCAGCCACCGCCGCTTGTGCACCCAGGGTCTGCCTGCTGTGGACTTGCACCGCCCCGGTTGCTCAGCTCTCTGCTCCGCGTCCCTCTCCCTGCCCGACTCCGCCCCTCCTATCGGTCTGGATGAACATGTCTATTTTTAAATCCTTGGGTGTCCAACTTCCATACACTTCAATTTTCTGTCAGTTCTGGTTGTTATTTTGTTTCTATATTGTTGTTGTCCCTATCTTGGTTGTGCGAGGAGGCACAGTGCATCTAGCTATGCCTCCATCTTGGCCGCTCAGTACTATCTATATTCTTTTATTCATTTAGTAAACACTCACTAGGGACCTGTCTGCTAGATAAGAAAGACAAGGGGCTCAGACATAGTCTTTCCCTATGGGCAATCACATTCTACCAGCTAAGACAAATGCTAACCACAATAATGAACATAATACAGCAGAAGTGGGTATAAAGCATATTCTCCGATATTATTCAGTAATTATATAGTATGGCCTATCTCTCAGGATTATAAACTACTTGAGCACAAAAGACATAAATTTTTCTATACATTCATTATTAACTAATATAATTTAAAGGATTATTAAGACTATATTGTGTTAAAAGTCAAATAAGGCCATATGATCAAAGGACATTTACTTTTGTTAATAAAAAAATTACTTCCTGAAATTCTTGATTAAAATGGTTAAAGATTAGTGTTTTAGCATTTTATAAAAATTTTTTTAAAGTTGTTTTTTTTTAAAATTTTTTATTTATTTATCTTTAGAGGCAAAGGGAAGGAGAGAGGGAGAGAAATATCAATGTGTAGTTGCTTCTCATGCGTCCCCTGCTGGGAACTGGCCTGCAACCCAGGCATGTGCCCTGACTGGGAATTGAACCTCGATCCCTTGGTTCACAGGCCCGTGCTCAATCCACTGAGCTACACCAGCCAGGGCACATTTTATGAAATTTTACGTGATGTGATGTACTCACTTGCCAGACTAACTGGTGGTAGGCTATACTTCACTGACTATCCTCAAAGTGATAACATACATATTTTCTGATTCAAACACAGTAATACAGCAACACCAAAAAACAAATGGTGCAAAAACAGAGAGCCCCACATGTAAAATAGCACTCAAAAGCCCTATGAACTATTTTCCACATGTCAAGCCTAAATCAGGTTTTAATAAACAAAAGAACTACTCAATTACTTCTTTTGAAATTCCTTAAAAATTAAATTCATATAACTTTATAATTTTTCCTTCCATCTTTAAAAAAGCAGATTTAAATCCTTAGATTTGACCTTTTTTGATCATTTAAATTTGAATTTTAGAAATAAGATAGTAACCTATATCAATTTTCAGCTGAAAAAACTATTAGTATATGAACGTTTAAACACATACCTAGAATAGGGAGGTCTAACCATCTACATGCAAAAAAATCTTGCTCTGTTGATAGTAAGACTGCAATATACAACCCCAAATCATTGAGGCACATAAGACTTAGAGACAGGAACAGAGAATAATATAGGGAGAAGCAAAAAGTGTTAAATGGACTCATTCAGTGAGGAAATCAGAACTGCAGTGAATATCTACATATTTTCATCAGATTAATCTAGAGACAAAAGCAAAAGATTTTTGATGCTTAGCAATTTAAGAAATTTAAGTACTCTTAGCTACATTTTTTTTAGTGGGCCAATATACAATCACTACTTTTTTTTTTTTTTCAATCACTACTTTTAACTAGGGTGGAAACACTAATAATTTCACTAAGATACTTGATTTCTATAAATAACAAAAAACATAGTGCAGAAGCATGAGAGAAATCACAAAGAAACTATTTCTTACAATTAAACCATAAAGAAATACAGTAGGAAAGAGCCACATTACAGTTCTTTAATCAGCTTGTTGATTTTAGCATGAAGAAAAGAAATTCAGTCATGTATTTATTTATCCAACACGTATTCATAAAATCTATTATATGCTAGGTACAGGGTATACAAAAGTAAAGTAGTTAACTGCCTAAAGAAAAAGATATGTAAACAGATTATGCACAATGTAAACAAATAAATCAATCAAGTGATGAGGGAGTAGAGAGAAAGAAAGAAATACCTGTGAGAACCTGAGAAAACCTCTCAAAAAAGTAACATGTGGGCCATTTCTTTAGGGATAAGTAACATCTATTTTTTCAAAGTGAAGAGAATGTGAGTGGAAGAGGTGGTGGACAATCCAGGTAGAAGGAACAAAGGTAAATTTAAAAGCTTAAATCACTCTATAATTGGTGAAATACCAATTTAATGAAAACAAACTCTCCCCTACCCCCCAGCCAAAAAAACACAAGACCTAGCATCAGAAGACCTGCATTCAAATCCTAGTTCTACCATTTACTAATTATATTTTCTTGGATAAGTCAACCTCTATGACTTCCTTTCATTTTTAAGTTGCAATGCTTTAAAACTATTCAAGAATCTTGATACACCCAAAAACAAAAATAAATGCTCAGAATATTAAAATTTCAAGATCAAAATATTAGCTTATCATTTCACATTGAATGTATACCATATGTACAAACAACCAATCTTTCATGGCCTATAAAATTTTCACAAAATTAAATACTTTGAATTATGCAGAAGTTATATTTTCTGTAACACATTTAACTGTAATCTACACATTCCATAGAATACAAAACAAGCCTCCAACATACCCAAAATCAACATGTGACAAAAGTTTAATGAAACAAGCTTTATACTTAACTGGTCTCCCTAATGGGACATTAAAGCAGCAACTGTACATCTGTGTCTCTGTTCCTCTCATCGTGGTTTAACTGACAGGAAGCAGAGAACAAGATATGGCATACAAACATCAAGTATTTCCTGCCTTCTCTGCTACATCTTTATGTCTTGTTTTATAAATAGACCAATAGTTTATGTGAAAACATATCAAAATATGTTATCAGAAATACAACATACAAATGATGAAGAGTATTTACGAAAACAGCAAATAAAAAAGTATTTTGAGGTTGGATTCCAAGTTCATTCTGCACACAAAGAGTCATTATTATAGTTTAATGAAGAAGTGTACTTAGTATTAAATACCTTATAAATTAAAGCGTAAAAATCATAATGGCTGAGTAAAAGCAATCAAATGCCTGAACAACAGAATAATCTCTCAAACTATTTTATCCAACTAGTTAAGTAAATAACACTTCCCCACCTAGATTTATGAGATCTGTCCAGAAAAAATCCAGCCATTGTTAATTTAGCAAGAACAGTGTGTGCAGCATCAATGTAACCTGGCAACCAAGAAGAGTGGACAGGACTGTCCTTCATTATACTAAGTCAGTGGGGCCGGTAGACATCCACTGAGTGAGCACACACACTAAGTGGCTGTGGCATTCAAAATGACAGCAAGTAAAGCAATGAATCTGCCCTAAAATTTATTTTTATAATTTCATTTTTATTAGTTATTAGTACCTAATACACAAATAAAATGCATACATACAAATAAAATGTGTATGTTGCTATCAAATAATGTTTTTATCTCCACTTATTTTTTATTTAATCTTTAGTGTATTTTTTTCCATTACCATTTAATCCCCTTTTACCACTCTCTCCCCAGCAATCACCACACTGTTGTCCATGTCCATGGGTCCTTTTTCCTTTTTGCTCCATCCTCCCACCCCCTACCCCCCCACCACTAGCTGTCATTTGCTCTCCATCTATGAGTCTGTTTCTGTTTTGCTTGCTAATTCAGTTTGTTCTTTAGATTCATGAGTGAAATTATATGGTATTTGTTTTTCTCTGACTGGCTCATTTCACTTAGCAAAGTATTCTCCAGGTCCATTCATACTGTAGCAAAGGATAAAATTTTCTCCTTTTTAACAGCCAAGTAGAAGTCCATTCTGTAAATGTCCCATAGTTGTTTTATCTACTCATCTATTAATGGACATTTGGGCTGCTTCCATATCTTGGCAACCATATATAATGCTGCAAAAAATATAGGAATGGTTATGTTCTTTCAAATAAGTGTTTTGAGTTCCTTTGGATATATTCTCAGAAATGTGATTGCTAGATCAAAGGCAGATCCGTTTTTAGGTTTTTGAGGTATCTCCATACTGCTCTCCATGGTGGCTGCACCAGTATGCATTCCCACTAACAGTGCAAAAGGGTTCCCCTTTCTCACATCCTCACCAACACTTCTTTGTTGATTTATTGATGATAGCCTTTCCGACAGGTATGGGATCTTCAGAATCTCACTTTGGTTATAATTTTTTAAATATATTTTATTGACTATGCCATCCGATTTTCCCACTTTATTCCCCTCCGACCTGCACACTCCCTCCCACCGCACTCCCGCCTCCCTTAGTTCACGTCCATGGATCGTACATAAGTTTTTGGGCTTCTACATTTCCTATACTATTCTTAACCTTCCCCTGTCTATTCTGTACCTACCATTTATGCTTTTGATTCTCTGTACCTTTTTCCCCATTCCCCCAACCCCTTCCCTATTGAAAACTCTCCATGTGATCTCCATTTCTGTGATTCTGTTCCTGTTCTAGTTGTTTGCTTAGTTTGCTTTTGTTTCTTTTTAGGTTCAGTTGTTAATAGTTTTGAGTTTGTTGTCATTTTACTGTTCATAGTTTTGATCTTCATTTTCTTAGATAAGTCACTTTAACATTTCATATAATAAGGGCTTGGTGATGACGAACTCCTTTAACTTGACCTTATCTGGGAAGCACTTTATCTGCCTTTCCATTCTAAATGAAAGCTTTGCTGGATAGAGTAATCTTGGATGCAGGTCCTCGCCTTTCATGACTTTGAATACTTCTTTCCAGCCCCTTCTTGCCTGTAGGATTTCTTTTGTGAAATCAGCTGACAGTCTTATGGGAACTCTTTGGAAGGTAAATGTCTCCTTTCCACTTGCTACTTTTAAGATTCTCTCCTTATCTTTAATCTTGGATGATGTAATTATGATGTACCCTGGTGTGTTCCTCCTTGGGTCCAACTTCTCTGGGACTCACTGAGCTTCCTGGACTTCCTGGAAGTCTATTTCCTTGGCCAGATTGGGGAAGTTCTCCTTCATTACTTGTTCAAATAAGTTTTCAGTTTCTTGCTGTTCCTCTTCCCTTCTGGCACCCCTATGATTCAGATGTTGGAACATTTAAAGTTGTCCCCGAGGTTCCTAAACCTCTCCTCATTTTTTGAATTCTTGTTTCTTCATTCTGTTCTGGTTGAATGATGTTTCTTCGTCCTTCTGGTCTGAACTGTTGATTTGAGTCCCAGTTTCCTTCCCATCACTGGTGGTTCCCTGTACATTTTTCTTTATTTGACACTTCATAGCCTCACTTTTTCCTGTTTTGTGACATACTCAACCAATTCTGTGAGCATCCTGATTACTGGTGTTTTGTCTTGTGCATCTGATAGGTTGGCTATCTCTTCAATACTTAGTTGTATTTTTTCTGGAGCTCTGATCTATTCTTTCATTTGGGACATTTTTTTTTGTCTCAGTGCACCTGTTACATAGTAAGGGATGGAGCCTTAGGTATTTGCCAGGGCAGGGCAACCCAGGTTGCGGCACTGTATGTGCGGGGGGAGGTCAGAGAGGGAAGAATGATGATTGTTCAGCTCTCTGCCAACTTTCAGTCACTTTTGCAGCTACCCACAAGCAAATTGGATACTTCTGGTGCTGATTCCCGGGTGGGTGGGTTTGTGTACATTCTAGGACCCTGTGGTTATCTCCAACATGCTGTCTTGTGAGACTGGGAGTTTCTCTCTCTGCCTCAACTCCCACAGATTTTTTTAGTCAGAGGTTTTGAGGCTTTATTTCCCCAAGCTGGAACCCTGGATTGCATGGTCTGTCTCACTCTCCAGATGTTCCTCCTGGTTTATCCGCATGCAAATGTGGGACCACTCATTGTGCCAGCCGCTGCCTTGTCTGGTCCACCAGCCACCACCTTGCTGTGAGTCCTCTCTGCCCTGGATGCCTGTCTCCACCCCTCCTACCAGTCTGGATGAATATTTCTTTTTTAACACCTTGGTTTTCAGACTTCCATACAGTTTGATTTTCTGTCAATTCTAACTTTTTGTTTTTAAATTTGTTGTTGTCCTTCTTTTGGTTGTGTGAGGAGGTACAGTGTATCTACCTACACCTACATCTTGTCCAGAAGTCTGTGGTTTTAATTTGCGTTTCTCTGATTAGTGACATTGAGCATTGTCTCATATGTCTATTGGCCATCAGTATGTCCTTTTTGGAGAAGTATCTATTCAGGTACTTTGCCCATTTTTTAATTGGGTTTTGCTTTTTGGTGTTGAGTTTTATAAGTTCTTTATAAATTTTGGATATCAACCCCTTATCAGATGTATCAGTGAATATGTTCTCCCATTTCTGTGGGTTGTCTTTTTATTTTGTTGATGATTTCCTTTGCTGTGCAAAAACTCTTTAGTTTGATGTAGTCCCATTTGTTTATTTTTTCTTGTTTTTTTGCCTGCGGAAATATATCTGCTAAAAAGTTGCTATAAGCTATGTCCGAGATTTTGCTGCCTATGTTTTCTTCTAGGATTTTTATGGTTTCAGGTCTAACAGTTAACTTTCTGATCCATTTTTAATTTAGTCTTGTGTGTGGTGTAAGAAGATGGTCTAATTTCATTTTTCTGCACATATCTATCCAATTTTCCCAACACCATTTATTGAATAAGCTATCTTTAGCCCACTGCATGTGCTTGCTTCCTCTGTCGAATGTCAGTTGACTATGAAGGTGTGGGTTTATTTCTGGGCTCTCTATTCTGTTTCATTGATCTATCTGCATCAAGTTTTGGTTAAGCTTGAACATTCCTCCACGGAAACTATTTGGATGATTCAGAAGGCCGCAGCTATGGCCAACTGGTGATTGGCAGCTTCATTATAATCACACACATCACCTCTTGTGCAGTTTTTTGGCAAAACATCAAATCATCCAGGAGACTCAGCCCCTTATAGCCAATATTTGATGCCCTGTCACTTCTGGCTTTTCCCAAAACTAAAATCACCTTTGAAAGGGAAGAGATTTCAGATTGTAGATGAGATTCAGGAAAATACAATGGGGCAGCTGATAGTTATTGGAAGAACTTGGTGAGGACCCAAGGTACCTACTTTGAAGGGGACTGAGGCATCACTATCCTATGTACAATGTTTCTTGTATTCTGTATCTTCTTCAATAAATATCTCTATTTTCCATAGCACATGGCTGGATACTTTCTGGACATACCTCCGATGACCCCCCCCTCTCAAACCCTGCCCTTACCTCTGAAAAAAGATAAGTTCTATCCAAAAAAAAATAAATAAAAAGCCTTCAACCAACTGGCTCAAAACAAAGCAGGATGGAGAGCTTGCCTCTTTGATCTTTAGTTATTTTCTTTTTTTACCACAGCTTGTCAGCACTCTTCTGATTATAATTTGTGTCCCTAACCAAACTATATCTCTACTCTGTTGCCCACTTCCTTATATATCCCAAACATATTTACTTATTTATGTTCAACTTTCAACTAAACACAAATAAAAAAAACCCTCTCTATTTCAAAAAGTCACGTGATGTAATGTACAGCATGGTGGCTATAGTCAATAAGTACCATAGTGAATGTTTAAAATTGCTATGAGAGTAAATCTTAAAAATTCTCATCACAAGAAAAAAATATTTATCTTTGTAGAGTGACAGATGGTAACTAGACTTATTGTGATGATCACTTCCAGTGTTACAAATATCAAATTTTTAGGCTGTATACCTGAAACTAATATAATGTTATGTGTCAATTATACTTAAATCAAAAATAAAATTTTAAAACTTTTTAATTAAAATTTTTTAAAAGATCAATTCTTATTGTGGTATGTCATTTTAAGCAAACTTCCAATTAATAACAACTAAAACAGAGGTGCTCATTTTTCATCATACTTAGCTGCCTCCCAAACTAATAATTTTTAAGAATCACCTTAATTCATCAATCATATGCCTTATATTCATTCTACAAAAACTTGAAAACAATGAGCCCACATTCTCCATTCATACTGGTTAATTCTTACCTAAGCTGTAATCCCACAACTACAATTTCACCAGGCTTTAGTGCTATTCCTCTCTTAGTCAATATTCAAAAATGAATCAATACTTTACAACATATAAGCCTATCTTCAGCTTCCTGTGACTTCCCTTTGCTAAACAGTGCTTAATGTACACCTAATTAATAATCAGCTTTAAGCATGGCACCATGCTCATAAAGTAACTTTTCTTTAAAAAAAAAAACTTTATTGATTTTTAGAGAGAGGGAAGGGAGGGAGAAAGAAAGGAAAGAAACACCAATCTGTTGTTGCGTGTGGTATACACCCCAACAGAGACCAAACCCGAAACTAGGCATGTGCCCTGACCAGGAATCAAACTGGAGACTTTCTGCTTTGTGGGACAACACCCAGCTAACTGAGCCACACTGGTCAGGGAAGTAACTTTCTTAAATGAACAGGCTGGAAAACAATTTCATTTTTACCCAGTGTTTTTCAGTGGAAGGATCTAGTTCATTGCTTTCAAGAGTGTAAGAGTTACTATTTCTGGTGCTTTCATAGCATATCTTTAGTATACTTCTTTCTGCTCATACTTGTAAATGTATTACTTCAATTGTTCCAAATCCCTAGGAATAAGTGTTCCTGAACCCTGAGGAAAGTACCCATTTTCCTTACACATTAGATGCCTTCCTACTGCCTCTGGCTCCAATGATTGAATTACTCTAAAAGATGAGAAATCTCAGAGCAGCTACAGAGAATCTGTGTCCAGCACCTTCTCAACAATCAAATATGCTAACAATAGTGTGCAACTATTTTATTCTACCAAGGCCAGATAAGTACTACATCTTCATTTCAGTTTATTCCCAAGACTAACAGGTTGTAAATTATCTCTAACAACACACTAATTTGTCTCTCATCCATCCAAGGATCAAATATAACATCTGGTTTATTTTATTTTTTAAAGATTTTATTTATTTATTTTTAGAGAGAGGGGAAGGGAGGGAGAAAGAGAGGGAGAGAAACATGGATGAGAGAAACATCAACTGGTTGCCTCTGGTACATGCCCGAACCTGGGACCAAACCCACAACCTAGGCATGTGCCCTTACAGAGAATGGAATTGGCAACCCTTTGATTTGCAACATGACACTCAACCAAATGACACATCATCAAGGCCTAACATTCAGTTATAAAGTTCACATATAGCATTTTGAGTAAAATTATTAATACAACAAGTCATCTATTTCTAAATAAAAACCATTGCAAACTGTCTTTCAAACTAAAATACATAAAATTAATTTCAATTAATTACTCTAATTTAAATCTAAAATCTTCACATCATATTTCTTTATACTTTAACGCATAAGTATGTATGTTTTGCATGGTATATATTTTTTAAGACTTTATTTTTAGCAAAGGGGGAAGGGAGGGAGAGAAACATCAAATGGTTGCTTCTCACACACCCTCAACTGGGGACCTGGCCTGCAACTCAGGCATGTGTCCTGACCGGGAATTGAACCAGTGACCTTTCAGTTCACAAGCCAATGCTCAATCCACTGAGCCATACCAGCCAGGGCTGCATAGTATATTTTAAACTTTATATAAATAGTATCATACTGTATATATTCTTCTAGGATACTGTAACGAGTTTCTTTAAGACATAAAATTTTGCATAAACACAAAGTTCATTTGGAAAGAAAGTAAACAATATACGTTCTCTAGAACTTAGTGCTTGGAAAAATATTACATGATTATTAGGCTTCCATTATAAAAAGAGAAATATCTAAGATGCACAAAATGGACTTCTGGTCAATATGGCAAAGTAGGTAAACACTGTTTACCTCATCTCACAATGACAACAAAATTACAAGAAAACTATAGAACACCCATCATCAAGAACCTGAAGTCTAGCTGAACAGAAGTCCTACAACTAAGGACATACAGAAGAAGCCATGTGGAAATTGGTAGGAGGTAGGGGGCCATTTCTCCCACACCCACATGGGGGTGTTAAAAATCTGGAAAAATATCTTGCCTCTGGAGGTCCTGCCTGCAGAGATTTCCCCTGAAGAGTGATAGGTCCCAGCCCTACACCAAGCTCCACAGCCCAGGGTTACAGTGAAGGAAGGGAAACTCCCCATAATTTCTGGCTGTGAAAACTAGTTGGGATTGCAGCTGAGTGAGACAGAAGGCTTCTAGAGTCCCAGGCGTTCCTCTTAAAGGGCCCTCAATGGATTTATTTGCTAATAAACTCACACCCTCTTAGCTCCAGCACTGGAGCAGCAGATGAAAAAGCATCAGGGATATACAAGGAGGAACTGGCCTGTCTAGAGTCAGAGCGAGGGCTGGAGGGGCAGCTTTCTCCTAGACAGAAGTGTTGGCAGATTCCATTATTCCTTGTCAAACCTTTCTACCACCCAACTGGCAGACCCAGGCAGGTGACGAATCTGAGGCTCTAACAACCTGGCTTACACTATTGGCCCCACTCTACTGATTCTCTGAGACCTTGCCCCCCAAACTTGCACGCCCACCCAAGTTTGTTCCAGCAGCTTTTAAATACAAATAGGCAGTCTTGGTTCCTGGTATGGACTTTCCTAAAATCTCTCAAAGATTTACAGACCCCAAACAAGTGGCAACTCACCTCAGCATGCCCTGTACTTCTTACTAAATAGCACTAAGCCCAGCATTAGTGTTACCCAGCCTCAGTTGGCAGCTTAGCCTCTCCCAGGTACCTCTAAGACCAGCATAGGCAATGACCCTTTGCAAATCAGTTGTGGATCATAAAAGGTGGCCCCAGGCTAGGTACAGGTAGCAGTTGACCTTGGCCTGCACCAGAGCTGTTCCTAAGAGGTTCCAGGACCAACACAGACAGTGTCCAGTTTCACACCACACAAGAGCATGACTCAACCACCTCTACAAACAACACACCAAAACATTAGATTTGGCAAGCACCACAGCTGTGCTAAAGCAAATCCTGATCCATGGAGTCAGCCCCTGCACATTAGCTCCTCCATTGTAGTCACAGCCACTCAGACTGAGGGTCAAACCCTCTCACTGACATACCAACAGAGATCAAGGCTCTACTACAACCAGAGGGCACACACCACCCACACAAGGAACACACCTGGAGCACCTGGATTAGGTGACCAGGGTAACTGCACCACTGGACCAAACGATGTAAAGCTACTCTACCAAGACGGGGAGGTGCAGCAGCTCTACCTAACACATAGAAACAAACACAGGGAGGCAGACAAAATGAGGAGACAGACAAAATGAGGAGACAGAGAAACATGTTTCAAATTAATCAAAAAAAAACCTCCAAAAATAAATAATAAATAATAAATAGAGAGAAGCAATCTACCAGATGCAGAGTTCAAAACACTGGTTATAACGATGCTCAATGAACTTAGGGGAAGAGTAGATATATTCATTCATCCAAATGTTCCAATGAAAGGATACAGGGTGGTTGAATGGATAAGAAAACAATATTCATATACATATGTGCCTACAAGAGACCCACCTCACATTGAAAGACACTGACTAAAACAGAATGAAGAAACAAGAATTCAAAAAAATGAGGAGAGGTTTTGGAACCTCCAGGGCAACAGCAAGAAACTGAAAACTTATTTGAACTTGAACAAATAATGAAGGAGAACTTCCCCAATCTGGCCAAGGAAATAGACATGCAAACGAAAATTTAAATATGTCATGCAAACGAAAATTTAAAAAAGAAAAGCTGGGGTAGCAATACTGTATCAGAGAAAAGAGAGTTTAGAAACAAAGGCATACTTTTCAGCTTTTGGCTTGAAGGAGACTAAGGTGCAACTTTCTTCACTCGTTCTGAAATCACGTTCATCTAACACCAGCCACATCCACCATGCTGCTGAAGTTAGACCCCAATGAGATTAAAATCACATGCCTGAGGTGCACTAGTGGGGAAACTGGTGCCACATCTGCCCTGGTCCCCAAGGACAGACCCCTGGGCCTGTCTCTAAAAAAGGTTGGTGATGACATCACCAAAGCAACCAGTAAATGTAAGGGTCTGAGGATTACAGTGAAACTGACATTTCCGAACAGACCAGCCCAGATTGAGGTAGTGCCTTCTGCCTCTGCTTTGATCAACATAGCCCTTAAAAGAACCTCCGTGAGACAGAAAGAAGAAAAAAAAAAATTAAGCACACTGGAAATATTTCTTTTGATGAGACTGTCAACATTGCCTGACAAATGTGGCACCCAATCTTTAGTTAGAGAACCCTCTGGAACCATTAAAGAGATCCCAGAGACTGCCCAGTATGTGGGCTGCAATGCTGATGGCTGCCATCCTCATGGTATCATAGATGACATCAACAGCGGTGCAGTCAATGCCTGGCTAGTTAAAAACTAAAGTAAAATATTTCAGTTAAAGATCATTTGACCACCAAAAACACCCCACAAAACTTTTTTTAAAAATACAAACATATTTTAAAAATAGAAGAAACAAAGGACCCAGCAATTCCACTTTTGGGCATTTATTCAAAAAAACCCAAAACGCTAATTTGAAAAGTCATATGCATCCATATGCTCATTTCAGCATTATTTAAATAGCCAAGAAATGAAAGTAACCTAAGTATCCACTGATAATCAAATTAATAATGAAGAGATGGTACAGATATACAATGGAATATTACTCAGACATGTAAAGGAATGAAACCTTGCCATCTGCAATAACATGGATTGACCCAGAGAGTACTATGCTAAGTGAAATAAGTCAGAAAAAAAAGACAAATACTATATAGTTTCACTTACATGTGGATTATAAAAAACAAAATAAATGAACAAACAAACCAGAAACAAACTCATAGAAACAGAGAACATTTTGATGGCTGCCAGATGTGAGGGATGTTCGGAGGAATGGGTGAAAGGGGGAAGGAATTAAGATGTTCAAATTGCCAGTCATAAGAACAGTCACAGGGATGTAAGGTACAACATAGGCAGGAGTTCCAGCTAAGATGGAGGAGTAGATAGATATGATTTACTTCCTCACACAATCAAAAGAAGGAAAAAAAACAACTGAAAAACAAAAAACAATCAGAACTGCCACAAAATCAAACTGTGTGGAAGTCCAACAACCAAGGAGGAGTTAAAGAAGAAACATTCATTGAGACTAGTAGGAGGGGTGAAGATGAGAAGCTGGGGCAGAGAGGGTGTACAACACAGGGTGGTACCACATTCGTGTGCAGATAAGCCAGGAAGAACAACTGGGGAGCGAGACAAACCCCATAACCCAGGGTTCCAGCACGGGGACATAAAGCCTGAAAACCTCTGACTATAAAAACCTGTGGGGGTTGTGGAGGGAAAAACTCCCAGTTTCACAGGAGAATCTGTTGGAGAGGCCTGTGGGATATAGGATGTACACAAGCCCACCCACCCAGGAATCAGCACCTGAAACAGCACAATCTGCTTGCAGGAAGCAAAGGAAGTGATAGAAAATGGGACGAGAGCTGAGTAAGCTAGCAACTGGCATTGTTCCCTCTCTGACCCCTCACCCACACACAGCACCACAATGCAGCAACCTGGATTGCCCTGCCCTGGTAAATACCTAAGGTTCCATTCCTTTCTATATAACAGGTGCACCGAGACAAAGAAATATGGCCAAAAGGAAAGAAAAGATCAAAACTCCAGAAAAACAACTAAGTGTCAAGGAGAGAGACAACCTATCATATGCAGAGTTCAAAACACTGGTAATCAGGATGCTCACAGAAATGATTGAGTTCATTACAAAATGAAGAAAAAAATAAAGGCTATACAAAGTGAAACAAAGGAAAATATACAGGGAACAAGAGTGAAGGAAAGGAAATGGGACTCAAATCAATGATTTGGAACAACAGGAAGAAATAAATATCCAACCATAACAGAATGAAGAAACAAGAATTCAAAAAAACAAGGAGAGGCTTTGGAACCTCCAGGGCAACAGCAAGAAACTGAAAACTTATTTGAACTTGAACAAATAATGAAGGAGAACTTCCCCAATCTGGCCAAGGAAATAGACTTCCAGGAAGTCCAGGAAGCTCAGTGAGTCCCAGAGAAGTTGGACCCAAGGCGAAACACACCAGGGTACATCATAATTACATCATCCAAGATTAAAGATAAGGAGAGAATCTTAAAAGCAGCAAGAGAAAAGGAGGCAGTTACCTTCCAAAGACTTCCCATAAGACTATCAGCTGATTTCACAAAAGAAACCTTGCAGGCAAAAATGGGCTGGAAAGAAGTATTCCAAGTCATGAAAGGCAAGGACCTGCATCCAAGATTACTCTATCCAGCAAAGCTTTCATTTAGAATGGAAAGGCAGATAAAGTGCTTCCCAGATAAGGTCAAGTTAAAGGAGTTCATCACCACCAAGTCCTTATTATATGAAATGTTAAAGGGACTTATCTAAGAAAAAGAAGATCAAAACTATGAACAGTAAAATGACAACAAACTCAAAACTATTAACAACTGAGCCTAAAAAGAAACAAAAGCAAACTAAGCAAACAACTAGAACAGGAACAGAATCACAGAAATGGAGATCACATGGAAGGTTATCAGTGGGGTGAGGGAGGGGGAGAATGGGGAGAAAAAGTGGGACAAATGTAATAGCATAATCAATAAAATATACTTAAAAATAATGTACAGTATAGGTAATATAATCAATAATATTGCAGTAACTACATATGGTGGCAGATGGGTACTAGACTTATTGGGGTGATCACTTCAGAATTTATATAAATGTCTAATCACTATGTTGTATACCCAAAGCAACTACAATATGTCAACTGTAACTGAAAAATAAAAAATAACTAAAAAATAGGATGTATAAAGCAGCCTATTGCAATGTTGCCTCTCACACAAACACAAAAAAGCTGCCTTTCTTCAGAAGATACTTCATTTCAGAGATGCCATGTATGGACATCTTAACAAGAAACCTGGGGGGCCTAACCCCAACAATCTCTTTCTAAGTTTCCTAAAAGGCACAGGCTCTATCATCACCACTGAAACAGTGATGATTTCATCAGCATGAGTATGTTCTAAATTGCCATAAGAAAATCTCTGGCTAAGTTTGTTTTAAAACTCACTTCTTTAATTCACTTTGAAGCTAAATCATACACAGCAACTCAAAGTTCTCAACTCAATTAAGGCTCTGGCTGGGTAACTTTGTTAGTTGGAGCATTGTCCTGATACACCAAGGTTGTGGGTTCAATCCCTGGTCAGGGAACATATAAGAATCAACCAAAGAATGCAAAAGTAGAACAAATTGATGTTTCTCTCTATGTTCCCCCCTCTCTCTAAAATCAATAATAAAATTTTAAGGAAGAAAAAGTTCTCCCAATTAAAAAGAATACAATAGGAATGTGTAAATCAGAAAATGCCTAGTGAGCCCTGACTGGTGTGTCTCAGTGGGTTGGGCATCATCCCTAAACTGAAAGGTTGCCTGTCCGATTCCTGGTCAGAGCACATGCCTGGGCTGCAGGTTCAGTTCCTGGTTGAGGGCGTGCAAGAGGCAACCTTCCTGTTTCTCTCCCTTACTATCTCTCTCCCTTCCCCTCTCTCTAAAAATAAGTAAACAAAACCTTTTTTATAGGAGGAAAATGCCTAATGAGGAATGAAATCTACAGGAAGATGTTAATTTGAAAGTGTATTTCACCTATTACTATAAGGCATATAAAAATGATTGAAATCATTGCCAAGTCCTTTTACTATGAAAATTAAACTCAAAGTTATTGCACAGAAAGTCCTTAGATTGGAAGAGAAGCCAGTAATTGCCTTCTTCTGCCTGTTAATTCTCATTTTCTTAATCACAAAGTTACCAACTAAATGGAAATACTGGGGCTCAGAATCAACACTTTCACTTTCTTTGAAAAATGTTGATTTTCTCATTAAATAGGCACCAAAAAATAGAAAAATACTGTATCATAGCTTATATTTAATGTAATCTTTAATACAATTATACTCTACCACAAATTGTAAGTACCATCATTTCTTTAACCAATTGTTATTTTTGGATATTTGGATTATTTCCAATGTTGCAATATTACAGTGATTCTCAAAATATGGCTCCAGAAACATTTTCAGGTAATTCACAAGTTCAAAACTATTTTCATGGTAATACTAAGGTATTATTTGCCTTTTTTCACCATGTTAATACTTCCAGTGATTGTGCAAAAGCAAAGGTTAGTGCCTTTGTATGAACAAAGGTTGCATCACCAAACCATACTAGCCATTGTATTACCACTAGGAACTCATATTTTTAAAAAGGCAGTTCCACTTTTCTTTACTTAAATCTCAACCATTAAGTACACCTTTTTAATATTCTTATAAAACTGGAAGTATGCATAAAGTACTTCTGTTGAATACTAAAACAGAATGGTTGGCTTCAGTAAAAGCACTAACGCTATTATTGTTTTGAGCTGTGAGCTAAATTAGCTGCTTTTTCATGGAATGCCATCTTTACTTGCAAGGACTACTTATGATTTAGAATTGCATATTTGGCAGACATTTTCTCAAACATATTAACAGCATTTCTCACCAATGATAAAATGTAAGTTTTCAACAGAAAAATCAGAATTTTGGAAAACTTGTGCCCAATACTTTGAGTTTGTCAGCTTTCCAATACTTAAAAGACTTCTGATAAGATGGTGTGATATTTAAAAAATGTGATTTTTAAAAATATGTCAACACTTGAAATATTCAACTTACCAACGAATGATGTTACAGAATCTTGCACAGGTAAAAGATTAATTTATTCAAAGTGCAAGACAGATGAATGTAATTTATTGTTACAGAAGATAAAAAGTCTATTGTTAGGGTTTCAGGGTCCTTTAGCTCTAACCTTTAAGGAACCAGCATTCAGCATTTGATGAGTTTTTGTGTAGTATCAAAGAAGAAATCCACAATTATGTGAAGTAGCTATTAAAATACATCTCCTTTTCCAACTAGACATCTGGGGGAAGCCAAGTTTCCTTCATATTCTTTAACCAAAGCAACGTATTACAACACATTTCATGCAGAAGCAAGTAAGAGAATCTAGCTGTCTTTTGTTAATCCAAAGATTAAAAGGAGTTGCATTCCTCTCAATACAGATTATGCTTTGGAAAACACCATTGTCTTTTAAAAAATAATTATGTGAACATGTTATAAACTTATTTTTTAAATTAATGTATTAATACTTAAAAATTTTATTTTAATGTCTAATATTGGTAAATATTGATAAATGTAATCCACATAAACAAAACCTCTTTGGAATCCTCAATAATTTTTAAGAGCATAATGAAGATATAAAGTTTGAGAAGATTGAAGAGTATAACATTTGAGAACTGCTAGACTATTACAACCAGTGGTTCTAATATCATAGCAGCTAAATCTTTTTTCCCATCCTTATATTTTCTTTAGGATAATCTAGGGTAGAGTCTTAGAACTGAAGTTATTATAACAAAAGATATGTAGATTTTCAAAGTATGTGATGTAGGCCAAATGCCCTCCAAAAGGTTTTTTCCGTTTTTTACTTCTATCAATAGAATGCGTGTGTGTATATTTAACAGCATTCTCACCAATCCACAATACTTAACTTTTGCCAATATAATGGTTGAAAAAATATTTCATTTAATTATATTCCTTTACTAGCAAGTTTAATATTTTAATATTAAATGTAAGTTAAATGTAAGCATAAACATAATTACATCAAATATGTTAACATAATCACTATAATTAATATATTAAATAGAAGTATAATAACTTAATATTCTCCCCAACTTTAGAAAGTTTTGCTATTCTTTGTGGAAGAAACTTAGGGGAGCACAAGGGATCATGGTGAAGGTGATCATCTATGATCCTCCTCATTGGGAAAAAACTTTCAAACTACTATTTTTATTAATTGTTTTAACTAATTGTTCTGCCTTAGAACATGTAGTTTTTCAAAAACTTCAGTTTAGTTAATGTAAAACTCTATTATCAATATGAGAAAGGACTAAATCAAATGCTAAAAGTATCAATTATCTAGTAAATTGTCTAATCTTGTGAAAGTTACTTAACCATAATTTTTCACATAAAATTTTAGGATGGAGAAAAAAGACTTATCTGTTAAAGTGATATTTAAAGCACTGGTTGCAACAGCTCAGCATTGTTTTGGTGTCGGGATCCCTTTATACCCTTCAAGATTAAGGACTACAAAGAGTTTTTGTTTCCAGGGGTTATAGTTATCAATATACAAGTTCTTTACAAGTATAGCATATTATTATTTATTAAATGCCCTTTTAAGGGGTCCTTTCTCAGAATAATAGCATATTGAAAAGAAAATTCTCTGGGATACATTTTTTACCCCTTGGTAAAATAAAGATGTTAAAAAATAAATAAATTCTATTGTACTTTGCTTATCTCAGTAGATCACAGAGCACTTTGAAGATCACTAATCTATCCATAATTTTCTCTAATCTTTTATGTACATTATAATGCATTTTAAATAGAAGTGAATAATATAGTATATGTATATACTTTGTGAGTAAAGTTTCTATGTTTTGTTCACTGTTATATTCTTAAGCCTCAATAGTGACATCTAGCAGATATTAAATAATTGTTGGATGAGTCAATACATTATATATATGAAAGGAATATAGTAAAAAAAAATACAGGAGACCTCTGAACTATATGACTTATAAGAACCCAACTATAAAATCCTATGACTTCTACTTCCATATGTTCTTCTTTGTCACTACTACTACTTATCCATACATTGTAAGATATATTTTAGATAAGGGAGCCAAGAAATAATTACAAAGCAAAAACCTGGATCAAGATCTATATTTTCACTCCTTATAGCAATTTTCATATTTACATTATTAAATTTTGGAAGCCTTACATAAAGATTCCACATCAAGTTTAAACAAAAAAACCCTCTAAAGGTAAAGGAATTCTTTTAGTTATACTAAGAAAGTTAAGGAAGCAAGATAAAACACTGGCTATGTCAATAAATCCAATTAGATGCAAAAATCTAACGGGGTATTAGCTACTTAAAGTTTATCAGTGTCAATCAATATATCAATTATTTTATTATTTTTTTGTTCTAAAATGTGTTTTTGAATGCTTGAATGGGGGATGATTCTAAAGACTAAACTAAATTAATTATTTCTAGCAAACTATAGCTCCAACTTGTTAATAAATCTCAACTAGAGGTTACCCATCAGAAGTATGCCTAGAGTCATCTTATTAGTTATATGGGACAGACACACAGTCTTACATAACTTAGTTCTGAATCTAGTTAATACCTTTCACTGAAATAGTGAGCTAACATTTTTCACTGATATAGTGAAAATATAGCCTATTCACCATTTTTCAAATCAACTTCATCAAACATTATTTCTCAGTTATTTATAAATGTGGGACAAAAATAAACTAATGTTTATATAGCAAAATTTATTATGAAATAGTTCAACCAAAGAGAAAGAGAATATGTTCTCATACCTATCACCCAGCTTTACATTAATATTTTACCATATTTTGTTTCAGATTCTTAAGGAAAAAAAGTCATATATAGTTAAAGCCTCCAATATATCCCTCTCCAATCTCATTTTATCCCTCCTTTATTCTAAAATTGATGTTGCCCCTGTCTGTCCATATTTTTATACCTTTAATACATATGTGTCAATAACAGTATTGTTTTATGTACATAACTTGAACTATATTATATCTACTTTTTATTGTTTTCATTAAAATTGTGTTTAAATAACTGAATCATAGTTAATAAGTAACAGACACTCTAAACTGTTTAGTTGTCAAATATATTTATGTCTCCAACTTAATGTGAAATGCATCAATTGCCTATCTGTTTACGGTTCTGGAGGATCTTACCCCCCTGGACCATACACCATAGTAAATGCTGAATGGGTAAAAAGGTATATCAATACCAGGCACCTGTTCCTAGGAAAGACAATGAAGAACTATAAATCAATAATCCCCAACCTTTTTGACACCAAGGACTGGTTTCATGGAAGACAATTTTTCCATAGACCAGGGTGGAGGGGGTGGTTTCGGGATACTGAAGCACATTATATTTAAGTTCACCTCCTGCTAGGTGACCTGGTTAACCTCTGTGGCCCAGAGGTTAGGGAAATCTGCTCTAAATCATCTAAAACTACCCATTCTCTCCATACTCTTTGTAAACTCTTCACATACCTCAATGTGATGATACTGCTCTAGAGAACTCTTGCACGTAAGTTCCAGTAACCAACCAAGTGCAGGAATGTTCCCAAACTGGAAACTATCTAATGCCACCAACAAGCCATAGTAAATACACTTTGGTATAGGTGGACACTGGAACACAACACTGCAATTAAAATAAATCTCACAGAGTTGAATGAAAGAAGCAAGTTACTATAGAATATATAGTATGACAGCACTTAAATAAAGTTCAAAGGGGTGAAACTAAAATGAAAAGCTTATCACAAAAGCCTACACAGTAGTTATTTTTAAGAATAAACAAACATGAGCAGGACTGGGGACTTCTTATTAATGTAATGAGCATGCTATACTTCTTAACCTAGGTTGTTGTGACATGGATAAACACTTTATAATTATATTTAAACTATGCATGTTTTATATGTTTTCCTACATGTACATTTTCAGTTTTAAAGAAAAAAGGATAATGAATTGTCCCATTATAATACTAAGCATCCATTTTGATAAAAATAGCATGCACAGAAACTATTATAATTAATTAATTAACTAATTTAGAAATAGGGTAAAGAAGGGAGAAAGAGAGGGAGAGAAACATCAACGCGTGGTTGCCTCTCATGTGCCCTCTACCAGGGACCTGACCCACAACCCATTCATGTTCCCTGACTGGGAATCGAAACCAGTGACCTTTTGGTTCACAAATCCACATTTAATCCACTGAGCCACACCAGTCAGGGCTAAACTAACAATTATTAAGTCAATACCTCATTTTTATAGTTTTACTATAAAATGTTTTTAAAAATTTTATTTATTCATTTCTAGAGAGGGGGAAGGAAAGGAGAAAGAGGGAGAGAAACATGAGAAATATCGATTGGTTGCCTCTTGCATACCCACAACCAGGAACCTAGCCAACAACCCAGGCAAGTGCCATGACTGGAAATCAAACCAGTGACCTTTCAGTTCGCAAGCTGGTATTCAACCCACTGAGCCACACCAGCCAGAGCTTATTATAAATTTTTTAGTTTCCCTATTATAACACTGTTTTCTAAAACAAAGGAATAATGGATAGGGGCAAAGGGGGAAAAACTGGGACAACTAAAACAGCATAATCAATAAAATGTATTTTAAAAAAATTGTGCCATTCAACTTTACACAAACACTATGACTGTAATATGATAAGGTATCTATCACATAGATAATGAATTTCACATGGCTTTACATCATGCAAGGTCATATTGGTTCCTGCTACAAAGAAGAACTTCTAATATATAGGATAGAAGAGAGGACAAGGATAGATCCAAGAAAACACAAATTTTATAAAATGAAAGAAGGACACTAAGTTTGACTCTGGGCAGCAGGACTGAGAATGGGACTGGGTAGAGGAGGGATGTTGCTGATTTTCCCTATAGCCTTTTCTATTCTATTAGATTTTAAGCAATGTACATATATCACTTTGATGACTTTTTAACTCCTCACCTGAGGATATGTTCATTGATTCTAGAGAGAGGAAAAGAAAGAAACATTGATTGGCCACCCTCCACACAAACCACGGCCGGGGATCAAACCCACAACCAAGGATCGAACCGAAAATCAAGGTATGTGTCATGACCCAGAATTGAAGCTGCAACCTTTTGATGTATGGGAAGAGGCTCCAACCCACTGAACCACCTGGCCAGGGCACTTTGAAAACTTTGTTTCAAAGTTTTAAAACTTTGAAAAACTTGTTAAATCAATCTTCATACAAACTCTAAAGGGATTTTTTCTTTTTTTTTTTCATGCTAACAATCAATCTCAGGCTACAAAATATGGAGTTAAGAAAGAGCTTAACAAGCTCTCTTCCCCCTCAGCAATTAAAGGACAAATGGAAGAAGGGTACTGAAGTCCTATAGGGGGAAGAGAATAAAAGTGAAAATGAAAGTTTAGGAAGAATTTTCTGATGATGAATATGGCATTCATTCAGGTATTAAAACTGGAAGAGAGGGAATCAAAATGTTTCTGCACAGAAATCTGTACAACCAAATTTCAGCTGCAGAATTTCTACCTCTCTGCCAACAAAGCAAACAGCATGAGTTACTTTTTCCATAAAGAGTGGGATGTGTAGACATTTGTAGTACAGATCAAGAGTCATTTTTACTATAGTACACAGACCATTGAATAAGACACAAAGATAAAGGTGACACAAAAAATTTTCTCTTTAGTAGGTTCTCCATACTAAAGGGAGAAAAAGATTGCTCCAATAGCTGAAAATTGTTTTAACCATTTGAGTTGACCCAGTGGCATTACTAATTTAATATTCATCATTTATATGAAGCAAAAGAGCAAAATAATCTGGTGGAAATACAACTGATGAAAGCAATACTTATTTTCAGACTATTCAACTGGTGGGACTCTTCTTCCCATCTATTCAAGAGTCTATGAACATCTATGTCCCATTAGATGGGATGTAATGTAAGGCAAAATCCATAAATATACAATCAGTGATGTAATTAAATGTCAAAAGAAACCTCAAAAATTGTATCCAAGCATCACATTGGGAAAAATATTGCTCTCTCACAAACTCAAACAATTACAAATAATAATAGTGTATTTTCCCAGAGAGAAGGTTTTCAAAGACTGTAAATGCTATCATAAATCAGGAAGGGAATATGTTTTTTCCTAGAACCTCAGGGATAAGGGAACAGAGAGAGAGACACCATAAAGCACCAAATAGAACTTACAGGAAAATAAACTAACATTGGCAGAGTGATGGTTCACTGAGAGATACAGAACAGGCCAATTACACTGGAAAAACAAAAATAATTAGTTTCATTATATATTGTGGTCAATATGGCAGTGGGTTGGGGAGTAGAAGAGGGAAAGCAGAATTAGAGAAGAGGAAAGGAGAGCCACAAAGTTGAAAAACACAGCCCAGCAAAAAATGGAAGAGAAAGGGACAATAGATAGGGGGAGGAGGATACATAAGCCCTAATATTGATAATAAACTACTGCAGTTACTTTTCTTACTTACTATGGGCTGTGGGCCTCAAATTACAGGGTGGGCAAAAGTAGATTTACAGTTGTTCATATGGAAAAATATATACTACAAGACTAAATAATAATACAAGAATAAACTCTGTGTTATGCAAACTCACAACTATAAACCTACTTTTGCCCACTCCTGTATTGTTGCTTAAAAATTCACACATTACAATGCTAAATAACTGATTAATCACTCCTCCTAAATCTGTCAAATCTTTTTCTGAAAGTGTGGCGTATAAGCACCTGTATCACAAGCATCTTACTAACAATGCAGATTGAAAAATCAAACACTAGGTCTAATGAATCAGAATTTCCTGGGTTGAAGCTAGTTGATTGTTACACCAAAGGTTGGAAATTATTGCTTTAAAATGTATACTACCAGGTAGGTGCTATTTTTTTCTTTGACTGATTACAATAAGCAGACACCAGCAAGAGATTAACCTGAGGGCCACATACCTTTTAAAGATTTGCCACTCCTAACAATATAGCAGGACCTGCCCAACTGAGTGGTCAAGGGTTTAATGCAACAAATAATAGTTAACTCATATATACTTTGTAGTTTGTCAAAGGTTGAAAAAGAGAAATAGAAGAAAATATCTCTAATCTGAAGAGCTTAACGTTCTTTTTCTTGTTGATGAAGACAATCTTCTTAACGTAGGCAAATGCACATTCTTCTATACTCATAATTCCTAAAGATCCACAAACTTCCCTGTTTTAAGTCTCAATCATAATTCAGCTCTAGGCAGTCTGAACCTGAATTTAACTTCTTAGTGGTTTGGTTCCATTCTTTTCTTACTTCACCTATGTTCCCAAGCCTTGTTTTTCCCAGTAAGAATCAGTAAGTTTGTGAGGATAGAACCCATGTTTTCTATTTTCTAGCTTTTTGTTCCCCGTTTGTTGCTTAGAACAATGATGACCACATTGTGGAAAATCTGATATTGAACTGGAATAGGAGTCTCAGAAATTTAGGCAATTCGACAGTCATATGCAAAGTAATTTTTTATTTATTTATTTTTTTAATTTTTTATTTTAGATTATTCAGCAAAGTAATTTTTTAAAAATCCAAATTTTAGACCCAAAGAAAGGCAGATCTAAAATAAATTTCAATCACCCCAATAAAACAAAAAAAATAATAGACAAAGATTTTGTATTTCCCCGAAGATTCTTAAAGTGCCTGGTAGGTAAACTCTCAAAAAAAGAGAAAAGATATGACAGAATGAGATTACTAGGTACGGGGAAGTTAAATTCAAGCATTATGTTATAGCTTAGAGACCTCCATATTTTGTATACTCACATCCAAAGTTTTATACATACCCCATCATATACACACTGTAATACACAAGGCATCATTAAATAGTATTTGCCCTCCTAAAAGAATGAGGTAAAATTAAAGCAGAAATAAACCTGTCTTTTTATTTACACACTTAAATTCCCAATTTCTTATATTTTCACCTTCTCTAGGCCCATCATAAACAAGCAATGTTAAAAACAATGCTTCAACTATGAAAAACTTCTAACTGTAAAAAACTGTTGTAGAAATTTTTAAAAATGTATCATCTCTCTGAAGAAAATGAAAACTAGATTGAACACATTTTCAAAATCTTTGGTTAAGTTATTTGGTTGTATCTTATCACCAAAATTATCAGCAAGCAATTTAACTAAGGTTTTATTTACTCTTAAGTGAATACAGACCATTTCAAACAAAGGATCACTTGCTGGAGTGGACTAGCATGAGTATCTCCATGCTGGAAGCCCTGCCATTAAGCAAGGCACAACTTTGAGCAA
Organism: Trachops cirrhosus; assembly: GCA_028533065.1. Taxonomy (NCBI): domain Eukaryota; kingdom Metazoa; phylum Chordata; class Mammalia; order Chiroptera; family Phyllostomidae; genus Trachops; species Trachops cirrhosus. The sequence continues at coordinate 38,397,628 of CM052548.1, forward strand.
GTCACAGGACCTTCTGGGGCTGTTCCTTCTTCATTTATAAAAGTGAGGCAGTTGAGCAATCTTCAGTCTTTTTTAGCGCTAAAGTTGTATAAATTGGTAATTCTAAGTTTAAGCTTGATGACTCAGTTTAAACTTAAATCCAACTTTATTCAGAGGAGAAGAATGGGAAGGAGACTACCTAGTAAGTCTTAAAGGCCTTTCCTTTCTTCTATGCTTTCTTTTTCCTCCCTTCTCCTTGAAGCCCCACCTCAGTCTTCTTCACATAAAAAGAAACTGAAACATATGAGCACTATTTTATTTAAATTGTACTAGTATCTTGATTTTAAGACTATTCTCTTTAATAAATAAAATCTTAATTATTTGTTTATTTGTGTGCCCCTTTTTTTTCTCGTATGGGTCACTGGCTTTTAAAAATTCAAAAAAAAATTTTAAGGCACAAAAGTTTCATTAGATTTTTCATGCAGATCAGATTAGAAGTAAATGCAGCCTTTGCTTACTCAAAGGCTGACCAAATTGGCAATACTGAAACAAAGATGATATAGCAAATGGCTAAGAGTAAAATGTCTGCTGTGCATATCTTATTAGACCACAAAATTGATCTGTTAATATCAACAATCCTTTCAAAATATTAAAGAAATAATAATTGACTGCCTTTCTATCTTCCCTTTCGTCTGACAGACCTTCAAGCACTTAGAAAGTGTATAACAGCAAATTCCTGAAGAGCTGGCTAAATATCATCATAATCAATAATAAATGACTTGGGAAGTTTTATTTCTAAAAACTTTATTCATAGTCACTGCATATTCTAATTTTACTTTCAAATTTTGGTTCCATAAATAATTTTCATAACTAAAATACTACTATACCCAGCTTCTCAGAGTACCTAGAACTTCAAGGCACAGCAGAATGTACAATTGCCAAAGTCTCATAATTTCAACGATAAATATTTCAGGAAAAGACTGGACAATATGTTCTATTATAAAAGGTACTACTTGTTAAAATACAAAACAAGCACATATTAAGAACAGAAAAAAAGGCCAATACTCTTTACTTTTTCTTTTTACACAAACTGAAATACTGTGTTTTCTTAGAATCTAGTTATGCTTCTAAGGCTGTTGTTACTCAGAACAAGTTTCCAGTGTGAATTACAGAACATTATTATTTTTTTCAAAAAGTAAATGAATCATTCTAGTCTTTCTTCCTCTTTATGTCACTTTTACTTGTTATCTAAATGAGCGTTCATTTTACTTAAACTTCCATTTTCAAAATTCAATGTTCAGTATCATTTCATTAACTTAAGAGAAAGAAAAAAAAGATAGAACAGTGAAGGAGCAACACCTATAACTGAGTTGTCCCAAAAACTCCTCTAAACTAAAATGCCAAAACAAAACCATTGCTTCTGAATTTTTTTCTTAACATGAATATCACACATGAATAGTACAGTTTATTTAACTGTAACTTCTGGCTACCCTGAAAATACAATTACATTTTTTAAAATTAAAATTTGACTTAGTTTGCCTTGTAATATAAAAAAAGAAAGAAAAATTTCCTTTATTCTCAAGTCACACAGGAAAAAAAACCCACACAAAACAAAAAATGCTTTACCAAGAAGATCTAAAACTTTCCAGTATTTGAATGCTTTGTTTTCCCTAGTAGTTAAAAAGTACAGTCACGCATGTGACTGACTACATTTTCTCAGAGTTAGAGAACACATTCAGCCATATTCTTCGACAGGTAAGAACTACCCTCCATTCACCAGCTCAGGAAACAGCCAGAAGCAAATACCCAAAATCATAACATTACCTTCAAATATTCTCATTATCTTTAAATATTGTCCTTTGGGCTTGAAAATAAAAAAGCAATCCGGCAAGTTTTATGCCGTTAAAATGGCTCCTGTAGATTGGGGAAGTGGTGTCTGTGCTTCAGCTTATGAGTCATACATGAAACTAAGTGTTTCTAAGGGAGGCACGCCCATGTTGCTGTGGACCCAATTATTCTGCTAGGTCAAACATGCAAAGCTACAGGTAAAAACAGGGGAGAGGTATAGAAAAAGGAGCAAGGTAGAGCCTAGGAGCAAGATCTACCTTGATTAAACCATTACTCAGCTCATATTAATTACCATATTAAAATTAATAATAAAATACAATCAGAATCTACAAGGAGGCAAAATTAAAACCTGTATGTTGTATTTTTTAAATCTTAATTTTTAAAAGTAATTTTAATGTATCAAGTAATATAAAACAAAGGAAAAAAGCATGGGAGAGAATGGAAGGAAGATAGCAAACTGTAGCTTTTAATGTAAGTAACAATGAACCTGTGAATTTAACCTGGCTACTCATTAACCTTTATATGAAAGGGGTATATTACTATGTACTCTGGAACAGCTAGCAAACTGCAATACCAGATGCAGATTTATAAGTTCACTAAACAGATATCTACTAGAAAATTCAAAGTTCAGTGGAAAAATAAATGAGAATTAATCTGGCTTATACTAAAAAATAATACCAAACTTGGGGTTACAAAGGAACTAAAGTTTAATATAACAAAATGATTTTAAATAGAACTGCAAGCTTGTTAAAACCCTATTTTAAAATAAATGCAATCATGGTTCATAGCTCTACTAATTCCAAGACATGGCCACAACTTTCTATACCTTTCAAACATAAATGAAAGCATACTATGTGTTGGGCTATACCATACACATCAAGCCTAAGGGTGCCAACAAAAGATGTGGCCAGTGAAGTTTTGCTCTCCAAGCCACCATACATCTGACAAGGTGCCCATGCAGCTGAAACATTACTATAATTACTTACCCTACCCCTATGTGTGAATATTTATTAATTTATCCTAAGAGCTTAAACTAATCAAAATAGCTTGAAACCTAATGCTTTCCAAAAGCACTTTAAATAATGAAGTGCAAGTCACTAGCTAGCCTTCATCCTAATATTTTATAAAAAGTAAGTGGAAGTTGGCTAGGTGTTCTCCCTTTAGTTAATTACTTGGAAGTAATTATTCTGCCTTACAAGACACACAGCTGAGAGGACAAGCTGTCACTGACTTAGGAACTGTACAAACTGCTACAAAATGTAATGACAATGAACCAACTTGCTGCCCATTAAGTACCTATTTATTACATTCCACTGAACATTGCTTGACTTGTTTATCTTGTTATTAAAATAATCCCCATGGTTAAACAAATTATTAATAAAAATTATGCTAAAAGAAAAACGTATCACTTTTCTATTGCCAAGTGCCATATTTTGTTTAATTTAGTTCATTTATCCAGAATGACTATTCAATACCCAAACTCCAAGAAAAAGGTCCTCTGAGCAGTCACAGGAAATGCTTCCTGAAAAACCCAAGTCGTTTCTCAGAGCTGAAACTTATTTTAGACAATATTCATATAAGCCTAGTAATTTGATTATCTTTTTAGCTAATTAAAAGTTGTAAAAAGTGAGAGAGAAAATAGAGAATGGGTGATGTCAAAAGAAACAAGTGTCAAAGCTGATAATGAGAGAAAAAAATTAAAAACTACAAAACTACTATATAAATACATATAATGTAAAAAGTACTGGGATCTGAAGCTACCCTATAAGGTCAACACATTCTACATTCTCCCAAAGCATATCACCATACAGATGACTGCCTCAAAGTCATCATTATCATGATAAAGGTTTTTAAAAAACAAAATGAATGACATAAAGTGTGTGAAGTTTTCTATGAAGCATGGATACATAAAATAATAGGCTTCTGCTACTGAGAAAATCCATTTGTATAAAACTGATTACGTGATAATGGGAGGTATTTGGACTGTAATTTAAGTGTTTTTGGCCACACACATATAGAAGGGAAGTGAGAGACACAAAATGAAAATAATTACCCCTCTTCAATAGCAACAAGTTATCTTAGCTATTGCTAAGGAGATGATTCCAGAGTTGCTATTATAATATATTGCCCCTTTGACCAGGGGCATCCGTATTAGTATCATTTTACCACCCACAGGAACTGAATCCTGGTTGTACGTACAGTCCCAAGAAATCAATCCACACAGGGGAAAGGAAAAAAAAAGGCAAAACAGCACAGGTTCTAGAACCAATCTACTTGAGTTCAAATCCCAGCTCTGCCACCTATTAGTTGTATAATCTTGGGCAATTACGTAACAATCCTGTGCCTTAACTTCTTTATCTGTAATTTAGGCTAATAGTACCCAAAGGATTATTGGGAGAATTAAAATCAGCCCATGCCCTATAAAGAACTTAAACTCAAAAATAAGAAAACAAACCAATTTTTTTAAATGTATTTTATTGATAATGCTATTACAGTTGTCCCATTACCCC
>CM052548.1:38402464-38418156 GCA_028533065.1 Trachops cirrhosus
CCAAATTCAACCAATTCTGTGAGCATCCTGATCACCAGTGCTTTGAACTGTGCATCTGATAGGTTGGCTATCTCTTGGTCGCTTAAAAGGATGGGACCTGGGACTTTCAAATCTTCAACTGTTTGAGCCATCTTTTTGCTGGCTTTTTTTTTGGTCTTGTCGAGCTCCTGTAGTGAGGGGTGGGGCCTAAGGTTTTCACCAGGGCAGGGCACCCCAGTCGCAGGGTAGTGATGCTGAATGTGGGGGCAGGGTCCGAGAAGGAACAATGGCGCTTGCTCTGCTCTCTGTAAGACCTCAGACCCTTCCGCCGCTTTCCAAAAGCCAACTGGGCCCCTCTGGCACCAATTCTGGTGTGGGTGGGCCTGTGCACCCTGTGGGACCTTCCTTTTCAGTCAGTGCCCCAAAGCTCCACTTCCTGGTGCTGGGACCCTGAGTTGGGCGCAGTGCCTTGCCTCACAATGGCCGCCTCGCTGGGTCTGCTGGTCGCCAATCCCCAGCCTGGCCTGCCAGCCACTGCCACTTGTGCGCCCAGGGTCTGCCTGCTGCGGACTTGCGCGCTGCCCCAGTTGCTCAGGTCTCCGCTCCGCATCCCTCCCCGGCCTGACTCCGCCCCTCCTACCGGTCTGGATGAACGTGCCCACCTTTAACTCCCTGGTTGTCAGACTTCCATGCACCCCAATTTTCTGTCAGTTCTGGTTGTTATTTTGTTTCTATATTGTTGTTGTCCTTATCTTGGTTGTGCGTGGGGGCACAGTGCATCTACCTATGCCTCCATCTTGGCCGGAAGTCTCCCCAGTTTTTAAAACAGTCAAACCACTGAACAGAAGAAGAGATACAGACAGGGAATAAGCACAGAAAAGATCAACATTATTACTCAATAAGGAAATACAAATTAAAGTCACAGTACCACTATATATCATTAGAATAGCTTTTAAAAACAGTGCTGGTGAGCATATGGAGCAAAAAACAACCCTCATATATTGTTTGTGGGAATGCAAAATGGTACAGCCTATTTGGAAAATAGTTTGGCAGTTTCTTACAAAGTTAAACATATACTTATTATATAATAATCCAGCAGTCCCACTACTAGATATTTACTCTTGAGAAATGAAGATATATGTCTATTAAGAAAAAAAACTTCTACACAAATATTTATAGCAGTTTTACTCCTAACCCCCTAATACTGAAAACTCACATGTCCATCTAGTGGTAAATGGCTAAGCACATTGTCTTATATCCATACAATGGAATGCTATCAGTAGTAAAAAGGTATGAACTTTTGAACTGCTGATAAATGCTACAACATGTATGAATCTAAACACATCAGGCTGAGTGAAATAAGCAAGTCTCAAAATATATACTCTATGATTCCATTTATAAGACATTCTGGAAAAGGCCAAACAAAAAAGACAGAAATCCTATCAGTGGTTGCCCTGGGCTGGAAATGAGGGAAGGGGATTGACTACAAAGGAGAATAAGGGAACTATTAGGGGAACAGAAATGTTCTTTATGGTGATTGTGGTATTGGTTATGTGGATTCTGAGAAAGAAGATACCTACTATGAAAGACTTTCTAGTCCTGGCTGGTATGGCTCAGTGGATTGAGCACTGCCCTGCAAACCAAAAGATCACTGATTCAAGACCCAGTCAGGGCCCATGCCTGGGTTGCAGGCCAGATCCCTGGTTGTGGGATGGTGTGAAAGGCAACTGATTGATGTCTTTCTCCCTCTCTTCCCCTCTCTGTAAAAATAAATAATAAAATCTCTTTAAAAATAGGGGGAGGGGTAAGGGCCTACTGGTGGCTAACTGACCTGAAATTTTTTTAAAACAGCCAAGTAGACATTTCTACACAGAGGCCTCTAATGCAAAGTGCACTTCAGGGAGATACCTGCACCAAACTACCTGCCTCTGAACTGGCCTGCCTGCACTTTATTTGTGTCATGTGTCATCTGAGCCAACCCTTATAAAGGAGTTCCTGGAATCCTATTTCAACCAATAGGACTGAGGTTTTCCCCACCCAACTGGGGCTGCGCAGCTATAGTCTCCCATCAACATCTTCACCAAACAATCAGAGGAGCTCCATTCTGACCAATCAGGAAAATGCCTTTTTGGACCTATCAAACTGCAAGGATTTGTAGTCGTCATTGGCAAGAGGACAGCCCAATCAGGGACCAGGAGCAGGGACTTCTGTCTGTATAAGCCAGCTCCTCACAAGCTCTATGAGTACACTTTCCCTTTCCACTAAAGAATGAACTGGGTTTCCCTGGCTGAGCAGAAACACTGAAGATGTGATGCGGGAGCAGAGAGCAAATCAGAACAGAGTGGAGCAGACCAACACTGACCAGCGCAAACTAGTGAAGACCAGAGCAGAGTCATGTTTTCACAGCCATGCTGTATCACAGTTGAACTGTTTTTGCACTAGTTTCCTTCTTCACCACATCCCGAAATGGGGACTCCTGTTGACCGCTGAATTGGCAACTGGCACCAACGACCATTGGTTAACACTTGTATGATCAATGTATGTTGTCAAAAATCACGGAACTATACACATAAATAGGGAAAATTCTACTATATGTAAACTATACCTCAATCAACCTGACTTTTTTAAAACATCCAGTTCATGTGTATAAAGTGCTTAATATAGTACCAGGCACGTAGTAAGCACTTCATAAACATCTGTTATTATTAGTATGCTTCATAGTAGAAGCAGCTAGTATTAAATACTTCAGATGACAAATTTTAAACTCCCACATAAATAAAATGTGGCAACTTAAGACTTATGTACTGTGGGTTCTTTTATTTCTAAAACTTGACATATATCAAATCACTATATATACCTTAAGTTGGTATGGCTGGCATGGCTGCATTGGGTAATTTTCATTATTTATATTTGAATTAGCTGAGAAAAATTAGGTGGATTGAATGAATTTATTAAATGCCCACTAAAGTTAAGACACTATTTCTTTCTTTCTTGAAAACAGAACTTACAGAAAGAATTTACTGTGTCAGCCAGGACTGACTTCTTCCTATTTATTATTACTGCTTATCCTTGAATTCAAATTTGAAACTTTTAGTACATGAAAATATAGAGTAGTCTAATTTTCATATTTAGGAAAGCTGGGCATAAAAATGGCTTGGTTTGCCCTGGCAGGTGTAGCTCAGTGGGTTGAGTGTGGGCTGTAAACCAAAGGGTCGCAGGTTCAAATCCCAGTCAGGGCACATGCCTGGGTTGCAGAGTAGGTCCCCAGTAGGGGACACATGAGAGGCAACCACACATTGATATCTCTCTCTTTCCCTTCCTCTCTCTCTATAAATAAATATCTGTATTTTTCAGATTATAAAACGCACCCCCCCCCAATTTGGGAGGAATAATGGTTGTTAATGCTGCTGTTGAGTTCTGTTTACATTTACATTGGTGAAATATTATGTTATTTATGTTAGTAACTATTTTACCACATTTTTTGCTTCAAATTTTTTTCCCTGTTTTCCTCCTCTAAAACCTAGGTGCATCTTATAGTCCGAAAAATATGGTAAATAAAATCTTTTAAAAAATGGCGTGGTTTGAATCTGACCCTAGGTCAGGAACTCACATGCTATCACTATCAGAGATGAAAGAAGATCAAACCATTAAAATGATAAATGACCCAAATTAATATTTCTAGTGTTTAAAAATAAAAATAAAATTTAAAAGACCAAGATTTATTGTTACAAATCTTTCAGTGAGACAGAACTAATTTTGTTGATGCTAATACCTCTCGAATTATGAATCCAGATTCTGAGCAATGTGTAGCATTTCCAAATGTGACCTTAATGTAAAACACAGTTAATTCTCTATTATATATTACTAGCTTTATTAAACCAAGGCCTTCATCTTGCTTCTGCACAGATTATTAGGACACATCCACAAGGGAGGTCCTCCTGGACAAGTGTCTGTGTTTTAAAAAGCATACCAAAGGCAAAAGGGCCCAAGGCTCCGTATGATTTTGTTCACTATTGTGTTCCTACCACTAAGACAGGGCCCCAACACATAGCAGAAACTCAGAGATGAGATTGAGTAATTTATCTAAAATGCTTCACTGAGGGTAAATTCTAGCATTTCAGAATTTTACCACATTGAAATATTTTTTAAAAAACATGGTTTGAAAAAAAAACAAAACATGATTTGACCCATGATTTGACATAACTGAATTCATATAATTAACTGTGTTCTAAGATTCTACTATTGTGTTATTTTGGGTGTGTTATTCTTTCCACTCTTGTGAAAAATAAGCAAGAATTGATTGTACAGTTATATTCTTTATGTTACTCCTAGGTAATATGCTGACTGCAATCTCAAATTGTTTCATATAGGCATATTTTATCCTACAATTAAATTTTAAATTCAATATTAAAGACAATGTATCTTCTACTTCAGTGGATTGTAACCAAGGATGCACCTCTGAATTATCTAAAGTTTTTTTTAAGATACATGCCTACCCTCAAAACAGATTCAGTAGTGTGGGTAGAGCTCAAGCCTGTAAGAGTCACTGCTCTGTTGCTCTGTACCCCTAGTACATAATGTAGTTTGTGCTCCTCACACAGCAGCCACTCAAAAAGACACTTGTCACCTTACTATTCAGTAATCTCTAATTATGGAGAGGAAAACCTAAACTCCTCCTTTGCTATTCTTCAGGCAAAAGCATCATATCATATGAATATAATAATGTCACAACATCCTAACTATCCCTTACCCTCCCACCAACTGCCTATTTTCAATTCACCTTTCACTCTGCTATCAGAGAAGTCTTCCTTAAAGAACAACTCTGTGATTTGATTGTCATTCATGGCTGAAAAACAAATCGATTCCCTAAAGGTAAAATTTAAAATTTTTAAAGCTAGAGCTTTTATTATGGTTTCTCCAAGGCTTTCACAGTATGACCTCAATTTAACTATTTTCCAGTCCTATCTTCCCCACTCTTTACCTCTCCCCACTACCTATCTCTGCTTCCCTCTCTCTTTTAAACACACACACACACATACACTCCAGCCTTCTAATACCTTCTGGATTGCTCCATTTCTATTTGTTTGCCTTCTCTAAATTTGGAAAGCACTTATTTCCTACCCTATCCCTTCTCTCTGCCTACTGATCCATCTTCAGTCTCAATTCAAATAAGTTCTCTGCATGAAGGCTTCCCTCAACAGCCCCATTTTAGAGGGATAGTCTGTAGAAAGAAGTGACTTGACCAACGTCAAGTTAATGGCTGATTTAATGTAATCCTAGGTACTCAGTCATTTAAATATTTCCAGAGCACCTACTATGTGTCAGGCACTATTCTAGGCCCTTACTATACAGCAGTGAAGAAGTACATTGATAAATGATCTCTACCCACAATGATGCCTATAAGCTAGCAAGAGAGAGAAGACAAACATTATAAAATATGTTAATTTTATGTAAAAGATATAAACAAAATATATAGTATGCTAGTGATAAGGACAAAGAAGGGAAAAAATAAATTAACAAATAGGAGAACATAACATTTTAAATAAACCAAGTAGGGAAGACTTACTTTTGCCAGGTTACTTTTGGGTAAAGACCTCTGGTTATGAGATATATCTAAGGAAGAACATTCCAGGTAGAATGAAGCCTGTGCAAACACTCTAAAAGGGAGTTTGCCTGATACGATGTTCAAGGAAAGTGTCCAGACAAGTGTATGTAGTTCAAGAAGAGAAAATGAGGAGGAGAGTAGTAACAGGAGGAAAAGAGTACTAAAACTAATAGAGAACACCTGTTTACAGATTTTAATTGGAGAGTTTTGAGTATATAATAAGTCATAAGATTTGACTGCTATATTGAAAACAGACAGCATAGGGGCAAGGATGAGGGCAAGGAGAAGATAATGCAATAACCCAGAAAAGATAATAATAATTCAGACAAAGGAGGCAACAGAAGAGGAAGACATGATTAAATTATGGACTTTTTTTTAAAGGAATAGCCAAGGAGATTTTTGAATGGATGGAAAATGTGTTGCAAGGGAAAGAAAAGCTTCAAAACTCCATTTTTGGCAACTGGAAGGCTATAATTGACAAAACTGAAGTAGGAAAGACTACATATAGCAATGGTTTGGGGTAGGAGAATATCAGGAAGTCAGTTTTCAACACACTAAATTTCAGATGCTCATTAGCTATCCAAGTTCAGATGTCAAATTGTATATATTGTCCAACTGGATATACTGTTCAATTGGAGTTGAAGACAAAGTCTTAGGCCCAGAGTAGGGGTCTTGGCCAGACATATAAATTTGAGAGTTGTTTATATATATATTTTATATATATATTTAAATATATATATGATATTAAAGCTACAGATATAAAAAGTAACAATGACAGACTCTTGGAACACTCAAATATTGACAGGTAGTAGTGATGAGGTAGAACAAGCGAAGAAGGCAGAAAAGACATATTCAGAAATGCAACAGAAAAGCAGGGCGAATCTGGTATTATCCTGGAATTTGAGTAAAAAGTGTTTCCAAGAGGGAATGAGGAACTGTGTCAAATGATAACAAATCAAATAATATAAGGTCTGAGAAATAAAATGACAGTTGAATTTAGCAACATGGCCATCACAACTGATTTTGAAAGAAGAGTTTTTCATGATGCTGTAAATATTTTTAAAAAAGAAAAGAAAAGAAACAATGGTAAAGGGATTAACCAAAGAACATTTATGCACAACCTACATGGACAACAATATGGGGACTGGCTTGGGCAAGGGAGAGGGTGGGACTGCGAGGAGGTGAGAAAAAGGAGAAAAAGCAGGAACAACTGTAACAGGATAAAAAATAAAAATTAAATTAAAAATAAATAAAAATATATTAATATATTAAAACAAACAAAACATCTGCTGAGAGAGAGTTTAAGAAAGAATGACAGATGAGAAACTAAAGGTAGAAAGTAATCTTGCTGTGAATGGGTTAAGAAGAGATTTGGGGCGGAGGAGTAGAGAGGTGTGGTTGTTGTTTTTAAGAAAAGCAATGCCTTTTCTAGTGCCCAAAACATACCATTTTGTACTACACTTATTATGTACAAGTCTGTGTCTAAATTGATAAACTGGTAACCCATCTGAGGGCAGAATTGTATCATGCAGCTTCTACATACAATTGTGATTACGAACAAATTACTTCAAACTACCATAGGATTTCCATTTCCTTTTTTGTAAAAACATTGGGAGAGTCTAGAGATCTAGTAATTTTAAAGATCCATTTCAGTTCTAACCTTTTATGATTCTCTAATCTCTCTAAGACCTCTGAATAGTGCTTGAGGAACTGAGAACAAAAATCACATTAAGTCTATGTTTTAAAAATGTGTCTGCTCATCAAATCTTTATATTGTTTATTGAAAGTAATACATAAAATTACCACATATTTAGAGTAACTTAAAATTTTAGAAAATCCTCCAAAATTCAATTACACTTCACTAGTGAAAGAAAAAAAAACCCACAACCAGCCTCCCAAAATCTAGAACTTACATTCTATAAATTTTTTTTAATTTATGGCAGTAAGATATTTAGGCAAATGGTCTTTCAACACAAGTCCAAAAAAGTTCACCTTAAATACATCAAAGCTCTATGCTGTTATAAGAAAGAATCTTTTGCCCTTACTAAAATTTAAGACAATGTGATAAAAAGCAAGTCTCTTACCTATATTCTTACCTGATACTTACTATTTATCTATAAAACAAATTAAACAAATTAAAGACCCAATTTACAAGGAGATTAAGAAAAATCTTAGTATTACAGCTTTAATTTTTGTAATGGATGTCCTCCATGTTAATTCATAATTGAAGGTGCACTGGTAATTTACTTGGCTTGACTTTTTACTTTAGCCCTGAAGGCTAAAACTCAACAACATGAAATAAATACTGTGCTCTTATTTTGCTCTTTAATACAAAAAAGAGATAGATATAAACAGGGAAATTTAATATAAATAAAAATAGGGGAATTTTAGGATATATAAAGAAACAAAAATTTCAATGTCTTTTAATTACATTGCTGATCAAAACAGAGAAATGAAGAAAGTAACATTAGCAACTAGTCACATAGTCCAATGGCTAAAAGTCCAAATGGCTTAAGAGTGGGTGACTCAGGTTTGAGTCCCAAGTCCACTATTAACCAGTTCTATGACATAGAACGCTGAGCTTCTGTTTCAATTTCTGTAAAAGGAATAATGATAATCCCTATTTCACAAAAAAATTCACTTAAACTGCTTATTATAGTGTAACCATAATGTGTTCTCAAATGCTTATCAAAAAAGTAAAGAAAAACGTACTGGTAACACATCCATACTCAACAATAAAATGGGATGAACTATTGATAAACACAAGTTGGAAGACTCTCAAAAGCATTATGCTGAATGAAAGAAGCCAGTGTTAAAAGGTTACATACTATATGATTCCATTTATACAATCTTCTCGAAGAGACAAAATTGTAATAATGAAGAAATGATCAGTGGTTGCAGGGATATGAAATAGGGGGAGGATGAGACTATATAGAGAGAACACAAAGGACTTTTGGGGGGTGATAGAATTGTTCTATATCCTGATTATGGCGGTGGCCACACAAACCTATGTGTTAAAATTCAAAGAATTATATACCCCAAAAGGGTCAATTTTACTTTATAATGATCATTTAAAAAATAAAACAATTTAAAAAAAATTCCAGTACCCACAAAACCCACTGTTCCAATCCATAGCCATGAGGAAATATAGACAAAATCATATTGAGGGACATTCAACAAAATACCTGGCCAGCACTCTTCACAGTGTCAAGGCCAAAAAAGACAAGGAAGCATTACAGATTTCGAGAGGATTAAGGAGACATGACAACTAAATGCAATGTAGTATATCCTAGACAGATCATGGATCAGAAAAGGGACATTAGTGGAAAGACTATGAAAATCCTAATAAAGTCCATAGTTTAGTTAATAGTATTGTACCAATATTAATTTCTTAGTTTTGATCACTAAACTGTGATTATATAAGATGTTAACATTAGTGGCAGCTGGATGATGAATATACAGGAACTTCTGTAATATATAATATTTATGCAATTCTTCTATAAGCCTGAAATCACTCTAAATAAGTTTTTAAAAAATTAAATGCCAGAATCTTTAAGAAAAGTAAGGTTTGCAATAATGTCATAAACCAAAAATTTCTTTTTTTCCTCTTTCAAAAACAAACCCATGCCATCCTGCATATTTTGATTATCTTACTGTAAGTTTGATTACCTAGTGCAGGTTTTACCTACACTAAGATGATATATATTTTCTGAAAGGGATAAAACAAGCTCTACAATAAATTATGTGACTTATTAGCCATGCTTGTTCTAATGTGTATGTTTATGACTTTAAAAATTCTATCAACATTTGATTCCTCAATTAAAGAATGATGCCTTTCTTTAAAGATATTTTGTACATTTTCTACCTCTTAATATTCTTTTTTTAAAAAAAACCTTCAATAGCATACCAGCCCTCACAGAATAAATTCCAACAGAAGATACTTTTGTACCTTGATTTTGGTCTACCAACTAAAGCCTTACTTCTAGGTCATACCACCTCCCACCACAGACCCTACAATCCAGTTTTGTTGAACTTCCTGTTAGTTCAGAGCATGTCACACTTTCTCATTACAGATTTGCTGGTCTTCCCCACCCAGTGAATCTCCTGCAAAGTCTTTCTGTCCTCCATTATTAAAAGGAGAACTGGTTTCTCCTTTGTCCTCCCACAATATTTTGTAAATGATCTAACAGATGCATGAATCACATGTTTACCCATTCATACACCAATCTGTTCTACTTATACATTCAATGGTTGATTCATTTTAATTTTTTAAAGTATATATTATTGATTATACTATTACAGTTGTTGCAATTTTTTTCTCCCCTTTATTCACCTCTGCCCTGTACTGCCCCTCCCTTCAGGATCCTTCCTTCTTAGTTCATGTCCATGGGTTGTACATGTAAATTCTTTGGCTTCTCCATTTCCCATGCTGTTCTTAACCTCCCCGTCTATTTTTACCTACCACTTATGCTTCTTATTCCCCGTACCATTTTCCCCATTCTCCCCGCACCCCCTCCCCACTGATAACCCTCCATGTGATCTCCATTTCTGTGATTCTGTTCCTGTTCTAGCTGTTCACTTAGTTTTTTGTTTGTTGTTTGGTTCAGTTGTTGATAGTTATATGTTGTCATTTTACTGTTCATAGTTTTGATCTTCTTCTTTTTCTTAGATAAGTCCCTTTAACATTTTATATAATAAGGGCTAGTGATGATGAACTCCTCTAACTTGACCTTATCTGGGAAGCACTTTATCTGCCCTTCCATTCTAAATGATAGCTTTGCTGGATGGAGTAATCTTGCATGTAAGTCCTTGCCTTTCATGACTTTAAATACTTCTTTCCAGCTCCTTCTTGCCTGTAACTTTCTTTAGAGAATTCAGCTGATAGTCTTATGAGCACTCCTTTGATGGTAATTCTCTTTTCTCTTGCTGTTTTTAAGATTCTCTCCTCATCTTTAATCTTGGGTAACTTAATTATGTGCCTTGGTGTGTGCTTCCTTGGGTCCAGCTTGTTTGGGACTCTGGGCTTCCTAGACTTCCTGGAAGTCTATTTCCTTTGCCAGATTGGGGAAGTTCTCCTTCATTATTTTTTCACATAAGTTTTCAATTTCTTGCTCTTCCTCTTCTCCTGGCACCATAATTCGGATGTGGGAATGCTTAAAGTTGTCCTGTAGGTTCCTGAGCCTCTCCTCACTTTTTTCAATTTTTGTTTCTTCATTCTGTTCTGATTGAATGTTTATTTCTTCCTTCTCCAAGTCATTGATTTGAGTTCCAGCTTCTTCCCTTCACGGTTGGTGCCCTGTATATTTTGCTTTATTTCACTTACCATAAGCTTCACTTTTTCCTCTATTTTGTGACCATACTCAACCATTTCTGTGAGCATCCTGATTACCAATGTTTTGAACTCTGCATCTGATAGGTTGCCTATCTGTTCATTGCTTAGTTCTATTTTTGAAGTTTTGATCTGTTCTTTCATTTGGGCCATATTTGTCTCAGTACACCTGTTATGTTGTAAGGGGTGGGGCCTTAGGTATTCACCAGGGCAGGGCAATCCACATAGCTGCATTGTGGCACTGTATGTAGGGAAGGGGTCCAAGTGGAAAGAATTCCACTTGCTCCATTCTCTTGGCTCTCAGCCATCTTTCAGTCACTTCTCCTGCTACCCACAATAAAATTGGGCCCTTCTGGTGCTGATTCCCAGGTTTGTGTACGTTTTAGAACCCTGTGGTTTGTCTTGCTCCCCAGTTGTTCCTCCTAGTTTATCTGCAAGCAAATGTAGGACTGTCCATTCTGCCAGCCACCACCTTGCCTGCCTCAGTCCACCAGCTGTTATCTCACCAATCAGGTCCTACAGCTGCCTTGCCATGCATCTGCTCCACCCCAGCTGCCTGTCTCTGCCCCTCCTGCCATCTAATGAATGCTTTTTCTTTAACCCCTTGGTTGTCAGACTTCCATACAGTTCAATTTTCTGGAAGCTCTGGTAATTTTTTTTTAATTTATTGTCCTCCTTCTTTTGGTTGTGCAAGGAGACAAAGTATATCTTCCTATACCTACCTCCATCTTAGCTGGAAGCTCACTGGTTGATTCTTGTACATGCCCTGACCAGGGACCAAACCTGCACATTAGGATGAAGCTCTAAGCAACTGAGATACCTGGCCAGGGTGGTACAAACGAAACATTAAAAGTTAAAATATTTTAGATTTACAATCCTTTCAGGAAGTATTTCTTGTATATATACAATGCTTTAAGTATTTTAATGTTCTCAAATTTTTATCTCCATGCCTTGGTCCTGATTACTCACTCCAACTTGACAACTCCATTCCAGTGTCTGATATTCTCAAACTTAACATATTGAAAATTGAATTCCTGATATTTCCTCTACAACCTACTCTACCCAAAGTTTTCTCGTCATCTAAGTAGCAATTCAATACTTCTAACTGCTCAGACCAAAAACCTTGGCTTTTGACTCCTCTTTCTGTCATATACCCATAGCTAATCTGTCAGGAAATCATGTTGGTTCTATCTTGAAAACATAAACAGAACCCTATAACCACTCAACTTCAATGTTATATCATGCTCCAAGCCAGTGTTATCTCTCACCTACATCACTACAGTCGTCTAAGTAGCCTTTCTGCTTCTATTCTTCTATTTTTACAATCTAGTTTCAAAGCCAAGTCAAAAGTAATCTATTTAAGAAGGTAAGTCAGGTCATATCACCTCCCTACTTTAAAAGCCTCTTACAACATCAAAATTACAACCAAACTATACAATAGCCATCACTCAGAACCATCAGAAATTGCTTTGAATGGAAATCTAATAACTACGGAATTAAAGAAACCACATCCATCCAGAGTGGTAGGAGGGGAGGGGATGGGGAACAGGCTGGTCCTATATTCACATGCGGTAGATAAAAATTTGAGAGGGATATCTTTGGAGCAAGGACTCCCAGCCCAACACCAGCCTCCCCACCCCTGCCACCCCCCAGCCCAGTGTTCTAGTGCCAAGAAGATAAGGCTCCCTAATTTCCGGGTGCAAAAGCCAGCAGGAATTGAGTTGGTGGAAGAAACTCCTGGAATCCAAATCAGTTCCTCTAAAAGAACCCACACTTGGAATTACTCCAACTAACTTCCTCTGAGCTCCAGCATAGGGGTAGCAGCTTGAAAGGCAGAAGTGGCATATGAGGAGGAACTGAAGTGTCTGGCATCAAGGTGAGAGCTGGAGGACAGCTTTCTCCCAGACACAAAGGCAGGCAGAGACAAAATTGTCCCATTTCTGAACCCTGCCCCTACAAAGCCACAGAGCCAGGAGACAGGTATCTGGGTAGCATACTGGAGACTCCATCAACGTGGCTAACACTGTTTGCTCCCTCCCTGGAAATCCTCTAAGGCTCCATTCCACCCAACTTACAGGCCCATCCAAAGTGTTAACAGTGACTTTTACATACAAATGGCTGATCTTGGCTCATGCTTCACAACTTCCTAAATCCCTTCAAACAAGTAACAGCCGGCCTCAGTGAGACCCCAGCCCCCATACCTCTTCTTAAGTGGCCACAGGCCCATCACTAGCAGCAACCATCCTAGATTCACAGCTTGGCGTCATCTGGGAACCTCCAAGCCCAGCACAAGTAGCACCCATCAGCAAATTGCTTTATAGCTCATGCAGGGTGACCCCAGGTAGAACACAGGTGGGGGCTAACCTTGGCCTGCACCACAGGGGAAACCCCAGAGCCTGTGTACCCAGTGGACAGCTACAGACCAGGTCAGAGCACCACCACCCTGCCCCCGAACAGCTGATCCTCCATGGTGGGCAAAAGTTGGTTGTAATTGGTCACAGCCAGTCCTTACAGCTGACTGGCCTGGGTAAATCCCTGCAGCGCCCTGACAATAGCAACCAAGGCTCTACTACAATAGGATATACTCGGCCCACACAAAAGGTGCACCTTGAGTACCCAGCTTGGGTGATAGGGAAGGCTGTGCCATTGGACCCTACAGGACACCTACTACATTAGGTCACACTACCAAGACAGAGAGTCATAGCAGCTCTATCTAACACAGAAACACAGGGAAGCTGCCAAAACAAAGAGACAAAGAAACATGGTGCAAATGAAAGATCAAAATTTCAGAAAAAACTAAATAACATGGCGATAAGCAATCTCTCAGATACAGGGTTGAAGACATTGGTTATAAGTATGCTTGAGGAACTTAATGAGGACCTCACGAGCATAAAAAAGATCCAGTCAGAAACTAAGGATTCACTAATTGAAATAAAGAACAATTTACAGGGAAACAATAGAGTGGAAGAAGTTGAGAATCGAATCAATGATTTGGAACATAAGAAAGAAAAAAACAACCAATCAGAAGAACGAGAAGGAAAAAGAATCACCAAAACAAGGATAGTGTAAGCAGCCTCTGTGACAACTTCAAGCATTCCAACATTTGCATGGTAGGGGTGCCAGAATGAGAAGGGAAAGAGCAAGAAGGGAAAGAATAAGAAATTAGAAATCTATTTGAAAAAAGTAATAAAAGAAAATTTCCTTAATTTGGTGAAGAAAACAGACATGCACAGAGAGTCCCAAAGATGGATGCAAATAAGCCCACTCCAAGACACATCATAATTAAAATGCCAAAGGTTAAAGATGAAGAGAGAATCTTAAAAGTAGCAAGTGAAAAGCAGTTAGTTATCTACAGGGGAGTTGCCATAAGACTGTCAGCTCATTTCTCAAAAGAAACTTTGCAGGTTAGAAGGGATTTGTAAGACATATTCAGAGTCATGAAAAGCAGGGACCTACAGCCAAGATTGCTCTACTCAGCAAAGATACCATTTAGAATCAAAGGGCAAATAATGAGCTCCTCAGACAAAAAAAAAAAAAAAAAAACTAAAGGAGTCCAGTATCTCCAAACCTTTATTATATGAAATGTTAAAGGGACTTATTTAAGGAAGATAAAACTATGAACAATAAAATGGTAATGAATACACATCTATCAACAAATTAATCCAAAAAAAAAAAAAAACAAAGCAAGCAAGTATAACAGGGACAGAATCATGGATATGGAGAGCATTTTGATGGTTGCTAGAGGGACGGGAGCTTTGGGGGAATGGATGAAGAGGTTAGGGAAGTACAAATTGGTAGTTACAGATTAGCCATGGGGATGTAAAGTACAGTATAGAAAATGTAGTAGCCAGAGAACATACACACGGCCCACGTACATGAATAATGTTGTGGGGATTGCCTGAGGGAGGGGAGGAGGGAAAGGGGAAAAAATAGGACAACTGTAATAGCATAATCAATAAAATATAATAAAAGTTAAAAAATAAAGCCCTTCAATTAAAAACCAAGATGGAGGCAAAGGTAGAAACCCTTCACTTCATCACACAACCAAAAGGAAAATCAATAAACAACCAAAAGCACCAGAAAATCAAGCTGCATGGAATTCCAATCACCAAGGAATTAAAGGAAAAATCAACCAGAACAATCAGACCAGTAAGCGCGGACTGCGCAGGCCAACTCAGAAAATCCACAGCACAGGGTAGCCTTGGGGTCGGGTTTGGCTGCCCTGGAGCTGCAAGGGAGGGGTTGACTTAAGGGGATTCAGAGGTGGCTGTGGACTACAGCTGGGGTTGTTGCAGTGGGAGATACTCCCAGTCTCAAACAAGAGTGTGACAGAAGAGTAGCAAGATGGCGGCGTGGTAGGACGCAGCAGATTCTACTCTCCTACAACCAGGAAAAAAAATCCGAGTCATTTTAGGTAGGAACAGAGCAAAGAGCCAACATTATCACGTCATAAATGAAAATAGGAGATCGCAAATTGTAGCGGACATAGAAAAACCCGAAGAGAGAGCGTGGTTTGGTGAAAGTCTCGGAAACCACAGCATTGAAAAAGGAAAAGGCGCAGGCGCTCCGCGGGACCGGTGAGGCCCAGGCCCTGGAGGTAGGAGAAGTGGGCGCCCCTCGGGACCCAGAGAGTGCGCACCTGTGAACCCGAAAAAGGCCAGGCGCTCCGCGGGACCTGTGCGGCCCAGGCCCTGGAGGTAGGAGAAGTGGGCGCCCCTCGGGACCCAGAGAGTGTGCACCTGTGAACCCGAAAAAGGCCAGGCGCTCCGCGGGACATCA
>CM052548.1:38418656-38473755 GCA_028533065.1 Trachops cirrhosus
GAGGACAAGTTGTCAGTGACCAGAGGGGAGAGGGGAGGGAATTTCAGGGGAGAAGGGAAGGGTTTACAGGAACAAATATAGAGGACACATGGACAAAACTAGGGGTGTTGGAAAGGGGAGGGGGGAGGGGAGGAATGGGTGGGTGGGCTGGAATGGGAATAAAGGATAGAAACTGTACTGAATAAACTAAAATAAAAAAATAAAAAAAAGAGTTAACGTACTTCTTCTGGTTAGTAAGATTTATAATTTGTATTAGCTGTCTTTGTTGTTTGGTACTTAAGTAGTTTATATGTCTGGCACTATTCTATAGACTCAGGATACAGTCAGTTTACCTGTAGACCCTGGTAAACAATTCAGGTATGGCTCCTGCTCACAAGTGAGGCAGGGTGACCAAGGAAAGTGACATAAACGGTGACCAGGAAAACCTACTTTTGATACAGATGGCCTCTCTGAAAATGTTTTCTCACTCTATTTTGAAAGCTGAATGATAAGGAGCCAATCATGTAAAGAAGCTGTTAGCAGAGAAGCAAAGGCAATGCAAAAGGAGGAAGCACCATAGCTCTTGGAGTGCAGGGAGGAGGGAAAAAGTATGAAAAGTTACTAGAGAAGATGCATCACAATTACAGTCAAGAAAAAGAATGAAGCTAGTTTCATCCTAAGACAAACAAACAAAAAACCAAAAAGAACCTTTACTACTATTCCAGTCATAGAAAGGCAAAATTTTTCAAATCTTTCCTTGCTAAATGCTTGACATACATCATGCAAGAGCTATTTAAAAGGCATTCGGGAAACTTCAAAGTAAAGCATTCTTGGGGCAACAATTCTCTAAAGTCAGTCCACAGAACAGATACATGATGATCATCTAAAGACACTCACTCAGTAAACACACACACACACACACACACACACACACACACACACTCCTAAGTCATGCACCTAAGAGTCAAATTTCATAGGCCAAGTGGACCCAGGAATCTTTGGTTTTTACTGCCCAGGTGACCAGAAGTTTAGTACTGTATAGTGGAAAACAGACCTCCGTACCTCAACAGGACTAATTGCACCTGAGTGTAGTCTCTGAACACCATATCTAGATTAAGTCAGTGGGGAGGTCATATCGTATTCAATAGATCATATTTAGGGAATGAGCAAGGTGTGTAACATATTTTTCAAATATTTCATAGATCTAAGAGGGTATTTTTTATATTCAAGCTTTTCCTTACCAAAAAAAAAATCCTCCATGATTTGACACCCCAACTGTCACATGTACTCCCAACTCCATTTACCATTCTTACACTCTCCCTTCACAGCCAGTCTTCTTCATAGATTTGTCTATACTCCACTTCTTCATTTCCCACTCATTCTTTGACTCATTCTCAGCTAACTTAATCTATTATTAACCTAATCTAACTTACCCTATTATGACACTAAATCTAATTGAAGCCAATGACTACACAGGGCTAAACCAAATTAACACTTTCAGAACTTATTTTGTTAAACCTAATAATTACTCTTTCCTGGTTTTCCTCCAATTCTGGACCACTTCTCTTCAGTATTCTCCACCCACCTCCTCTAACTCATCAGTGAACACTGGCGGTCCCAAAGGTTCAGTTGAAGGCCCTCTTCTCACTCCTCATTCTCCCTGGGCAAACTCATCCATTTTGGGGTTTTCAACTATTAAGTCAAGAGTATAAAGGTGAAAATCACCTTTTCTCAATTACCCTAGACCACAGGTGGCAAACACAAGGCCTGTAGGCCGAATCTAGCCCTCCACCTTGTTTTATCCAGCCCAGCACCTTATTCTACCTGGCAGTGGCATCAAGCTCTCACTTAACTGTTAAAGAGTAGTTACTTTTATACAGTCCTAAAATTACTTTTGGCCCTTTGAAGAAAACCGTGAGGCTGATGTGGTCCCCGGTGAAAATGAGTTTGACTCCCCTGCCCTGGACAATTCCCTACAATTCACCTTTCAAGTACATTTTATCACAATTACAGGCCACATTGGCAACCAATATATCATCCGAATAAATTAAATCAAATCATTTTTTCCTGTGACATTCAAGCACTAGATTAAGTAGGTAATTTACAGTAAAGGCCACACTGTACAAAAAGACACATAATTTTTCTCCTTAATTTAACTCCATTCCACTTCCATACTCCCTAGCTTAAAACCCATCAATGTCTGCCCACACTTAAGATAAAATTCAAAATCCTTAACATGTCCTACAATACCTTGTATGATCACACTTTTGATCCTCATCTCCCCCATCACATTTCACTTCAGTACAGCCTTCGGGGCCTTCTTTCATATCCCAAAGTATACGTACACTTTCTTTCCTACTTCAAAGCATTTGCAAAGTGCTACTCCCTCAGCCTCCACTTCATTCCCAATACCCTCTTTTTCCCCACCAATGCTTATTCATCCTTCAGGTCTCTATTTAAATGTCATTCCTTAAGGAAGACTTTTAAGTACAGTCTTTTTTCCACCTTACTGTTAGGATGTAACTCTCCAGCACACTTACTGTTCAGTCAAAGTCTGTCTCCCCTACCAAACCATAAACTTCAAAAAGATCTTGTCTGCTTTTTTCATTTTTCTATCTCTAGAACATAATACCAGGATATTGACCAAATTTGTAACTTCAATCTCATTATAGATGCTTTTTACATTTTTACAATTTATGTATCCAATATAAATTCATATTTGCCTTTTAAAATTTTGAATTGTGGTAACATAACATAAAATTTACCATTTTTACCATTTCTAAGCTTATAGTTCAGTGGCAATCAGTACATTCATGTGCAACCAGTTTCTAGAACTCTCCATCTTGCAAAATTGAAACTCTATACCCATTAAGCAACTCCTCATTTCCCCTCCCCCCAACTCCTGGCAATCACCATTCTATTTCTGTCTCTATGATTCTGGCTGCTCTAGGTACCACATATAAGTGGAATCATGCAGTACTTGTCGTTTTGTGTCTGGCTTATTTCACTTAGTATAATATCCTCAGCATGTGTCAGAATTTCCTCCATTTTAAAGGCTAAAAAATATTCCACTGTAAGTACACATATTTTGTTTATCTATTTATCCACTGATGGACATTCTGGTTACTTTCTACCTTTTGGCTAGTGTGAATAATGCCACTACAAACATTAGTATACAAATATCTCTTTGAGACAGAACCAAAATCCCTGTGCCCAATCCTTCAAAAGGCCAAAACTCAAAATGTCTGAGTTTGGAGTAAGGAAAAGTTTATTGAGAAGACACCAACCAAGATGGGAGACCTGCTGGTGCTACAAATTCATCTTGTTCGCTGGACCAGGCCTGGAATTTTTAAGGGGCTAGGGGGAACAGGTATGTGGAAGGGCTGGTGGGACAAGTTTTAACTTGAGGTCCTTGGAACTTGACCATTTATGGTAAAGGGGTCAACACCCAATCTTCCAGGGCAATAGACCCTTAGCTTCTGAAAAGGTTCTGGTGTTCAAGTTCTAGTCATGTCCTGGTCATCAAACAGGATAGGACCATTCTGAACTGGTTTTGTGGTTACATAGCCATGAAAGTGCTGGATCATATGATAATTCTATCTATAATTGTTTGAGGAACTTGCCATACTGTTTTCCCTAGGAGCTGAACATTTACATTTCCATGAACAGTACACAAAGGCCCCCAAATTCTCTACATCCCCGCCAATACTTGTTGTGTTTTTTAATAGTAGCCATACTAATAAGTGTGAGTTGACAGATTTGCTTTTATACAAACTTTATGTGCTCTCCTTTTCTACAAACATGTGGTAAAAAGCCCTCTTAAAAATATCTTCCATGAACTAACAAACATCTGAGAAGGCACTGAAAATGGAAAAAGAAGAAAGTCTTTCAAAGCAGGATTTTAAGGGACAATGAAATTGTGATTGGTGTGAAATGGCAAAAAAAAAAAAAAAAAAAAAAAGGAGGGTGACAAATAAAGGATAGGCATTCCCACTCAAATCTGAAATTCCCTGATGCCAACTGCCTACTTAGAGTTTTGAATTACTTAAGCCTATGCTCTGTCTCCCATTAGAGTATTTCCCCTCAGCCCTACCCCACCTGTGAGCTGGGACTTTGCCTGTGTTCCGTGCCTTCCCATCATACTCTTCCTTTCTACTTAAGCTCCTACAACTGGGTCAGTGCCTGCCCTATTCTGTGGATGAATGAGTGGGAGGGCCGCATCATTCCCAATTGATAGGATCATCTGTGTCCCTCAGCACAAGGAGGTATCTGTGATAAACACTGATGTTAGGAAAGCTGGGGTAAAATCAATCCCATTATAATCTTGAAAGCTTGAATTAGTTAAATGTTAACACAGAGGAAAAGTTTCACACAAAGTGAGGTATCAACACATCCTAAATCAAAAATGTACCCTGGTCAATAGTATTTTGAATCCAAAAGAAACTTTAACTCCACTAAAAGATTAAACTACAAATAAAGACTTAAAGACAATCTAAAAGGACTCTGGATCTAGAAGTCTTCAGCTAAATACCCTCCAAGAGATCTAAAATAAAGGGGAAAAAGTTTTAAATAAAAGGTATTTATTTAATAGTAGTTTGCATTTAAAAATTAAAAACCTATTAAAATGTTCACACATGCACCCAACACACATATAAAACTTTATGGAACAGTTGTTACTGCTTTATCAAAATAAGTCATGTACACTGGAATTACTTTTCAGAAAACAAAGTTTTATATTTACATTTTTGAAAACAAACCTGAGTGCAAAAAGTAAAAGGGAACAATAACTACCAATATAAATTTAATAAATCACCATTCTAGCATAAAAGGCAGATACTGTGTGATAACAAAGTTTCTTACCTATAGGCTGAATATTAAACTAAAAATTTCTTTAGAAATTCAATGTTATTTACAGTTTTAAAAACAACATGATAATGAAACTATTAAAAAAGTTAGAAAACAAATATATCTCTAACCTGATTATCTACTAGTTCCAATATTTAGGAAAGAAGCAAACAGACTATTAAGTAATTTTGAAAGTTACTTTCCTTAAACATACCTAAGTATTGTAATACTGTTTTTTTTATATAGCAAACCTTACAGGCCTAGATAAACATTTGCATTTTAAAAATTCAGTCTACTCTGCTTAAAATTACACAGTATACATCAACTGTAGAATGTAAGATATAAATGTAGCAAAAAGTAATTTAAAAGTCACCCACAATCCCATACACTTACTTTGAAAAGGGGAAATAAAATCAAGCATTTAAAATTTATTACCATGTTGTCATGCTGTATTCTTGAGAAAAACTCAGAAATATTTAAAATCATTAACATTATATTTTTAAAAAATCTCTCCATTACCAAAATGTGAGATCCCCAAGGTAAAATATCAGCTAACTTAGGGGCTAGGGCTTCAGTGTATACTCATCCATTCTCCTCCTCAGTCCGGATATCACAATCAGAAAGAATGTACAATTGCTGATCTCAGAATGCTGCTGCAGCCCATTTCTGCCTAACTGGTAACACAAATTTCAAAAGCTAAAACCCCACCCCTCCTGACACCTCAGGGAATATTAGTGTGCAAGTCACTTACGACATCAGGCTGTAAACACAGCTCATCTACTGGAAAAGTTTTGTAGAGTTCAAGACGGAAACATTTCCTGAGTTGCAGAGAGCAAATAAGTCTTTCACAATAACCATTTCATTTTGATTCAAACTAGTTTACCAGATTAATTTGTAAGCAGACTGCCTTCTAACAAAATAACATATAATGAAATCCAAATTGTTTACAACTCTATAATTACAATTAAGGAAACTCATCAAAGCATGGAGAATTTCTAACAATAAAATCTAACTTCACAAAAATAGGAAGTGAAGACCATTTTCACTTAGACCAAAAAAAAAAGTAGAGGTAGTTTTCACATATTTTTCAAAATATATAACTCTCAAGGACAATACCATATGTATTGTAAAACAGGATAAAAAGTACAATATAAGAAAAAAAGACCATTTACAATAGGCCTACATGCCACAATGTTTTGAAAAACAAACTCTTTGATATGAAATTATTGGAGGACAGAAGCATGCCACCCAAAAAGCATTCTTGAATTTCTTTGTAACTTTTTAAGCTATTGATTTATTTTAAATTATATTTAAAAACCTCAGAAAACAAACTAATTTCAACTTTTTATTTAATGAGCATAACTACATATACCAGTGTGGAAGAACATAGACAATTCCAATATAGTGAATTTCAAGTGAATGAAGATTTAGTTTTAAGTTATATTGTCCACAGGGTGGCAGTCTCACACAGTCTTAACTTTGTCTCTGGATTCAACATACAAATTTCAGTGTTTGAAAAGCCACATACATACACACAGGAGGGCAATAAAAATTTAATATCTGACCAATCCTAGATACAAAAATTGCCTGTCCTCTAAGGAAAAAAATTGTATGCTTTGTAACTCCCTAATTTCTTTTAGGAGTGTTTACTTCCTTATATCTTAAATTTTTCCTTAAATGTACCTCCTTTGATCCTTTCGGTTTTGCTGCAACTGTCTTATTTAGGGAAGAGGTTAGAAGCAAGGAGAGTTGTTGGATTATTCCTGTACTACAGGAGACCCTGACCATAGTCGAGGTCTAACCGAGGGAGAATGAGAGCAAGAGTAGGAACAGGAAGATGGGAGTAGACACCACAAACACAATCCTTCCATCCTCCAGTACATCTTTCACACTACTACCAAATTAACTTCATTAAAGCACTTATCATATTACCTGAAGTCCCTTCTCCTAGCTAAGTAAATTCCTTATCCCAAAATTCAAGGACCTTCATAATCAGAACCTTCCAAAATTCATAATCAGAATGCAAAATCTTCTATCTAAATGCTCTGCAAGAGTTGCCCCGGCCCATGCGGGTCAGTTAGTTGGAGACTGGACATAAACCAAAAGGTCATGGGTTCGATTTCTGGTCAGGGCATATGTCTGGGTTGCAGGTTAGGTTCCTGATTGATTCTGATTGATTCTGTCTGTCTCATGTTGATGTCTCTCTAAGCATGTCCTTGGGTAAGAATAAAATGTTAATAAATAAAATTTAAATTGATGCTCTGCAAGAATCAAGGGAATTTGTAAAATAAACTTCACTTTGAATAGACTTGCAGCTTCCTGGTTTTCTCTCATTCAAATATTTTCTAAATACTCACCGAGTGCCAAGCACTGCTCCAAGTGCTGATGATACTGAGGGGAACAAGTTAAAGTCTCTGCTTCAAAGTTGTACTCCTGACTGGACAGTCTTGAGCTGAAAACTGTTAGAGGGAAGGGGATAAACCCCTGGAAACTTCCAGCTCTGTTTCCTAAGTATAGGCCACTGGAAGAACCCTATGGGTTGGAGGATAACAAAAAGACACCTGAGGACATCTGCCAACACTAACATTGTTGGCTATGGATCCTAATCTGTTTGCAGCCTTATCTCCCATTCCTATGTTACTTGTTTCCTCAGTTCAGTCAAAATGTTCTATGCTGGCAACTGTTAAATGTGCCTGTGCTCCTGCCTCCCCTCCCACCATATCACCTCCATCAGCAAAAGCCTAACCTGACTTGAAAGCCCATCTCAAATGCTGCCTTCTAGAGGAGATCCTTCCCCATTCCCTTCACACAAATCCAGATATTTTGGAGACCTTCAAACTCTTATAACCAACCCCTGGTTTAGTCCCCTCTGTGCATTTATCCCACTACGCACTGTATCATAATTAAAATATCTGTATATTTTAACCTTCTTCGTTAGCTATTTACTGAGCACTTGCTGCGTTCCTGGACTATCTAACAGCTAGAGTTGTAGTGTTAAATTATTCCATAGTTATTTTAAAATATTTAATATCCAAATGACAAATGCAAAATGTAGAGACAAATACTTTATATGCCTTTTATTGCTTCAATCTTTTTAAACAGTTTTGAGATATAATTTACATACCATAAAATTCATCCATTCAAAGAGAAGAAATCAAATGTTTTTACTGAATTGTGCAGCCATCATCACATCTAATTTTAAGGCATTTCAATCATCCTAAAAAGAAACCTTGTCCTCACATTACTAGTCACTTCCCATCCCCCTAGGAAGGCCCCCATCACTATCCAATCCTAGGTAACCACAATCTATCCTCTTTCTCTATAGATTTGCCTATTCTGGAAATTTTATATAAATGGTACCATACAAGATGTGGTCTTTTCAGCCTAGCTTCTTTCACTTTGCATACCATTTTTGAAATGGATCAATGATGTGGTATGCATTAGTACTTCACTCCATTTTATTGCCAAATAATATTCAATTGTATGCATGTATCATATTTGCTTTATTCATTAAACAGCTGATGGGCATTTGGGCAGTTTCCACTTTCTTCTTATGAATAATGCTCCATAAACATTCATGCACAAGTTTTTGTGTGGGCATACAAGTATGTTTTAATTTTTCTTGGTTATATACCTTAGAGTGGAATTGCTGGGTCATATGGTAATTCGATGTTTAATATTTTGAGAGAACTGCCAAACTCTTTTCCAAAGTAATCACGTCATTTTACATTTTCACCAGAAATGTGTGAGAGTTCCAATATCTCTGTTGTTTCAATCTTATATAGAGTAAGAATGATCTCACTATACAATAGCCTTACCTCATGGAATTTATATTCCACTGGAATAACACAAGTAAACAGGAAAAAAAATAAACATATTAACTTCAGAAAATAAGAAAAAGGAAGGGGCCAAATATATGATGATGAAAGATGATCTGACTTTGGATGGTGAGCACACAATGCAATATATTGATCATGTATCACAGAAATGTACACTTAAAACCTACATAATCTTATTTACCAATGTCATTCTAATAAATTTAATAAAATAAAAAAATTAAAAGGAGAAAATAAAATAGGGTAAACTAAACAGAAGTAACAAATCAAAAGGGAGTCCCTACCTAGGGTGGTCCAAAAAGACCTGTCTGAGAAGGTAATGTTGATCTAAGATGTGAAAAGCTGGAGGAGAAATATTCCAGGCAGTGCAAACAGCAAGAAATAAAAATGAGAAAAGAACAAATCTAGCAAGTTCAAGGAAGAAAAAAGGAAGCCAGTGTGGCTTACATATAATGAAGAAGCAAAGAAGGTAGGAGATGAGGTTGGGGAGATAAGCAGAGGCCAGATAATCTTGGGCCTCAGAGAGCATGGCAGTAAGATTTTTGGATTTTTAAAATGCCATAATTTTTTTCATATCTTACATTTCTTTAAAAATAGGTGTTCATCTATGCAAACACTTGCTGAACTTTTACATATCTTCTAATTGCATCTAATAGTAGCAAATATTAAGGAGACCATTTGGGTAAATCCATGCCATTTAATTAGCTATCACTTCATTTTGTGGCCTAAGACAGAACCCTCAAATATGAGTACTGGTGGTGTTTTTGTAGTCATACATATGAATTACAAGCATATGAATGAATGCTTAGAAATTTATCATCTACTCTTAACCAATTTAAGGTGTATATGTATGCCTTACTGATAGTAACTAGCAGCTCTGTCTTAGGATATTAAGGTCACTTCCAAAAAAGCAAGCCAATAAGAACATAGTTGCAGATCATTCTCATAATTTAAACCTAGATTTCATTTTTTTCATTGAATTCTAATTGACTGCTTTTTCCCATTCTACTAATTAAAAAATATTCAATTGCTAAATATAAAACCTATGTTCACAAAATATTCTACATTTTTACATTGTTAGAATCTTTTAAATGTGAACTTGCACATATGCTACATTTGTTTTTTTCAAAGAGACAAAAAAATGTTCTTAAAACTCTAGTGACATAAATGTTACACCTTTGATAAAAGAACCTGTTACCTAGTCCCAGCTTCATCTCCCATGGCTCTCCCTCCAGGCACTGTGTGCTCCTGCAGAACCAGACTACTTGCCAGCCTCATACTTGCTCCCGCACCTCAGCTTTATGATTCACAGTCTCCATCATGAGAAATCCAACCAGTTCAAGGTTCAGGCAAACACTTTCCCTTCCATGTCTCCTCTCCAGTCCTCATCCCAGAGAACTGATTTCCCCCCTCTGTGCTCCTGCAGCACTTCCACAACTCAGAAGCTGCCTTACTCAGTGCTGCCTGGTACACCACTATAGGAAGCTGCATTTTGGACAGAATCATTGTCACCAAACCACTCCTCTCAGCATACCCTCAAGTACACAGAGTAAAACTTTTTGCAACTAGTGGGTGCTCAGTGGAAAATCACATCCATGTTAGCACCATTTGGTAGAAGTACCATATGATAATCAAGTTATCATAAAATGCAAGGTCAATAATTAAGCCCTCTTTGCAGACAATTAAGACAGAGCAGTCTTTCCTTTCAAGTTCGGATGTAATTCTTTAGTAAATTGTTTGTTAATAATTGCACAAACTCACTATTTAAATGAAACTTTTCCACTCTCATAAACTATTTAAGAACTTCCCAAAAAAGTTTGTGAGTGTTATGCATTATCAAGAATCTGTAGCTTTAAACCCAGATCACAGAGGTGAAAGATCTACACAGGTCATATAGCTAATCACAAGGACCAAAATATACTAATTCTATCCTGTATTCTCTCCAGTAGTTCCAAACATGAAGAACCTGAATGAACAGCAGTAATTTCAAAAGCATCTAGTGCTGCTTGGTATAGAATACACGTTCAAACATTTGAATTAACAAAGATAATTTAAAATTTTTAGTTGTGGAGGTTTATAGTGTAAACATAATTAATCCTCAATCATGCAGTTCATGTTAACAGATTAATTCAAAACTCACGGTGCAACTAAAACTATAAAACAGTTTGGGAATGCACATACTAACAACCAAAAACATGGGGCCTTCTGTTCTTAGTAATGGCACTGACCAGAAACCCTGCACAAGAACCACTTTTTCCTTCACTTGTTCTCAGAGGCCCAATAGACTAAACATTATATAGCTCGCCCCATTTTCTAACTTCAGCTTGCATTCAAGATAACGCTTTTGTTTCATTTACAGCTCACATGCTGCTGACACAGATGGCCCTTCTTCGTAATAAACACAAGGCTTCTATATTTAAAAATACAGTGAAACTTTGTTGTAACATCCCCTCCCAGTCTCCAGCCAATATTCTCTTCGAAGCCCCACCTCCATCCCAGGGTTTTCTATCATTGGCGCTCAAGGCATTAGACCGACCCTTTGAAGTCAATTTTCTTTTTTCAACACATCTTATCGTAGTGTTATTTTTCTTCTCCGCAGCCCGTATGTATCTGTGTATGTTGTGTAGGTTTTAAAATGAAAAGGGAGGAAAAAAGATTCCCCTCCCCTGAGGCCTTCCCAAGTAAAAAGAGTCTGAGGTACTTGTGAACTGTAGCCAGCGCGCCCATGTGAAGTTGGGACGTAGTCGCAGGCTGGCCTCTGGCGCTGCGGCTGACCGGGACCGACGCGCGGCTGACCCCACGGCGATAGGCAGCTGTGTGGACGCGAAAGCGCGCCCGCGGACACTCGGGCTAGCAGACTAGCCGCGCCGCCTAGCGGGGAAGTCTCGCCCGCCCTGGGAGAGCGCCCCCTGGAAGGCTGCTTTGTGTTGGGGGTGGGTGCGGGTTCTCATTACTACCCAGCGAGCACTTATCGAGGGCTGCTAGCCGGGCGCGCACTCCCGGGCGCCGAGGCTAGGGGGCAAACGTGCCCCGAGTCTCTCGCGCCCGTTGGAAAGGGTAGGCGGAGGAAGGAGCGGGCTGGGAGGAGATAAGGCGAGGCCAGAGCTAATCAACACCTCCCGAGCGCCTGGAAAAGGATGGCTGGGGGCCGGAGCAGCGGGAGGAAAGCCCGGGGAAAGTGAAACTTGTTCCTGGCTACTCAGCCCTGCCAGCCCCCGGCGGAGGGAGAGGCTGCGCGGCACACACGCTGCTCTCGTTTGTCCGGCGTAGTACTCGTGACTAGCGAAGCCGCAGCCCCAGTCAAGGCGCAAGTGAGAAGTGCACGAAGACTCGTTTTCCACAAAGTCACCCGTTGTGGGGTAGGAAGGGAGCCAATCATTAGAAATAAAATGTTAAGTTACCCAAACCTTTAAAAAAAAAACAAAAAAAAAACCTTCAATTCCCATACCGGGAGTCGAACCCGGGCCGCCTGGGTGAAAACCAGGAATCCTAACCGCTAGACCATATGGGAAGTCCTGCTGAAAGTACCTTGGTGACTCACCTGACAAGCGTCCCAGCCACGGTGCTTCCTCTCCACCTCCGGTCGTTGCTACTAGTGCCGCTGTCTCTGTGCCAATCGAACCGCTCCCGCCGATGCCCAAAAGCTCCAGAGCCGGGGAACAAGCCCGGACCCAGCGCGCGGGCGTCGTGAAGGGGGAGTGCGTCCGCTCCGCCGCCTCAGGAAAGTTCTGAGGCAAACCCCAGCAACTCGCGGCCCGAAACCAGCTGTTTCACCTTCCTCTTTTTTTTTTTTTTTTTTTTTTAACTCTGCCAACAGCACCCAGCCTACAGGTCCAGGTTGCTCCTCTGGTCAAAGTGCGTGCGGAGTACTTGGCAAAAGTTGAGGGCGGCGACGTCTCGGGGAACAGCTGTTTGCGTTCGGGGCGGAGGCGGCGCGCGAGCTCCTTGGCCAAAAGCCAGCGAGCCTAGAAGAAGGCTGGATGTACAGGTCCCAGGGCGAGAGTGAGAAGGCGGGATGACGTGAGCACTTGAGGTTTCAGGTTCTGGGCCTTCAGCTTACGTCCCGTCGCGCTTTTGCCCCTTCTCAATGACCTCAACTACTTTATACTGACCCCACCTCTCAGGAGTCCGAAGTACCTCCCCTGTAGGGGGAGGGGACGAGGAGGAGATTTTTGAACGCGGATTGAATAGTCTGAGCACCCGTAGTTGGGAACCGTGGAACACTGGTCTAGCGGTAGGAGGGCGGTGTTGGAGCTCGGAAGCTTGGGTGGGCCTTGCTCCTGGCCGGGCTGCTTCTCGCCCCGCGTGGGGAACGCCAACTTGAGCCGGACCCGGGGGCGACGCGCTGAGCGGCTGGTCCAGTCATGTGAGTTGGGTCTCAGGCTCTAAACAAGGATGTGTTGTTTTTCCAAGCGGCCCTTTCTCTGCAGGGTCTTCCCCTCCGCCCCCAGCTCCCTTTCCGCCCCCGCCCCCTGGCTGGAGGCGTGACGGATGAGTCCTTAACTCGCTCGGGACCAGCCCGGAGCCGCTGCTTGGGTTCTCTGGGCGGGGTGGAAATGCTACCTCCAGGAGTGCCCTTGGAATAGAGGATGGGAGGGAGGTTGGTGGCCAGTTGAAGTTGGATGGCCGCCCGCGAAGCGGCGGAGCGCTCCTTCCACCTACACAGTCGGTGGTCGCTAGCAGCCCTTTGGTTTCTGCAGTGCTTGAAACTTGGGGTATTGTGAAACTTTAGGGTTGGGCTGTGGCCACCGCTGACTCCTCCGCCCACTAGAAGCGGCCAGTCCCGGTTAATGATTTTTTTTCCTTGTCTTGCCAACTGAGAGGTCCCTTGGCTTTTCGAACTCTCTCTTGCCCTGAGGCTCAAGAACAAATTGTATTAACTGATGGTCTCTGAGGACCCACAGTCTCCCACCAGAGGAATCTTGTGCTTTGTTTGTTCTTTTGGTGAACTAATTTGATTTAAAGTAAACTTAATGAGTTTCTTCAGGCCTCCATTACAACGACCTCTCAAAATGCCAGAAAACGGAACGGAAAAGATAAACCTTCTCTAAGATGTTTGTTATTTCTTTACACTGATGACATTAACAAATGAGGGGGGGGATTTTTTACAGCTGTTTTATTTAAGGGAGTTTTAAACCCGGTGCAGACTTGTCTCCTCGACTGGCAATAATTTCACTTGACTGCTTCAGTCAGGTAGCAGAGACTTATATTTCAAAGTCTAATAAAATGTAAAGCATGTAAAGTTTTAACTTTTTATGTTATAAGTAAGTTTAGACTTGTTTTTCCCTTTTTCAGGGCAGACTACTGGAAGTCACAACCAAAGAAATTCTGTGATTACTGCAAGTGCTGGATAGCGGACAATAGGCCTGTATGATAATTTCACTGTTAGAGATTCTGATAATGTATTTATGTGAAGTGTTCCTTTTTGATCCAAACTCGAGTTTACAACCCATTTTCATTTAGATTTTTCAAAATTGAAAATTTTGAAATATTTCTATTATCTTTTCATTCCTTGTAGGAAACCTGTGTGCTTGCTTGCTTTTCATCAGCCTAAATTTGATTATATTTTTATTAAGCTCAATTATTTCACTGTGGCCCTCAGTCAAATTCAGGAAATGAACATCAAGTGGCTCGAAATTCAGGAATGAATATCGAGTGGATATGTCTGTGAAATATCTAGCTATGACGGTGTTTGTAACACGTACAAGTGGAAACCCCTTAATATGTAATAAGAAACTAGTTTTTCTTGGGTTTTTTTTGCTCGGGAGATGATTAAATATATTTAATACAGAGCTTTATGTCTATAAATGCTTAAATTTGAAAGAACATCATGACTTCTGTCATGGAATATGAAAGTAGCAACTCTGTTAAGCAAGTTATATTACTGTATCTTTTAGTCTAGTTTCAACTTTTAAGATATAAAAAGCAGCACTATTGCTTTTTTTTTTAACCCTTCTCATGCATGTACATAGTAATTATACACTAGGGTATTTTTTAAATATGTTGCATATACATATCCTTTTTACTTGGTTGAACTGGATGCAAAAAAAGAATAGTAGCCCTGTCTGTAATAATGCTGTATTTGTTTGGTAGACATTTTGTCTACAAAGAGTTTGGTGATGATTTTCTTTTGGGTTTTGTTTTGTTTTGGGTCTTGTTGAATAGTTGCTCAAGTTCTTGACTATCTTTTTTGACTTAGACTACCATTACAAATAAATGCAAAAGATTTTAAAACCTACACAAATCACTGATAGTCGCCCTTATTTAAAGGTACCCAAGAAGTTTAATGAATTTTGAGTTGAATTTTGAGAATATAAAATCCCTCTAGGATAGTCGTTGTTTATCTCCTTGAATTGCTAATACACAGAATTTAACCATTAATTGGAAACAAAATTAATTTATTTTTGAATGGGCCTAATAGACTTTCTGGGGTATAATCAATTTTAGGAAAATTAATATATGAAAAATAAAGGATGAACCCTTACCTTAAAAGTCACTTTTTTTTTCCATTTTATTTTTTTTTTTTTAATTTTTTATTTTAGTTTATTCAGTACAGTTTCTATCCTTTATTCCCATTCCAGCCCACCCACCCATTCCTCCCCTCCTCCCTCCCCTTTCCAACACCCCTAGTTTTGTCCATGTGTCCTCTATATTTGCTCCTATAAACCCTTCCCTTCTCCCCTGAAATTCCCTCCCCTCTCCCCTCTGGTCACTGACAACTCTATTTCAGTGTCTTTTGTTATATTTTACTTGTTTCTTTGTTTTGTTGTTTAGGTTCCTGTTAAAAGTCACTTTTAAAGAGGAATTCACAGTGATACTTTAGCTCAGCTAGTGCATTGTATAAGATTTGACAAAACTTGTTTTTACAAAATTTACCAGATAATTCTTGCATACAATCATAGGGAGCATTTCTGGCTGTTTTAAATAGGCAGTAACATTTACTCAACCACCTTTGTCCCCATTCATCCAAGTTACTGTCATTCCTCATAGATTACTACTTTTCCCTATAAAGGTTATTACTTTTTCTAATTTTCTTGTGTATCATTCTATTGTTTCTATATGGATATAGATACAGGTTTTTATTCTGTATAGATATAGGTTCTTATTCCAACGTACATAAAAGGTAGCATGATATATACACTGTTCTACACCATAGTTTAATTAAACAGTATATCCTGGAGCTCTCTCCACATTAATTTTTAGGGACCTTTTTTTCTTCTCTATTTCAGCAACCTAATTTGGACAGATAGTTCCAAATTGCCCTGCATAAAAGTTTTACATTTTGTACCATTATCACATTATATAAAAGTATTTGTTTACTATCTTTAGGATAAGTTTTTTAATGTCTACTTTTCTCCCAATTTGGTGGAAAATGGTTCTAAGGATCATTATTTATTGTCCTAATGTGGCAAATAGAGCAGTATAAATTCTGTACACCTACAGGTTTTGACATTTTATGTTGAGAGGTGTTTCTTAAAGTTACGATGTTTTTCCACTCCTCTTTTGGCTTCATGTCATTTGAATCCTCATTATAGTCGTGTTCACTAAATTAGTCATCAAGTGTACCTTGTATTTTTCTCCATTAATATGGTCACTGTACTTTATTTTAAGCACTAAAGAAGACCTAGTGAGCGGGCATAATAATAAATAATGTAGTTCAGTTCTATAGCATCATTTGATGAAAAGGGCCAATTTGCATTAAAATTATATTTTATCTTTTCTACCAGTCATTTTAGTTTTAATTTTATGTTCCATTCCCAATTTTACTGTTACTTTACTGTGAACATTACGATGTTTATGTAGTTTTCCTTTGTATTTTTTCTTTTTTTTTTTCATTTTCAAGAGTGTTGAATTTCATGAAAGAGGAAAGAATCATAAGGAAAATGTGGCAAAGCGGATCAGTGAGGTAATTTAGTTTGATTCTTTCTTTGACAATTTTGCTATGTAAATATCAGTGCTTTATCTAGCTTTTACCGTATATGTCTTATTAGATTAAACAGAAAAGCCTGGATAAGGCAAAGGAAGAAGAAAAGGCATCAAAGGAGTTTGCGGCCATGGAGGCAGCTGCCCTGAAAGCATACCAAGAGGATTTAAAAAGGCTTGGCTTAGAGTCAGGTAAAAAAACAGCCAACGTGTTTTAAAAGTAACATCAGAGGTCATGCTAAGTTAGCTTTTATTGTTTCCATGAGGAGGTTATATACTCAGGCTATATTCTGAGTGCTTTTCCTACAAATCATTGCCCTATTTAGAATGGGAGTTTGCGCCCTTTTGTTTTGCTTTTTTTTTTCCTTATACAAATTATTTTAATAGGTCACCAGTAAATATGTTTGACCCACATTTCTGGAAGATAGCTTTTATTTGGGAACTAATTTTCTTTCTAAATATTCAGAATTTATGAATTGCCATTAAATTTTCTGATTTTTTTATCTCTTGATAAAAACATCTTTTTTAATCTAGTAACATAGTCATACCATTGATAGATTCCTTTTTTAATTTTTTTAGAGAGAATTTTATTTTTGAAGACTTTTAAAGTGCCACCAATTTGTTTT
This sequence comes from Trachops cirrhosus, assembly GCA_028533065.1. NCBI lineage: Eukaryota > Metazoa > Chordata > Mammalia > Chiroptera > Phyllostomidae > Trachops > Trachops cirrhosus. Next base: position 38,435,866 of record CM052548.1, read on the forward strand.
TCCCCCATTGTGTTCATATTCATTAATCCAAAAATCCAACAGAGACTATATGTTGCTAATTAATAGTTGTGTGATAAGGACATTGCAAGATTTCCTTTTATTTTTTTTTCTACCCACCACTCCTCCCTACCCCAGGCATCCCCACCTCCCACCCTCGATCCTATCCACCTTTGGCTTTGTTCATGTGTCCTTTATACATGTTCCTTGATGACCCATCCCCCTTTTCACCCTATTACCCCCTCCTACTTCCCCTCTGGTTACTGTCAGTTCTTTATTTCAATATCTCTGGTTATATTTTGCTTGCTTATTGGTTTTATTGATTAGGTTCCACTTATAGGTGAGATCCTATTGTATTTGTCCCTGACCACCTGGCTTATTTCACTTAGTGTATTGCTCTCCAGTTCCATCCATGCTGTCACAAAAGGTAGGAGCCTCCTTTCTTTCTGTTGTGTAGTATTCCATTGTGTAAATATACCATAGTCTTTTGATCCATTCATTTACTGATGGACACTTAGGCTGTTTCCAACACTTGGCTATTGTACATTGTGCTGCTATGAACATTGGGGTGCATAGGTTCTTTGGAATTGGTGTTTCAGGCTTCTTAGGGTATAATCCCAGCAGTGGAGTTGTCAGCTCAGAAGGCAGTTCCATTTTTAGTTTTCTGAGGAAATTCCATACTGTTTTCCACACTGGCTGCCCCAGTCTGCATTCCCACTAACAGTGTACCAGAGTTCCCTTTTCTCCACAACTTCATCATCACTTGTTGTTTGTTGCTCTGTTGATGATGGCCGTTCTGACCAGTGTGAAGTGGTATCTCATTGTGCTTTTAATTTGCATCCCTCTGATGGCTAGTGATGCTGAGCATCCTTTCATATGTCTCTGGGCCCTCTGTATGTCCTCCTTGGAGAAGTGTCTGTCCAGGTCCTTTGCCCATTTTTTTTTAATTGTTCAAGTACAGTTTTCTACACTTTACCCCCATCCCAGCCCATTTTTTAATTAGGTTATCTTCCTGCAGTGGAGTCATGTGAGTTCTCTATGTATTTTGGAGATCAAACTCTTGTCCGAGGTATCATTGGAAAGCATATTTTCCCATATGCTTAGTTCCCTTTTCATTTTGCTGATGTTTTCTTTAGCCATGCAGAAGCTTTTTATTTTGATGAAGTCCCATTTGTTTATTCTTTCCTTTATGTCCCTTCCTCTAGGGGACATACCACTTTTGTTTTGCTTTTAAAGTTTCATATTTTAACACCTCCATTCATGACAACTAAATGACCTTGGTAGTTATTTAATCCTAGTTCTGTCTTAGGTCAGTGGTTCTGTCTTAGGTCTGTCTTAGTTCTGTCTTAGGTCAAATGTCTCATTTCAGAGACGTTTGAGTTTTTCAGGTATTCTAATTATTTGGCTAAAAAACATATTTATTAAAAAATAGGCATTGTGCCCTGACCAGTGTGACTCAGTTAGTTGGCTGCCATCCTGCAAAGCAAAAGGTTGCTGCTGGTTTGATTCTGGTCAGGGTACATGTCTGGTTGCAGGTTTGGTCCCCAGTCAGGGCAAGTATGAGAGGCAATTGAATGAAGTTTCTCTCTCACATCAGTGTTTCTCTCCCTTTCTCCCTCCCTTCTGCATTCTGTAGAAATAAAATATTTTTAAGGCATTGCATTATAACTATATAGTTCACTTTATCTATATGGTAAAAACCATATAGATCATGTTTATTTATGTGATTGAGTAACAGCAAATTGACTTTTTGTGGACAAATTACAAATTAACTGACTATTGCTAGAAGATAGATGATATTTTTTTTATTTTTTAATTGAATATATTTGATGTAAATGTGTAAATTTAAGGTATATAATGTGTTGCTTTGATACACTTATATATTGTAATACCATCATCATTGTAGTGGTGTTTATCACATTATCTGATTGTAGTGCAGCATGGATGGAACTGGAGAGCATTACACTAAGTGAAATAAGCCAGGTGGTGAGGGACAAATACCATAGGATCTCACCTATAAGTGGAACCTAATCAATAAAACCAACAAGCAAGCAAAATATAACCAGAGATATTGAAATAAAGAACTGACAGTAACCAGAGGGGAAGTGGGAGGGGGTAAATAGTTTTTTTACTGTATTCATTACTCTATGTCAGTGATTTTCACCTTTTTCATTTCATGGAATACATAACCTAATTACTAAAATTCTGCAGCACACCAAAAAATGTATTTTTATCAGTCTGACAAAACAAATAGGTATAAAGAAAAAAATAAATTTTAATCCTCACCTGAGGATATGTTTTTATTGATTTTAGAGTAAAAGAAAGGGAAAGAGAAAAAGAAATATTGATGTGAGAAACATCAATCATTTGCTTCCTGTATGTGACCCAACCAGGGGTTGAACCTGCAACCCTTTGGTATATGGAATGATGCTCCAACCAACTAAACCACCCAGCCAGGGCAATAGGTATAATTTTGATTTATTCACACCAGATGGCTCTTTGTGTTGGCTATTTTCGGTTTTTTTTCTTACCTGACAATGATTGCTTGTAACAGGTGTTTAATAAAGGGTATAAAATGCCATAAAAATACCAAAATTTATTTTACTATACTCTTCCACGTTAACATTTAGGTTGCTTAGAGTTTTTCATTGTTAGAATGCTTCAGAACATCCTTAGGCATGCATGTTTTCACACTTATCCCTGTAAGTTTACTTTAGAAGTAAATCCCTGTAGAAGTGAGATTGCTGAATCAAAGTTGAATATATTTTATACATTAATAGTTAATACCAACCTGTCTTCAGTAATGTCTCCAAGGTTTATACTTTTCCTAGAATGAAATTAATTTATTAACTGGTTTTGGGAATAACTGGCTAATCCTTTAGAAAAAAGTAAAGCCATAAAAACTACCTATTTTTTCACACCCATCGATTAGACTAACACTGGATTTGGTTATTCTTTTCAGTACATATTCATCTAATACAAAAAAATTACATTTATTTGTATATCTTTGAATATTAGTGAAGGTAAGTGTTAATTTTCTGAATTACCTTTGTACTTTTTGCCCATTTTTCTATTACAGTATTGGATTTAAAAGGGATTTAGGAACATTAATCTTCTGTCATATTTTTTATAAATATTTGTCATTTGTTTTTCTTGTGTATATATTTTTGTTTTTATTTTTACCATACAGAATATTTGAATTTTTATTTAGTAAAATTTAACATTGTTTCACTTTGTGTTCTTTTTGTAAATATCTTTGATCTGGAATTTATATTGGTGTAGAAATATTGGAGATACCAGGTTTATCAAGATAACTACACAAAAAAGAAATCAATTTCTGGTTCCCGGTCTGCTTTTGGATAGAAAAATCTCTTCCATAGAATATTTTAAGAACCCTTGCAGTTTGTGAAGTGAATTTGAAATACCTTAACTTTCTTCTAAATAATTAGCCTGTTAATCCAACATCATTTATTAAATGATCTCTTCTTCCTTCTAATAGGAAACACCAGCAATCTGCAGTTGGATCTATTGCTGTACTGTTTTGTTTCAGTCATATGTTTGCCTGTTCCTGGATCAGTTTTACACTGTTGGTCTTTTTTACTATTGCTTTAGAATAAGTTTTAATACCTGGTAGTACTAGATTTCTCATTCACTTCTTTTTTGTAATTCTCCTGGAATTACATGTTGGCACTTGTTTAGTTTTCCACATAAACTTTATAATAATGTGTCAATTTCCCAAAAGAATCTTACCACATTTTTTATGGGAATAACATTATTAATGTTTTGTCCGTGTGGGGGGCGAGAGTTATATTGTCTGTTTCACCCTTCTCTTGTCTTTCTTCTAGAAATATCAGAGCCACGCATATCACCAGAAACCAGCACTGTCCCACCCACCTCTGCATCAAATCAGCAGAAAGAAAAGAAGAAAAGGAAAAAAGAACCTTCAAAGGGCAGATGGGTAGAAGGCATAACCTCTGAGGGTTACCATTACTATTATGATCTTATCACAGGAGGTAAGTCATGTAGGCATAGAACTGTACAGAACGATACCTGATGGTTTATTTTGCCTTTAGACTTTTCATGAATATTGGAATATTTAAACAGCAAAAGACTTAAAACTACTTCTTGCCACAATAATTTAAAAAAATGTTCCCTTTAAAAAGTTACCCTTCTCATAGTGACTCAGTGTCGTAGTTCGTTTTTAACTAAGCCTTAATAAGGGGTTCCTTGCAAATAAACTGAAGCTTTATATTTTCTCAATAAAACCTTCTAAAACAATGAACTACATGTAAATAAAGCATTTTACTTGGAATTAAGGTATTTCAGATCTACTTCACAAATCATAGGGGTCCTTAAAATAAAACTCTGTAGAAGAGATTTTCTATCCAAAAGCAGCCTGGAAACCAGAAGCTGATTTCTTTTTGTGTAGCTATCTTGATTGACCTAGTAAAGTAGCCCTTCCCCCATTAATGCCTTGGATGTCCATATCTGATAAAATACACAATAGTATTTCTTGGTAAGAGTATCAGAAACACCTTTTTATTTTCCTTTAAAACTAAATGTATTTGGGATTCTTATTCCATATAAATTCTGGCATAAATAAATGAATTTGTTATACATTTACTCTCTGGAAACATAAAATTTAATATCAGAAATAAACAACTGAGCATGAAACAAGGAGAAATATTGAAGAGCTATAATATAATAGAGATATAATTAAGATTATATGGAGCCAAAATAGTGAGGAATTAATTGTGATTATGTGGATCTGAGGGATTATCACAGAAATTACTTTGGAGCTGATAAGTTAAAATGAAGACGTCAGGAATGATGTCATCATGCCATTTGTATCTTTAGCACTTAACATAGTGCCTGGCATGGTGCAGACACTCCATTAGTATTTTGATTGAAAAAGTTTGCAGTAGTTTGTTAGGAGAGATATAGCAGGCATTCCAGATAGGCAGAACAATATGACTCTAAAAGAGATTTGAAAGTTTGGGAAATAGATTTAACTGGTGGAGGTAAAGCATCAGGTTCTTTGAAGATGTCATGGCAGAAGAAAGAGGCTGGAAAAATAGATTGGGGCCGTATCATTAAAGACTGGAAAGATGATGGTGCTCTTTACTGAGATATGAAATATGGAAACAGTAAGTTAAGTGGGACAGTAAGTAATTCACTTTTGGTTATATTGAGGTATTGAGGTAGAACATTCATGTAGCAGTTTTCAGTAGCTAATTGATTATTAGAGTTAGAAAATAAATTGAGGCTGGGAATGTAGATAATATATTAACTTTTAGGAGTATGTGAGATCACAAGGAGAAGGAAGAGAACAAAAGTAACATGAATGGATAGTACATAAATTAAAGGAATAGATAGAAGAAAAGCCAGGAAAAAGAAGTTAAGAATGGTCAGGAAGGCAGGAAATGAGATCAGAGTTAATCATGAAGCAAACATTGGGCTGTAAGTATTATTGTGATTATTAAGATCTTTAGAATCAATTAATTTCTAACTACATAGAAATAGTAATAATCACTTAGAACGTAGTGTTTTGTACATACTGAGTAGCTTACAAAATTTTGTAAAATTGGATGTTTTTAAACTTTTTTTAAGCAAAGAGATTTTCTAAATGCAATATATTTTGCTTTAAGCATCTCAATGGGAGAAACCTGAAGGATTTCAAGGAAACTTAAAAAAGGTAACTGAAGTACATTGATAGTGTCTTTGCTTTATTCTTTTAAGTGATTGGCTTCTGGGGTTTTTGTAGAGTTTTTTAAAGCAAAATTTACTTTGTTTTAAAAAGTTTTTTTTTTAAATTTTAGAAAGAGGGGAAGGGAGAATAAAAAGGGAGAGAAACATCAGTGTATGAAAGAAATATTGATCAGTTGCATCTCTCTCACCCCCAGCCAGGGACCTGGTCCACAACCCAGGAATGTGCCCTGATCCGGAATCTAATCAGGGACCTTATGATTTGTGGGAGGATGCCCAAGCCAGGGTACCACACCAGTCAGGGCTAAGCAAATTTACTTTCAGATAAGCTCCCCCAGCCCAAACCTCTTTGTTTCTTTCTTCCTATAATCCTTTTGTTAGAAGACTAGGTGGAGGTTAGAAGTGATGTCTTTCCAAAAACTCATTGTAGGACAAATATTATCAGTTGCCATTTATATGTCCCCTGTCCATCTGTGAAAAACTATTTCTAGCTTTCAGAGGTGACACATTCTCTTCCTGATAGTTGGCTTAAAATGAACACAAACCAGGCTTTCTGGAGATGATTGGTACCACCACCCCTAACTCCCAGGTTTCAAGAGGAAGGGAAAGAGTAGCTAATTCTGCCTTTCTTATCTAATATATCACCACATTGTTTTCAGTTTATGTGTTTTTTTTTCCTCTCTCTAGACAGCATTGAAGGCTGTTTGGGTAGAAGCTTTAAGTGAAGATGGTTATACCTATTATTACAATACAGAAACAGGAGGTAAGTATTACCTTTGATTATCTTAACTATCTAAAATTGTACCTGAGACTGCATATTAACTTTCTGATGAGTCATCTGCACTAAGAAATTTTAGTATGTGTAGTGATAAACTTGTTTTTACAGCAAGTTTGTATTATTTTTTTGTAATTTAAAAACAATACAATGGGAAAGGAAAAAGGAGGTTTTTTGACTGACAGAAATAATTTTTTTTAATTAATTGTGGTTCAGTTACAATTGCCCTCATTTTTTTCTGCCATTACTCGCCCACATCCTCCCCTCCCCATCTTCCACATTCAGTCCTTCCCTTCGCCCCCTCCCCACCTTTGTCTTTGTCCTTGTCCATGTATCCTTTATACATGTTCCTTGACTCTTCCCCTTCTTTCCCCCATTGTCCGCCTCCTCCTTATTGTCCCCCTACCCCTACCCTCTGGTCACTGTCAGTCTGTTCTTAATTTCAATGTCTCTGTTTCTGTCTTCCTTGCATGTTTGTTTTGTTGACTAGGTTCCACTTACAGGTGAGATCATATGGTATTTGTCTTTCACTGCCGGGTTTATTTCATTTAGCATAATCTCTAGTTCCATCCATGCTGTCATGAATGATAGGAGTTTCTCCTTTCTGCTGTGTAGTATTCCATTGTGTAAATTTATCAGTTTTTTGATCCATTCATTTACTGATGGACACTTAGGCCGTTTCCAGCACTTGGCTATTGTAAATAATGCTGCTGTGAACATTGGGGTGCATAGGTTCTTCTGAATTGGTGTTTCAGGGTTCTTAGGATATAATCCCAGTAGTGAAATTGCTGGAAAAAGGATTTCTATATATAGTATACTATGTTGTGCATTGTAATCCTCAGTGGATACTGCATTCTTTTTTTTTTATAATCCTCACTTGAGAACTTTTTTGCATTGCTTTTGGAGAGAGAAAAAGGGAGAGAGAAAGGGAGAGAAACATTGATTTGTTGCCTTCCATACACACCCCAACTGTGAAGTGAACCCGTAACCTGGTGGTGCATGGGACAATACTCCAACCAACTGAGCCATACCAGCCAGGGCAGGCATTCACAAATTTAAAAAATGGAGTCATTTATACTTTCTCTACCGTTACTGATTTTTATCATGATTATTTTAGACATGTAATCATTACCTTGGCAAGTACTTTACAGATTACCTAGTTCAACTTGCCTTTTCCTTTTTTAAAATACAAAACTTTTAGCAGTGGCTGAGATTGTGAAATTTTCACTTTTACCAGTTTAATAATGTTTCAGTTATGTATTTATAAAATATGCCTGATCATTACCTAATTATAAAAGTTTTTCAAGTTTAAATTTTATCTAATATAATTTCATAGAATTTGCTTTCAATTAATTGTGTTTGATTTCCACTGCAGTTACACTTACCAAAATAACTATAATATTGGTGTAACTGCAGCAGGTTTTTGTTTTGCTAAGTCCTTTGCATAGCATTAAATCTTTTAGAAGGAAAGGCCCTTTTAACCTCTTAAGTAGATACCTAGCCTTCCCAATGATAGCAGTGGTTACATCTCAGTTCAGGTATTGAATCTTTATAGAGATTAAGTAATATATAGTGTAGTTCTAAAGTAAGATGTGAGCTAGGTGCACAGCCTCTTTCCCTTAATAAGCTATATGATCGTGGACAAGTCATTGAGCCTCTATAGTTGCTCGAGTGAAATAGAGACAATCATGTATTCTGTGGGGTCATGAGAAGCAGGTGTCTATAAAGTTCCCCAAAACAGTGCCTGTTTATTTCCTGAAAGTTCTTTTGTTATTTACATGAAATAGAGACATAGAAATGTTTTTCTTTAGTGCTTGAAAGTACCCTATATTAATAAGGGACTATATATATTGATTTGTCCTCAACAGTTTTGTTTTTTGTCTAGACCAGTATTATTATTAATAGAGCCCCTTCTGCTCTTAAAACTGTCCCAATTGGACAGTAAATTTTAGGATCCTTTTCCCTTTCATTAAACTAAAAAGAGAATTAACTGTGAGATAATTAGAAATGCTGTCACTTTACTAAAAGCCCAGTAAACCACTGGGTGGCAGTAGAGTTCAGTTGTGTTTTTCCCCCTACTATAAAAATGACAAATTGTATTCATTTAGATTTTTACTGTATGATTTCACTTTGTAAACATCCCAGGAAAACTTTGTGGTAAAAAAAATTCCAGGAAATCTGATGTGTGCTCATTATTACATATATTTTCTGAAATTGGTGTCAGTTAAATTGTGGTAGTCCTTAGAAAGGATTGCCTAGTTCTTTCCACTGGGGCTTAGTTGATAACATCTAGTGAATCAAGATTGTTTGAAGTAAGCTTCTGAGAGCTACAAGAGCAAGAACTTATAAAACTTGTATTTATTGCTTTCTTGATTGAGTGATGGTGTGAAGTATATGCAGTGTTGTCATTTAATAAGTGACAGCATTATATTAGGAATTACTTCTGAATTGAGTTGGTAACCAAATAACATGACTATTAAAATGTGTTGAATAGAATCCAGATGGGAAAAACCTGATGATTTCATTCCACACTCTGGCAATCTGCTTTCTAGTAAAGTGAATGAAAAGTCACTTGACGTCCTAGAAAAATCCAAATCATCAGATTCACACAGTGATTCTGATGGGGAAGAGGAATCAGAAAAGATAGAGGTCGCTACAGAAATACCAAAGCTAAAAATAAAGTTTAAGGTAGGTTCTGGATTCATTCTTTACAAAAGTTTATCACTTTATAAAAGGTTCTACAGACTTTCTTCAGTTTTCTCGTAGATGATAAACATAAAACCAAGACCTGTATTTTGGTAAACAGTTACAGCATTTACTGTTATCTCTTTGCTAGTAAGACAGTAAATTTTTTGGACCTTTTAAGCTTGAATTGCTTCTGTAACAGTGAGAGAGCTGTCTGAACATGTAAATCTTAATGTCTAGGCTACAAATGCTATTTGAAGATCATCATACTGGCAGTAATTCAAATCCCAGAATGGGTGCAGTAATCTAGGAAAATGACCTTGGAGAATTTAAGTGAATGGGTGCAGTAATCTAGGAAAATAACCTTGTAGAATGTAAGTGACAGGCAGAGAAAGAGGAGCCCACAAGATTAAATGAGAAAAGAGTGATTAGAAAATTGTGCAGAGAAGCAGAAGAATTTAATATCACAGAAGTGAAAGGAATTGAGAGTATCAAGGATTAATTAAGCCAAAGAAAAAAAATGTCTATTGAATTTTGCAGTAATGAAGTCCTTGATCCCCTGGTAGTAGTTTCACCAGTTTTGGATGAACTCAGATAACAGGGGAATAAAAAGTGGTTCATTATGTAGTTATACATGGTTTGGATATGAAATGAAGTAGAAATTAGATGATAGGATGTTAGCTACATATTGACTCTTAATCATGAGAGCTTTGTGGTGGTGCTATTTTTGTTGAGAGGGACCCCAAAGGAGGTACAAAGGGAATACCAACAAGGGTTGGTGAACAGATTGGTCTTGAATAAGGCATAAATTCATTTTCTGTAAGAAGGTAAGGTTTTTATTTTCTCTAAGAAGGTATAACTACGGATGAGTTGGTATCAGGAAATAAATTGAAAGAGTCATGCCATTTAGTTACAGTTTACTCATTCATATAGAAATCAAGCTTGCTTGCTAAGAGTGAGAAGCTTTGGTGAGCCTGAGAACATTAATGGATTGAAATAATTACTGAACTGGGATGGGCAAGGAAATGAACCAAGTAAGAGGATTGACAGATGGTGCTGAATGCCTAGCCATGGTGGGAAAGTAAATACAGATTTATATAGTATTACTGGTCCTGCTTTTGTGACCTTTCCAGGAACACTCTGGATCTCTGGTGCCAAAGCAGACAAGACACAAAGCCATGGTTGAGATTGCTTGCCTGAGAGGTGAAGGAATATCAAGGATGCTGGAGAAAGGGTACTTGGAGGCCACAGCTAGGATCTTGTCATTGCCTAGAATTTCTCTGCCTACCCCATAACTCTTGGTAGAACTTAGGGTATGGAATGTATCCAGTTTGTAGAGGAGCAACAGCAAAGATCTTAACAGTAGCCATCTCATAATGTTTATAGTCAAGTTTAGGTAACCCAGCATTCAGCCTGGGACAAATCGTATTAATTTCAAACAAATAAAATATTGCAAAATACAGATAAACAAGAACCAAAGTACTTGTAATACTATTATATGCATCATTTAGGTGGTTAAATACAGATATACCTAGCTTTATTGCACTTCACAGATGATTTTTGTTTTACAAAACATGAAAGCAAGACTCTCCACTAGCAAAAAGATTACAAGACTCACTTTATTGCAGTGGTATGCACCTGAACCCACAGTATCTCTGAGGTATGCCTGTACAGTAAAGACCAAAGTCACAGAACTGAGGCTAGGGAATTTTTAAGCTCTAGGACAACAAGAGTTTAAATAAAGAGAGCATGATGCCAGAGTTCACAGTTATCTGTGAAAATGGAGCAATGGCCAGAGATCACTAGATCATAGGAGGAGGAACAGAGGAGAATTATATAGAAGGTGGTATTATGAGCCTCAGAAGAGGAGGCATTATTACATGAGGATTGAAGTATAACGTATGACCTTAGTAAAAAAAAAAAAAATTAAAAAAAGTCATGGCCTAGAAGTGGTCAAGATTGGTAAGAGAAAGTGATTCTGACTTCTAGTCCTGCGCTACCAATAGCATGAGGGAAAAAGTTATTACCCAAAGAATTGCAAACATAACAGTATCCCAGGACTTCCACCCATAGTTGTACAGTTGCAAAGAGGCTGAGATCTAGTGCATGGTCCATGCTCTAAACTGGGTCTCAGGGTTTTGATATTCTAGATAAAAGGGAGCCACAAAGGCACCACCCTTACTCAGGGACTCCGATAGGAGCTGCTTGTACCTCCAGAGTGTGTCTTCTAATTTTGCATAGCTGCCAGTTGTATAGGACACTAGAGTTATGGCAACATACTCAATATAAAGTTAAGACTATGAGTTTGAGGGAGTTCTTTAAATAGATAATGGGTATAGAAGGGTCCAATGACATGACATTAAATTCAAAAGGAGCACAGTATAGAAGAAGGTCAGTGTTGGATATCTAAGTAAGGAGAGAAAGCAGGAAAGAGAAGAGAGAATAAAAAAGGTTAGTATATGTCTTTAACTGTAGAACATTAATAAGATCATGTTCTGTTTTAAAATCAGCCTTGACCATGATATATTAATGTTTTAGATGTAATGAAAGACCTAATCAAGCATTAACTTTTTTTATGTACATTTGTTGTGTTATGTGCAGATTTAAACTATTGGGTTAACATATTATTACTTATAAATCAATAACAAGACTCTGTTGAAGAAATTTTGTGTCTGTCCTGGTACTGTATTATTTCTTGGCTTTGACATTTTAGGACAAAGATAAAAATAGTGTTGAAGGAACTGAACCAGGAAAACAGAAAGAAAAAAATATCCAAGAGCAGAATTCATCAGGTTTAAATGAAGAAAAATCCAAAGCTCATAAAAAATCAAACCCGTATGGAGAATGGCAAGAAATTAAACAAGAAGTTGAGTCTCAGTAAGTAGCGGAAACATAATCCTACTATTATTACAAGTATTATATATTCCATTACTTCAATAAATTACAGTGACTACTTTAAAGGATAAAGTATTTATTATAAATGTAGCTCATTTCTTTTTTATTTCTAGAGCGTTTTTACTTTTTTCTAATATTTAAAAATGTGAGTTAATAGTTATTTTTAAAAGGAAGCTAATGGTTGTATTCATTTATATCAAAACATGGCATTCCTATTAACCACATATTCATATACTCACACATGCATATATGAGCATTCTCACATTCACCATCATTATTCTATTAGAGAAATATCTGTGTATTCAATAAATGCTGTATATGACACATCAAAAAGCAAGAAAAAAGCTCTATTGCTGTCTTGAAAATGGCTTATGACAAAGTTTAACCAGAGTTTTTAAGCCTGTTTCAAACATCAACAGTTTTATCAATTAGAAAACATCTTGGTGCCCTGGCCAGGTAGCTCAGTTTAAAGATCATCCAAGACACCAAAAGGTTGTGGTTTCAATATCCATTTAGGGCACATCCCTAGGGTGTGGGTTTGAGCCCTGGTCAGAGCATGCACTAGAGGCAACTGAACAATTTTCTCTCTCTCTCCTCTCTTACCCCTTCCCCTCTCCACTCCCCCTCTTCCTCTCTCTAAAATCAAAAGAAACATCCTTGGGTGAGGATTTTAAAAAAAGAAAAGACCATGGTATCATTGTGAAATGAAGTTGTTCTCCAAAGTATTAATGCTTTGAAATGGTAATATGACTACTCTCTTGATAGTTTTTTTTTTTAATCCTCACTCAAGCCCAAGGATATGTTTTATTGACTTTTAGAAAGGGAGAGAGGGCAAGAGAGAGAAAAACATCAGTCAATTGCCTCCCATATGCACCCTGATCAGGGATGGAACCTGCAACTTAGGTATGTGCCCTCACCAGGGATTGAACCTGCAACCTTTAGGTATACAGGAAAACACTCCAAGCAATTGAGCCACCTGGTCAGGGCTCTGTCAATACTTTTATAAAGAAAATAATTTATTGTTAAAACTATTTTTATGAAAAGGTCATATTTTTTCACAAGAGAGTAATACAAGTTTTGAACACCTTTATGTACTGCTCTAATTGGAATTGATTTCTAGAAATAACACACCATAATATAGCTTGGAACTGCTATTAAAATACTACTGTTACGGATTTTGGTCATGATGGTGGCATAGGTAAATGTGGTACTTGAATCCTCCACAACCACATCAAAATTACAGCTGAACTACAAAACCACCATTATTCAGAACTGCCTGACATCTCGCTGAATAGAAGTACTATAACTAAGTATATGAAGAAACCACATTGAGACTGGTACAAGGGGTGGAGACACAGAACAGCCTGGTACTACACCATGTATGGTAGACAAAGATGGGGATGGATATCTTGGCTGTGGAGTTCCCCCTGAGGATCCAGCAGTTTCAGCCCCACACCAGGTGCCCCAGCCCTGGGTTCCAGTGCCAAGAAGAGAAGTCACCATAACTTCTGGCTGTAACAACCAGCGGGGATTGTGGCTGAGTGAGAAGAGGGCTTCTGTAGTCCCAGAGTACCTCTTAAAGGGCCCGCACATAGACAGATTCACTCACTCTGAGCTCCAGCACTGGGGCAGCAGTACAAAAGGCATCAAGTGAGCTGAAGGGGAAGCTTTTTCCCAGAGAGAAGTACTAACCAAGGCAACAGTCCCTTTTCTGAGCAGTGGGCAACTTGCCTATTACTGTTTGTCCTATCCTGGTGATTTCCCTGAGACCCTGCCCTACCCAATTTGTATACCAACCCAAACTATTTCTAATGCTTTTTCCATATAAACAACACGTATTAGCTCATACTTCATACTTTCCTAAAATTTCTCAAGAAGAATCTGACCTCCGTGTGCCCCATATCGCTCTCTCTGAGTGGCCCCAGGCTCAGCACTAGCAGCAGCTGGACTTGGTTTGCGGCTTGGCCTCACTATGCCTCCAAACCAAGCGCAAGTAGTACCCACCTGCAGATCATTTTATAGCTCATGCCAGGTGACCCTGGACAGAACACAAGCCATGGCTGACCTTGGCCTACAATTATCTGGAGGCCTCAGAGCCAGTGCAGTCGGTGTATAGCATCAGACCATGTCAAAGTACTACCCAGCCACCTACACATGTGACACACTCAAGAGGCAGACTCAGTGGGCACCAGAGCCCCACTAAGTAAGTCTTGCTCTGTGGGGTGGGTCCCTACACGGCTAATCCTCCACCATCACCACAGCTAGTCCTTGCAGTTGATCAGCCTGGGGGTAAATCCCTCCTATTGACATGCCAATGGCAGTCAAGGCTTAACTACAACAGGAGGGTGTACACAGCCCATACAATGGTGGAAGTTTGGTGCATCTGGAGTGCCCAGCTTGGGTAAATGGGGAGGCTGTGCCATTAGATCCCACAAGGCACATGCTACATGAGGCCACTCTGCCAAGCCCAGGAGACAGCAGCTCTACCTAACAGAGAAACAAGCATGGAGGCAGCCAAAATGAGACAAAGAAACATGTCCTAGATGAAAGAACAAAACTCCAGAAAACTGGAAAAAAATGGAGAAAAAAATATACTAGATGCCCTAGCTGGTGTGGCTCAGTGGATTGAGTGCCGGCCTATGAACTAAAGAGTTGCTGGTTCAGTGCCCAGTCTACGGCACATGCCTGGGTTGTGAGTCGTGTCCCCAGTAGGGGGTGCACAAGAGGCAGCCACACACTGATACTTCTCTTTTTCCCCTCCCTTCCCCTCTCTAAAGATAAATTAATCTTTTTTAAAAAAATCTACTAGATGAAGAGTTCAAAACACTGGTTATATAAGGATGCTCAGTCAACTTAGGGGAAGAGCAGATGGACTTAAAACTTCAACAGAGAGATAGGAAACAAAAACATAACTAGAAAATATAAACAACCAGTCAGAAATTAGTATGTTCATTGAAGTAAAGAATTTATTACAGGGAAACAATAGTAGAGTAGATGAAGCAGAAATTCGGAAGATGAGGCAGAAATCATCCAATCAAAACAGCGAGAACAAAAAGGAATCCAAAAAATGAGGATAGTATAAAGAATGTCTGGGACAACTTTGAGCATACTAACATTTGCATCATGGAGGTGCTAGAAGGAGAAAGAGTAAGGAATTGAAAATATATGTGAAAAAATGATGGAAAACTTCCCTAACTTGGTGAAGGAAATAGATACACAAATCCAGGGTGTGCAGAGAATGCCAAACAAGATGAACACCAAGAGGCCCACACCAAAGACACATCATAATTAAAATGTGAAATGTTAAAAACAGAGACTCTTAAAAGCAGCAAGAGAAAAGCAGTTATTTACCCACAAGGGACCTCCCATAAGACTGTCAGCTGATTTCTCAACAGTAACTTTGAGGCCAGAAGGAATTGGCAAGAAACATTCAAAGAGATGAAAAGCAGGGGCCTACAACCAAAATTACTCACCCAGTAAAGCTTTTAGAATCAAAGGACAGATAAAGATCTTCCCAGCTATGAAAAAGCTAAAGGACTTCATCACCACCAAACCAGTATTACATGAAATGTTAAAGGCTCTTCTTTAAGAGAAAGGGGGAAAAGGATAAAAAATACTACTAATAAAATGGTAGTAAATACATATCTACCAACAATTGAATCTAAAAAATGAACAAGCAGAATAGAAACAGTCATAGATACAAAGAATATTTGACAGTTGCCAGAATAGATGCGGTTGCAATGGATGGGTGAAAAAGGTGAAGGGATTAAAAAGTACAGATTGGTAGTTACAGAATAGATATGGGGATGTGAAGTACAACATAGGGAATGTAGTCAGTGATACTGTAATAACTATGGTGACAGATGGGTATTAGATTTATCAGGATGATCACTTACCAAGTTACATAATGTCTGATCACTGGGTTATATACCTAAAACTAATATAATGTATGTCAACTGTAATTGAAAAATAAGTTAAAGTCAGAAAGTTGTTGCTATTTTGAAATGTTAAAATTGCATATGTCATTTAGTGAAATATTAGCAAATATGTATTTAATACTACATAGTGCCAGGCACCATGATGAGCATATTGACTATATTGAAGTTGCAGAAATAGAGTGCATTACTTCAGCCCTAAGTGATTTCATAAGTGACTTACAGTAGGAAGATGGTCCTACTATATCAATATCTTCTATACTTCAAACTTGAGATTTCTCAGATTTTGAGTAATTTTGTTCTTGTGATAACTATATTGTAATGACATCCTTATTAAATTTTAACCACTCAGTTTAATGTGTAATGGATTGTGTTGACTTTCTAAGTAGATTAGCCTAATTTCTTAAGGATTTTTCTCTAAAAACAACATGTTTATTACAGAAAATTTTTGAAAATGAAGAAAAGCATAAGAATTATTTATTCACTTACCCATAGATAATAGACTAACATTTTGAAGTATTTTCTCTAGATTTTACCTTTTTCCATATTAGTATTATATTATTAATACCTATTTTGCTAAAATTGTATAAACATTTTTAATTGCTAAATAGTATTTAATCATTTAGATATACATTGATTGTACTCAGCCTTTCCCTTTCTGTTGACATTTAGGTCATTTCTACACTTTTTGTTTTTATAACTTACTCTCGTTAATACATGGATATATTACTCTGTGCACTTTCTGACTATTTCTAGAAATAGAATACCTGTTTAAAGGTTAGGAGCATTTTGAAAATCTTGATACACAGTGCTGGATTTCTTTCCAAAAGAGCATACCAATTTTTACTCCATTAGCAGTTTCTGAAAGTTCATCTTCCATTAGGCTTTCTTAGCAAAAAACTGGCATATTTTGAGTATTCCATATTTCTATCCAAAGACATATATCTCTTTTTGCTCAAGTCATTTGTATGATTATACAGTTTTTATAACTGCCTCTGTATAAGTGTCAGATTTGCATTTTTTAATGTAAACTAGGTAGCCACTTAACTCACTGATTCACTGCTATAGCCCCAGAACTAAAAACAATGCCTATCATATATTACATACTTAGTGTTTATTAAGTACATAAATAAGTTTTTATATATTTTGCTTTTTTTCAAACGTGAATTTAATCCATTTTTCCTATTATTTTTTTAACCAGTAATTATAGTATGAAAAACCTTATGTATCCAGTTGTGCTACTGAGTTATGTTATTACTTACAAGACTGACTTACTCTTTGGAGTCTTGGGTTTTCCACATAGAAACTTTTCTGCAAATAGTTTGTTATTTTTTCTTTTGTTTTCACTCCCTATGTATGTCAAGTTCCATTTTTCTTCTAGATTTTTAAATCCATTGTTATATAATAGTGATGGTAGTGGGCATTAATGTTTTCTCATTTCATTGGAAATGTTCCAAAATTTATATTGAGTTAAAATTGAGATCTATCTTAAGATCTGTCATATTGGCTTATGATAGATCTTAAGACTTCCAAATTATTTTTATTATGTTAAGGAGGTGTGCTTTATTTCTAGATTTTTTCCAAGGATTATTATCAGAAATTGGCCTTAGTATATATTTCAATAGTTGTACTTTTGATGTGGGAAACAGATCAGGAAATGGTGTTCTGTAGTTTAATTTTGTTTTTCTTTTGAAAATGTGTTATATCTTTGTTAGGCTTTGGTATTACACTTATGTTAAATAAAATGAATTAAATAGATTTCCATTTTTTAATGTTCTAGAATAGTTAAAAGTTCTTCTAGGATTAGAAAGTTTAAAAGAAATCACTAGTAAAATCTTGTCCTGGAGTTCTGGAAGGGAGATAATTTTTTATATCTCTTTTAGTCTCTTGTTACTATCTTTGTGACTTTGGACAAATTGCCTTATCTTTTTGGGTCTCAATTTCTTCATTTGTAAAATGGGATAGTAATAGTTCCTAACTAATTTCTAATTTATTGTGAGGAATATATTAAAAAAGACAAATTAACACATTTAGGACCACATACGCACTTGGTTCTGGATCACCTAAAATTTCCACTGTTATGTACAGCTGCTGCTGTTCTTGGAGAAAGAGTGGGGCATGGGGATTATAGCTTCAGCTATTTATTCTTGGGTACTAGTCAGTTTCAGTAATTATATTACTTCCTAAAATCTTATTTTATAGACTTTCAAATTAAAATATGCTATAATACATTAAACTTCCTGTAATTTTTGTTCCAGCATTTTGAGATAATTGACATATAACATTGTATAAATTTAAGGTATACAGTGTGTTAGTTTGATACACTTATATGTGTGTATTGCAGACTGATTACCACCTTAGTGTTAACTACCACCTCCATCACATCACATAATTCTGTGTGTGTGTGTAATGAGAACATTTAAGATCTAGTCTCTTAGCAACTTTGAAGTATGTAATATAGTGTTAACTGTAATCAGCATGCAATGCATTAGATCCTTAGAACTTTTTAATCTTATAACTTGAAATTACAAGTTTGGCCACTCTCCTCCTTTCCCCTACCCCTCAGTTCCTGATAATGACCAGTGTGCACTCTGTTTCTTTGAGTTTAGATTTTTCAGATTTCACATGTAAGTGATAACATACAGAATTTGCCTTTCTCTGTCTAACTTATTTCAGTTAGCATAATGACCTCAAGGTCCATCATGTTGTCACAAATGGCAATTTTCCTTCCCTTCCTTGTCTGAGTAATACTGCATTTATCCATTGATGGACACTTAGGTTGTTTCTATATTTTGGCTGTTGTGAATAATGCTGAAATGTACATGGCTGTGCAGATATCTCTTCAAGATCCTGTTTTCATTCTTTTGCATGTGGTTATTCACTTTGTCCAATACCAGTTATTGAAGTGAATATATATTCCGTGTTGAATATTCTTGGCTCCCTTGTCAGTAGTAACCCTGTATGTGAGGACTTATTTCTGGGCACTCGATTCTGTTGCATTGGTCTATGTGTTTATTTCTATGTCAGTGCCATACTATTTTGATTATTACAGCTTTGTGGTACAGTGTGAAATCAGGATATGTGATGTTTCTGACTTTATTTTTCTTTCTCAGGATTGCTTTAGCCATATGTGGCTTTCTGTACAGATTCCATACAGATTGTAGGATTGTTTTTTCTGTTTCTGTGACATGCCATTTGAATTTGAATTTTGATCACTATAGCATTGAATCTGCAGATTGCTTTGAGTAGTACGAATATTTTAACAACCTTAATTCATCTGATCCATGAACACATTTATTTATGTTTTCTTTAATTTCTTTCATCAGTGTGTAACAGTTTTGTAGACATTTCACCTCCTTGCATAAATTTATCACTAAGAATTTTATCGTTTATGATTCTGTTGTGAATGGGATTATTGCCTTTATTTCTTTTTTAGATGTGCTGCTAAGAGTATATAAAAACAACTGATTTCTGTATGTTAATTTTATATCCTGCAACTTTACTGAATTCATTGATTAGTTTAACAGTTTTTTGGAGTCTTCAGGATTTTCTATACATAAGATACCATCTGTAAACAAACAGTTTTACTTCTTCATTTCCAATTTAGATGCCTTTTATTTTCCTTTCCTGATTGCTTTGGCTGAGACTTTCAGTACTGTATTAAATAAGAGTGGTGAGAGTGGACACCCTTGTTGTGTCTTAATCTTAGAGGAAAATTAGTCTTTCACCATTGAGTATGATGTTGGCTGTGGGTTTGTCAGATACAGCTTTTTGATGTTGAGCTATGTTCCTTCCATACCAAATTTGTTGAGCATTTTTATTATAAAAGGATGTATTTTATCAAATACTTTTTCTCCATCAGTTGAGATGATCATATGATTTTCATCTTTCATTCTATCAGTGTGCTGTATATCACAAATAATTCACAAATGTGGAACCATCCTTACATCCCAGGATTAAATACCATTTTGTTATTATGTGTGATCCTTTTGTGTTTTTGAATTTTATTTGCCAATAGTTTTTTGAGAATTTTTGCATCTTTGTTCATCAGGGATATTACCATAGTTTTCTTTTCTTGTATTTTCCTTATCTGGCTTGATATCAGGGTAATGCTGGCCTGCTGTAATGAATTTGGAAGTGTTTCCTTCTCTCCAATTTGTTGGAAGAGTTGAAGGATTATTGGTGTTAATTCTTTAAATATTGGTCGAATTCACCAGTGAAACTATCTGGTCCAGGGCTTTTTGTATTGAGAGGTATTTTTTTGTTTATTTGTTTGTTTTTAGAGATTTTATTTATTTCTTTTTAGGCAGAGGGGAAGGGAGGGAGAAAGGGCAGGAGAGAAACATCAGTGTGTGGTGGCCTGTCACGTGCCCCCTACTGGGGACCTGGCCTGCAACCCAGGCATGTGCGCTGACTGAGAATCAAGCTGGTGACACTTTGGTTCACAGGCTGGCACTCAGTCCACTGAGCCTCACCAGCCAGGGCTGTGTTGAGAGGTTTGTGATTACTGGTTCAATATTCTTAGCTGTTACTACTGTGTTCAGATTTTCTATTTCATCATAACTCAGTTTTGTTAAGTTGTATCCATCTATTTCTTCTGGATTATCCAATTTGTTGGCGTATAATTGTTGGCATAAAGGATGTTATTATCCTTTGTGTTTCTGTGCTATTAGTTATGTCTCCTCTTTCATTTCTGGTTTTATTTGAGTCTTCCCTCTTTTTACTTAGTATAGCTAAAGGTTTGTCAGTTTTGCTTTTTTTTTTTCCATAAACCAGCTTGTAGGTTTCTTAATCTTTTCTATTGTTCTTCTGGCCTCTATTCCATTTATTTCTACTCTAATCTTTGTTATATTCTTCCTTATGCTAATATGGGCTTTGTTCTTCTTTTTCTAGTTACTTAGTTCTTTTTAGGTATAAAATTAAGTTGTTTGTTTGAGACCTTTCTTTTTCTTTACTGTAGGCATTTATCCCTATTAACCCCCTTCTTAAAACCACTTTTGCAGCATTCCGTAGGTTTTGATATATTGTTTCCATTTTCATATTTTTGAAAAGATGATTTCATTTCATTTTGCTTTCCTCTTTAACCTATTAATTGTTCAGAAGTGTGTTACTTTCCACATATTTTGAAATTTTCAGCTTTAGTCCTATTACTGATTTCTAGTTTCTTAACCATTCTAGTCAAAAAAGGTACTTGGTATGATTTCAGTCTTCTTTTGCTAAGAATCCTTCATGACTTATATGATCTATTCTAGAGAATGTTCCATGTGTGCTTGAGAAGAATATGTTTGCTGCTGCTATTGGATAAAATGTTCTGTATATGTTTAATAGGTCCATTTCTATGTAGTATGTTCCAAGTCCAACATTTCTTTGAATCTGTTTGATGATCTGTCCAGTGCTGAAAGTGGTTTATTGAAGTCCCCTATTGTTATTGCATTGCTGTCTGTTTCTTCTTTCGGATCTGTTAGTGTTTGCTTAATATGTTTAGGTGTTCTAATGTTGGGTTCACACGTATTTACAATTGTTATTTCTTGATGACTGCTTTATCATTATAATGTAATGACCTCCTTTGTCTCTTATTTTCACTTTTGGTTTGATGTGTTTTGTCTAAGTATGGTTACTCCTGCTTACTTTTGGTTTCCATTTAAATGAAATATACTTTTCCATTCCTTCACTTTGAGCCTTGTATGTGACCTTAAATCTGATGTGAGTCTCTTGCAGACAGTATATGGTTGGTTCTTATTTTTGTATTCATCTAGTCACTCTGTGCCATTTGGAGAATTCAGTTCATTTAAATTTAGAGTAATATACAGCTATACTAATGCCATCTTAAATGTTTTTTTTCAGTATATCTTTGTTAATATTCTATTACAGTTTATATACAGTACTATTTTGTATCAGTTTCATGTACTAGCATATACATATACCATAATTTTTGGACTATAAGACACACCCTTGCCCCCTTGGGAGGAAAATGCAACAGCGACCCTGCTTCTGCCTCCTGTGACCCCATTCCACCACCACCACCACCCCCTCCACAGTGAGCCAGGTATGCTACATTCGGACTAAAAGACGCACCCCCACTTTCCTCCCAAATTGGGGGGTGTGTCTTATAGGCCAAAAAAAGCGGTAAATATTCTTTTAAAGAGAGGGGAAGGGAGAGGGAAAGATAGAAACATTGATGAGAAACATCAGTCTGTTGCCTCTTATACACACCTCAACCAAGAGGCAACTGACTGTGATGTTTTCAATCACATGTGGATGTTTCTCTCCCTTTCTTTCTCCCTCCCTTCCCCTTTCTCTAAGAATAAGTAAATAAAGTCTTTTAAAAAAGAGAGAAATAATAGATGGGACTTGTCCTGATGTGTCAACCTAAATAAGTGTTCAGTATCTTAACTAATGTATTTTAAGATAGTTTTGTACTTCAAAAGGAGTAACTTCTCACTATTATTAGAAAGATGATCTTGGAGTTTTGGTGGACCCACCAGTCATGTGAAAGTTTGTCTTACTCTGTCAAGTAATGGTTTTATTTTTATTTTCTATTTCAGTGAGGAGGTAGATTTGGAACTTCCAAGCACTGAAAATGAATACTTATCTACTTTAGAAGCTGATGTTGGTGGGGAACCCAAAGTGGTCTTTAAAGAAAAAACAGTCACTTCTCTTGGAGTCATGGCAGATGGAGTGGCCCCAGTCTTCAAAAAGAGAAGAATTGAAAATGGAAAATCTAGAAATTTAAGGCAACGGGGTGATGATCAATAATGGGAAAGAGCTTTTTGAACATTTTTTTTGGACAGAAAGAAGACCACATCTTAAAAGCTTATATATATTATTTCTAAATACTTTAATGCTAAAAATTTAGATTTATTCTAAATGTGTTTTATGAACTTCAAATAAATCTTTTTCCATGTGAAATTTATTTTTGTTCCTAAAATGGAAACCTACCACATTTCACTGTATTGCAGTGTATTATGTTCAGTGTCTAAAAATTGCTAATTGTCATAATATAAGATGCTGTGTATCTGTTATTTAAAACCTGGAAAAACAAGGCCTTTATTCCATTTTTATTCTTATGAACATAATTATCCTGCACTGAAAATGCATTACTTTTGTACACTGATATTAACTGTTATCCAAGAAATATGAATCAGACTACATAAGAGAAGATTTCACAGCCCATTGATGAATTCATTTCTGAGAATCCTGTCAAAAGGCTAATGTAGGAAGTGTATGCCTGATGGCTTATGTTACTCAATTTAAGATCAAGGATCAAGAACAAGGACTGCTGCTCAGGTAGAGTGCAAATTGGACCACAGGTACAAAGGTGTATTTGCCCAGTTCAGTTGAAGATAACAACCATTGCCTAAGCATTTTTACTTTGAGCTAAATACTATGCTAGGAACTGAGGATATTAAAGATCGGACATATTCACAACTATTGTGAATAATCACTTCTTCACCTTCTAGCATAGTCCTTTTCCCCCACATCATGCATTCTTAATTTAGTGGCTTTATTTATAGGTAGTGGAAAATGTTCTTGAAGGTTTACTTAAAACAGTAGATAAAGGCTTGAACAAAAGTAGTAAGGTCTCTGGCTTCAGTTAGACAAATTAGAAATTTCCTATTTTCTGGTTAAATTTCTTACTTTGAAGTAGATACCTTCTCTTTATTACTCTCAATTCTTAAAATTATATTTTTTATAAACTTTATAGTATTTAACATTTGGTAGTAAATACTTGTCTTTTTAAGGTTACTAGTGTACATGTAAGAAAACGATAGCTTATTAAAAATTTTATCTAAAAGTAATACTGTTTTTTTTAATAATACTAATCAGAGTCAGCTTAGCATTACAGAAATAATATTTGCACATTTGTTTTTCCATTTGTTCAATTTACTTATTTGGGTATTTTCATGAATGCACAGCATTATTGTTGACGGGAGAGACCTTGTTCTTGCTGACATATGTAAAGAATTACATATCAGCAAATCTAGTAGTATGTAATCAGTTTATTAGTGGCCCATTCCCATGGAAGAGAACAGGACTAGGTAGAGTAGGGGGTGAAAGGCAAAGTTTCAGGGCAAAGCAGGGTGAGAAAAGTGAGAGCGGCTGAAGACCAGGGTGTCAAGCCCCTGGGCAGCCTGAGGCCCGGTGGCCAGAGGCCCTGTGGCCCAAGAGCCAAGAGCACCCTGAGCCCCCGAGAGAGAGAGAGCGAGTTCTTTGTTCTCAGGACTTAATATAGTTGGTGGGATAGGAAGGGGAAAAGTTACATATTGATTAACAGGTAAATGTGGTGCCAGCTTTCCTGGGGGGATGTGACTACCCAAACTTAGGTATGTGTGGGGGTCCAAATCCTTATCTTGCTCCAGACCCCATTTGTTCATCTTGTAAAACAAATACATGACAGGCAGTTAATTAAAATTGAGGCACTTTCCAAAGTTGTTATTTATGGGCTCTTTGGGCACTGGGGTCCCTATCCCACATTCAGGCCTTGGGGTGAAAGCACAGTTTCGAGGCTTTCTTTCCCAGATAGTGGAAATGTTGCATAGAATTTCAAGGACTTTCGTTCTTTCTTGCTAACATAGTGTTTCTTGTGATGTTGGAACACCTGGCAATATCAGACCAGGGTCCTAACCCTGCTGAGTTAGCGTGTGAGACTTGTCTCCTTCCTCCTTGCCTCGGTTTTCTATTTATTCTACGTAATTGGTAAAATGCATTTCCTGGCAACCAGGGTCCTAAATGCTGGCCAGTGACAGTATTGCAGTCTCAGAGTTCTTCCTATGCTGTCTCCTGCCTCATTATTAAGAAGTATTTTAGGGAGAGGGAAAATGGTGGTGTGGTAGGAGGGAGCAGATTCCACTTGCCCCTACACATGGGAGAAAATCCTAGCCGATCTACGGAGGAACAGAGCAAACAGCCAACAGTGCCACATCATATATGAAAATAGATAAAAAATTGTAGCAGACATTGAAAAACCAGATGGTAAGGAAAGTGCTTCAGGACAACAAGGGCCCAAGGATCAGCGTGGGGACCAGAGAGGTTGCAGCCCCAGGCCCAGCACTCACTGGGTCTCCCACAGGGCTCTTGGGAGAGAGCTGGGTCTGTAGTAAGAAACAAAGACTAGCTCGTCTGGGAGGGTTTTGGATAACCCGCATTCTGCTTCTGTACTCCCAGCTTCCGCATTCCGCTTCTGCAGTCCCCGCTTGTGCCACGTAGCCTCCCCACTTCCCACCCCGCTACAAGAGTATTTAACCACCCACCAAACCCCTCCTGGGGGCCCAGAATTTGGAGTTTGCCTCCTCTGGGCCCTCACACATAAATAAAGGCTCACTCCATCCCCCGAATTGTATAAGAGTCAGTTTTTCCACAACATTTGGTTCCCTGACTGGGAAATGACACACGAGCAGGCCATTTGCCTCCGGTGAAGGCAGCCGGGGTCGACAAGGTGGACCCGGTGATTTCAGGTCTCGAGAAGTTGGGTGCCCCTTAGCCTGGACCTCGGGCTGCTCTTCACTCGGGCAAGCAGACTAAGGCCATCTGGGAAGGCGCCGGATTGGTAAGTGCCCCAGGGACCAGGCCCAAGAACAGACACATCCTAAGGGTGGAAGGAGAGACTGATCACCTCTCAGGCCTCTGGCCTCAGGTTCAGGTAGGGTTTCCTCACTCGAGAGGGAAAAATATTAATCTTGGTGTGACTGTGTGTGCGTGTTGGAGTGAATGTGCCTGTGGCTCCACTGGCATTGTGCCTATGGGGCCTGTGTGGGCCCCAACCTGCGATTCCTCGGTCCGTCATACGGCATAATGGCTGGGAGTTAAACCCAAATTCTACACGGGCAGCCTTAGCTAAGACAGACCCAAGTCCCTCGAGAGAGGAGAGGCCAGGTGGGCGAAAGTGAAAACCCCTATTCCTTTGCACCGACATCGGGCGGGAAACATGGGTGGAGGGCAATCTACTGTCCTAGATTGCATGCTCTGGAACTTTAACCGGTTCAGGGGACAGGACCCCAGTATGACACCCAATCAGTTGGAATCAGTAAGCTGGCCCCCTGAGGGGACCCTTAATTTGACCACTATTAAGGCAGTCTACTTAATAGTGACAGGGAAGCCTGGACACCCGGATCAGTATGTATATATAGATAGGTGGCAGGAGCTAGTGCAGGATATGCCAAAGTGGCTCCAGCAGTGTGCTGGGCAGGCGCCCTGGGTTACAAGGTATATCAGGGGCCTGCCGGAAGGCTGCTGCCCAAGCCTGTTGCCCACGACCAAGAAATCAGCCCCAAATCCTGGTTGCCAAGGCCCAGTGACTCCCGATCTTCAGGGGAGAAGAGGAGGAGGATGAACTACCCGCCTTCCTGCCTCCATACACGATGAATAATCCAAGGCCCCAGATGCCAGCCCTGGATACCCTGCTGGGCTCGGTCTCACCTCCTCCTCCAGAAGCCTCAGCCCCACCGGAATCACCCATAGTGTCCCACCTCAGGCAATGGCTGCCCCTCCAGATGCCCCTCAGGGAGGCCCGGGGACCGCCCCAGCTCAGCCCAGATGGAACACCTCAGCCTGGAGTTGTGATCTTCTACTATCAGCCGTTCACCACCACCAACCTCCTGAACTGGAAGCACCACACACCCTCATACTCAGAGAAACCCCAGGCCCTCATTGACCTGATGGAATCAATTATGCAGACTCACCGACCCACTTGGTATGATTGCCGCCAGCTCCTCCTTACCCTGTGAATACTGAAGAAAGAAGAAGAATCATGCAGGAGGCCCACCAGTACCTAGAAGCCACAGCACTGGTCGGAACTCTAGACCCAGCCCAGTACGCCCGAACTGCGGCTCCAGAGACGCAACCAGACTGAGACTACAACAGTGAACAAAGAAGAGCAGCCCTTGACTGATATCGTGAAGCTCTGCTCTGAGGAGTCAGGGCAGGGGCCCGAAAGCCCACCAATATGTTGAAAGTAGCCAATGTGGTGCAGCGGCCTGAAGAATGTCCAGGTGATTTCCTGGAAAGGTTGTGCGAGGCCTATTGCATATACACTCCACTTGACCCTGAAAGCCTGGACAACCAGCGGATGGTCAACACTACCTTTGTTTCCCAGTCTGCCCCTGACATCCGCAAGCAACTCCAAAAATTAGAAGGGTTTGCTGGAATGAGTATCAGTCAGCTAATTGAAATCACTAACAAAGTCTTCAACAGTTGGGAGGAAGTGGCAGAAAGAGAGGCCCAGAAGAAGTTAGAAAAAAAGGCGGCCCTGCTGGCAGCAGCCCTAGGCCACCGCCCCCCCAAGAAAACGAATAAAGGAAAGAAGGAAAGGACACCATAAGGTAGAGCGAGACCAGTGTGTGTACTGCAAAGAAAGAGGACACTGGAAGAGGGAATGTCCAAACCGCAAGAAGAAGGCCAACCAGCCCACCATTGAGCCTGCCCCTACCATCCTCAGCCTGGCCGGCTTAGACTCAGACTGAGGGGGACTGGGCTCTTTGAATCTCAGCCCCCGCAAGCCCATGGTCCGTGCCACTGTTGGGGGCCAGACCCTTTCCTTCATGGTAGACCCCGGGGCGGAACACTCCCCAGTTGCGCCCCCCTTGGGGCGGGAGGTCGCTATCGTAGGGGCCACTGGTCAGCCCAGCAGCTCTAAGAGTTTCTGTCAAGCCCGCACTGTGGAATTGGGAGGCCACAGAATCAGGTATGAGTTCCTAGACCTGCCAGAATGCCCCATCCCACTATTGGGATGGAACCTCCTTACTAAACTTGGGGCCCGGCTGACCTTCCAGCCCACGGGCGAGGCCTCCCTACAGGTAGGTGGCCCAAGTTTGTTAGCGGTCATCCTGCCATGGGAGGAGGAGTATAGGCTACACTCTACTGAGGAAGGAAGCCCCAGACCAAGCCCGGAGGGCAGGAACAACCTGCTGCAGGAATTCTCAGCGGTCTGGGCTGAAGACAACCCACCAGGCCTAGCCTGAGACCAGGTCCCAGTAGTGATTAACCTCAAGCCCAGAGCCAAGCCCTTCCACCTGCAGCAATACCCCCTCTCAAGAGAATCACGAATAGGGATCTCAGAAATCATCCACAAGCATCTACAAGAAGGCATCTTAGTCCCCTGCCAGTCACCATGGAACACCCCATTCCTACCGATCAGGAAGCCCGATGGGATGGGATACAGGCCAGTCCAGGACCTCAGGGCAGTGAATGAAGCCGCCATAACCCTGCATCCAGTAGTACCCAACCGTACACCCTCCTGAGCCAGCTCCCACCACCGCCACCTGGTTCACCTGCCTTGACCTGAAGGACCGACCCCTTCTTCTGCATCCCAGTAGCCCCAGTCAGCCAGCCTATCTTTGCCTTTGAGTGGGAGGACCCTCACACAGCAGTAAAAATGCAGCTAACCTGGACTCGACTGTCCCAAGGATTTAAAAACTCCCCACTCTGTTCAGAGAGGCACTGACTAGAGACCTGCAGCCTTTCTCGGACAGGGAGAAGGACATGACCCTCCTCCAATGTGTAGACGACCTGCTCCTAGCAGCCCCTACCCAAGGCCAATGCCTAGAAGGCACAAGGACACTTTTAAGGCTACAAGCCCGGCAGGGATACTCAGTCTCATGGAGGAAGGTCCAGATTTGTCTGCAAGAAGTCAAATACTTAGGATTCCTGATTTCACAAGGGAAAAGGTCTCTAGGAATTGAGAGGAAAGCTGTTATTACCCGGTTCCCGACCCCAGGGAACCGGCGGCAACTCCGGGAATTCCTGGGGGCAGCTGGGTTTTGCCAGATATGGATTCCTGGGTTTGCGTCAATGGCTAAACCATTATATCAGGACTTACGGGGTCCAGATACTACCCCACTAAGTTGGAATGAAAAACAACAAGAAGCCTTTATGAAGATAAAGGATCACCTCGGCAGGGCCCCTGCCCTCGGCCTGCCAGACCCAGGGAGACCCTTTGACTTGCACGTCCATGAAAAGAACAAGGTTGCCCTGGGGGTCCTGACTCAGCCAGCAGGACCCTGGCAGCGCCCTGTGGCATCCCTGTCCAAGCAGCTGGACAATGTAGCTGCAGGATGGCCACCCTGCCTGAGGGCAGTCACAGCTGCAGTAACCCTGCTACAGGAGGCGGCTAAACTGACTATAGGGCAAGAGGTTAGCCTATATGTGCCCCATGCCATTCACAGCCTCCTGGCAAGTCAAGGACACTGGGGGTTGTCAAACCCAAGGCTGACACAATACCAAGGCATCCTCCAAGAAAACCCCCGGGTCCAGGTCAAGACGGTAAGATGGGTAAACCCCGACACCTTCCTGCCCACTGAGCAGGGGGACCCGGACCACTGCTGCCTAGAGGTCACAGAAGAAATCTATGCCAGCCGGCCAGACTTGCATGATCAGCCATTGCCGGGAGCAGACCTAACCTACTACACAGATGGTAGTAGCTATCTGGTGAAAGACGATAGAGTAGCTGGATATGCAGTAACTACACTTGACCAGGTAATAGAAGCGAAAGCCCTGCTCCCTGGATGGTCAGCACAGAGAGCTGAGCTCTGGGCCCTGATTCACACATTAGAACTAGCTAAAGGAAAGAAAGTTAACATCTATACTGACTCCAAATATGCCTTTGCCACCCTTCATATCCACAGGGCTATCTACCAAGAACAGGGGCTACTAACAGCAGGGGGAAAGGAAATCAAGAATAAGACAGAGATTCTGCGCCTCTTAGAGGCAGTCTGGGCTCCAACCGCAGTAGCCGTCATCCACTACAAGGGATACTCGAAACCAGATACCACAATAGCCCAAGGAAACCAGAAAGCAGATCAAGCAGCCAAAGCCGCTGCAGTCAGCAATGAGAAAGCAGAGGTAACACCTCCTCTGCTCGGCCCTCTACTAGGGGCCGCTAGCGGCAGCCAAGATTATGAACCAACCAAAGTAGAATGGGCCTGGCGGGCAGGAGGCCAGGAAACTTCAGAAGGGACCTGGAGGCTGCCAGATGGGCATATATACACACCCCAGGGCCAGGCAAACAACTTAATAAGAAATTGCCATTACTTAACTCACCTAGGGAAAACCTCTCTAGAGAAGTTGCTCAAGAGATATTTCTATCTCCCCAACTTGTCAGCACTGTGCTCCTCCGCCTCCCAGTGTATAACCTGTGCCAAGAATAACACGGCTGCCCACCCAGGGGCACCGCCCAGCATCCAACATGAGGGGAGCCAGCCCTTTGAAGACCTCCAGGTCAACTTCACAGAAATCAAGCCCAGTCGAGGGTTCAAATACCTACTGGTCCTAGTCTGCACCTTCTCTGGGTGGGTAGAGGCCTACCCCACAAGGACAGAGAAAGCACAAGAGGTGACCCGAGCCCTCCTGAGGGAAGTCATCCCCAGATACAGACTCCCGCTCATGATCGGCAGCAACAACGGACCAGCATTTGTTTATCAGGTAGTACAAGACATTGCCTGGCTCCTGCACGTGAAGTGGAAGCTCCACACGGCCTACTGACCCCAGAGTTCGGGCAAAGTAGAGAGAATGAATCAGACTCTTAAAGAAACTCTGGCCAAATTCCATCAAGAAACGGGACTGCCTTGGACTGATTTGCTGCCACTAGCCTTGCTGAGGGTCAGAAACACCCCAAACTCCCCGGGGTATACTCCCTACGAATTAGTATTTGGAAGACCTACTCCCATAACAAAGTTAGGAAAAGTGCAGGATCTGAGGCTAAGGGGGGAGCTAGACCAGACTCAATATCTAGAGCGATTGGGATGAACCTTGGACACCATAAGTAAGGCCGGATTAGGGCAGGAGCCCCAGCCCTGAGGGAGGCCAGCACACTCCTTTCAGCCACGGCAATACATGTGGGTAAAAGATTGGAAAAAGGAGCCACTCCAGCCAACCTGGACGGGTCCCCACCTAGTATTATTAACCACTCCATCTACCCTTAAAGTTGCAGGTGTCACCCCTTGGATTCACTACAGCTGAGCGAAGGTGGCAGCCAATCCAGGGGTAGTCGCCCAAAAGGTTCCAGCCCTGAGACTGCAATGTCAACCGAAACTGGCTGGAAAACCGGACCAGTGGAAGATTGAAGCCTCAGCTTTCCTGACACCCCAGGCCTCATTTAAACCTCAGACATGAGAGTTAGCCTCCTAGTCTCCCTGTGGGTCCGCTTGGCGACTTCAGCTCAGCTAACTTATGTCTGGAGGTTCTTTGCTAAAGAAACTTATACCAAGAACAATAATGTGATAACTCATAATGTAGGCACAATGACCTGCCCCGATGCTGGGTGTAAGGGCCAGATGACTTTAACAGTCCCCACCTCTAACCTGAAGAGCCAGGAGGGCTGGGAACATGAGTTCCCAGCACTCTGCTTACTCCATGAG
Organism: Trachops cirrhosus; assembly: GCA_028533065.1. Taxonomy (NCBI): domain Eukaryota; kingdom Metazoa; phylum Chordata; class Mammalia; order Chiroptera; family Phyllostomidae; genus Trachops; species Trachops cirrhosus. The sequence continues at coordinate 38,467,209 of CM052548.1, forward strand.
CAACCAGAAGACTACTGCTATCGGTGGCCCGAGAAATATGGGGGCTGTCCTTACTATCAGTGCAAGATGCACATCTGGAACCCCATCCATGACCTGCAGATAAAAATCAACAACCCAGAAGCAAAAGTCTGGGAAACTGGGGTCAAAGGCAAAATATATTCGGTTGAATGGCATGCTGGGCCAGTCGGAGACATATTCATATACAAGACCCTTGTAGTCAAAGACCCCAACCTGATAGGCATATATAACATCACCAACTCAATTCAGGACCGGAGAGAGTCCTGACATCTGACTTGATGAAGAGAGAAGACTCTGGACCCTTCTCTTGGCTTACCCTCCTAAGACAGGGGGCCTGGCTTCTCAACCTGACCGGCCCCCTGAGAACGTCAGCAGTTGTTTCCTGTGTGCCTATGTGGATTGCCCCCCCCATAATGGCGGTCCTCATCTTTAGCCCCCTTAATACCTCTAGTAACCCTGTCTCTTTCTCCCTCCAAGGTGTAGCTCTGTTCCAAGACCAAGCTAGAGCCCCCCAGGTATGCTACGGGTCAGGAGCAGCCTGCAGCCGCAGCATCACAGTTACTGCTGGAGGGATCACCAGCCCGCCCAGGACCTTCTTTTGGTGTAACGGGACTCTGTACCGCTCCATCAAGCCGGACACTCCCTCCCCTTGTTAACCGACAATCCTGGCCCCACAGCTGATGCAGTACCACGAAGGAGAGTTACATTCTCTCCCTACTAGCCAGCAGGAGAAAAGGGCCATCCTCCTGCCTGTACTAGTGGGGCTGTCCTTCACAACCTCCCTCATAGGAGCAGGGCTCAGGAGTTCAGAGCTAGCTCACAGTCTCCAGACCACTAAATAGCTTAAAGAAGAGTTAGAAAAAAGCCCTGGATGCCACTGCCCTCTCCTTGGCGTCCTTCCAAAGACAGATAACTGCCCTAGCCCAGGTAACCCTACAAAACCGCCGACTTACTCACCGAAGAGAAGGGAGGGACCTGCCTATTCTTGCAGGAACAATGTTGTTTTTATATTAATGAAATCGGGTTAGTTAAAGAGAACATCCATAAACTCCAAGACATCCAAAATAGAGTCAGGAGCCAAAACCAAGCCTTAATACCAACTCCGTGGTGGCAATCCATAATGTATTCAGTCCTAGCTCCTATAGTAGGGCCCTTACTTATCCTGTTCCTAGTTATAGCCTTAGGGCCTTGCATGCTTCGGATCTTCATCGAACAGATGAGGCTGCAGTAACTGCAGTAACTCGCAAGGCTACCGCTAAAGTCCTCTCCCTCCAGCGGTGCCACTATCAGAGACTACAGCCAGAACTCCAGGGCCCTGTCAATATAGTGATGCTAGCACTTTTGAAGGCTCCGTTTAGCATCAAAGCGGGGAACGTAGTAAGAAACAAAGGCTAGCTCCTCTGGGGGGGGGTGGTTTGTATAATTTCCGCATTCTGCTTCTGTACTCCCTGCTTGTGCCATGTAACCTCCCCACTTCCCGCCCCACTACAAGAGTATTTAACTACCCACCAAACCCCCCCCCGGGGGCCCAGAATTTGAAGTTTGCCTCCTCTGGGTCTGTGCGCGTAAATAAAGGCTCACTCCACCCCCCGAATCGTGTAAGAGTCAGTTCTTCTGCAACAGGTCAGCAGCTCCCTCCCTGACCAAATGGGGATTGAGCAGCACCAGAGGAGGCCTGGTTGCTTGAAGGCGCAGAGAGGGGAGTGAGGACTGAGTGGCAAACACACAGGGGCTGTGAACACCCACGCATAGCCCTGGGAAGAGTGCGAGCCCGAGCCCATGTGACCAAGGGTGGCCTGGCCGTGCACCTGCGCCCGCAACCCGGGAGAGTGTGCTTTGTGGAAGACCTGGAGCCCACATCCATAAACCCGGGGAGAGCACACCCATAAACCCTGGGAGAGCACGAGCACCACAGTAGCCCCGGAGCCCACAGCTGTGGACCTGGGGGGAAGCATGTGCTCTGCAGGAGCCCTGGAGCCCAGGGCCATGAACCCAGGGAAAGCGTGCTTATGAGGGCCCAGATCCCACACCCAGAGCCCTGCAGAGAGGTGCCAGACTGGCTCTGGGGAGAGTTCGAGGATAGACCTGGGGAGAGTAGTGTGAGGCAGACTGAGTGCTAAACAGGAAGGGAGAAAAGCAAAACAAATCGCCCCTCAGCCTGCTGCAGCCAGCAAGACCAGAAAAACTGGTTTAGCCAGTTTGAAACCAACAAGAGGGGTTTTTTTTGTTAGTTTGATCTTGGTTTTTTTTTTAAGTAATTTTTTATTTTTTAAGTTTTATTATTTTTATGTCTCAATTCCTTTTGCTTCTCTTTCCTTCTTTCTAGTTTTATTCCTTCTTCCTTTCTTTCCAATTTTATTTCTTCTTCCTTCTGTTTTTTTCTTTTTTTTCCTTTTTATTTTTTCTTTTTAAACACTGACAAGTGAGACCAAAAAAAAAACCCAAACAAACCAGGAACTCTGAAAAGACCAGAGTTGGACCCAAAGAAGGGGTATCCCAATAGCTGAGACAGACAAATTTCACTTTGCTATTATAGAGAACCTGCAAGTTATTGCATATTTGTATTATTATTTTTTCATTATTCTTACATCTTTTAATAGTATTTTTGTATTTTTCTTCTTTCTGTAGAGTCTTCTTTGCGTGGCTGGTTACATTGTATCGTTTCACAGGTTTCCCCTGTTATCTCATTCATAGTGTATTGCTAATTTACTGTCCTTCACTTCACCTGTGTTTCATTACTATACTACTCAAGGTTCTATACTCCCTATTCTTATTATCTAGATCTCATAGATTCTGTCATATGATTGTTGCTCTAATATTACTGTAAATAATAGCTACTCCATACAATTGTAAATACTACACAACCCCCCCACACCCCCAGATCTTGCCCACTTCACGCTTTACTGAAATCTATTACTATAGTGGTTAACTCTATTCTCTCACACACTACACCTATTTACTATCCTTTACTCTCATGTTACCTCAGAATCTGACCTCCCACTAATATGGAGAATTTTCCTAGAAGCTTAGTACAAACTTACTTTCGGTTTAACCCATGCGCGCCAAGCCAGTAAGACGTATAAGAGAATCCAAACTAACTTCCGCATTCCGCTTCTGTACCTTGCTTTGCCTCACGCAACCCAGCAGAAGGAAAGTATAAAAGCCCCGAGCCCTTTGTCCTTGGGGCCCAGAATTTGGAGTTTCTCTCCTCTGGGACCACACGCGTGAATAAAAGAATCGTGGCTCCTGAGTCTCTCCGGTGTCCGGTCGTTTCATTTAGTATAACACCACAACCCCACTGCTTTCTAGATCCAAGTCACAATCCTTCCCTCCCCAATAAGAGTCTTATCTTCTTTCCATCCTTTCTAAAAAGTGACTAGTTGGGTGGAATATCACAGTTAACACTATACATAACCAAAGGATATCCTATTTCTTTTCTACCGGCTGCTACTGTAAATATCATAGAATACTCTCTTGCTGTCCTAAAATATTTTGCCTTACCCCTCCAACTGATCACAAAAAAGAGTAGGTGGCAGCTGTGAACACGAGGATACCCGAAGGAGACTGCACCACTGAATCTCACAGGTAGTCTACCACAGAAGTTCACATCATAAACCTAGGGAGCCAAAACAGATCAATTTAAGAAGCTGAGGCTAGCAAGAAGAGTCTCACAAATAATGAGAAGACAAAGAAACAATCCCCAAATGAAGGGAAAGGAGGAAGCCTCAGAAGGAATGCTAAATGAAATAGAGGCAACTCAACTATCAGATATTGAGTTCAAAGCAATGATTATCAAGAAGCTCCATGAGCTCACAATGAACTACCAGAAACTAGAGGGAAGCTACAATGAACTCACTGCGAACTATATCAACATGAAAAAGGAAATAGAAACTATCAACAAGGGACAAGAGGAAATGAAGACTACAATTTCTGAACTGAAGGACACAAGAAGGAATCAAAAGCAGGATCAATGAAGCAGAAGATCGGAACAGCGAGCTGGAGGACAAAACAGAAAAAAAAAACATGCAAAAAGAGCAAGAAAAGGCCCCTGAGACTTCCGGCCAAGATGGAGGCATAGGTGGACGCACACTGTGCCTCCTCGCACAACCAAGATAGGGACAACAACAATTTAGAAACAAAAAACAACCAGAACTGGCAGAAAATTGATCTGTATGGAGGTCGGGCACCCAAGGAGTTGAATTGGACACATTCATCCAGACTGGTAGGAGGGGCAGAGTCCGGCAGCCAGGTGCGGGTCCTGGAGCAGAGAGAAGAGAGCATTGGGACCAGGCGCGCAACCAGGACATGCAAGGCAACTGGGGGGGCATGCATGACCACAGTGGGCAGATCCTGGGTGCAAAAGCAGCGGCTCGTGGGCCCTGGATGGGGTGGTGGCAATCGGCAGACCCGGTGAGGCAGCCATTGTGAAGGAAGACACTGCATGCAACTCAGGGTCCCAGCACCGGGAAACAGAGCTTTGGGGCACTGATTGAAAAGGAAGGTCCTACGGGATGCACAAGCCCACCCACATGGGAATTGGCGCCAGAGGGACCCAGTTTGCTTGGGGAAAATGGCTAAAGGGATGGAGGTCCGACAGAGAGAGGAGCAAGCGCCATTGTTCTTTCTCAGACCCCACCCCCACATACAGCATCACAACCAAGCAACTGGGGTGCCCCACCCTGGTGAACACATAAGGCTTCGCCCCTCACACATAACAAGCAAAACAAGACCAAAAAAAAAAAAACCAAACCCCAAAGAGATGGCTCAAACAGATCAACCAATTGAAAGCCCCAGAACTCATCCTTTTAAGTGATCAACAGATAGCCAACCTATCAGATGCACAGTTCAAAGCACTGGTGATCAGGATGCTCACAGAATTGGGTGATTATGCTCGCAAACTAGATGAAAAAATGGAGGCTACAATAAGTGAAATGAAGAAGAATTGCACAGGGAACCAACAGTGATGAAATGAAAGATGGGTCTCACATCAATGGAGGGGACCAGAAGGAAGAAAAAATATACAACCAGAAAAGAATGAAGAAATAAGAGTTGAAAAAAATGAGGAGAGGCTCAGGAACCTCCAGGATATCTTTAAACATTCCAACACCTGAATTATAGGGATACCAGAAGGAGAAGAGGAAGAGCAACAAGTGGAAGACTTATTTGAACAAAGAATAAAGGAGAACTTCCCCAATCTGGCAAAGGAAATAGACTTCCAGGAAGTCCAGGAAGCTTGCAGAGTCCCAAAGAAGTTGAACCCAAGGAGGAACACACAAAGGCACATCATAATTACATTAGCCAAGGCAAAAATGAAGGAGAGAATCCTAGAAGAAGCAAGAAATAACGAGACAGTAACCTACAAAGGAATCCCCATCAGACTGTCAGCTGATTTCTCAAAAGAGACCTTCCAGGCAAGAAGGGGCTAAAAAGAAGTATTTCAAGTCATGAAAGGCAAGGACCTACATCCCAGATTGCTCAATCCAGCAAAGCTTTCATTTAGAATGGAAGGGCAGATAAAGTGTTTCTCAGATAAGGTCAAGTTAAAGGAGTTCATCATCACCAAGCCCTTATTGTATGAAATGTTAAAGGGACTTATCTAAGAAAAAGAAGATAAAAAATATGTATAGTAAAATGACAGCAAACTCACAATTATTAACAACCACACCTAAAACAAAAAAAAAAAAGAAACTGAGCAAACAACTAGAACAGGAACAAAACCACAGAAATGGAGATCACATGGAGAGTTAGCAACAGGGGAGAGGGAGAAGAAGAGAGGGGGAAAAGGTACGGAGAATAAGTAGCATAGGTGGTAGGTAGAAAATAGACAAGGGGAGGGCAAGAATAGTATTGGAAATGTAGAAGCTAAAAAACTTATGACACATGGACATGAACTAAAGGGGGGAATGTGGGTGGGAGAGGGTGTTCAGGGTGGAGGGGAATGAAGGGGGGTAATAGGACAACTATAATAGCATAACCAATAAAATATATTAGTAAAAAAATTTTAAAAAGTGGAAGAAAAGGAAAAGAGGCTCAGAAAGAATGAAGAGGGATTAAGAGAAATGCAAGGCAATATGAAATATAATAGTATCCATATAATAGGGATTCCAGAAGGAGAAGGAGAAGAGCAAGGGATAGAAAACCTATTTGAAAAAGTAATGATGGAAAACTTCCCTAGTTTGAAGAGAGAAAAAGTCACACAAATCCAGGAAACACAGAGAGTCCCAATCAAGAGGAACCCAAAGAGGCCCACCTCAAGACACATCATAATTAAAATGGCAAAATTTCAAGACAGAGAGAATCTTAAATGCAGCAAAGAAGAAAGAAGAAGTAACATACAAGGAAGCCCCAGTAAGGTGAGCAGCTGACTTCTCAATGGAAATACTCCAAGCCAGAAGAGAATAGCAAGAAATATTCCAAGTAATGAGAACCAGAGGTCTGCAACCAAGGCTATTTTACCTAGAAAGGCTCTCAATCAAGATAGAAGGCCAAATAAGAGGCTTCCCAGACAAAAGAAGTCTAAAAGAATACA
>CM052548.1:38474255-38497340 GCA_028533065.1 Trachops cirrhosus
TGAGTTCATTGTAGCTTCCCTCTAGTTTCTGGTAGCTCATTGTAAGCTCATTGAGCTTCCTGATAATCATTGCTTTGAACTCAGTATTTGATAGTTGAGTTGCCTCTATTTCATTTAGCATTATTTCTGAGGCTTCCTCCTTTCCCTTCATTTGGGGATTGTTCCTTTGTCTTCTCATTGTTAGTGCGACTCTTCTTGCTAGCTTCAGCTTCTTAAATTGATCTGTTTTGGCTCCCTAGGTTTATGGTGTGAACTTCTGTGGTAGAGTACCTGTGAGATTCAGTGGTGCAGTCTCTTTCGGGTATCCAGGTGTTCACAGTTTCCACCTACTCTTTTTTGTGATCAGTTGGAGGGGTAAGGCAAAATGGTTTAAGACAGCAAGAGAGTATTCTATGATATTTACAGTAGCAGCCAGTAGAGAGGAGATAGGAGATCCTTTGGCTATGTATAGTGTTAACTGTGATCTTTCAACCCACTAGCCACTTTTTAGAAAGGATGGAAAGAAGATAAGAATCTTGTTGGGCAGGAAAGGATTGTGAGTTGGCTCTAGAAAGCAGTGAGGATGTGGGAAGTCAGATTCTGAGGTAGGTTGAGAGTAAAGAATAGTAAATAGGTGAAGTGTGTGGGAGAATAGAGTTAACCATTACAGTAATAGAGGTCAGGAAACTGTGAAGTGGGCTAAGATCTGGGAGGGGTTTTATGAAATATTTACAATTGTATGGGATAGCTGTTATTTCCAGTAATATTAGAGGAACAATCATATGACTGAATCTATGAAATCTAGATAACAAGAATAGAGAGTATTGAGCCTTGTACTCAGGAATAGAGAGTATTGTACTAATGGAACACAATTGAAGGACAGTATATTAGCAATACACTATGAATGAGATAACAGGGGAAACCTATCAAATGATACAATATAATCAGCCAAGCAAAGAAATCTATACAAAAAGAAGAGGAATACCAAAATACTATATAAGTAAAAGGTGCAGGAATGATGAAATAATGATTATACTATTATGCAATTACTTGCAGGTTCAAAAAAAAAAAGGAAGGAATAAAGCAGAAGATGGAAGGAAGAAGAAGAGATAAATTTGCAAAGCAAGGGAGAAGGGCCAACTCTAGGGTGACAGAAAGAAAAGCATAAAGAGTTGATAGATGAAAAATAATACGAATTAAAAGATAAAAGGTTACTTAAATATAATTAAAAGAAAACAAAAACAAACAAACAAAAAGAACAACAAAAACAAAACACACCTATTGTTGGTTTCAGACTGGCCAAACCAGTTTTTCTAGCTGGCTTCAGTACACTGAGGAGTGACGGGAGACCGTTTTTCTCTGTTCCCGTTCATGACTCAGTCAGCTCTGGCATACTGTTCATAGTGTAGGCTCTCGTTCTCCCCCAAGCTCGTCTGGTTCCTCCCTCAAGGGATCTGTGTGTGGGGACTGGGTGCAACTATGTGCGTCCTTGGGAGTTCACCGCTGTGTGTTCCGATATCCCTCGGAGTGCCCATGCTTTTTCTGGGATCACAGATGCTCACTCTCTAGACCCTGAGGGGTGTCCACTTCTCCTACCTTCAGGGCCTGGGCCTCACAGGTCCCGGGTAGTGCCCGTGCCTTTTCCGGGTTCATGGGTGAGCACTCTCTGGATCCCGAGGGGCACCCACATCCCCCAAATTCACAGCCTGGGCATCATAGGTCCTGGGTGCACCCACGCCTTTTCCTTTTTCAATGCTGTGGTTTCTGAGACTTTCACCAAACCATGCTCTCTCCGGGTTGGGGGTGCAAGTGTAGAGGCAGGTGCCTTTGGATGCACCGGGTGGGGTGCACACTTTCACCAGGGCTTTGTGTTGGTGCTTATAGCCCCAGTGTGGGTGCCTCTTCGTCCTCACTCCTCTCTCACTCCTCTTTCTGTGCCCTCTGGTAAACTGGCCTCCCCCGGTGCTGCTCAGTCAAGTATTCCAAGTCTTGAAAGGCAAGGACCTACATGCAAGATTGCTCTATCCAGCAAAGCTATCATTTAGAATAGAAAGGCAGATAAAGTGTTTTCCAGACAAGGTCAAGTTAAAGGAGTTCATCACCAAGCCATTATTATATGAAATGTTAAAGGGATTTATCCAAGAAAAGGAAGGTAAAAAATATAAACAGTAAAATGACAACAAACTCACAACTATCAACAAATGAACCTAAAAGAAAAACAATGAAAACAAAAAGTAAAGAAACAACTAGAACAGGAACAGAATCAGAGAAATGGACATCACATGAAGGGTTTTCAGTGGGGAGGGGGAAGGAAGGAATGGGAGGGAAGGTACAGGGAAGAAGAAGCATAATTGGTAGGCATTAAATAGATGGGAGGAGATCAAAAATGGTATATGAAACAGAAAACTCAAAGAACTTATATGTACAACCCATGTACATGAACTAAGGTGGGGGGAATGCTGGAGGGTTAGGGGGTGGAAGGTGGAGGGAGGATAAAGGGTGAAATATTGGGAAAACTGTAATAGCATAATAATAAATATACTTAAAAATTGTTACAGGAGAAAATAAGTATATTATATATTGATGAAAGGGTCAATTGATTAAGACAATGCTGAGAACTTCCCAATCCTGAGGAGAGAATTGAGCATCTAAGTTTACAAAGATAATAGATCAATGTATCTCCTCAATGCTAAACAACCTTCTCCAGGACATGTTATAATTAAACTGTCAAAAGTCAAAGATAAAGACCAAATCCTAAATAAATCTAGAGAAGTAAATATTATAACCTACAAAGAAATCCCATTATTCAATGGGCAGATTTCTTAGCAGAAATCATACACGCCAGGAAAGACAAGACTGGCATTCAAAATATTGAAAGAAAAAAGTTTCAGGCAAGAATACTCAGTCCAGAATAGTCATAAAAGAGAAATACTTTCCCAGATATTAGCTGAGGGAGCTTGTCACTACCAGTCCTGCTTTGCAAGAAATGCTGAAAGTTCTTCAAGCTGAAATGTAGAGATGCGAAAAAGTGACATGAAAACACAAAAGCATCCAACACACTGGCAAAGGTAAATACACAATCAGATTTAGAAAACTCTAATTCTTTAATAGGATCATGTGTACCCCTTAAGTATAGTACAAAGATTAAAGGAACAGACTAGTAACTATATTTTATTAATGGTACTATAAGTTGTTAATGAGAGCACAATTTAAAAGGAAATAAATTATAACATCAAAAATATATTGGGGAAAAAGGGTGGAGCTTTTGTATTTGATTGAAATAAGTGGCTATCAGCTTAAAATGAACCTTTTTATCTACAAGATGTCTTATGTTAGCCTCATGGTAACCATAAACAAAAACCTAGAATAGATTCACAAGTGACAATGAAAGATAAATTACCATGCCACAATGGAAAATCACCAGTTTACAAAGGTAAGAAAAACAGAGGGAGATAAAAAAACAATGGAACTACAGTACATCCAGAAAGTGATGAATAAGAATGGCATTAGTACTATACTTTCAGCAATGGACAGATCATACAGACAGAAAATCAATAAAGAAATGTTGGATTTGAACCATAGTTTAGACCAATGAATCTAACACAATTTATAGAACAGTCCATCCAGGTAGCAGAATACACATCCTTCTTCAGCATACATGGAACATTGTCTAGGGTCGATCACATAATGGGTCACAAAACAAGATTAGAAAATTTAAGAAGACTGAAATCTCACCAAATATCTTTTCTGAAGACAATGTCATGAAACTAGAAATCGGCGACCAAAATAAAGCTGGAAATTTTCAAGCAACTGGGAACTACAATTTTCAAACAAGTGGAAACTGAACAAATAATAGATCAAAGAAAAAATGAAAAAGGAAATGAAATATCTCAAAACAAATCAAAATGGAAACACAATACACCAAAGGTAAGATATGCTGCAGGAGGAGTTCTAACAGGGATGTTTATACTGTTAAATTTATATATTGGGGAAATAGCAAGATCTCAAATACTACCTAATTTCACATCTCAAGGAACTGAAAAAGAGGAACAAACTAAATGCAAACTTAGCAGAAGGGAAATAACAATGAACAAAGTGTAAATAAGTGAAATAGAGACCAGAAAAACAAATGAAAAACTTGATGAAATTAAGAGCTACTTTTTCAAAATGATAAACAAAATTGGCAAACCTTAACTAGGCTAATTAAGAAAAAATAGAAGATTCAAATAAAATTAAAAATGAAAGGAGACATTACAGCTGACACTATGTATAGGATCGTACATGGTAAAGGTAGCAGAAGTAAGAAAATAACAAAGATTAGAGCAGAAATAAATGAAATAGAGACTAGAAAAACAATTTTAAAATCAACAAAACTAATAGCTGCTTTTTAAAATAGATAAACAAAATTGACAAACCTTTACCAGACTAAAAAGAAAAAAGAGTTCAAAAAATCAGCAATAAAAGAGGAAACATTACAATTAATAGTACCGAAAAACTAAAGGTCATAAGAAACTACTATGAACAGTTATACATCGACAAATTAGGTAACCAAGAAGAGGACAAGTTCCTAGAAACATAAAACCTATGACAAAATCTATGACATAAAACATGTGACTGAATCATGAAGAAAAGAAAAACTGAATGAACAACCTAATAAAATGTAAGAGTAAAGCAGTAATCAAAAACCTTCCAACAAAGAAAATCCCATGCCTAGATGGCTTCCCTAGTAAATTCTTCAAAACATTTAAAGAATTAATGCCAATCCTTCTTAATCTCTTTTAAAAATTAAAGCAGAGAGAACACTTATAGGCTCACTTTATGAGGCCTTCTTTACTCTCATATTAAAGCCATGTAAAAACACTACAAGAAAGGAAAATTACAGTCCAATAGCTATTATGAACACAGATTTTAAGATCCTCAATGAAATATTAGCATGCTGTATTCAAAGTACATTAAAAGGACAATACATATGAATCAAGTGGAGGGTTTTCCTGGGATGCAAATTTGCCTTAACAAATCAATAAGTGTAATATATCACATTAATGAAATGGGTTAAATCATATGATCATCTTAATTGATGCAGAGAAACATTTGACAAAATTCACCATCATTTGGAAGTTCAACAACTTCCAAAAAATACGGTATAGAAGGAATGCTCAACGTAATAAAAACTGTAAGTCCACAGCTAACATCACACTAAACAGTGAAAAGCTGGATGCTTTTGTTTTAAGATCATGAACAAGAGTGCTTACAATCACACATTCTTTTTTTTTTTTTGAATCTTTATGGGTGCTTTATTCAGATGACCAGCAATCTGAGAAGATGGCGAGTTCATACCCTAACAGACCATCTTGTCCTTTCTTTCCAGGCCACCTTTTTTTAAAAATATATTTTATTGATTATGCTATTACAATCATCCATTTTTCCCCTTTACTCCCCTCTGCCCTGCACACCACCGCCTCCCACTTGCATTCCCCTACTTTATTTCATGTCCGTAGGTTGTACATATAAGTTCTTTGGCTCCTACATTTCCTGTACTATTCTTAACTTCCCCCTGTCTATTTCTACCTACCATTTATGCTACTTATTTTCTGTAACTTTTCCCCCCTCTTCCCCACCCACTCTTCCACTGATACTCCTCCATGTGATCTCCATTTCTGTGATTCTGTTCCTGTTCTAGTTGTTTGCTTAGTTTGTTTGTTTGTTTTGGGGGGGTTGGTTGTTAATAACTGTGAGTTTGTTGTCATTTTACTGTTCATATTTTTGATCTTCTTTTTTTTAGATAAGTCCCTTTAACATTTCATAAAATAAGGGCTTGGTGATGATGAGCTCCTTGAACTTGACTTTATTTGGAAAGCACTTTATTTGCCCTTCCATTCTAAGTGATAACTTTGCTGGATAGAGGAATCTTGGATGTAGATCCTTGCCTTTCATGACTTTGAATACTTCTTTCTAGCCCTTTCTTGCCTGCAAGGTTTCTTTTGAGAAATGAGCTGATAGACGTATGGGAACTCCATTGTAGGTAACTCTCCTTTCCTCTTGCTGTTTTTAAGATTCTCTCTTTATCTTTAATCATAGGTAACTTAATGATGATGTGCCTTGGTGTGTACCTCCTTGGGTCCAACTTCTTTGGGACTCTCTGTGCTTCCTGGACTTCCTGGAAGTCTATTTCCTTTGCCAGATTGGGGAAGTTTTCCTCCATTATGTTTTCAAATAACTTTTCTATTTCTTGCTCTTTGTCTTCTCCTTCTGGCATTCCTATGATTCAGATGTTGGAACGTTTAAAGATGTCCTGGAGGTTCCTAAGCCTCTCCTTCTTTTTTTGAAATTCTTGTTTTATCATTCTGTTCTGGTTGAATGTTTGTTTCTTGCTTCTGCTCCAAACCGTTGATTTGAGTCCAGGTTTCCTTCTTGTTACTGTTGGTTCCCTGTAGATTTTTCTTTATTTCACATAATGCAACCTTCATTGCTGCCTGGGTTTTCTTTATGCTGTTGAAGTACCCAGTGAATTCCTGGAGCATCCTCATAACCAGTGTTTTGAACTGTGCATAGGTTGAAAGGTTGGCTATCTCCTTGTCACTTAGTTGCTTATTATTTTTTCTGGAGCTTTGAACTGTTCTTTCATTTGGGCCATTTTTTTTTTGTCTCGGTAGTAAGGGGCGGAGCCTTAGGTGTTCACCAGGGCAAAGCAACCCACATTGCTGTGTTGTGACACTGTTTGTGGGGGAGGAGTCCAAGAGGGAACAACGTCACTTGCTCCGCTCTCTGCTGGTTTTCAGTTACTTCCCCGGCTACCTACAATCAAATTGGGCCTTTCTGATGCTGATATCTGGTGGATGGGTTTGTGTATGTTCTAGAACCCTGTGGGTCTCTCCAATGAACTCTCCTGTGAGGCTGGGAGGTTCTCCCGCTGCCGCCTCAATCCCCACTGGTGTTTTCAGTCAGAGGCCTTGAGGCTTTATTTCCCTATACTGGAACCCTGGGTTGTGCAGTCTGTCTCACTCCCCAGGTGTTCCTCCCTGTTTATCTGCATGTGAATGTGGGACAGCCCGCTCCACCAGCCACTGCCTCACAGGGTCCACCAGCCGCTGCCTTGCCTGCCCCAGTCCTCCAGCCACCGCCTTGCCATGAGTCCTCTCTGCCTGGCTGCCCAACTCCGCCCCTCCTACAGGTCTGGATGGATGTGTCATCTTTAACTCCTTAGTTATTGGACTTCCGTACAGTTTGATTTTCTGTCAGTTCTGGTTGTTGTTTTGTTTTTAAATTGTTGTTGTCCTCCTCTTGGTTGTGTGAGGAGGCACAGTGTGTCTACCTATGCCTCCATCTTTGCCAGAAGTCCCATGAATGTTTCTTCTTTAACACCCTGGTTGTCAGACTTCCATACAGTTCAATTCTCTGTCAGTTCTGTTGTTTTTTGTTTTTAAATTTGTTGTTGTCCTTCTTTTGGTTGTGCAAGGAGGCACAGTTTGTCTACTTATGCCTCTATCTTGGCCAGAAGTTCCAATCACACCTTCTATCATAGCCAGAGGATTAGACAAGAGAAAAAGTAAAAATAATCTAAATCTGAAAGAAAGAAATAAAACTGTCTGTTTACATATATTATATATAGGGAATCTGCACCTTTGGTACATAGAAAACCCTGAAGATTCTACAAAAATATTGTTAGAACTAATCGACGAATTCAGTAAAGTTTCAGGAGACAAAAATCAACATACAAAAGTCTGTTGCATTAATATATACTAACAACAAATTATCTGAAAAAGCAATTAAAAATCTCATTTACAATAGCATCTTATTGTCATCTCATCTGCCATGGATGAGAATAAATCTGCCAAGACATGATCTGCGTGGGGAGGAAAGGTAGCCAATCTCTCAAAAGAGAAGGGCCATAGGTCTGTTCCTCAATGGACTTTTATTGGGTTCAATTTGCACGGGAATACAGTAAAGCTCATCAATAATTGTCAAGCAGTAATGATCAAACAACAGATAACATTCAAAGAACTATGAGGGCTTACTCTGAGTCAGGGTCAGTTAGCTAAAGGGCCATAAAACTTTGGGAAACAAACTCATTTTATATTTGGAGCCATATCAGAAAATTGAGGGCATTCTTTGCAAAGCAGGTTTCACATGGTTTAATGCATTCTTTCTTAGGCCTGCTCCTGCCCAGAGCTGTACCACCCTCTGGCATTGTTTCAGACTTAAGTCAGGCAGGGATAGTAAGGTAGGCAAGAGCTTGGGAGACTTCTTGCAGATAGAATGAGGATTCAGGCTGTATCAAAGCCTAGGGATGAGGGTCCATCACCCCTTTTTCTATAGCACCCCAAGTCCTTCCCTGAGGGACCCTTTGCAACCATGCCTGTCTTAGGTCATCCCTCCCTTGAGGAATCTTACCTGTCATTGGCTAACCAGTCATCTGCCTAGGGCCAAGCAGGGTGAAGTAAAGGGGGAAGATGTTACACTCCTGCCAGGAGGATAAGCTTTGTCTCCTTAGTGGCTTATGGTCCCAGGTTCTCTTTAGTCAGTCTTAGCCATGGGGGGTTACAGCTTCTGAAACCAGGCAGGGAAGTTCCCAACAAGCATCAAAACAATAAAATACTTAGTGTAAATTTCACCAAGGAAGTAAAAGTTTTGTACACTTAAAGGTATAAGATATTGTTCACAGAAATTTTAAAAGGCACAAATAAATGAAAAGATAGCTTGTGTTTGTGGATCAGAAGAATTGGTATTACTAAAATATCATACTACTCAAAGTATCCATAGATTTAAAACAATTTCTATCAAATTTCCAATGGCATTATTCACAGAAATAGAAGAAACAATAATAAAATTTATATGGAACCACACAACCCAAATACCCAAAGAAATATTGTGAAACAAGAACAAAATAACAGGCATCACACTACCTGTTTAGAAACAGTACACGAAGCTATGGTCATCAAAATGGTAAGATACCGGCATGAAAACAGACTCACAGACCAGTAGAACATAATAGAGTGCCCAGAAATGAACACCTGCATATATAGCCAGGTAACCTTTGACAAAGGCACCAAGAATATACAGTGGGTAAAGGATAGTCTTTTAAATAATTGGTGTTAGAAAATGGATAACCACATGTAAAAGAATGAAATTGGACCCATACACAACAGTTAACTTGGAAAGGATAAAGACTTTAATGTAGGACCTGGCACAGTAAAACTCCTAGAAGAAAACATGGTAAAGCTCCTTGACGTTGGTCTTAACAATGATTTTTTTTTATATGATACCCAATGCCTGGGCAACAAAAGCAAAACTAAATGAATGGGTCTGCATCAAATGTTAAGGCTTCTGCACAGCAAAAATAAATAAAATAAAAATTAAAGCAATCATCAAAATATAAAACCTATAGAATTGAAGAAAATATTTTTAAACCATGTATCTGATCAGGGGTTAATGTGCAAAAGATATAAGGAACTTACACAACTCAATAGCAAAAACAAACAAACAAATCACCCAATCAAAAAATTGGCAAAGGACCTGAACAGGCTTTTTTCCAATGACACATACAAATGGCTAAAAAGGTGTTCAGCATCACTAATCACCAGAAAAATATAAATTAATACTACAAGCTATCACCTCATACTTGTTAGGATGGCTAGTATAAAAAAGACAAGAGATAAATGTTGGCAAGAATATAGAGAAAGGGGAACCCTTGAGCACTGCTAGTAGACATTTAAATTGGTACAGCTCTGATATTTACAATTACAATAGCCAAGATATGGAAGCAGACCAAGGGCGCATCAGTAGATGAGTGGATAAAAAAAGCTTGGTACATTTACACAATGGAATATTGACTGCATGGTCATAAAAAAGAAGGAAACCTTACTTTTTGCAATAGCATGGATGGACCTGGAGAGTATTATGTTAAGTGAAATAAGCCAGCTAAAGAAAGACAAATACCATATGGTTTCACTTATATATGGAATCTAATGAACAAAATAAACTAACAAACAAAATAGAAATAGACTCATGGATACAGGGAACAGACTGACAGCTGTCAGATGGAAGGGGGACTTGGGGGCTGGGTGAAAAAGGCTTAAGGGATTAAGCAAAAAAAAAAAAATCCCTCACAGACACAGTGTGGTGATTACCAGAGGGAAGAAAAGGAGGATGGGGGAGGTAAAAGAATGTAAAGGGGAGATAAATGGTGATGGAAGGAGTTCTGACTTTGAACACACAATATAATATACAGATTATGTATTATAGAATTGTACACTTAAAACCTATACAATTTTATTAAACTATCATCCCCATAAATTCAATAACAATTTTAAATAATAAGTTGTTACAGCTGTATGATAAACTGCATGGAGATTCCTCATGAAATTAAAAATAGAGCTACCATAAGACACAACAATCCACACTTCTTGTTATATATCCAAGGGAAATAAAACCAATATCTTGAAGAGATATCTTCACTCCCAGATTCATTGCAGCATTGTTCACAATAGTCAATATATGGCAACTACCTAAGTGTCCATCCATGGATGAATAAATAAAATTTTGTATGGTCATGAACCATATAACGATGACTTGGTCAATAATAAACCACATTTTTGACAGTGGTCCCCTAAGATCATAATGAAGCTGAAAGTGTTTTGTTGCCTACTGACATCATAGCCATAGCATAATATTGTAGTACAACACATTACTTATGTGTTCATGGTGATGCTGGTGTAAACAAACCTACTGCCAGTCATATGAAAGTATATCACATACAGTTAAAGTAGTATGCTATAGTATTTCTGTCTGTGTAAGTATACTCTATTTGTACAATGACAAAATCACTTAAGGACTCATTTCGCAAGGTGTTTCCCATTGTTACGTTGTGTATGACTGTTTTTATACAGCGGAATATTATTTAGTCATGAAAAGAAGGAAATCCTGCCATTTGCAGCAACATGGATGAACCTGGAGAGCATTATGCTAAGTGAAATGAGCCAGACAAAGAAAGACAAATATATAACCTCACATATGGAATGTAAAAATCTTGAATTCATAAAACCAGAGAATATTATGATGGTTGCCAGTAGTTGTGGGTGAAGGAAATAGGGAGAAATTTGTCAAAGGGTACAAAATTTCAGTTGTAAGATGAGTAAGTGTGGATGTAATGTACAGCATGGTAACTATAGTTATTATAATACTGTTTGTATACTTGAAATCAGATAAGAGATTGTTTTTAAAAAGATTTATTTGTTTTTCAGAGAGAAAAAGAAACATTGATGTGAGAAACATCAATCAGTTACCTCTTGAATGCACCTCCACCAGGGAACAAACCTACAACCCAGGTATGTGCCCTGATGGAGAATCAAACTATTGGCCTTTCATTTTGTGAGAGGATGCCCAACCATCTGAGCCACACTGGTCAGAGCTAGAAGACCATAAGTGTCCTCACCACAAGGAAAAACAATTTTAAATGTAGCTATGTGAAGTGATGGATGTATTAGCTAACTTGATTATGGTAATGATTACACAAATATATTAAACCATCATGTTATACACCTTTAAAAATATGTTGTTCAAACTTAATGTGTATAATTTTTGTTAATCACACCTCAATAAATCTGGGGGATTAAGGAGTGTGTTGTTTAATCTGTACACATTTTAGAATTTTCCAGTTAATGTTTCTGTTATTTATTTCTAGTTTAATTCCACTGTGGTCTGAAAGTATGTTTTATATGATTTTTATTCTTTAAATGTTTATGGTCTATAGTGTGGTCTATCTTGGTGAATGTTCCATGTGAATTTGAGAGGAATGTGTATTCTGCTGTTGTAAATGCAGTATTGTTGTTGGATCATGTTGACTGACAGTGCTGTTCAGTTCAACTATATCCTTACTAATTTTCTGCCTGCTGGGTTCATCAGTTTCTGACAGCAGAGTTGCAGTGTATTTATATACAGTCATACCTCAGTACTCATCAAGCTTCAGAACTCATCAAACCCTGTACGGGTCACCTTTTGACAAGAAAAAATTGTTTCAGCACTCAGCGCTTGCTTGGAACTCATGGCACTTGCTAGAACTTGTATGAGTCATGCTGCAGCCCTGCAGGAGAAAATGCTTCATCATTCAGTACTCATCTTGAGTTTCAGAGCAAGTTAATGATGAGTACTGGGGTTCCACTGTAATTCCACTTTCTTGCCTGTGGGGGATCCCATCCCACAGTGTCCCCTGGAGTCACAGATGAAATGAGGCTACCAACACAAGATCTGCTTAGGGAGAAAAGGCTGGCTAATCTCTCAGAGAAGAACCTGGAAGTCTTTTCTTCTGAGGCTTTTATTGAGAAGATATGTGCAGGGGTATACAGCGAGAATGAAAAGCTCATCAATCAATGTCTAAAAGCCATAGTTACAGAAAGCAGATGTTATCTATAGATAACAATTGAGGAAACATAGAGATCTGCCTCAGGTCAGAGTCTGTTAGATATGCTGACGGCCAGAGGATTGTTAAGGCGTGGTTCATTAGATTAGGAGTTCACACCTTCTGCTTTGGATTTAGATATCTGATTCGGGGCAACAGGGCTATACAAAGCAAAGCAAGACTCAAGGGATATAATACATTCTCTAGGCCTGATTTCTCATGGGAACCCTCGGTGCTAGTATGGGGTCATGCCTTCCTCCCAGCATTCCCAGCGTTCTGGTCAAGACTTACACACCCTTATTCAAGGCCTGGCTTGTGAGAGGCTACAGTTCCCAATACCACACAAAGTGGTCCCCATCACTCTACTTTCTTTTTTAAATTTTTAGGGTTCTCCTGAGAGTTTGCAATATACTCATACATTTACAACAAATCTGAGTTCACTATCTAATACCTATACCAGTTCATAATTCCTCCCTTTCTTTCCTTAGAACTTTGTTGCCATTCATTTTATTTATCTACATGCTATAATCACCCACTACATTGTTGCAATATTCCTATGAACAGTTATCTTTATATACATTAAAAATAATAAAAATAAATATTTATTTTAGCTACATTTATTTCTTCTTTAGAGCACTTTTTATGTTTATGTAGATTGTAGTTTTTGACCTATATAATTTTCTTTTCTCAGTTTTCTTTTAATATATATTTTTACAGAGAAATAATTGATTTGTAATACTGTCAGTTTGTGTCCAACATGTTGATTTAGTACATTTATATATTGCAATTGAATTACCACATAATGCTAATACCTCCATTGTGCCTATAATTATCATTTCTTTCTTGTAGTGAGAACATTTAAGAGCTAGTTTCTTAGTAAAGAATTTTGAATTTGAATTATATAATAAGTACAGTACTGTCAACTATAATCACAATGCTGTGCATTAGATCTCCAGAACTTATTCATCTTCTAACTGCAATTCGTACTCTTTGAGCAAAATCTCCCCAAATCTGCTACTTTTTGTCATTCTCCAAATTTCCTTAACTCTGTGCTTTGGTGTCTGACATTAAGTTGGGGAAATTCTCAGTCAGCATTGTGTCAAATATTTCTTCTATTCTGTTTTTTTCTTCTCTTTCTAGTATTCAAATTGAGTGTACCTTACATTTTTTTTAGTTTTCCCATAGTTTTTAGAAAGTGTTACCTTCCTCACTCCATAACCCCCACTTCAACCCCCCAGATTTTACTCTTTGCTTTCCAGTTGTCAGAATTTTTATTAATATCTACTAGAGCTCAGAGATCCTTTCCCTCAGCTGTTCCAGTCTACTAATAAGCCCATAAAGGTATTCTTCATATCTGTTACCGTGTTTTTATTTCTATATTTTCTTTGCTTATCTATATTTTACTAAGGTTTTTTCCCTGAGCTTTTATCTGTTTTCCTTTTTAAAAATTTATTAATTTTAAGTATATTTTATTGATTATGCTATTACAGTTATCCCTTTTTTTCTGCACTTTATTCCCCCTGCTCTGCACCCCTCTCCCACAAGCATTCCCCCCACCCCACCTTAGTTCATGTCCATGGGTCACACATATAAGTTCATTGGCTTCTCCATTTCCTATGCAATTCTTAACCTCCCCCCGTATATTTTCTACCTACCATTTATGCTTCTTATTCCCTGTACCTGTCACCCATTTCCAGCCCCATCCCTGCTGATAACCCTCCATGTGATCTCCATTTATGTGATTCTGTTCCTGTTCTAGTTGTTTGCTTAGTGTGTTTTTTTCTGTTTTGTTTGTTTTAGGTTCAGTTGTTGATAGTTGTGAGTTTGTTGTAATTTTACTGTTCATAGTTCTGATTATCTTCTTTCTCTTAGACAAGTCCCTTTAACATTTCATATAATAAGGGCTTGGTGATGATGAACTCCTTAAACTTGACCTTATCTGGAAAGCACTTTATCTGCCCTTCTATTCTAAATGAAAGCTTTGTTGGATAGAATAATCTTGGATGTAGGTCCTTGTCTTTCATGACTCTGAATACTTCTTTCCAGCCCCTTCTTGCCTGCAATGTTTCTTTTCAGAAATCAGCTGATGGTGTTATGGGAACTCTTTTGTAGGTAACTGTCTCCTTTTCTTTTGTTGCTTCTAAGATTCTCTCCTTCTCTTTAATCTTGGGTAATGTAATGATGATGTGCCTTGGTGTGTTCCTCCTTAGGTCCAACTTCTTTGGGACTCTCTGAGCTTCCTGGACTTCCTAGAAGTCTATTTCCTTTGCCAGATTAGGGAAGTTCTCCTTCATTATTTTTTCAAATAAGTTTTCAGTTTCTTGCTGTTGTTCTTCTCCTTCTGTCATCCCTATGATTCAGATATTGGAACATTTAAAGTTGTCTGAAAGGTTCCTAAGCCTCTCCTTGTGTTTTTGAATTCTTGTTTCTTCATTCTGTTCTGGTTGAATGTTTATTTCTTCCTTCTGCTCCAAATCATTGATTTGAGTCCCAGTTTCCTTCCCTTCACTGTTGGTTCCCTGTACATTTTCCTTCAATTCAATTTTCATAGCCTTCACCTTTTCCTTTATTTTGTGTCCATACTTAACTATTTCTGTAAGCATCCTGATTACCAGTGTTTTGAGTTCTGCATCTGATAGGTTGGCTATTTCTTCATTGCTTAGTTCTATTTTTGGAGTTTTGATCTGTTCTTTCATATGGGCCATATTTCTTTGTCTCAGCATACCTATTACATTGTAAGGGGTGGAGCCTTAGGTCTTTTCCAGGGCAGGGCTATCCAAGTAGGTGCACTGTGGCACTGTATGTGGGGGAGGGGTCCAAGAGGGAACAATGCTGCTTGCTTTGCTCTGGGCAGCTTTCAGTCACTTCCCCTGATACCCACAAGCAAATTGGGCCCCTCTGTTGCTGATTCCCAGGTGGGTGAGCATGTGTAAGTTCCAGGACCTGTGGATCTTTCCAAGGAACTGTCCTGTGAGGCTGGGACTTTCTCCCGCCACCACAACCCCCACATATTTTTACAGCCAGAGGTTCTGAGGCTTTCTTTTCCTGTGTCAGAACCCTGGATTGTGTGGCCTGTCTCACTCCCCAGTTGTTCCTCTTGATTTATCAGCATGCAGATGTGGGACCTTCTGGTCCACCAGCAGTTGCCTCATCATGTGTCCTCTCCATCCTGGCTGCCTGTCTCCACTCCTCCTATTGGTCTGGATGAGTGTTTTTCTTCTTTAACTCCTTGGTTGTCAGGCTTCCATACAGTTTGATTTTCTGGCAGTTCTGGTTATTTTTTGTTTTTATATTTGTTTTTGTCCTTCTTTTGGTTGTGCAAGGAGGCAAAGTGTATCTACCTACACCTCCATCTTGGCCAGAAGTCCTTTATTTCCCATTTGAAACACATCCCTTTGTTTCTTTATTTTGCTTGACTTTCCTGTGTTGGTTTGTATGTTAGATAAAGCTATGTCTCCCAGTCTTGAAGGAGTGGCTATATATAGAAGATGAACCTTATCTCTTTTCTCTGCCTCAGCTCTTGGTTTTCCATCAAACCTTTTATGATTGTCCAAGCAACCCATATTATTTTTAATTACTTCCAGTAGAAAAGGGTGTGCCAAGACTAGTTAGTGTCCTAAAGGGGATGATGTCTTTCAGCACCTACATTCAGGCTGATTGGAAGCCAGACTCTCAGGTAGCCACTTTTATAGTCCCATGGGGCCATGAGTGTAAGTCCAGCTGGTAACCAGAGCCAAATGATCTAGAAGTGTTCCTCAGGCAGCATTTGAAAAAATGGGGGCTCCAGATGAGTGATTAAGCTTCTTTCTTGGAGGTACCCCTGAGCTTCAGTAAGACAGAGGGAGAGTGGGAAGGTAGCACCCAGGTACATGTTCCCTGAGAGCACTTCTGTAGCCTTTAGATATGTGCCAAGCCTGAAGGCTGCACCTAAGTCTGCAGCTCCAGGAAGAGCAAGTAGGCTCTTTTATAGAAAGACCAGGAGCATGTGTTCAGTCTGCTACTTGTGCTGTGCCCTGGGAGTGGTAGTCTGGCAACAACTATCTCTCCAATTGTTACAGTTCCACCAGACCCAGGCACGAAGGCTCCTCTGGCCTCCAAAGTTTGGTGGTAAAGGGGAACCCCCTGAGTGGCAGCCTTGAAAACTAGGTCTCCAGACTTGTGTAGAAGTTCCTACTCTGAGAGATATTGACACTCTTGGGCACAGCAGAGGGAGAGTACAAAGATGGCACCAGCTGTAAAAAGAAAGAAAAAAGGGGTAAAATGGAGAAAGAAATGAAAAAAACTGGTGATCACTGGCTCTAGCAAGGCAGAGAGTGCAGGAAAAAACACCTGACATCTGGAGCATTAATTTGGCACCCAGTGGAAAGAAGGGGGGAAATGGTGCCTGCTGGCTTTTGCAAGGAGGACGGAGAGTGGTAAGATGGCACCCAACAGCCTCTGTCCCTGGAACATTTCCTAGCAGGCCCCTGCCCCTCTAACCAATGTTTTCACATAAAGTCTGTGCACTTTTCAAAGGGCTGCTTCTGTGCTACACCCTGGGCAGGTGAGTCTGTCCCAGGAACCCTCTATAGGCCCTGTCTCAGTTCACTACAGCCCCACAAGTCTCTGGGTTTAAGCTACATATTTTGGGGGCTTGTCTCTCAGGTGCTGGTCTTAAAAGTGAGGGTGCCCAATGTGGGTTACAAACCCTTCACTCCTCACAGTGAAGCTCCAGGTGTTGAGTTCCCTTACAATGGGTCCTGGCACCAGCAGTGGGAATTCTCACTAGGTTGTGTCTCAGCCTTTCCTACCCATTTTGGTGGATTTTCCTTTGGTTTTCCCAATGTGAAGGGGTCAGTCTACCAATTTTTAATTTTTTTTAAAAGAGGAAATCATTCCATATATAGATGTAAGTTTAATAGGTCCATGGGAGAGGGTGAGTTACAGATCTTCCTATGCTTCCATCTTAAATCAGAATCTCTAGGAATTATTTTTGATTCTTTCTTAGGTTTTCCATCTCTCTACATATCTCATCAGTTCCCTTTTTCTAAATCCTCACCCAAGGATATGGTTTTTAAAAAAATTGATTTTAGAGAGAGAGGGGGAGAGAGATCGAGATCTCTGTGAGAGAAACATCTATCAGTTGCCTCCAGTACATGCCCCAACCTAGGACCAAACCTACAACCTAGGTATGTGCCCTGACCAGGAATAGAATCCACAGCCCTTTGCTGTATAGGATGATGCTCCAACCAACTGAGCAACCTGGCTAGGGCTGCTCATCACTTCTTGCATGCTGTCTACTTTATTCTTAGAATCCTTAGTTTATTATTCATAGTTGTTTTCACTTCCTAGCCTGATAATTCCAACATCACTTCCACGTCTGTTTCTGTTGTTTACTCTGTACATTCAAATTGCCTTTTAATTTTTTTCTTGATAGCTGGGCATGCTGTACTCAGTAAAAGGAATTGCTATAAATAGGCCTTGAGTAATGTGGCAGTATGATGCGGGGGAGGACAAAATGTTCTATTGTTCTATGGTTATGTTACAATCTTTTAGTGAAACTATGCCTCTGAACTGTTAGTTTTGAAAGTGTTTTTATTCTTTTCCTTCCCCTTAGGTGGAGTAGAATTGGGATAGAGTGGGCTGGAGTTGGGTATTTCTCTTCTCCCACCTGCCAGGCTAGAGCTTAGTGGACTTGAGTATTACTCTTTCTTTACATCAGTTAGGCTCTGGTTAACTCGCTTCTCCTGAGGGCAGTTCTTGTTAAGAACAGATGCTCTGGTGCATTTAAAAATGTCTCCTTTCCCCCTTCCTTTAGAAGTATGAGGGAATTTTTCTTTCACATTTACTGTGAAAACTTGTCAAGCTCCTACAAGTAAATTTCATAATATCATGGGGCCCCTCCATGACTGGGTCCTCTGGAATTTTTAATTCTAAAGTTATCTACACTGAGCCTCTAGCAATTCGTCCATTGTGTTTTGGGTTTTCCTACTGGGCACTTGTTCCTGCAGCAGTTTCTGCTCCTGGGTCTCTGCTCTGGTAAGGTGTTACTGACTGTATTGGCCTGTCTCTCTAAGTTTGGGGGCAGCTGTGTCCTCCCATCTCTTACAATCCAGGAAGTGCTGTTGATTTTCAGTCCTTTCAGCTTTGTACTTGTTGGTAGGAAAGAGTGGTGACTCTAAGCTTTTTGCAAAAAATCAACAAATGCAAAACCAGAATTGACTTGCACTTTTAACTTATGAAATGTAAAGGATATGTTGTACCCTTTTAGTTTTGTAGCAGTTATTGGTAGTTGGGACACAGTGTAAAATCCCTTGCACTTGGATTCAAGATTGGTCTTTTGGTGGTACGTTTTCCAGTCAATTAAATCTCCAGTTTGAAGATCATGTAAGGGCTGTGATAGGAAAGAAAACCTGACCTGTTGATGATAAATATGAGTGTAATTAATAGGACTGTTGCAATATTTAAGGATAGGTATTGGATTAGATGAAATTAGGGTCACCTAAGGACCAGAGGAGGTAAGGAATCCTCATTGGCCTGCCAGCATTATTTCATCAGGACCTAATCAGTGTTGACTGGAGGATCAACAGAGCTAAGTGCAAGACTTTGGGCCTGTTGTGTTGCTCAGAGAGTTTGCCTAGTTTGAATTTAAGAGCATTGTTTGCCTGTTTCATTTGTCCAGAGGATTGAGAGTGCTGAAAATAGTAATATTTTAGGCTATGAAGTGAATTCTTTTACTACAACAGACGAATGAAGATATCCCCAAGTTTAGCTACAAATGTGGCAGTAGCGTGTTTGCAGAGAAAAGCTTCTAACCATTCTGAAAGCAAGAATATGCATATCCTTCCTTTTCATGTATAAAAAGGGGAAAGGCGATGAGTAGTTGGAAAGTTCAATAGCAAGAAAAGAACATAGAGAAGTTTTCAGGTTTTGAAATGCAGACTTTGAAGGAGAGTCCCAACTAGAGGGTTTTGTGCTGTTTCCTTGGTCAAGGCATGCAGGGAGAGGCAATAGTGAAAAAGCTAGGGATCAGTTTCAGCAATAGCCAACTAATCCTAGAAACCCTC
Organism: Trachops cirrhosus; assembly: GCA_028533065.1. NCBI lineage: Eukaryota > Metazoa > Chordata > Mammalia > Chiroptera > Phyllostomidae > Trachops > Trachops cirrhosus. The sequence continues at coordinate 38,493,675 of CM052548.1, forward strand.
AGAGTTGTGTTTTGTTCTCAGGGAATGGGGAGTTGATGATGAAGTTAATACATTTAGGGAACACAATCTTTCCTTCAAGGGAGACAACATGCGTTAGATAATGCTCTTGAGGGGTCCAAATATTTGCATTTTGTTTTTAGAAACTTTGTGTGTGTTGTAGGCAAAAGCTTGGAGCAAATGAAGTAAAAATCAGGTAAGCAGAGAATAAGGTCATCTACATACTAGATAAGGAAAGAGTTGCAGGGCCAGGTTAAATTTCTCAGTTTGCATTTAGAGTCCTAGAAAAACAACACTTAAGGTATGTCGATAAACTCCTAAGGCATGGCAATCTATGTGAGATGTTGATTTTTTCATGTGATGGTAAAAAGGATATTGTGAGTCAGGGTGAAGGGGTATACTGAAAAACTAGGTGTAAATTGATGACTGTGAAGTGAGTGATGTTGACTGAGATAAAAGCCAGAATGGTATTGGGTTTAAGAACTAGAGGAAACCTGTGTTTAACTGTTTTATTCCTTGCAAACATTGGACTAGTCAGTATCCCTTGCCACTGGGATTCTTTACTGTGGGGGGTCATAGTATTATAGGATGTGTTGATAGGCCTTGCATCATAGGTTGAAAATTTTGGAGGGCTTCTAATTTTAAGTATATTGTAGTAATCTTGGGAATTTCATGGAAGGGTCTATTTCTAGTTCAAGTTCATTCTCCAAGGTTTAGCTTATGTCAGTGGAGTGAGCAGCCCAGAGAAGTCAGGTATTTTAGTTAACATAATTTGTACTTACCCATATTTTTTGGACTATACGACATACTTTTATTCCCCAAATTTGGGAGGAAAGGGGAGGTGCGTAGTGTAGTCCAAATGTAGCTTACCTGGCTCGCTGTGGGGTGGGGGGAGCAGCAGTGGAGTGGGGTCACAGGTTATTAAATATTTTACCACATTTTTTGCTTCAAAATTTTTTTTCCTATTTTCCTCCTCTAAAACCTAGGTGCATCTTATGGTCCGGTGCATCTTATAGTCCTAAAAATACGGTAAATGCTTAGGTTTTTTTCTGGGAACAAGAAAAGTCTGATGCTCAATGAGACTCATAAAAGGGCAAAGGTACATACGTGTGGAGTCAGGGACTTCAAGGGTGAGGCAATGGGGAGAGAAAAAACATACTAATATTCCTATAGGAAAGTAAATCTCTTCCCAGAAAGATTACTGGGATAGTAGAGTGAAGCAGAAAGCTATGCTGTGTAGTAAGAGGTACTAGTGAGGCAAAAAGAAATTTAGACAAAGGCAAGTCATGTGGTTGATTATCACGTCCCACTGCAGGTATGGTTTGTGTACTCCCATGGAGGGTAGTAGTGTGAAAATAAAAGGTATTTGTATTAGCTTTCTAGGACTGGCATGGTACTTTGTTATGTACCACAGAACGGGTGGCTTGAACAAAAGAAATTTATCATCTCATACTTTTGGAGGCAAGAAGTCCAAGTTCAAGATGTTAGTTCTTTCTGAAGGCTGTGAGGGAAGATTCTTGGCTTGTAGATGACCATCTTCTCTTTGTCTCTTCATATTATTTGCCTTCTGTGCATGTTCTAATTTCCCCTTTTTATAAGGACACTAGTCATATTGGATTAGGGCTCACCCTAATGCCTCATTTTAACTTGGTTACCTCTGTAAAACCCTATCTACAAATAAGGTCATGTTCTGAATTATTAGGGATTAGGGCTTCAATATATGGTTCTGGAGGAATAGCAGTGTTAATGGTGAAATTGTTGCCCTTGTGTCCCCTAGGAAGTTGGTAGGATGTCCATTAATGATAGTGGTTATGCCCCTTGCACCTGAAGAGTTAGTTGTTGATTTCACTTATATGTGGAATCTAAAAAATGAAAGAAACAAGCAGAACAGAAACAGACTCAGATACAGTGAACATTTTGATGGTTTCCAGATGGGAGAGGGGTTGGGGGAAGGTGGGTGAAAAAGGTGAAGGGATTTAGAAGTACGAATTGGTATTGTAGAATAGCCATGGGATATAAAGTATAGCATAGGGGATATAGTCAATAATATTGTAATAACTGTTTATGGTGTTAGATGGGTACTACATTTATTGGGATGATCACTTTGTAAGTTATATAAATGTCTAATCATAAGGTTGTACACCTGAAACTAATATAATATTGTACATCAACTGTAATTTAAAAATTAAAAAGTTAGCTGTTGCCCCCAAAAGGAATGTTTTTTTAAGGAAAGTCATTAAGAGATGGATTTTTTGTCTTTTACTAACTTTTGCATTTTGAGATTGGTTAATACTGAGTCTTATGTCCCTTTTCTTTGTAACATCTGTAATAATCTCTTACTATGAAATTTTTGGAGAAAGCAGATTGTCCTGGTTTCTTTCCTTCAAAATAAGTTGTAAAGCCTTGAGTTTGCATTGTTTTGATTTGACCTTTTCTGGAACAGAGTCCTTCTGATGTTGAGCTAGTATATGTATTTCAGAGAGATCTCACCTCTTTAATTCACAATGTGTTTTGAATATTCTCTCTAATTCTTGGTCATAGCCTTAATGAAGCTAGTGACTAGCGCAGAAAGCGGTCAGTCATTGGAATAGTCCTTCTAAACATTTCCTAAACTATTTCTAAAAAAAGATTCATCTCTATATTCTGAAATCTTTTATCTTTGACCTATCAATTTAAAAAATTTTTAAATTATGATCCTCACCTGAGGCCATTTGTTTTCACTACTTTTAAAGAGAGAGGAAGGGAGAGAGAAAAACATCATTGTGAGAGAGAATCATTGATTGGTTGCCTTCTTGTATGTGCCCAACCAGGGATTGAACCCGCAATCCAGCTATTTGCCCTGATTGGGAACTGAACCCATGGACTTTGGTCTGTGGGACGATACTCCACCAACTGAGCTACATGAGCCAAGGCTGACCAATTAATTTTTGAAGGAAGACAGTGGGAATGAATTCTAAAAGCCCTTTCCCTTATGATGTTAGCCTGTATGTAGGCCTCAAAGTGTTCTGATTTCTTTGAAGGTCATTTTGAAGAGTGGCCCATTTGGCTTTTCAAACAAAGCGACATCACTGGGACCCACTAGTAATGGCACAAGTTGTTATAAATAATGGGTCCTAAGAGAATATATTCCAAATTGATTACTAGATTCTTCCCCATTTTTATGGAGGTCCAGAAAAACTTTTAACAATCAAATGTAAATCCTTTAGTGAAATCAAGGATTAATGAATACCTGTTCAGGTGGGTGTTCAGGTAATTGACCTCTTACAGATTGGGAAGGACCAATAGTAAGTGTCTTTGTTTTTAGAAAGTTGGGAGCAAAGTAGTTCCAAGGAGGCAGGGAGGGGTAAAAAGGAAGAATAGAGATGAAAGGAAGAGAAAGATAATCCACAGAAAAAGCAGGAATAGAGAGGGTAGGAGAAAGGGCTTAGCTGGTCACATGGTGAGTCCTATGCGAGTACAAGGTCCTGAGATTGTGGACTGATGGTAAAAGAGGCATTCTTTAAGAGACTGTACAGTTCGAGGTAGACAGGAGATATTTTTTAAAAGTATATTTTATTGATTATGCTATTACAGTTGTCCTATTATCCCCCCTTCATTCCCCTCCACCCTGAACACCCTCTCCCACCCACATTCCCCCCCCCTTTACTTCAGTCCATGTGTCATAAGTTC
>CM052548.1:38497840-38528268 GCA_028533065.1 Trachops cirrhosus
ATGTCTCCTGGAAGGTACCCGTGTGTGGGGGCTGGGTACAACTATGTGAGAGCTTGGGAGTTCACCGCAGTGTGCTCCGATGTCCCGCGGAGTGCCAGCCCCTCTTCTGGGTTCCCGCTTTCTGGATCCCAAAGGGCACCCACTTGCCCCCAATTCACAGCTTGGGTATCGTAGGTCCTGGGAAGCACCAGTGCCTTTTTATTTTTCAACGCTATGGTTTCTGAGATTTTCAACAAACCACGCTCTCTCTCCTGCTTGGAGGTACCGGCGTAGAGGCAATGCCTTTGAATGCAGTGGGTGAGGTGCACACCTTCCCCAGTGCTTTGCGTAGGTGCTTACAGACCCTGTGTGGGTGCCTCTTTGTCCTCACTCCTCTCTCTGTGCCATCTGGTGAACTGGGCTCCCCAGGTGCTGCTCAGTCTTTGTTTGGCTAGGGAGGGAGCAGATGACCCAGCTCTCTCCCGGGCGCCCCATGGCTGACCCAGGCGCGTCGCAGGGTCTGGAGCTGCAACCCCCTGGTCCCCTCGCTGATCCACGCAGTCTCCTTACCCTCAGGTTTTTCAATGTTCGCTGCAATTTTTGATTTCCGATTGGCGATTATTCCCCGCCCCCCGGGTGTGGGAGATGCAAAATCTGCTCCTTCCTACCACGCCGCCATCTTCCCTCTCCCTCAACCATTTTTAAAATACTCTGTGCCTTTGCATTCTAAATGATAGCTGTGCTAGATAGAATAATCTTGGATGTAGGTCCTTGCCTTTCATGACTTGGAGTACTTCTTTCCAGCCCCTTCTTGTCTTCAAGGTTTCTCTTGAGAAATCAGCTAACAGTCTTATGGGCACTCCTTTGTAGGTGACTGTCTCCTTTTCTCTTGCTGCTTTTAAGATTCTCTCCTCTTTAATCTTGGCTAAAGTAATTATGATATGCCTTGGTGTGTTCCTCCTTGGGTCCAACTTCTTTGGGACTCTCTGAGCTTCCTGAACTTCCTGGAAGTCTCTTTCCTTTGCCAGATTGGGAAGTTCTCCTCCATTATGTTTTCAAATAAGTTTTCCATTTCTTGCTGTTCCTGTTCTCCATCTGGCTCCCCTATGATTTGGACATTGGAACATATAAGGTTGTCCAGGAGGTTCTAAGCCTCTCCATTTTTTTTGGAATTCTTGTTTCTTCATTCTGTTCTGGTTGAATGCTTATTTCTTCCTTCTGGTCCACACAATTGATTTGAATCCCAGTTTCCTTCCTGTCACTTTGGTTCCCTGTACATTTTCCTTTATCTCACTTAGCATAATCTTCATTTTTTTTCCCTTCTAATTTGTGACGATATTCAACCAATTCTGTGAGCATCCTGATTACCAGTGTTTTGAACTGTGCATCTGATAGGTTGGCTATCTCTTTATTACTTAGTTCTATTTTTGGAGCTTTGATGTGTTCTTTCATTTGTGCCATGTTTCTTTGTCTCAGCACACCTACTACATTATAAGGGGTGGAGCCTTAGGTATTTGCCAGGGCAGGGCAATCCCATGTTTTGGCATTGTGATGCTATATGTGGGGGAGAGGTTTGAGAGGGAACAATGCCACTTGCTCGGCTCTGGGCCAGCTTTCCCTCACTTCTTCCCCTACCCACAAGCAAATTGGGCCTTTCTGGTGCTGATTTCACCTGGGTGGGTCTGTGTATGTTCTAGGACCCTGTTGGTCTCTCTAGTGAACTCTCCTGTGAGGCCAGGAGTTTCTCCCGCTGCCTCCTCAACCCCCACAGGTGTTTTCAGTCAGAGACTTTGAGGCTTTATTTCTCCACACTGGAACCCTGGGCTGTGTGGTCTATCTTACTCCCCAGTTTTTCCTTCTGGTTTATCAGCACACAAATGTGGGACCGCCTGCTCTACCAGCTGCTGCCTCTCCCCATTGGTCCAGGCAGTGCTTCACCCAGTCTGCCTGCCACCACCTGGATGCACATCCTCTCCACCTCAACTGCCTATCTCAGCCCCTCCTACCTCTCCAGATGAATGCTTCTTTAACTCTTTGGTTGTCAGACTTTCACACAGTTTGATTTTCTGGCAGTTCTGGTTATCTTTTGTTTTGAAATTTGTTGTTATTCTTCTTTTGGTTGTGTGAGGAGGCACAGTGTGTCTCCCTATGCCTCCATCTTGGCTGGAAGTCTCATTTATTTTTCATTCATGAGTACCAACTCCATGTCTGGCACTATGCTAGGAACCTGCAAAAAAGACAGACATGGTCCCTCTTATGATGAGGTGCACATTCTAGTGGAGAAGACAGATAAATCAATACATTAAATAATTCTAGTATGTGAGAAAGGCCCTATAGGAAGTAAAACATGGACCCTCATACTAGACAAAACAAAGAATGGTTTTTCTAGCACAGAATATGGATTTATCATAAATCTTGACTTTAAATGTGTATGAGCTTTAGTAAAGTGAAGGAGTAAAGAATGGAGCTTCACAGTCTTTATTAATGAAAATAAATCTTAAAGGAACTGCTAACTGAAGTATAATTATTTATTATTATTATTATTATTATTATTGCTTGAATTCCTCTGAACTGGGTGGGTTCAATATGAAAATAAGAGTTGTTTGTGTTTTTTAATGGGTATTGTTTCATATCAAACTATTTAGTTGTTGTACAACAATCACCACTCATTCCAAAACTTTTTCATTGCCCCCCAATACCTAAGCCCTCACTGTCCATTTTCTCTTAACCCTCCATATGCCCAGTCCCCCAGTCTTTGGTAACCATGAATCTACTGTGTCTCTATGGGTTTGCCTATTGTGGATATTTCACATAAATGGAATCATATGACGTGTTCTTCTGTGACTGGCTTATTTTACTTAAATCATGTTTTCAAGGTTCATCCATATTATAGCATGTATTAGAACTCTGTTCTTTTTTTCCTTTTTTAAAATTAAAATTATATTTTATTGTTTGTACTATTACAGTTGTCCCAATATTTCCCCATTCCCCCTTTGCCTCCCTTCACCCAGATCCCCCCACTCCCTCAAACAATCCCCACACCACTGTCCATGTCCATGGGTCATGCATACATACTCTTTGGCTACTATATTTCCTGTGCTATACTTCACATCCCCATGACTATTGTGTAACAACCTATTTGATGGAGTCTCAGATATAGCACCTGCCTGCCAGCTCTGTTGGGGTAGGGCTCAGAAAAGGAACAATGGCCTCTGCCAGTACTTCTGTCTGCAGGAGAGCTTCCCCCCAGCTTTTTCCCTGATGCCAGACACTTCAGTTCCTTCCTTAATGCCTCCAGTACCTTTCAAGCTGATGCCCTGGCTCTGGGACACACATTGAGTGAGTCTGAGTAAGTCTGTGCATGCCCTTTAAGAGGCACTACCTGAGACTCCAGAATTTTCTGTCTTCCACAGCCTCAATCCCTATTGGCTTTTACAGCGTTAAGTTATGGAGATTCATCTTCCTAGCACTAGACTACTGGCCTGGGGGGCCTGGTGTGCATCTGAAACCCCTTGCTCCCAAGATATCCCTCCTGATTTTTATCCACCACACACGGGTGTGGGACCAGCCCATTCCAACTCTCTTCCCTTCCTATCAGTCATGATGTGGTTTCTTCTTTTTCCAGTAGTTGTAGAACTTCTATTCAGCTCAATTTCTGGCAGTTCTGAATAATGGTTGTTCTGTAGTTTAGTTGTAATTTTGATGTGGTTGTGCAAGGATGTCAGCCTTCTTGACTGGAAGTTCATATGGTCAATTCTCTACTCCTTTTTATGAACAAATATTCCATTGCACTGATGTTGACATTTTTTCATCCCATATTAGTTGATAGGCATTTGGGTTTTTTCCCCTGCTTTTAGTTGGTTATGAATATTTTATTGACTTATATGAGTTTTTACATATTCTAGACACCAGTTTCTTATCAGACATACCATTTGCCAATATGTTTTCCCTTTGTGTGGATTGTCTTTTCGTTTTACTGATGTTATCATATGAAACAAAAGTTTAATTTTGGTTAAGTTCAACATGCCTATTTTGTTAGCTATGAATATTTGTGTACCAGTCTTTTCTAGTGGACGTATGTTTCAAATTCTCTTGGGTATATACCTAGTAGTGGAATTGTTGAGTCATATGGTAACTCTGTTTAATGTTTTGAGGAACTGCAAGATGTTTTCCAAAGCAACTGCACCACTTTACATTCCCACCAGCAGGTTATGAGGGTTTCAGTTTACCTTATCCTTGCCAACACTTGTTATTTTCCAGGGGTTTCCTGTTATTTGTTTCATTTTGTTTTGTTTTGAATATAGTATTCAAATAGGTGTGAAGTGGAATCGTACTGCATTTTTAAATTTTTTTTTTTTACTTTCAGAAGATGGCGGTGAGGTAGGTGGGAGCCAAACCCACTTGCTCATGCACCCCACTGAGACACCTAGCCGATCTTCTGAAGAACAGAGTGAACAGCCAACAGAATCCCAGCTTACATGAAATTTGAAAGCCAAGATTGCAGAGGATGTTTAAAAACAGATGACTATATATTTCTTCTAATATTATTATTGTTCCAGTTCCCACACAGCACCCTTCCCTGGTCTTTCTCCATTTTGCTATCTTCCTGAGTTTTATTACAGTTGTGGTTAACTTTATTTTCTCACACGTGACGCCAAGATTCTATCCCTTACTCTCACTACATCTCACCATCTAACCTCAAATAAGTGCCTTGCTTTCTGAAGTCAGCTCACATTCTTTTTCCCCTCCAATAAGAGTCTTACACCTCTTTTTCACCTTTTATAAAAAGTGGCTAGTTGGGTGAAATATCACAGTTAACACTTTACTTCTCCAAAGGATCTCCTATCTGTTCTCTCTACTTTTTGGTACTTTAAATCCCATAGAATACTCTTCCGCTGCTTTAATCCATTTCACCTTTGCCCAGCCCCTGATTACACACAAGGTGGTTGTTGTGCATACCAGTAAACACACCTGAGGAGAGAGGCCACCAACAAAGGAGCCGCCAACAGATAAAACCCAAAACAACAAGAGAGCACACAAAAATGGAAGAAAGGGAAACCCTAGAGCATCCACACAAGGGGATCAAAGAGACCTCACCGCTGAGTCCCACAGAACTCCTACCATAGAAGTTCACTCTACAAAGACAGCTAGCAAAGAGGAGCACTGGGAATCACAGAAACAAACAAAAAGACTCACCTAAAATGGGCAAAGAAAGAACCTGTAATTGAAAGGAATAAAGACTTTCCACTAAAAGTGCTAAATGAAATGGAGGCAAGAAAACTATCAGATATAGAATTCAAAAGAATAATTATAAGCATGCTCAAGGAACTCAGAGACAACTACAAGGAATTGAGTGAGAACTACAACAGTATGAAAAAGGAAATAGAAACTATATACAAGAACTGGGAAGAAATGAAGAATATAATTTCTGAAATAAAAACACACTAGAAGTAATTATAAGCAGGCTGGATGAAGCCAAGGACTGAATTAGTGAGCTGGAAAACAAGGTATAAAGAAATATCCAGGTAGAGCAGCTGCATGAAAAAAGACTAAAAAAATATGAAGATAGCTTAAGGGAACTGCAAGACAACATGACACACAACACCATTCAATCATAGGAATTACCAGAAGAAGAAGAAAAGGAGCAAGGGATATAAACCCTGTTTGAAAAAAATGACAGAAAACTTTCTGATCTTGAAGAAGGGAAAAATCACATAAGTTCAGGAAGCACAGATAGTCCCAATACAGATGAATTCAAAGAGGCCTACTCCAAGACACATCATAATTAAATGCCAAGTTTTAAAGACAAAGAGAGAATCTTAAAAGCAGCATGGGAGAAACAAGAAGTAACATACAAAGGAGCTCCGATAAGGCTAGCAGCTAATTTCTCAACAGAAACACTACAAGCCAGGAAAGAATGGCAAGAAATATTCCAAGTAATGAAAATCAAAGGCCTGCAACCAAGACTACTCTACCCAGTGAGGATCTCAGTTAAAGTGGAAGGTGAAATAAGGAGTTTCCCCGACAAAAGAAGGCCAAAAGTATACACCTCCATCAAACTAGCACTGCAAGATATGCTAAAGGGACTGCTATAAGTAGAGGAAGGAAAAGAGCAAGAGAAAGGGGAACACAGGTACAAAGGGGGAAAAATGAATAAGTACCTATCAACAGTAACCTTAAAGGTTAATGGATTAAATGCCCCAATAAAAAGACAGAGGATAGCTGCATGGATAAGAAAACATGGCCCACACATATGCTGCCTACAAGAGACCCACATCAGTAAAAAAAAAAACAAAAAAAAAAACCCTATACGTACTGAAAGTGAAGGGTTGGAAAAAAATATTCCAAACAAATGGACAGGGAAAAAAAAAGCCAGGGTACAGATACTTATATCGGACAAAACAGACTTCATAAAAAAGCAATAAAAAGAGACATTGAAGGATACTTCATGATACTCAAGGGAAGAATCCATCAAGAAGACATAAACATTATAAACATATACACACCCAAATATATAAGGAAAATCTTGGAGGGCTTCAAGAAAGATATAGATGGCAATACATTTATACTAAAAGATTTTAACACCCCACTGTCAAAAATGGATATCTTCCAGAGAAAGTATCAACAAGGATATTGTAGCATTGAACAATGCCCTAGATCAAATGGACTTAACTTGATGCATATAGGTCCTTTCATCCTAAAGAAGCAAAATACACTTTCTTTTCAAAAGCACATGGAACATTTTCAAAGATACACCACATGATAGGACACAAAACAAGCCTCAACAAATTCAAGAAAACTGAAATCATATCAAGCATTTTCTCAGACCACAAGGGCCTGAAACTAGAAACCAACCTCAAGGAAAAAAACTCAAAAACACTCAAATTTGTGGAGATTGAATAGCATGCTATTAAACAATGAATGGGTTAAGAATGAGATCAAGGAAGGAACCAAAAAGTTTCTGGAAACAAATGAAAATGAACACATAACACTCCAAAATTTATGGCACACAGCAAAGGCAGCCATGAGAGGGAAGTTCACAGTGATACAGGCCTACCGAAAAAAAAAACAAAAAACATTTCAAATAAACAACCTATACCTACATCTACAAGAACTGGAGGGACAACAACAAACAAAGCCCAGAGCAAGTAGAAGGAAGGAAATAACCAAGATCAGAGCAGAATTAAATGACATAGAGACTAGAAGAACAATTCTAAGGATCAATAAATCCAGGAGCTGGTTCTTTGAAAAGATAAACAAAATCAACAAGACTCTAAGCAGACTCATCAAGAAAAAGAAGACAGAGAACCCAAATAAAAACAATCAGAAATGAAAGGGGAGAGACTACAACTGATACTACAGAAATACAAAAGATTGTAAGAAATTACTATGAACAACTATATGCCAGGAAATTTGAAAATGAGGGTGAAATGGACAAATTCCTTGAAAAATATAATCTCCAAAAACTGAGTGAAGAAGCAGAAAGCCTGAACAAATCTATAACAGCTAAGGGAATCAAAGCAGCAATCAAAAAACTCCTTCACACAAAAGCCCTGGAATACAGTTTCACAAGAGAATTTTACAAAGTATTTAAGGAAGAGCTAACCCCTATCCTTCTCAGACTATTTCAAAAAATCCAAAATGATGGAAGACTCCCAAATCCTTTTTATGAAGCTAGCATTATCCTAATTCCAAAACCAGATAAAGACACAAAAAAGAAAGAAAACTTGAGGCCACTATTGCTGATGAACATAGACGCTAAAATCCTCAACAAAATACTGGCAAAGTGCATCCAGAAATACATTAAAAAGATCACACACCATGATCAAGTGGGATTCATCCTCGGAATTCAAGAATGGTACAATATTTGCAAATCAATTAATGTAATACATCACATAAATAAAAGCAAAGACAAAAATCACATGATCATAATAATAGATGCAGAAAAAGCATTTGATAAGGTACAGCACCCATTTGTGATAAAACTACTCAGCAAAGTGGGAGTAGAGGGAGCATACCTCAACATAATAAAGGCCACATATGAGAAAACTACAGCCAACATCATACTCTACAGGCAAAAACTAAAAACTTTCTTACTAAGATCAGGAACAAGACAAGGATGTCCACTTTCACCACTTCTATTCAACATAGTTTTGGAAGTCCTAGCCACAGTGATCAGGCAAGAAAAAGAAATAAATGCATCCAAATTGGAAAGGAGTAAGTAAAACTGTCACTATATGCACATGATATGATAGTGTACACAGAAAACCCTATAGATTTCATCAAAAAACTAATTGACCTGATAAGTGAATTTGGCAAAACAGCAGGATTCAAAGCCAATATTCAGAAATCAAAGGTATTTTTATACACCAACAACAAAATCTCAGAATCAGAAATTAGATAAAAAATACCATTTGCTATAGCAACAAGAAAAATAAAGTACCTTATCAGATACATCCTTTGCCAATATTTTTTCCCCTTGCATGGGTTCTCTTTTCCTTTTATAGATGATATCATAGAAAGAACAAAAGTTTAATTTTTAAAAAAATTTTATTGTATTTTTATTACCTTTTAACTCCCTTATATGCCCACCCCCTGCAATTACCATACTGTTGTCCATGCCCATGAGTCCTTTCTCCTTTTTGCACAATCCCTCCACCCCGTAACTTCACCCCAATAGCTGTCATCTGCTCTCTATCTATTAGTCTGTCTCTATTTTGCTTATTAGTTTAGTTTTGTTCATTAGATTTCACATATAAATGAAATCATATGGTATTTGTCTTTCTCTGACTGGCTTATTTCACTAGCATAATGTTCTCCAGGTCAATCCCTGACGTAGCAAAGGATAAAATTTTCATTAAGTTCAACTTACCCATTTTTTCATTTATTTTTATTTTTTATTTTTAAACATATTTTATTGATTATGCCATTACAGTTGTCCCAATTTTCCCACTTTACCACCTTTTGTGGGGTACTCCCATTCCCTCTAGCAACCCTCCCCTTAGTTCATGTTCATGGAACATTCATATAAGTTCTTTGGCTACTCCATTTCCTATACTGTTCTTAACATGCCCCTATTTGGTACCTACCAATTTGTACTTCTTACTCTCTTCACTCTATCCCCTATTCTCCTCCTTCCCCCTCTCAGCAGATAACCCTCCAAATGATCTCCATATCTGATTCTGTTTCTGTTCTGTTTGTTTGCTTTGTTTTTAGATTCAGTTGTTGATAGTTGTGAATTTGTTGCCATTTTAATGGTCATAGTTTTGATTTTCTTCTTCTTACATAGTTCCCTTTAACGTTTCGTATAATAATGGCTTGGTGATGATGAACCTCTTTAGTTTTACTTTGTCTGGGAAGTACTTTATCTACCTTTCCATTCTAAATGATAGTTTTGCTGGATAGAGTAATCTAGGTTGTAGGTCCTTGCTTTTCTTCGCTTTGAATACTTCTCGACAGTCCCTTCTAGCCTGCAAAGTTTCTTTTGAGAAATCAGTTGACACTCTTATGGGAACTCCTTTGTAGGTAACTCTCTGCTTTACTCTTGCTGCTTTGAATAAATTTAACCAAGGATATAAAAGAACTATACTGAAAAATGATAAGATACAGAAGAAAGAAATTGAGACAGATACAAATAAGTAGAAGAATATACTGTGTTCATAGACCAGAAGAATTAACATCCTTAAAATGTCCATACTACCCAAAGAAATCTACATATTCAATGCAATACTTATTAAAATACCAATGGCATATTTCACATATCTAGAGGAAATATTTTAAAAACTTATTGGAACCAAAAAAGACCCCAAATAGCCACAGCAATCTTGAGAAAGAAGAATAAAGTTGGAGGTATCACAGTACCTGATATCAAACTCTTTTACAAAGCCATACTAATCAAAACTGCCTTGAACTGGCATAAGAACAAGCATATAGATTAATGGAACATCATAGAGAGCCCAGGAACCAATGCATGTTTTTATGGTCAATTAATATTTGACAAAGGAGGCTAGAACATACAGTATAGTAAAGATAGTCTCTTCAATAAATGGTGTTGAAAAAATTGGACAAGTACATGCAAAAAAAATGAACCTAGACCACCAAATTATACCATAAACCAAAATTAACTAAAAATAAACAAAAGACTTAAATTTAAGTTGCAAAACCATAGAAGAAAACATAGGCTGTAAAATCTCAGGCATCGCTCATAGCAGTATTTTTGCCAACATATGTCCAAGGGCAAGGGAAACAAAGGAAAAAAATAAACAAATGGTACTGCATCAAAATAAAAAGCCCCTGCACAACAGAAAACATCAAAAAATGAAATGGGCCTTGGTTGGTGTGGCTCAGTGGATTGAGTACTGTCCTGCAAAACCAAGGGTTGCTTGCTTGCTGGTTTGATTCCAAGTCAGGGCACATGCCTGCACTGCAGGCCAGGTCCCCAGTAGGGAGCGTGCGAGAGGCAACCAACCACACATTGATGTTTTTCTGTCTTTCTTTCTCCCTCCTTCTCCCTTTCTAAAAATAAATGAATAAAAAACTTAAAAGTAAATTAAAAAATGCAAAGGGAACCCCCTGTATGGGAGAACATATTGTTAATGATATATCTAATAAGGGGTTAATTTCCAAAATACTTAAAGAACTTAAGCAACCAACACCAGGAAGAAAACAATCCAATTAAAAAATGACAAGGAACTAAACAGACACTTCTCCAAAGGGAACATACAGAAGGGCAATATATATATATGAAAAGATGCTCAATGTCACTAATCATCAGAGAAATGCAAATTAAAATCACAATGAAATATCACCTCATGCCTGCCAGAATGGCTACTATTAATAAATCAACAAGCAACAAGTGCTGGTGAGGATGTGGAGAAAGGGAACCTTAGTATTTTGCAACTTCTTTGCAAAATATCACCAATGGCCCTCTGTCAAGTCAAATTTCTGTGGTGTGATATGGTTGCCCATACCCTGAAAGTGATACAGGGAAAGTGTATTAATGAGTTGATTACTGTTGTGGAAGACTAGCGTTCAATCCAGGAGGGACCCTCTGTGAATCCATATAGAACACATTTCAGGAATGTCCCTTTTTGAAAATTTTGATGTTGAGGCATGTATTACCAATTCACACTCTCCTTTGCTTAAGGACTGCCTGGGGGCATTAACTTCCCCCTTGAACTCCTGTGTTGTAGTTGCAGAAGCATTGCTAAGGGAACGATCCTTCTGAGAAAGCCCTGAGTCAGAAAAGCAAAGTTGCCTGGTACCATGGCCTGGGAGTGTCCACCTTAGTTGCAGCTGAAACCAGAGGGTGGCCAACAGGTTGTGATGTGGAACACAACATGCTTCAACTAGTGTCTTCAATTCTAATTTGATGCCTATATTCTCAAACACACCAAATAACAGCACTACCCACTTGGCTAACTGTGACAGAGACTGCTAACCCCCAGTTCATTCTCCTCTTTTCCCTTTTAGTAATAAATAGTGAGAGTTGTTGGCGTGTGGGATGAATGACAGGGCTAGGCTGGTAGGTTCCCAGAGGAGGAGAAATGATTGGAAAAGAGCTTAGGCATTTAGGGAGAGAACTGACACTCTGGAGGCTTAATTTCCACCATTTCTAGAAATACTTGGACTGAGACAGGACTTAATGGCAAGGATGGGATAAATGTTCATATGTGTGTATGTATGTGTTTCACTTTGTGAAAAAGCATCTTTCAACATTATATGGAATTTAACTTTTAGCTGTGAATTTAATGTGGAAGGATTAGAGAGATCTGAAATGACCTCATTGCAATAAAGTCTGCGTGTTGTTGCAAATAGTCTTCACTTGAACAGAGGAAGCCTGGACACTTCTATATTAAAATATATTAGGTTATTAACTGATTTAATAATAGAATCCCCTGAGTTTTAGCTGGGCACATAGCTATCCATCTAATAAAAATAGTTCCCAGTCAACCTTGCAGCTAGATGTAGTGATATGATTTAGTTGTCCCCAGTGGAAAAATGATAAAGCTGATGTAAAAGTCCCCTAAAAATTTTTTGTCCTCCATTTCCTTTCTTTCCCCTTTCCTGCAGGCTGCAACATAGATATAATTCTGGGGACATTAGATATAATTCTTGCACATGAGGATAAGGACAACTCACTAGCAGTTGGAGGAAACAAATAATGAAGGAACCTGGGTTTATGAACAACCTCATTAGGCAGAACCACCCTTCCAGCAGTTGACTACTCACTTCTGGACTGAATGGACAGAAATAAATGTCTTTCTTACATTTTAGGCCCTCTTTGGTATAAAAGTTTAGCCTATACCTTAATATAATGTCCGAGCAAGAAACTTGGGAAATACCTTATAGTCTTATACACCTCAGAGCTCCGTCACCCCCAAACATACAACTGTTAGGTCCAGCTCAATCTCTTCAACCTCTCTCATGTCTGTTCCTTCCTCACCAAGCCCACAACTGCCCATATTGAATACCACATCATCTCACTGTCTAGACTACAACAGCCATTACTTTATCTATTCTTGCCCTCATAGTCTTATACTGTCAATTACAAGGTGAAGAGTCTCAATAAAACATATTCAATTATTGTCAAGTAATTCCTTAAAAATTCTCCATGAATTCATACTGTATGCAAAAAAAAAACTTCTTGATATGATATACAAAGTTACAAAGTCTTCAAGATCTGATGTTTACCAACTCTGTCAGCTTGTTCCCATCCCAAGCTTTCCCACACAACCTAGGATTAGGTCAAAATACATGTTATAACCTCAACATTCCCATCCTTGGAACTCTACAACCTCTATAGTCTGCCACAGTAGGAACTATAATCCTAAACTGAGGTTATTTTACCTGTCTGTCTTCCTCAACATTTTCATCCCCCAACTTCATGTATGAGGATTACAAGTGACCAAACTTGGCTATTCAGAGTCCTAGGCCCCTACAGAATTATCTGCCAATGGTAGCAGGAAATACTGCCTTTTTCTGGGTTTTCTAGGCTGCTAGGATATGGGTCTTCGTAGTCCTAGCAATCCTTTTGGTTGCCACATGATGCATTCTAGCTAGACAGATGGTGTAGTAGATTGCTATTTATAACCACACTATGTTTACTCAGCATTTGACAAGAAGGAAGCTCTAAATTTTTACTAGATATTGAAGCAGGATAAAGACTGCCTCTCCTAAGCACCCTTGCAGCAAGGTGTGGCCACATAGTTCAGATCCGGCCAATGCCACATGACTGGAAGCAATGTGCACAACTTCCCTTTGCACAACTACATCTACATCCTAACTAATGTATTAAGTGAGAAGAAAATATTGCCCTATGTTATCTTCTCTGTACAAAGAAAGCTTTAAGTTCATTGAGACTCTGGACCATTGGTATTTGCTGGTTTCCCCAGAATTAACCAAGTGTTTGTCCCACTACCCCACCTCCAAAATCTTCCTGATTAAGATATAGCTGAGGTCAGTAAACAACACTGCAACACTGCCCCAGCTTGGGACAGAAGCCTGGCCCACCATGGAAGCCTGGGTGGCAGGGGAGAGGCTGCAGCAGGGGAGCCTGAGATCAGGACCTGGTGAACAGGCCCTGACCTGGCTGAGCTCTGAGCCTGCTGCAGCCTTGGAGGCCAGGCCTCCCCTTTGTGGGTTGGGTCTCTGCAGAGCAAGCAGACTGCGGTTGGGCCCTGCTCACAGGTGGGGAAGAAGTCAACCTGCTGGCTGGCCTGTGTGGTGGAGGAGATAGAAGCCCTAGAGCAACAGTTTTCAACCTTTTTCATCTCATAATACACACAAACTAATTAATAAAATTTGGTGGCACACCAAAAAATATATTTTTGTTGATCAGACAAAAAAATAGGTGTATTTTGATTGACTTAAAGAATAGTAACACAATTACCTACCTTTTTTTTCCCCAAAGTGACTTTTTAAAAAATCAAGCGCCTATACTTGTATATAAAGATTTTTGGTAGCAAGGGTTAGCCAATCAGGGTCAACCTTATTATGTGACATGACCAATAAAATGCAACTCTATTATCTGACCTATATATTTATGGTTCAAGACCGGGCATTCACACCAGACAGCTATTGTTGTGTTGGCTGTTGTCATTTTTTTTTTATTTGACAGTCTAAGGGAAAAGGGGCCAGTGACCCTAGTCAAATATTGCCTGTTTTTGAAATTTCTGTAGCACACTGGTTGAAAATTGCTGCCTTAGAGGAAAGAGCTTCATGCTGTCTTTCATTTCTCTTTGGCCTCTGATGTAGAATTGATACTGTGGTTGGATATTTAGAGGACATTATCATGGATGATGAGTTTAGTCATTACAGAGAAATTTCATGGACAAATACTATTAGGAGTTTGAAAACAGATAATAGAATAAACTCACCTACATGCTATTTTTAACAAATATATGTTTGGTAGAAAAGTATATTGAATAATAGCTGTGGGAGCAGGTTCCTAGATTTAACATGGCAGCTTTCACAATATAACAGCACTGTAAAGATGGAGTGGTTGATGACATACTCTATATGCTGCTGATGTGTACTGACTTTCTGGCTTTTAAAGAAATGTTTCTGGACTACAGAGCAGAAAAAGGCCAGGACTGGACTTAAGTAGTGGTTTGGTGGTGACTTCATTGTGTAAATTATTCTCTATGCCAATTTCCCAGAAGAACCTGTAGCACTAGGTCCCACTGCCAGGCAATGAGATTGTTCTGGACATTGTCAGTCCAGTATACTGTAAGAGCCTTCAGATAATGACAAAAGTATGGATCTTGGAAACGCTAGCTTTGTTCTACAACTCTTTATTAAGTATTGATGTGTTAAAAAAAAATTACCTGACCTTCCTGGGACCTATTTCTCCAGAAAAGCCTTGTGTTCAGTAACCCTGCTACTGTTCCCCAAGTAGACACCTGTTTCAAGGCCCTCTGAGTCAGGCTCCACTGGAGCAAGTCCACATCCAGCATTCAACTTCAGGGGCCTTCCCCAGCGTACATGTTGGTGTGTCAGTACCCACATCACTGCCCTCTCTGTCCCAGCAGGCTTTGCATGAGTCTTTTTGTGCACATACAGCTTTTTCCATGCATCAAAATTTCAGTCCTCCAGCCTAAATGGGATTTTTACTGTTGGGGAGTATTTACCTAGGGTGTTACTCAAGCCAGCAGTTTATCTTGAGAGTTCTGGAGCTCCCACTGTCACAGATAGTCCTGGCTGTAGGAAACAACTGAGAGATGTCTTTTACTTAAGAGCTACATATGAAAATTAATTCCTAGTCTTAATTTGCAGTCCCTGTATCTCTGTTTTCTGCTGGTCATGATGCAGTCTCACTGTTTCTAGAATTCTTTTTAAAGCATTTTTGAAAAAATACAGATGAATATTAACACTAATCTAAGTGGATACAACATTGGAACTTCCACAATCACCCACTTCAAAATCAAAGTATCATATGCTTGTGTTTTTTGTTTGTGCTCTGAAAGCAAAAATGCTTTCTGTCAGCACTGCTATTTTACTGGGTAACAGTGAATGTGTGCTTATGCTGAAAGCAAGTTAAAGGTATCTTTTTCTCCTTTACTTATAGCATATTAAGTGTTTGTGCAGGTTTGCTTAAAACCCTTTATGTATAAATCAGTTTGTTCCTTTTTCTGTTGGGATAGGGGCTCTGCAATTCCTTCTTCCTGTCAAAATCTTTCTACCAAGATGGTGTTCTGCTTGTCTAGCTCAGCAGGAATAGGACATAGCAAACAGCTCATCTATCTGCTTCAATTCAGCACAGTAGTTTTCAACCTGTGTGTCCCAAGAGGCACACTGATGTGCCAGAAGAATTTCTAAAACATCCGATACCTGACTATTTAGTCCCAGACACAGACCTCTTTTCCCTTAGACTGTCAAATAAGAAAAATGACAATAGCCAATACAAGAGCTGTCTGGTGTGAATGAATCAAAATTTTGCCCTGGCTAATGTGGCTCAATTGGTTGGAGCATCATCCCGCAAGCCAGGTGCATTTAGTCCCCAGTCAGGGCACACACAAGAGGCAACCAATCCATATTTCTCTCTCACAACAATGTTTCACTCCCTCTCTCTCCATCCCTTCTTCTAAATCAGTAAGCATGTCTTGGATGAGGATTTAAAAAATATGTATATGTATATGTATATATATATATACACACACACACCCTTTTGACCAGATTGGCAAAAACCGTATTTTTTTGGTGTGCTGCAGAATTTTATTAATTGATGTATGCCATGAGATGAAAAAGGTTGAAAGTTGCTGGCTTAGCATGTTTGATAGAACATTACTGACCACAAAACATGGATGTCACAACTCTAGAAAGAAAAATCATAGTAGTTCAATTCCCAATGTGTACCTTAGATTTGTTTTTAAGTAAAAAATAAGAACCTGTACTGACTTTTCACTTGGTTATTTTGGTTTTAAAGGGTAAACTACAGGCTATATGTTTTCTGTACTAATGTAGTGCTTGTTAAAAACTTCTGTGCTGTAAAATTAAGAAACAAATATGGTTACAAGCAGCTAAAGTTGCTTTGTAATTTTAATATAAAAAGTTGATTCCATGGGAAAGAGGCGACTGCCCAGAGTAGGATGGTTTCTGAGAAAATGTGTCAAAAATGGAGGGAATGGTATGCAACAGTATCTGTTCCCTATACTGTGTCTTGGACCATGTTTAGTCCACAAGGTTAAAGAAATGAGAAACAGGAGCTGACGGAATGGGTGACCAAATGGCCCAGAGTAGAGGAGAGGACACAAAACCTATTGCCTGTCTGGTACTCTAAGAGTTGGCAGTTTCTGTGTACCTTCTTCTTTGTTAAAAAACTGGTTTGTATATATTTAACCATCTCAATGGTTCTAAAAATAACTTATCAATTAATTCTCTTAAGATTGGCAGTCACTGAGTACCACCTGAGATGAGGTTTGCGGTCTTCCGTGATAGGTGATGATTGAGGACCAGGTGAAAGTTCTCTTTCTCTGACATCTTGGCTTACATTTATAATTTTTTCAACTTGCTTATAAATACAACAAACTGTGTGTATGCATGTGATGCAAGAGGTAGAGAGATGTGAAGCCAAGTTATACATTGGTCACTGTACAATGAGAATCTGTTCAAAGCACAACTATCATTATAATTGAATAGCAAAGGTTAACTATATCTATTTCCCATACATAGAACTCACTGGATTATGAGTCTGGCACCCTTTTGGTGACTGGTAATAAGTTCTCAGTATATGTTTGTTAATTAAATATTATGGAATTACTGATTGAGTTGGATGAGGTCTTACATTTTTGTCATCTACTTTAAGTTACTATACTTTTTAAAAAATAAAAAAAAGTTATAGAAAAAAAAGATTGGTAGTCACATTTTCTATAAATAATTTTGCCTCCTAATGCTTTGTTTTATCATATTTGTTATAATGAATATTCTTTTAAAGTTGTAATGATGAAAAGGTACTGAAATTTTAAAAAGGCTACGGGAGATCTCTAGGGGCCAGGACCTCAGTGTCCCTGCATTGAAAGGAGTAATTTCAGTTTTAGGGTAAAGTCATAAAATCTAGGTCTGTGCTGTCTAATACAGTAGCCACAGACAGTTATTAAAAAATGCTTATGCAAAATAAGATGTGTTATAGTACTTGTAAAATACACACAGAGTTTCAGACTTAGTGTGAAAAAAGAATGTAAAATATCTGGCTTTTAACACAGTATTGGTTACTTGTTGAAATGATAATATTTTGGATAAATTGGGTTAAATAAAATAGGTTATTAAAATAAAAAAAGAACGAAAAACTACAGGAGTTACCTGATGAGATGACAGAAGTAAAGTAAAACTGCTACGGAGCACGCAACCTTTTGTACTTCCAAGAGTACAAATCTAAAGCAGACTATAGAGGTTTATATTCTGGGCATCTTAAGGATTTCAAAGACAGGTAAACTGCCCTGCTTGTGTGGCTCAGTGGAATGAATGCTGGTCTGCAAACCAACGGCTTGCTGGTTGAATTCTATTGGGGCTGCAGGCCAGGACCCCAGGTAGGAGCATAAGACAGGCAACCACACATTGATGTTTCTTTCTCTCTCCTTCCCTTTCCCGTTCTCTAAAAATAAAATAATAAAATCTTTTTTTTAAAAAAAGTAAACTTTCTTTTGAAGTTTAAGGGACTGACATACTGCTGTAAACTTTTTATATTTCCAATTTCTGAACATTAAAAAATTTAATTAAATAATTTCAGTTTATAACTCATTCATTGTGTTTTATATTTTTTCCTCATTTCAGACTGGTAAAAATGACATCAGGCAAACACTAGTTTAATGAGCAGTGAGAAGCAAACTATAATTTAAATTTAATCCTAAACCCAAATTAAACAAGTTATTTGCTAAATTAGTCTTTTACCCTTTGAAAAACACCAATGCCACTTTATCATTTGAACTTTTAAAGTATTAAAATAAATTGAATTCTTTAAGGTTTTTAGACTAGAAGTACAGACACAAAAAATAATTAAGATCATTCTAAATCTTACAAATAGTAGTCCTGAAAATGACATTATATTGAACATTTGTTTAAAAATGTGCCAATTAATTGTAAACCTGAGATAAAGGTACTTTCCTGTCAGGAAGGGATTTCAACACTGCTAGTTGTGTCACTCAATGCCTAAGTAAGGGTTTCACATTTAGCAGAAACACTTAATTAAAGAGATCAAAAGGCCTGAGTTCTAGTGCTGGTTTTATTTGTAACTAACCATGTACAGATCACTTCTCTTTAAAATAATGATTAACATCTATTCCCTAATTCACAAACATATGACCAAACCAAAAACTCTTCCCAAGAAAACCTCTTTGTGAACCAAGATTTTACTACTAATTAGCTTAAAGCTATCTTAAAGGTTGGGAATGACAATTTAGAGAACTTATCTTTTATCAGTTAGCTGCATAACTTAATTCTACAGATGAATAATCTGGTTGAGATAAGCATTGTTCTATTTCAACCTTACAAAACAAAAAGCTATCAACAAGAAGTTAGGGATGAAAAAAAGTTAGCCAAAAAAACCCCCACAATAGACAAATTGCTTTCTATGTTAAGAGCAGTGCTTTTACCTTCCCCGTTATCAATGGACACTCCTCAAGACTACCAGGGTATAAGAAATGTTAGCATTTGGTCAATATAGAATAAATAGAGAAAAAGAATTAGCATGCTATTGAACAAAGATTCAAAATAATTCTAAGTGGGCATAAAAAACTTTATAGACCATAAACATCTGTATATGTACACCATTTACCATTATAGGTATTATGAAAATCACATATATTTACAGACCCTCTTAAAAGGTAAGCACCTATATGTTCTTGTATTTAACAATGTCAATCTTGTGTAATTTAGTTTCTATTTCTGGACTTTCCCTCACATTACAGTGATACACAAAAATAAATAAATAAAAATTAAAAACAAAAACCAAAGTCTGGAGTGTTGGATCACAGAGAACTACAGAACAGATACAAATACCCTAATAAAATAATCATGCATACCATTGCTTAGGGAAATATTTTAGAGGAAATGTACTTTCACTATTGCCAGCATCCACTTATGTTCTTTAACTGTCAACTTTTAATACAATAATACCTTCAAGCTGATAATCATTTAAAGTAACTTACAAAACTGACAAAATATGCTGTTTTCAATGCTACACAAAACAGTTCTATACACAGCTTAAAGTTTTAAAGTTCGCTGCTGACCTTTGATTTGATAGTTTATGGACACAGTAACTACTGACCTCAATATAATACTTTTTTTTAGATTATACATATTCAAAACCAATTATTTCCTCAGAAAACAGTAAAGAATAAATCACTCCCTGCTGAAGAATCCTCTAAGACAAACACCAAAAGTATACAGCCAAAATATGTCAGGACAGCAAATAAACTTTTTAAGACAGGGTATGACCAATGGATAAAATTCACATTACCCAGTGATATATGCCCAGTGAAAAAAAGGATTGTTTCTCTGATGTAATGAAATATGTGTCAGGTTACATATGAACTTACAAATCACCTATTTTTTTTTTTGTGGGAGGGTTTAGAAGGGTATTTAAATAACTGGTGACACTACTACAATGGATGTTTTTGAAGATAGAAAAATGGTCACGTTTTGCAAAAATACATTATATTTCAAAATTAGAAGTTAAATTTCTTTTAAAACCATGGAATCATTTTTTTTTACTTTCTTTGAGTTCTTACACTTTGCACTGTATCAAAATGAAATCACTATTTAATAAGCTTTATATGTTCAATTTATTTCATTTGCAAAAGGGAAGAAAACCAAACCTAATTTTAACAAACTATATTAACTTAGAATTCTAAAAGCCGATTACTTTAAAACTTGGTAAATTTACTACTTTCATTATTCTGAAGGAAAATATGAACCTTCAAAATCCTTTTAACAGTTTCTAGTCCAATTTTCTATTCTAAAAATTAAAGTCAAATTCCTGTGGCACTAAACTAAAAAGTTAACAAACTATATAACTAAAATATAAACAATGCAACTAATCAATACAATGCTCTGCTACAATGAATACTTGAACGATGAAAGAAACCACCATGCTTTCTAATTAATTATATATTTCATTTTTTGCACATTTTAATCTCGGTTTTAACACAGTAAATTATTATATAGGTTGCTTTCATCGGCTTAAATTCAAACATCAATCAGCCTTTCTATGGATATATTACATAGCAGTAGAAACATCTTGGTGTTTCAAAATATTTACAAAGAACCCTGCTGATCCTGTGCATTTCGCTGAGGTGCAACCTGTACCCAGACTTCATCATCAGAAAAAGAACTTGAACTTCCTGACTCAGAGTCCAGCTCACTGAATCCATCTAAGTCCCAATCATTACTAGACTCACTCCGTGCATCATCTTCCTCAGTGATGAAACTCTGACCAGGTTCAAGGCAAGAAGGATAAACACGAGCACAGAGGCAAATAAAGCCAGAGTCAAACTGTAAAAGACCTAACATAGTACCTATATTAATCCACTGGTCTTCCCTAGTATCATATTCATACACAGTCACCCTGTTTTTTTTCCACTGCGGGGTGGTAGAAGTGATGAGGAGCAACTTTTGACCATGACTGACAATCTGATAGTTGTGAATCTCTGAGAACAAGGGAATATTACTAATCCTCCGCCATTCTCCCCTAGCTGGGTTATAGACCTTCATGACTGGGATGTCACAGATGCAATAGATTTCATCATTGAAGACACAAGCTTCCTGAAAATCACTACGTTTAAGAGAAGCACAGTTCAACCACATATTGTGGCTAGGATCATAGCAGAGCATGCGCTTACTGTTCACAGCATAAAGGTAGTTCTGAACCACTATTAGTTCAAAGGAATAGAAGGAATGTGGTACAGGAGCCACCAGTGCCCACTGGTTCCTCTGAACACTGTAACATTCCACTTCCTTCAATTTAATTCCAGTGATAGGGTCTCGCCCACCCAAGATGTAAATGTAGCCATTGAGGTAGGCCACATCCATGCCCTCACGGCAGAGCAAGCGATCTGCAAGTTGCTGCCAACTATTCTGGGCTGGCTTATACACCCAGAGGTGTTTCCTGGGCTGGGCAGCCAGATAGATGTCATGGTCTGGAGAGACACAGACAGCGGAGGAGGTGATAGTCTTAGTGTGAGCCAAGCTGGCCAAAGGTGACGGCATTGTGTAAATGTCCCCCGAGTATGGGTCATAGCAGAGAAAGGGATCTTTGGGATGTCCAAAGAAGATCACCATCTCCTTGGCACACATACCCAGCCTCTGGGGTGGATTTTCTATTGCGGATACAATAGAGCTGCTGCTGCTGCTGCTGTTGCTGTCAGGCTTTGGCACCACAGACTTGTACAAGTCACCATATCGCATCTGCAGAGCTCCTTCAATAAGGCCGAGACAGTACTTCTTCACAATGGGTTTAGTCAACAGTCCTTCCAGGTAATCCTGATCTTCATCAGTGAAGTGTGTCCAGCGGACACACTTGAAGACTTCTGCAGCGCTGGGACCCCGTTCCTTGGGAGCTGCCTCCAACCACTGCATGGCCACGTGACACACTGTCCGCTCACTCTCGATGTCTAGACTATCCAGGCGCAGGACAGCCAGCAGCTGAGCCAGAGTCAGATCTGCCAGAGTCTCTTCCCGAATCGGACCCATCCGGCTGAGCTGCTTGAAATTGTGGGCTATAAAGGACTGGGCCTGTGATCGCAACTTATGATGGTCGAAGGCATCAGCGAACTTGAGGATGGCGGTGCAGTTAGCCAGGTCAAGGCGGCGGGCTAGGAAGGAGGCACAGGCTTCCCGCACATACTCCAGCTGTAGCATGTCAGAGGCGGCATAAAGGCGCTGCACGTTGGCTTCACTCAGGGACACACGACCCGTGTAGCAGTATTCGACCAACACCTCAAAGGACTCGGCATCCACATCGTGCATGGTCACATTCGCCTGCTGGCTCTCGTACATGCCGCCGGTGAACATGCTCTTGAAGTAGGGACAAGCGGCAGCCAGCACATTACGGTTGCAGGAAAAAAGACGGCCTGTGCCAGGCCCACTGCCAGGCGTCACCACCTCGATGGTCACATCACACAGCAGGCGTGCATCATAGAAGGACTTGAGCTGTGCCAGCAGGGCTGCAGAATGAGCCGTGTCCTTCAGCTCTTCCGGGCCCGTGAAAAAAGCCGAAACCGAGGGTTTGGAAATCCTCTTGGGCCGCCTCCCACCACGGGGACTGGCAAGGCGGCGGGAGCGTGGGATGTCTTCCCGGGACTGCATGGTGGAGATGGCGGCTGGAGCGGAGTCCGAGAACCGTTGATAGGGCCGGGCTCTGGCTTCTCCTCACCCAGCTCACGCCGGTCAAAAACAAAAAACAAAAAACAAAAAACCGGGCGTCCCTGAGTACACACTGTATGTAGCAGGGGCCGCACCTACCTATAACTAAACACTACGCAGCGGTGCCGCCTCCCTTTATGCGTAGAGACTTCTTGACTCACCCTCTTCCAGTTCCACGCCCTTTCTCCGGCTCAGCTCGCCCTCACTGAACCTGGTGGGCGAAACCCAAAGAGCCCCTGCAGCCGTGCTGGCACCACTGGCTCAAATCCTGAACTGCGACTCCCAGATTGCCTTTCGCCCCTGGAGGTATACCGGATCTGATGGGCAAATGCCGCTTTGCATGTTGGGAGTAGTAGTTTGAGTAATATCACGAGGGCTTTTTAGATAGAACTGCTTTGGTTAGCAGAATTAGAAAAGCATTATTTCTAGATTTGATAGTTTAAAGCTTGGCTTTGAAACGAGACTAGAAGCCCTGTTTTAGTATTCATTAATTATGTCATTTGTCTTTAAAAACTGTTCTTTGTAAAATAAGGAAAATGTTATTCATAGGGTTGTGTTTTGATAGAATGAGATAAATTGCATGAGACAAGAAGTTTCAATAAATGTTTGTTGGTTAGAACAGTAATTAAGTGCTTACACCATGCCTGGTATATAAATATTTAATTGTTGTTAGCTTTCCTTTTAGAATTTATAAAAATGAGCCACCCCCTTATTTGAAACCATGAGCAATTTCTGTCAAGGAATCTTCCAGTTTTTCATGTTGCTTCTTTTGAAAGTGTGTGAAGGGCATTTAACAATCGTTTCAATACTAAATATGCATAGGTTAAAATGTCTCAGAAAAAATGAGGTCCTAGAGAACAGCATTTATAGAAGGCCTCAAATATACAAATTGGGGATATAAATAGATTGGGCCAGTATCTCACCAAATCAACACATCATCTCCTAGGGAACACAATTACCTTTATAGCTTCTTAATATGAGTGTTTTCTAATTGTCTAATACTGCTCCTTTTTCTTTCTACAAATCAGCTGAAGATTCTGAAATTGTTTTTTAATTTCTGTGTTTGGTATGTCTTTATTTTTTACTCTAACTTAAGCAATGTTCTACCAAACTCCAATTTTTAGCATTCCAAGCTATTGTAACTGCATTGGAAGTTGCCAAATACTTCACAATTATTTTTTTCTCCCCTCATGAATGGAACTTTTTTTGATTTAAAAAAAAATTTATTGCATTTTTTTACATTACCTTTTAGTTCCCTTATGCTCCCCTCCCCCTAGCAATCAACACAAGCAATCGACGCACTATTGTCCATGTCCATGAGTCCTTTTTCCCCTTTTGCTCGACGCACTATTGTCCATGTCCATGAGTCCTTTTCCCCTTTTGCTCAATCCCTCCACCCCTACACCACCCTCTGGCCAGCTATCATCCTGCTCTCCATCTAAGAGTTGGTCCCCATTTTCCTTGTTAGTTTAGTTTGTTCATTAGATTCCACATATGAATGAAACCATATGCTTTTCTTTCTCTGACTGGCTTATTTCACTTAGCATCATGTTCTACAGGTCCACCCATACTGTTGCAAAGAGTAGAATTTTCTTTTTTATGGCCAACTAGTATTCCATTGTGTAAATGTCCCATAGGTCTTTTATCCACTCATCTGTTGATGGACACTTGGGTGCTCCCATATCTTGGTGACTGTAAATAATGCTGCAATGAACATAGTGGTGCTTATGTTCTTTCTGATCAGTGTTTGGGGCTCCTTCGGATATACTCCCACAAGTGGAATCACTGGGTCCAAAGACAAATCCATTTTTCATTTTTTGAGGTATCTCCATACTGTTTCCCACAGTGGCTGCACTGGTCTGCATTCTTATCAACAGTGCAAAAGGGTTCCCCTTTTTCCACATCCTCACCAGCACTTGTTTGTTGATTTGTTGATGATAGTCATTCTGACAGGTGTGAGATGGTATCTCATCGTGGTTTTAATTTTCATTTCCCCAATGATTAGTGATGTTGAGCATCTTTTCATATGTCTATTGGCCATCTGTATGTCCTCTTTGGAGAAATGTCTATTCAGTTCTTTTGCCGATTTTTTAATTGGGTTATTTTCTTGGTGTTGAGTTTTGTAAGTACTTCATAAATTTTGGATATTAACCCCTTATCAGATGTATCAGTGAATACGTTCTCCCATTCTGTGGGTTGTCTTTTTATTTTGTTGATGATTTCCTTTGCTGTGCAAAAACTTTTTTAGTTTGATGTAGTCCCATTTGTTTCTCTTTTCTTTTCTTTCCCTTGCCTGGGGATGTATGTCTGATTAAAAAATGTTATGAGCAATGTCTGAGATTTTCCTGACTTGTTTTCTTCTAGGATTTTTATGGTTTCATGTCTAACCTTAAATCTTTGACCCATTTTGAATTTATTCTTGTGTGTAGTATAAGAAGGTGGTCTAGTTTCATTTTTCTGCATGTATCTGTCCAATTTTCCCAACACCATTTATTTGGAATTGCTTTTTTTAAAAATTGGTTTTAGAGAGAAGAAGGGGGATAGAAAGAGGCAATGTGAGGAATAATGATTTGTTGTTCCACTTATTGGTGCAATAATTGGTCAATTCTGGATGACACTCTAACCAACTGAGCTCTCTAACCAGGACCTTTCATTAATAAGTTTTAATGGGAATTTTAAATTAAAATATTTTAACAAACAGACCTTGCATTGTACAAAAGTGCAAGATCCTCAGAGCTTGGTATTCATATATGCCAACATTTCTTAAATTTATATAGTACAGTTAATGCTTTACAAATAATATACACACTTGTGTATGTATATGTGTGTATATATGAGGGGGACCCCCCAAAATCCAGAACTATCTCCTGGAGGTCCCTTGTAGTACAGGCTTCCCCCTGCTAGGTGAGTGTTCTAGGAACCCATCTGTATCAGTGTACCAGCTGATGTTGTTGTGAGAGTTGCATTTGGCTTCAGTGAACTTTTTTAAAAAAATTCTTTCAACGCGTTTGCCCATTTCATGATGGTTGATTTATGATGCATGTGCCCACACCATGCTGAATGTTTAGCAGTTTTTTACCCAAAACAGCATGACCCCTTTGCCCTACCCACCCTATTCACCCAATCTCACCCCAAGCAACTTTTTTGTTTGTTTCCCCGGATGAAAAAAGTCCTCAAAGGGAAACATTTTGCCTATATGTAAGAGGCGAAACAAACAAACAAAAAAACGGAAGCACTAAAAGGCATGAAAACTGATGAGTTCAAAAACTGTTTCGAGCAGTGGAAAGTGTCTCCATAGGTGTGTTGCATCAAATGGAGAGTACTTTGAAGGTGACTAAAGTTTAAACATGTAAGAATGAATGCACAATTTTTTATAAATAAATTCTATAGCGGGAGGAGATCCCCCTCATTTACATATATATGCTAATATATAAATAATTAGCATTGTCTGCTGGTTGAATTTTCAAAATCAAGTGCTTAGTGATTTTTTTTCCAGTTAGGCAATTTTTATTTAAAAACCAGACTGCTCCTGCTGCTAGTTTGCCATGTGTTACCATTACCTAATGAATGAAATCTGAGGTATTACATGAATAGGTGGGTAACACATAGCAGGAAAATAACTCTCAAATTGTTTTTCTCCCTTTCCTGTTAGTTGAAATGGGTCTACTGGAAATACTCCAAGTAAGAGACTTTAAACTAAGTGAGTCTCTGGGTTCCAATATCTCCTTTATACCACTGTTGTATATCCATCAAATACACCAGAGAGAATTAAGTCATTAGTAACACTGATGCTTTTTTACCTGCACTAAACACCAGCAGGTGGAAAAGCAATTTAATTTTTTATATCAGTACCATAAAAGTTATCGCCATTTTAACAATTTTCTCAAAATCATTCTTTGACATTAAGTACATTTACATTGTTTTGCAACTGTCACAACCATCCATGTCCAGAACTCTTTTCATTTTGCAAAACTGAAATTGTGTACCCATTTACAATAATTCTCCTTTCCCTACTCACCAAAACCTCTTGTATATTTGAAATATGGCTAGTGCATGTGTTTAAATTTTAGAAACACAAGAATTGGTATCAATGCAATTCAATGGAGAAAGAAAAGTGTTTTCAACAAACGGTGTTGGAACAACTGGATCACAATTGAAAAAAATATTAACCTTAACCCCTCCCCTACCTTATACCAAAACAAAAATTAAAGTTCTTAATAATAAACTGAAAAGTGAAAAATATAAATCTTCTAAAAGAAAACAAACAAGACTTTGTGACTTTGAGGTAGGCAAAGATTTCTTAGGACACAAAAATGCTAACATTAAACAATTTAATAAAAATAACTTCAACAAAATAACAAACTACACCCATAAAAAACCAGTGAAAACAAAACAAAAAGGCAAGCCATGGAATTCAAAAAATGTTCACAATATATATAGCTAATGGCCAATAAACATGAAAACCTTCCCTGTATCATTCATCACCAGATGAATGTAAATTCAATTCACAAGAAAACACTGCACACTGCTAGAATGGCTGAACTTAAAAAGATCAGCAATACCAAATGTTGGTGGTACTAGGGAGCTACTGGAACATATATATTAATAAAAGGAATGTAAACTGGTATATCACCTTTCAAATCTCTTTGGTAGTTTCTTTGAATGTAAAATGGCCAAAAATTTCACTCCTAAGCATTTGCCCAAGGGAAATTAAAACATATGTTCACAAAAAGACTTGCACAACAATTTTCATAGTAGTTTTACTCATAATAGTCCCAAACAGGAAATAATCTATATGTATATCAATAGAAGAATGATAAAAATTAGCTGTTATATTCATACCATGTAATACTACTCAAAAATTAATAACTCTGATGCACACAATAATGTAAATAAATTTCAAAAATGTTGTGTTGACCAAAAGAAGCCAGATATACAAGAGTACATACTGTATGAGCATCTATATGAAGTTTTAGAGGAGTGAAAATAAGCTACAGTGAATAAAAATCTTAACAGAGTATTCCACTGTTGGAGGAATGGGAGTTGGTGGATTTCTGGTTTGATTAGAAAGGACACAAGCAAACTTTCAGGGGTGATGGAAATATTCTCTTCTTGGTTGGGCTGATGGTTATAGGTATATGTAATTGCCAAATTCAATGAACTATCTCTGAAGATGTGTGCATTTAATTTAGTGTAAATTATACTTCAGTTAGCCTAGCCATCTAGGTTACCAGATAAACTGTCAGGTATTGCTTTATGTTCAAGTAACCCTTATAGTAGCCTAATGCTATACCACAATGCCTGTTATTCACCTCACCTCATCTCATCATGCAGGCATTGTATGATCTCACATCATACAGTGATCTCACAAGAATGGTGACTTCAGTACCCTAAGATCTTTTGAGAGACCACATTCACGTAACTTTTATTACAATACAGTTATATACAGTAAGTCCTCACTTAACATCAATAGGCTTTTGAAAACTTCAAATTGAAACAACTTATGACAAAACCATTTTATCATAGGCTAATATGATAGTGAGATCATGATTTTCTAGCCTGCTTATTCCAGTTCAGGGTCACAGGAGGCCAGAGCCTATCCCAGTAGCACAGGGTGAAAGGTGGGCATCCACCCCCTGCAGGAAACCTTTCCATTGTAGGGCACACTCAGACTAGAACAACTGAGATGCCAATTCATCTCACATGCACACCGCTGGGATGTGTAAGGAAATCAGAGTACCCAGAGAAAACCTACAGTCTTGGGGAGAATGTGCAAACTCCACACAGTGTTCTTGGCCAGGAATCAATTTTTTTTCTCCACCAACATTATACCAACATGACATTATTCAAGGACCTGCTGTATAGGTATTTGGTACTATCCATGGTTTCAGGCATTCACTGGGGCCTTGGAATATACTTCTCCTTGGACAACATGGACTACTGTACACCATGCCACTTTGTATTAGAGTTGATGATTATATTTTGGCTTCCTCACTCAACTGGAATCTCTGTGAGGTAAGGACTAGGTTTTATATATCAGTGCACAAAACTGATAGCAGTAAATTACTCAATTTACACCACATCTGTTGATACTCATTAAGTTAAGCCAAAGAACAATAAGAAACAGAAGCCAAGCAAAGAGTCTGCTTTGATTTTGGCTTGTAGTTTGTACAGCAGAATTCATTCAGCTCTCAAAGAGCTTTATGATCTGTATCCTAGAGATACTCATGATTATTGACTCACATTCTTCACAACTTTATTTTTTTATTGAAAAGTAGCAAGTTAAGTCCTAGTTGTAACAGGATTAATGACACTCTGTCTTTAAGTAGGGACTTACAAAGAAGTTCATAGTCCTTTCATCACTAAATTTTCCCATGTTATGAAATCCTGAATAGATGAAAAATGTTTAAATTTATAGATGGTTTTAAAAAAGGACCTATAAAGAGAACAAGTGACCTGTGCAAAATCACCTAATTCTGAAGACCTTATTTCTCTTTTCAATTATGCATGTTTGTTTGTTCTACTTGAAGAGTTGGATTTTACTTTACAAAAACCTAAAATAAACACTTAGGTCAAGAAATATGATTCGATTCGTTAAAAAATATACTTACAAGTATTGTATACTTTTAGCTGTTCTTTAGGAACAGCTAAAATGTTCTTTAGGAACATTCTCAAAGATTTCCATGTCTCAGTCAGTCTCTTGCCATAGGTCCATTTCATTTATGTAATAATAAATCAGCATTTTGTTGATTTAAGGTTTTTATCCAAAACTTCAATAATGGCTTCTTCGTTTGCTGATTGAAGCAGTCTCTGAATTAGCTGATCCAGGTTCTTCTCCCCACATAAAAACTTCTGGTAAAAGAAAGAGTTATTATGAAAATCTGATTAGTAAATAAGGGAGAAATGAAGCAAAGAATTAAATGTATATTTGTATTGCTTCTTTACAGTCCTTGTTTAATAGCAACCAAGGATTACTAATATACAGTATAATGGATACAACTGCTAACTTAGGAGGATGCTCACTGTTGACACAAATCATTCACAACTTTTATTTTTATTGAAAAGTAGCAGTTTAAGCTCTAAATGTAACATAATTAATGCTTTGTCTTTAAATAGGAATTTACAGTTTATAAATCTTTTAAAATATTTTATTGATATATGCCAATACAGTTGTCCCATTTTCCCTCCTTCACTCCCAACACCCTGCATACCCTCTCCCACCCACATTCCCCACCCTTTAGTTCATGTCCATGTGTCATATTTATAAGTTCTTCAGCTTCTACATTCCCCATACTATTCTTGCCCTCCCCGTCTATTTTCTACCTACCATCTATGCTACTTATTCTCTGTACCTTTTCCCCACCTCTCCTCCTCCCACTCCCCTGTTGCTAACCCTCCATGTGATTTCTATTTCTGTGGTTATGTTTCCTGTTCTAGTTGTTTGCTTAGTGTGCTTTTGTTTTTGTTTTAGGCGTGGTTGTTAATAATTGTGAGTTTGCTGTCATTTTACTATACATGTTTTTTATCTTCTTATTCTTAGATAAGTCCCTTTAACATTTCATATAACAAGGGCTTGGTGATAATGAACTCCT
>CM052548.1:38528368-38539620 GCA_028533065.1 Trachops cirrhosus
TTTGAGAAATCAGCTGACAGTCTGATGGGAACTCCTTTGTAGGTTACTGTCTCCTTATCTCTTGCTGCTTCTAGAATTCTCTCCTTCATTTTAATCTTGGGTAATGTAATTATGATGTGCCTTGGTGTGTTCCTCCTTGGGTCCAACTTCTTTGGGACTCTCTGAGCTTCCTGGACTTCCTGGAAGTCTATTTCCTTTGCCAGATTGAGGAAGTTCTCCTTAATTATTTGTTCAAGTAACATTTCCACTTGTTGCTCTTCCTCTTGTCCTTCTGGTACCCCTCTAATTCGGATGTTGGAACATTGAAAGATGTCCTGGAGGTTCCTGAGCCTCTCCTCATTTTTTTGAATTATTTCTTCATTCTTTTCTGTTTGGTTGTTTCTTTCTTCCTTCTGGTACACTCCATTGATTTGAGTCCCAGTTTCCTTCCCATCACTATTGGTTCCCTGTGCATTTTCCTTTATTTTTTCATCTAATTTGTGACCACATTCAACCAATTCTGTGAGCATCCTGATCACCAGTGCTTTGAACTGTGCAACTGATAGGCTGGCTCTCTCTTTGTCACTTAGTTGTATTTTTTCTGGAGCTTCAATCTGTTCTTTCATTTGGGCCATTTTTCTTTTGTCTTGTCATGCCTGCTATGTAGTGAGGGGTGGAGCCTTAGGTATTCACCAGGGTGGGGGCAACCCAGTTGCTGGGTTGTGATGCTGTTTGTGGGGTAGGAGTCCAAGAGAGAACAATAGCGCTTGCTCCACTCTCTGCAGGATTCCAGTCACTTCCTCTGCTTCCCCCAAGCAAACTGGTCCTTTCTGGTGCTGATTTCCATGTGGGTGGGCTTGTGTAGGTTCTAGAACCCTGTGGGTCTCTCCAATGAACTCTCCTGTGAGGCTGGGAGTCTCTCCTGGCACCTCAACCCCCACAAGTGTTTTCAATCAGTGTTTTGAGGCTTTATTTCCTGGCACTGGGACCCTGAATTGTGTGGTCTGTCTTGCTTCCCAGTTTCGACTGGTTCATCTGTGAGTGAATGTGGGACTGCCCAGTCCACCAGCTGCCTTGAACACCGGGACCCTCCACAATCCACCGCCTTGCTGGGTCCACCTGTTCCCACCCCTCACCCGGGATCCGCCAGCCACCACTTTTTTTGCCTCCACCCCTCTCCACTCCACCACCCAACTCTGCCCCTCCTACTGGTCTAGATGAATGTGTCTATTCTAACTCCTTGGTTGTCGGACTTCCATACAGTTCAATTTTCTGTCAGTACTGGTTGTTTTTTTGTTTCTAAATTTTTGTTGTCCTTATTTTGGTTGTGCCAGGAGGCACAGTGTGCCTACCTACACTTCCATCTTGGCCGAAAGTCTGAAGTTTATAAATCTTGTATCACAAAATTGTACGATGTTATATAGTTCCTACGTAATGGATGAAAAAATGTGTTTAAATTAATTTATAGATGGTTTTAAAAAAGGCTTATATAAAGAGAACAAGCGAACTTGTCCTATACCACATAATTCTGGTTAGTATGGCTTTTTATGTAAAGTGAATCCAAACGAGTAAATGGAATTATATTCTATCTTAAATTGTTTAAATTAGCATTTGTATAAAAATCAGTCTTGTAGCATTTGGATTTTTCCAATAACTCTGGAGACAACAAAACAGAGATTTGAATCAACTTTTTAAATTTATCACCTCCCTCTCTTTAAAATTCATCACTGCTTAATTTTTCTGACAACACAGTTCTAAATTCTCAAATTATCTTTATGAAGGAGGCTATGTTTGCTAAATCCTTCCTCCTCTTGTACCTAAAAAAAAGTAAGGCCTTTTATTCTTGTCCTGACCACCCTTTTCATTAATATCACATTATTTCACAATGGAAAAAAGACTAAAATGCCAGGAGAATGGGCAGACTGCTCCTTGACATTCTCTGCTTTGCCAAATTCTCTGGTCCTGGCTCAGCTAAAGCCTCCCCAGAACACTGCAGATCACATTTCTCATGCCAACCCCCCAAATTTAAATTACTTAATCCACAAGTGGTTTATGATAATTTTTTTCCTTAAATTAGAAATACAGTATTAAAATCTAAAAGTCCTGTATAACAGGAAAAATATTTATGTTGGAATATTTAAGGGACAAGGGTCTTGAGGTCTACAACCTGCTTTCAAATGATTCAATAGCAACACAGGTGTATATATGGAGAGAAAAAGCAGGTGGAGGAGGAAGAGAAGGCAAATAGCAAAATGTTAACTGTTGCATCTAGACATAGGGTGCATATTGAACTCGTCTTTAAACATGTGCTTCAAAAATTCAAAATAAAAATGTATGATTTTTTTTCTCTTCTGTTACTCTCCAAATAATTCCACTGAATAAAAACTGTTTCAGTTAGACTTCCCTATAGTCCTCCATAAAGTTTCTTTGTGAGAAATGACTAAAATGACGACTTCAAGTACTTTTCCCATGTTATAGAAGTTTGGTGGAATAAAGTTGTGATTAATAAATTAGAAAATTCTCATATTTTAGAAATGCTCAAAATTTAGACACTGGCTTAACAGAAATACTCTAATGTCAGCATCTGGAATATAGAACATTTAAAGTTTTGATGTTGGCTTGAACTAATCTTATATTTAGTCTTTCTTGAAAGGTCTTAAAGTTGAATTTTAGGTTAAGCATACACACTTAAGTTATCTCTCAAGTTAAACTATAGGGGAGAAGATATGCCTTACTATCTTTGTATTCCACAAAATACCAGCATATAGTAAAACTTAAAGTTTTACTTAAACTTAAAACAGAAAGTAAAAGCACTAAAATAAAATTTTTTAAGTAAGATTTATATCATTTTGAGAATATGAAAATTTCCTATAAAATTAGTGTTCCTGAAGCTCATATTATTATAGTATTGCCAAGGTGACATCGTCATTTGGAAAGTATGCAACAGATTATCTCTTATTAATAATCACACCCACGGTTCAATTGGATTAACTTGAGTGCAAAAGATAAAAAATGAGGGAGTTATAGTGCCTACTTTTTAACAGCTCATTTAATTTAGTGGGGGAGCTAGGCAACACATAGCATCATAATACAATGCAGGAAATTTAAAAATAAAGAAGAGAGGGTTTTTAGGGAGCCATCAATTTTGAAAAGAAGGTAACATCAGGAAAGAGTTCAGGAAAGAAAAAAATTTGAATTAGATCTTAAAAAGTGAATAGTATTTCTCCAATAGAGATAAGAAGAACAAGTATGAAGAAAGTACATACTCATTCTTTTTCCAGTTTTTCAAACTAGAAACAAAATACAGTTGAGTCTTGAACTACATGTATTTATACTGCATGGGTCCACTATTACACAGATTTTTTTTTTCCGATAAATATATTGACAATTTTTTTTATATTTGCTACAATTTGAAAAAAAGAACCTCACAGATGAACCTCTATTAAGATGATTTTCTTAATAGCACTTTTCTCTAGCTTACATTATTATAAGAACATGCTACACAATACATGTATTATGTTAATCTACTTAATTATATGTTACTTAATTGATGTATTATATGTTATCGGTAAGGCTTCTGGTCAATAGTAGGCTGTTAGTAAAGTTTTGGGGGAGTCAATCAAAACTTAAACATGGATTTTCAACTGCACAGGGTGGGAGGAGTCAGCCTTCCAACCCCTGCATTGTGAAAGGCCAACTGTACAATTAAAGCCCAGGGCAAGGGGAAATTTCCAATGTAAATGGAATAAAGGGCAGGAGATAGGCTGATGCTAAGAAATCTGCACAAGGACTTTGAGAAAACAATAAAAATACAAAACTATGTATTACATGGTAGTCTGTGCTTATTATCTAGATAAAAATAATAATACCCACATGAGAATTCATAAGAATACAGGGTGAAGTTACAGACCCAAGGATAAGAATGTACAGGGCTGTGGCCATCACCTTGGCAGTGAAGCTGGGTCTCGGGAATAAATGAATATGAGGATTGGTATCACCAGGATACTTTTCATTAGTTTTCATTTTTGTTCCTTTCAATATATCAGCTTCATTCTTCTCTTGCTGCAGACTGCTTTCTTCCCATGGTTAGAAAGGTAGCTTCTAACCTCTTGTAAACTTTTATGTATTTCACCTTTAGCCATCAACGGAGAGGATGATCCTCTGTGTTTTCAGTTTTAAAATCCTAGGAAGGAACTCATTGGCTGGGGCTTGTTTGGAAATCCTCCCAAACAAATCAAGCATGCTCATGTAAGAACAGAGCAGTTCCATCAAGAACTGTGGGAGAAGTAGGGAGAAGGTCAGCATCTAGAATCATGAGAGATGCAGAGCCCCTTAGACATCCAGTTTATTTCTTCTTTCCTCCTTCCATTCTTACAGAAGTTGCCCTGGGGTTAAGGCAACTTCTTTTTACCTTTTCTTTTTCTAAAGGAAATTATTAAATTTTTTTAATTTTAAAGGTTTTATTTATTTACTTTTTTAGAAAGGGAATGGAGGAAGAAAAAGAGGAAGAGAAACATCAATGTGTGAGAAAGACATCAATCAGTTGCCTCTCTCATACCCCCAACTGGGGACCTGGCCTGCAACCCAGGCATGTGCCCTGAGGATCAAACTGGTGGCCTTTCGGTTCCCAGTCCTGTGCTCAATCCACTGAGCCACACTAGCCAGGGCTTTCTTGCCTTTTCTGCAACTATTCAGTTGCTTAACTGTTCAATTCCTAAACTAGTGTTTTTACTGCCCTGCATGCAGATTCTAATGTTTTACTACAACATTTAAAAAAAGATTTTATTTACTATTTATTTTTAGAGAGAGGGGAAAGGATGGAGAAAGAAAGGGAGAGAAACATCAAGCAGATGCCTCTCCCACATGCCAGAACTGGGAACCAGGCCTGCAGTCCAGACATGTGCGTCGATCAGGAATTGAACCAGTGACCTTCTGCTTTGCGGGGCAATGTTCAACCAAGCCTCGGCAGTCAGGACACTACATTTTTAGTGCCACTTTCAAACTTGTTCCTTTCACTAACTAATATGAAACGTTTTCTTTTTTTTCCAGTAAGTTGGTTAGTGGTTATTAGAGCATATCAATATGATTTTCCTTATCATTTCTGAGTATGACATGCTTATTTGGTTAGTAGTAACATATTACTATTTAAGACAAAGTCAGATATTTTATAACTGACTTTTATAACTGAATATTATACTGAGCACCTATTTGCCCTTCTAAAAAATATCACTCTCTTACAGAAAATCATCACCACTACTAGGAAAATAACTGAAAGATCATGGTATAATTAGAACAATATGACCAAATGTGTTTGGTTTTTACTGTGTTTCCTGAGAAAAGGGAAGTTAGCAAATATTTTCTCCTTTTCAACAACGCAATTATGTTCCTATGTAAGACAGCCTTTAATTGCTGAGAAAACAGAGGAAATGGCATAAGACATATAGAAATTTATAAATATTAAAAATGTGGACATTTCCTTTGTAAAATTAGGACTTTGAGTATAAAATGAGACAGAATCAAGTGAAAGAAGCCATAGGTATCACATGGCACCCAGGAAAAGGATAAAAACCTTCTGTCTCCTGCTTTTTCTACATAGTCCTATATGGGAACTAGTTCACTTCCCTGATCAGTGGCAGCAAAAGGGAAATTTTTCTGTGCATCATCATTAATGTATGAATGTCAGTGGTCCTGGCTAGATGGGATTTAGTTACATTAATATTCAAACCAAAATGACATGGTCTTTCCCCATATGCACAACTGTTAACACCTCAATCTAATGAATACACATTGTGGTACCCAGAAATATAAGATGCCCCCTAGTGCACACACCTTGCATAACTCCCTCCCTTAAGGGCAGGCAGAAATTGTGAATATGGCGGAATATCACTCCAGTGATTAAGTTGACTTTAAGTTAAAAAGGAATATTATCCAGGTGGGCCTAACCTAAACATATGAGCCCTTAAAAAGTCTTGGGCCATTTCTGCAAGAGATTCAAATGGGAGAGGGCATATGGAAGGGGCCATGTTGCAAGCAAATGCATGGGTCTTTAAGAGCTGAGAGCAGCACTGCCCAGCTGATGGCCAGAAAGAAAATGGGGGTCTCTGTCCTACAGCTTAAGGAAATGGAATTCTGCAAACAACCACATGAGTTTGCAAGAGGGCTTGCTTGAAGCTCTAGAAAGGCATGCAGCCTGGCCAACACCTTGATTTCAGCCTTGTCAGATGTGGAGTAGTGAATTCAGCTGTGTCATGCCCAGATTTCTGAACTACAGTAACAATAAGATAATAAATAGGAATTAATATAAGCCACTAAGTTTGTGATAGTTTGTTACGCAGCAACAGAAAACTGATACACATGTATATATGTATATAGTCAAGTGCTTCATGGCATCCTTTTAGTCAACAGAGAATCACATGTTCAACAGTGGTCCTATAAGATGATAATGTACCTGAAAATTCCTCATCATTGACATTGTAATATTGTAGTCCTTGTAAGGTCAGAGCACAATGAATTACTCATATGTTTAATAATCCAGTGATAGAAAGATGAGTACCATATGATTTCACTCATATGTGGGAACAAAATAAACTAACAAGAAACACAGAGACAGACTCATAGAGAGCAGGCTGACAGCTGTGTGGGGTAGGGTGCTAGGGGAGGTGCAGGGATTGAGCAAAAAAAGAAAAAAACAGAAAAAACTCATGGACACAGTCAACAGTGTGATGACTGCCAGAGTGAGAGGGGAGTGGGGGAGGCAGAAGAGAGTATAGTGGGGATGAATGATGATGAAACTTGACTTGGTGTGGTGAACACACAATACAGTGTACAGAAAATGTGCTGCAGAATTACGCACCTGAAAGCTGTGTAATTTTGTTAACTAGTGACCCCAATAAATTCAATAAAAAGGAAAAAAATAAAAGGATTACATTTATGGAGATGCTCCTTTAAACAAACCAACAAACCTACTGCACTGCCCATCTTATAACAGTAGCACATACAATTCTGTGCAGTATATAAAGCTTGATAACAATGATAAACTATTTTACTGGTTTATGTATTTACTATATATTTTTATTATTTATTTTTTTAGAAGAGGAATTGTTTTTTTTTTAAGATTTTATTTTTTATTTTTAGAGAGGGGAAGGGAGGGAGAAAGAGAGAGAGAGAGAAACATCAATGTGTGGTTGAATCTCATGTGGCCCCCACTGAGGACCTGGCCCACAACCCAGGCATGTGCCCTAACTGGGAATTGAACCTGTGACCCTTTGGTTCACAGCCTGTGCTCAATCCACTGAGCTATACCAGCCAGGGCTATTTTTATTATTATTTTAGAAAGTACTCTTTCTTCTTATTAAAAAAATGTTTGTTGTAAAACAGTAGGCCCTGTTACTCTGGCAGCAGCATTGTACATCTGGTGTTAACCGTGTCTCTTGATAGCAGCATTTTCTTTTGTGTTTGATTTAATCTCATGTTGTTTTATACAGTAACATGCTGAACAGGCTTATAGCCCAGGAGCAATAGGCTACACCATATAACTAGGTGTGTAGCAGGCTACACCATCTAGGTTTGTATAAGTGCTCTCTATGATGTTTTCACAGTGATGAAATTGCATAATGATGTACAGAAGACCATTCTGCACGGCATGGACCCACACAGGACCCACGCCCACGGATAGGTTCTCCTGTGGCGAATCAGGCCTGCATTGTACCTAGGCCGCTTTGAGACTTGCTTTTTGCTAAAACTCCCTCACCCTGAATTGAGGCAGCAAACATTTACTGCATATCTTTAAAGTAACTTCCTAAAATCCATGCTAAACCTTCCAAGGATGAGTGTCACCAGTTAACCGCTTTTCCCTTTGCATTTACAAATATCCTTCTTCTGTGATGTGATTAGGGACATCCTCTC
Source organism: Trachops cirrhosus (assembly GCA_028533065.1). Classification (NCBI taxonomy): domain Eukaryota; kingdom Metazoa; phylum Chordata; class Mammalia; order Chiroptera; family Phyllostomidae; genus Trachops; species Trachops cirrhosus. Next base: position 38,536,253 of record CM052548.1, read on the forward strand.
CTTTGTTTTCTGTAAAAGGTAACCATCTAAAGCAAACCTATGCACAGTAAATGAGGACCATCATATAATGTGCCCAGAAAAGCCAAAAAAGCCTGTCAAGGCAAGGTCCGTGGCTTTTTCTCCTCTTCAGAGAGAAGCCGCGCCGTCCTTTTTCCTCCATAGGACTCAGTAGTCCGTGTGAATTTGTTGTGTGTCATCCATAATGTTGTGGACCCCCAAGCTGGGTCCATGTCAATGATGCATTTGTCAGCATATATCCCTGTTAAGTGGCACATGGCTATATTTAAAATATGTTAATATACTGTCACTGCACAACAAAGAAATTAGAATTTACAAGACAGCTGTTCCAAACTGACATAAAGACCATGTTTCTTACCAGCAAACTAATAAAAATGTTTGCAAATTTTATGGTACTAACTGGCTTAATGACTATATTATTTGGTGAGTTTTTAGACATTACTCTAGAATTTGACTATACTTTCTTCAAAAGTCGAAAGTTACATAAAGCATACTCAGCGATATTACCTTAATATCACGAACTTCATATGCTATTCTGTGGTCAGTGACTCTATCCTGGGTGAAATTATATGTCCGAATTCTCTCTGACTGGGCTCTTGTTCCCACCTGTGCCATAATGAAAAACGATTCATATTTTAAATTTATAATTACCTTTTTACAATGAAAAAAAGTATGTATAAATTACTTTTGTATTTTAACAGCTTAAATATTTTCTAAAGTTATATATACAAACTGGAAAAGAGCAAGAATGGACAGAACTTAAGTTTCAAAGCTTAGTTATGGAATAAGAATTTATGTCTCTTTGGTACTTCACACTCTAATTATATAAAACCAATTATCTTTCTACTCCACTCAATTTTTCTTCTTAGTTTCTATAAATGACATCACAATGTTCCCTTTGATCCAAGTAGAAAACTCTGACATCCTGCAACTTGCAAACATTTCATGAGACCTGACTATCTGCCAGGCTTTGATACTGACACTGAAAATCACCTTAAACTAATCCCATTCTCTACCTGCCCATTTCCAATGGTTTCAAGGATCTTTTATTACATCTTTTTTAAGTATTTTTTAAAAAAATTTATTTATTTATTTATAGAGAGGAGAAGGGAGGGAAAGAGAGAAAGAAATATCAATGTGTGATTGTTTCTTGAGTGCCCCGTACTGGACCCCTACATATATGGCCCACAACCCAGGCATGTACCCTGAATGGGAATCAAACCGGCCACCCTTTGGTTCACAGGATGGCCCTCAATCCACTGAGCTACACCAGCCAGGGTTCTTTTTATACGTTGCCCTTTCCATTTCTACTATTTATCATTCAAGGGCTCTTTACTTCCTATAAAATCTCCTGGTTAATCTTCCATTTCTCTGCTTACATTGTGTTGCCCTGCTTAGTCTTCCTCAAGCACAGTTGTCTGATCAATTCTCTTCTTTGGTTCTTTATCTACTAAGAGACACAACCCAACTCAGACTTCAAGGTACTTCATAATGCGGCCAAATTTCCCAATGTGATTTCTTAAAATGATGTGTACCTCTGTAATGCTATTTATTATACCATATCATTATTACGTGTGTCTGTGAACTTTGCTAAATTATCTCAAGGGATGCCCTTCCCTAACACTCTCCCACCATCTTTGCCACTCCTGGTCCCAATAATTGAAATATGTTATTTGCCTCCTTTGAAACTCCACACCTTGGAATCTTCACAGCACACCAAAGTCTGCCTTATGCTATGGTTATTTATATTCTTCTTATTCTTCTTACCTCAAAATATGATACACACAACACGCTCTCACTCCCTTTCACCTTTTAACATAAAAAAGAGACATTTCTATAGCTTATTTTCTAAAGCAAATAATATGAAACTAAACTCCTAAATATGGCTGATCATCAGGAGAGTCTTATAAAATTAAAGATTCCATAGCTCAAGCCTCAGATATATTGAATCAGGAATTGTACATTTTATTTATGTATGTAAATTTTTTTTTAAATCTTCACCTGAGTACACTTTTTTCATTGTCTTTTTCAGAAAGTGGGGGAGGAGGAGAAAGAGACGGAAACACCAGTATAAGAGAGAAACATCAATTGGTTTCCTCTCACAGGATCCCTGATCAATGACTGAACTTGCAACCCAGGCATGTGCCCTGACAGGGAATCAAACCCGTGACCTTTTGGTGTATGGGACAACATTCCAACCAACTGAGCCACACCAGGCAAAGCAGGGATTGTGCATTTTAAAAATATTCCTTAGGCCATCCATTCTAGAACCAGCAGGTTTGGAAACTACTATCCCAAAGCATGGTCAATGCCCAGGGCCCCACCTAGAGCAATTATATCAGAATCTCTGAGGGTGGGGCCTAGATATCTACAAAGCTCTTTAGGTAATAATGGAACCAGGGTTGAGAACCTGGCATAATGCCTTCCATATAAAAGCTACTGTATAGGAGCTTCTGGCCAAGATGGAGACACAGGTAGACGCACTGTGTCTCCTCGCACAGCCAAGACGGGGGCAACAACAACACAGATTCAAAATAACAACCAGAACTGACAGAAAATTGAAGTGTATGGAAGTCAGACACCCAAGAAGTTAAAATTAGACACATTCATCCAGACTGGTAGGAGGGGCAGAGTTGGGCCAGGCGAGGGACACAGAGCAGAGAGCAGAGCAACCGGGGTGGCGCGCAGGACTGCAGCCGGCAGACCCTGGGCGCACAAGTGGCGGTGGCTGGAGGGCCCCCGCAACCCAGGGTCCCAGCGCCAGGAAATAGAGCTTTGGGGCACTGAGTGAAAAGGAAGGTCCTGCGGGGTGCACAGGCCCACCCACACGGGAATTGGCACCAGAGGGGCCCAGTTGGCTCGCAGAAAGGGGTGGAGGGGCCTGGGGTCCTACAGAGAGCGAAGTAAGCACCAGTTGTTCCTGCTTGGACCCCGCCCGCACATACAGCATCACAATCCAGCAACTGGGGTGCCCCACCCTGGTGAACACCTAAGGCCCTGCCCCTCACTACAGGAGCTCGACAAGACCAAAAAAAAAAAAAAAAACAAAAACAAAAGAAAAAAACAGCAAAGAGATGGCTCAAACAGTAGAATTGAAAGTCCCAGAACCCATCCTTTTAAGCAACCAGGAGATAGCCAACCTATCAGATGCACAGTTCAAAGCACTGGTGATCAGGATGCTCACAGAATTGGTTGGTTTTGGTCACAAACTAGATGAAAAAATGAAGGCTACAATAAGTGAAATGAAGAAAAATGCACAGGGAACCAATAGTGATGGAATGAAAGATGGGTCTCACATCAATGGAGGGGACCAGAAGGAAGAAAAACAAAATACAACCAGAAAAGAATGA
>CM052548.1:38540120-38577820 GCA_028533065.1 Trachops cirrhosus
AGGGGAATGAATGGGGGTAACGGGACAACTGTAATAGCATAATCAATAAAATATATTTTTAGAAAAGCTACTGTATAATACCTACTAAGAAATTTCAAACAGATGGACAAGTTAATTGGGAAGCATGGAGGTCTTTTCTGGCCTTTCAAACCTGACAACTAAAGACGATATACACATACAATTCTTGTACGGCCAATCTTAAATACTTATTTTAAAAATTAATATGTGAGCTCTGGCTGGTGTGGCTCAGTTGGTTGTGTGTCGGCCCACAAAGTGAAAGGTCGCTGATTCGATTCTCGGTCAGGGCACATGCCTGGGTTGTGGGTTTGATCCCCAGAAGGCACGTGATAAGAGGCAACTGATCGATGTTTGTCTCTCACACTGATGTCTCTCTCTGTGTCTCCCTCTGTTTCTCCCTCCCTTCCCTTCTCTCTAAAAATAAATAACATCTTTAAAAAATTAATATGTGAAACTTCTAGTGCCAAAACAGCAAATGGCAAGTAAATCCAATGTCTTTTATTAAATTGAATATGGCAGATTTTACAATGTTTATATTACTGCTCATTTGCGAAGAAGTAATGGGTCATAAATGAGCTTTCTTATCTGTAAATGTATACACTGATGCTGTGCCACAATCTGGGATTACTACAAATAGACAAGTAACATATTATTTATCCTGTTGCTTTTAACTACTTTCAGATTAGAATGTGGTAAGGGAAACCAGAAGGAAAAAAGTATAAAAAGACTAGAATATCTAAGCAAAAAGAATCTTTATAGTTTTATGGAACTGATTATCCTATAAAGCCACAAAATCTTCCAAATTTATTGTTGCACACCAATCTGCAAATAACCCAAAAGCACAGTTATTTCTAGGTTTCACTTTCTCTTCTAATGTGTCTCAAATACAAACTATGTTTTTTAGAATTTAAAATCATAAAACATTTTGTTTACCTAAAACAATGACATATATTCATTGTACTTACAACCTATCTATATATTTGAAAAAATAATACTGTTCTTATATACAGTACAAAATTAAAAAAGTACAAAATGGTATATAATGAAAAATAAATCTTCTACTCATCACCCTAGATTCCATCAGTAGCAAGCACTGTTACCAGTTTTTTGCAATGTCATTTATTTTTGATCTCAGAGAATTATAAAGCATAGGTTTTTTAGATTTTAAAAAATTTCCTAATTTCTAGAAAATTACTTTGTTTTTTACACTAATTTCCTCTCAGGACAGCTATGATATAAACACTGGAGAGAAACAACTGGGAAATAATTTTTAGTTTATGCATATGCCATCTACTCATTCACAAGCTGGCATGTCCAATTCTAGTCATAATCTGTCAGTCCAAGTGCATTTAAAATATTGCTCATTTACAAATAAGCATGTTTCCCTATGCTCTACTATATATCCAATCAAATACAAATACTACTTTTTCTATATAACAGGACTTTTGGTACAGAGGTTAAATTATTATACCAAACAAATCTTACCTGCAGTTTTCTAGCACTTTGTTGTTGACACTTGTCTTTTTCAATAATCTGCTGATAGAGTCTAGCTCTCAACACACGCAGAGCTATTTCTTTATTTTTTATCTGTGATCGTTCTTGTTGGCATTCTACTACAAGCCCTAAAAAAATAATAGAGATCAGAGGTAAACTGTAGCCTCCACAAACCAAATTAAGGTAGAAGTGAGGTGTCAGTTATATTTCAATAAAACTGGAAGAAAAAAGAGACAGTCTTGAGGAATATTTTAAAGGGGGAAAGGTTAATCAGGAAAAGATAACAAAGGATTAAATACATTTTGGATTTAGCATACTTCAGAAACTACACCTGGGTTATGATGGTAACAGTGGTAGACAGCTATTTAGATTCTGATATCTAAATGAGATTTTCACATGAGAAGACTGAAAGCAGTAGCATCTGACGGTGGTTACACATACTCTCATTCTCAGAACTCTGCCTCTCCAGCCCAGCTCATGCAGATACTACTTTTGTAGGTCAACAAAGAGCAAAATACTGTCACCGCTATGTAGTACTCCTTTCTCTGTCCTACTTGAGTAGTCAGCTTTTCCACTTTAAATCACAAATACACACAGAGCTGTTTTAAAAATGACTTTATATATATAAACCATTGAAAAGAAATTGCTCAAACTCTTTCAAAGGAAGAGTTCATAGTGAATGTTTCTCAGTTGTCTTAGTTCTAAATCCAGCTAATCAACACATCTAATCATGTTTCGGGTCACCGACTTCTGAATTTGGGTGAGTTCAGCCCATTGTGGAGCCCAGTAAGTAGCCCAAATCTAGCCCTGGAATGGTGACACCTTGAAACTTTAGGCTGCTGTTCTGAACTTTGCAGCTACCAGTCAGAAGATCTGTGTGCAATCCTGCTCCCAGGTATATCAGAGGGCCCACTGCACTGATAAGGCAGTAACTATTTTGCTAGAGATTTAAAAATGTCTATAAAATTCTACTCTCCAAACTACTGCCAAGGGATTGTGCCACCTGAATTGTACATCCCGAAATTGCTAATGACTTTCTTGTCTTCTTGTTTTCTCTTAATTCTCTAACATAATCCCTGACAAAAGCAGGCTGAAATCAAGAAAGGGGGACTGTTTGTTTTTTGGGTGTGCAGTTTTATGAGTTCTTTATCAATTTTGGATATTAACTCCTTATCAGATGTATCATTGGAGAATATGTTCTCCCATTCAGTGGGTTGTCTTTTCACTTTTTTGATGGTTTCCTTTTGCTGTGAAAAACTTTTTAGTTTGATGTAATTCCTTTTGTTTCCCTTGCCTGAGGAGATGCATCAGAAAAAATACCGCTACAAGCAATGTCTGAGATTTTACTGCCTATGTTTTCTTCTAGGATTTTTATGGTTTTGAGTCTAATAGTTAAGTCTTTGACCCATTTTGAATTTATTCTTATGTGTAGCATAAAAAGGTGGTCTAATTTCATTTTTTTTGCATGAATCTGTCCAATTTTCTCAACACCATTTATTGAATAAACTATCTTTAGCCCATTGTATGTTTTTGCCTCCTGTCAAATATTGACTATAAAAGTCACAGGTTTATTAGTGTGAGCTAAGCTTGTAGGTAGGAACCAGATAAGAAACTCAAGACCACAACTAAGAGATTGGTTTAAGCTGGAAAATACCGTCATGATGAAAGATAAGTGAACTTTAGATGATCTATGACTGACATATTAAAATCACCATGGAGGTTGGAGGAAAGCTCTGCTAGGCACATTGTGGGTGGTGTGCAGAAGAAAGGGGGTAACTGCACATATGCTACCTTTCCTATGGAATGTGTACATCCTTGAAGAAATTTGATTCTAGGTTCTTGATATGTTTCTTAGTCTTTCCCTGATCCTTTAAAATTACCCAATTATTTCACTAGGGTGAAAAGGTGCTTTCTGAATGCAAGCTCACCCTCCTCCATTCCCTGATCAAAGTATAAAGTTTCTGTTCTGCTTTACTGAACTCTGCATTGTTTTACTGGTATGAGAGACACTGGATGGAAGGACCCTGATCCACAAGGGTCAGTGACACTATGTTTTCGCCCTGCCTAAATAAGCTACAATCTACACCAACTAACACTTTAAGGAGGATACCCAGGTTTTACATCTTTTAGTTCAAATTTATGTCTTTGTTTTTAAAAATCCTCACCAGAGGATATCTTCATTGATTTCAGCGAAAGAGGAAGGGAGTGAGAAAAAGAGAGAGAAACATCGATGTGAGAAAGAAACATTGATCAGTTGCCTCCTGTACACACACCACACACCCAGGAATTGGAATCAACAACCTAGGTATGTGCCCTGATTTGAGAATTGAGCCCACAACCTTTTGGTGTACAGGACGGCGCTCCAACTAACCGAGCCATCCTGCCAGGGTTAAACTTATTTCTTGACTGCTTTACTGCAGCCACATGTCTGGAGTACCAACTGGCTTCCATCTTCCAGGCATTTGCCTGGAACTGTCTTAAATCTAGTATCCTTTTTCAACACCTAAAAGAATATGAAAATTTCTATTTCAAGAGAGCTAGACAGTCATAAGATTTCTTTGAAATTCATCTCCTTGTCAGCGGACCTGTACTGATTTTTGCTTAGATTCTTGCACTATTCCTATCCAGTAGCTCAGGCTAGAACTTACATAGCGTAACACTCTTACTTAACAGCTCAGTAATTCCTAAGAGAATCTTATGATCCTATCTTTTCAGTACCTTCCTACAAGAGAGTATTTAATCACAAGTACTCCCTCAAGAATAGAGGATTTGGGGGATGAAAAGGTGTGCTAAATAATAGAGGACCTGTTGAAATAAGCTGCTGGGGTTATTAAAAAACTATAAAAGGGGTTTTGGAAAAAATAAGTTTTCTCAGTGTTGTTTCAGTACTCTACAGGAATTTCCAAAACTGTAGGTAGTAATAGTACCAAATCGTATTTAATATATATTTGCTGTGTAACTACATATATTATTTAAAAGACTTTCAATTATAAGAAAAATACTGTATAAATTTTTTAACCTCTTTGAAATTGAATTGCATCTTACAATCATCAGCATAGTTCAATTAACAGTATTTTTTATATTTCTTCATTAGGAATAAAATAGTCACTTGTTTTTCAATTGATGGGTTCTTAGATGACATAAGTTATGCAAAATCAAAGGTTAAATGAAAATGGAGCTATATAGAAGCAGTAGGTTAGAAAAAATGTAATTCTTCAGAGTCCATGTGCATGGAGAAAATGGAAGAATGACCTACAGCTCTCACTTTCAATTCTATCAAGAACATACTTCCCACTCTAAGGGTCTTGGGATGGAAGAAACAGCAGAAAGCCTGAGTTCTCCTCGTAGAAGGTGCTGAAATCATGTCAAACTTCAAAGTAGGAAGATGACGACTCATAAATCACTTGCTCATAACTACATGGATTCATAAGAGTTAATAGGCCTTGATATGCCTTGCCTAGGAAAGGTCTGAGGGTAAGCCTTGAGGCCTGTTTTACATCAAAGAACCAGATCTAAGTGGCTGAAAAATAATTTGGTCCAAAGTAAGTTTGGCAACACAAATAACAGTCACTTTTTGTAAATTAAGTAATTTATGGCTTCACAGGGTAGTTTTACAATCCTTTAATATGTTTTAAAGTATTCTGGCTCATTTCATTAGAATTTTCATCACCTTTTACCCTACTTTTTCTCATTTTAATTAATCTTAAGCTAATTACTACTGTTCCAGACTGCTTATAATATAGAACAGTATCTCACAAAATAAAACACAAATATCCAATAATTTGCATATTTCTGGCTTTTCTTTTAAGATTTTATTTATTTATTTTTAGAGAGAGGGGAAGGGAAGGAGAAAGAGAGATAACATTGATCAGCTGCCTCTCCAAACACAATATATACAGAGAAAAAGCAAATGGAAGAATAGTAAATGACTTAGCAGAGGGGAGAAAGGTGAAACTTAGCTCCTTGTTGACAGAGATGATCAGAAACAAGCCTATTTGCCCTGCTGAGTGTCAGAAAGGTTTAGGAATTGAGGCATCAGTTAGTTCAGAAGTTGGAGTTAAGGATTTGGGGACTAAAAACAGTCTTGAAGTAGAAATTCAAGTCTCCTCTCTCAATCTGTAGGAGGCAGGAGGTATAGTCTTTAGAAAATTAAATAAGGAATATTCTAGACTTGAGACTAGATACAAAGAAGGGCAAATATGAAGCATGGCACTGAAAACAAGAAGGTTAGTAAAAGTTTGTTATCGAATAGTGAAATCTTGACCTTACTCTGTTATACCCTGGATGATCCTTCTCAGGAGAAACTATCCAAAAGAAAAAAGATCTACAAACACTGGCATTTGGTGATTCCTAATTTTAAAAAAGCTGATTAATCACTTAACTGCCCTGCAGTAAAACTTTTTAGGCTAGGGTGCCTCTGTTGCTTACTCCTGTAGCAGCTTCTCTGAATAGGTCCACTCACTCTCTGCCTCCTTTGAGAGAGGTGTCTTTTCCAAACAGAAGGTAAGTATGAACATATTGCGGATCTCAGACCTATGACCCCAAAGTCACCTTTAAAGTGTTTGTGTGAAGCACTAACATGGGACTCTTTCCTTCTAAATGCTAAATTATTTTATAAGTTATAAAAAAAAAGTTAAAAGTACAAAAGCAAAGGGACTTGCTTACCTGTGGGGATATGGACAAGTCTGACGGCACTATCAGTTGTATTAACATGCTGGCCTCCTGCTCCTTTGGCCCGAAATGTATCTATTCGCAAATCTCTGGGGTCCACTTTCACATCTACCTAGAACAGAAAGTATAACTTAAGTAAATTCTACTCTCAATAAATTACTTTCATACTAAATGTATTCAAAAATTTTCAAATGTACTGTATTGCTTTGTGTCACAGCTATTAAACTAAGAGGTGAAATAAACTCCCTATTTCAATGGATGATATTTTTTTAACACTGATGTAAGATGCTATGAGGTCACTACATTATGCAATCTTTCAAGTTTTATCATCCATCATCCTATAAGCTACATCAGACAGAAAATACATAACATACATGGATGTATATATGTACCTATAAATAAAGCTAATCCTCATTTCCTGATTCTGTATTTGAAAATTCACCTACTCACTAAAATTTATTTGCTCTCCAAAATTAATTATTAGAGCATTTTCACAGCCTTTAGAAGACATGCACATGAAGCAAAAAGTTCAAGTTGCTCTTACAAGTGCACATTCCCAGCTGAGGACAAACAAGGTGATGATACTCTGCTTTCTTATTTTAGTATGACCAGAGGATGAAGACAGGAAGAGAAAAGGGCAGTGTGGTGCGAGAAGCTCCATCTCTGGGACTGGTTGAACAGGGTTTGAATCCCAACTCTGGCACCTGTTAGTGAGGTGGCTGGCCTCAGGAGAGTCACTCTGAACTTCACTTTGCCTTTTATATAATAAATAGACTACCAGGATGAGTTGTTTTTAGGATTTGTTATAATCTATGTAGGCTATATATATTTCCCCCTGGAGAAATGGTTCAGTATTTGCTAAATCGGTGTTCACTACGACTTTATAGAACATGCTATGAAGAATGAGAATTGAGCATCTGTGTGTGTGCATGCACACTAATTGCTGGGCTGAATGGAGGTACCCAAGAAATATGTTCATATTCTAAACACTGGAACCTTATTTGGAAAAAGGGTCTTTACACATGTGATTGAGTTAAGATGAGATCATCCTAGATTATTCAGATAGGCCCTAAATCCAATAATGTTGTCCTTAGAAAAGACACCTAGAGGAGACAGAATGGTGAATTCTGAGGCAGAAACTGGAGTTATACAGCTTCAAGACAAGGAACACATGGAGACACCAGAAGCAAGAAGGTGCAAGGGAAGATTCTCCCCTAAAGCTTTGCAGGGAGCACGGCCCTACCAATACCTTGATTTTGGAGATATAATACAAGATCTGTCCAAGCTTTCCAGGCATGTAGTATGAAAAATGGAGACATTTATTGAAGAAGATACAAGAAACAAAAAACAGTGCATGTAAGACAACGATGCCTCAGTCCCCTTCAAAGTAAGCACCTTGAGACCTCACACAGTTCTCCCAACCACTATTAGCTGCCCCATCGTATTTTCCTGAATCTCATCGATGGTCTGAAATCTCTTCCCTTTCAAAGGTGATTTTAGTCTTGGGAAAAGCCAGAAGCCACAGGGCACCAAATCTGGGCTGTAAGAGGCTGAGTAACGTGGGTGATTTGATGTTTCTCCAAAAAACTCTGCACAAGATGTGGTGCATGAGCAGGCACGTTGTCCTGGTGAAGCTGCCAATCACCAGTTGCCCATAGCTGCAGCCTTCTGAAGCGTCTGAATAGCTTCTGCAGAGGAATGTTCAAGCTTAACACAAAATGTGATGCAGATTCACTGCTCTACTTGCTCAGCCATTTTGAATGCGAAGGCCATAAGGTACATGTGCTCACTCAAAAGGGTCTATTGCTCCCACTGACTAGTACAGTGAAGTCATTGGTCATGCATGCACACTCCAGTCTACTCTCCCTAGCTGCCAGGTTACATGGATGTCATGCAAACCATTCTCATATTAACAACAGTTAGACTTTTTCTGGACAGACCTCATATATATTCCCCATACCCATCCATAATAGTTAAAAAATATGCTGTTTTTGAGGGGAGATTTAACCTTCTATTCCATATTTATCATTTCTTTGTTTGACATAGAGTAAGTGTGACTTTTCTCTTCGAAAAGTACATTAACAGGAGGTCAAGGTTACAATCTAATATACAACTTAGCTGGTTGTTCTTTTATTTCCTCTATAAGGAGTACAATATTGTGAAGAAAGATTACTGTTTTTTTCAGCCCATAAGACGCACCTAGGTTTTAGAGGAAAATAGGAAAAAAAATTTGAAGCAAAAAATGTGGTAAAATATTTAAAAATATAAATAACATAATATTTCAGCAAGGTAAATGTAAACAGAACTCAACAGCAGCCCTAACAACCATTATTCTCCCTAAATTTTGGGGGGAAAAGTACATCTTACAGTTCGAAAAATATAGTACATAGCTTTTGTTAATATATGCCAGTGTTGGGTACCTAAATAAACACTAAAGAGAGGAAGAGTAATGTCTTATTTCTTGTGATTACAGTGTATGAAGTAGTTACATAGCAAGTATGTAGATATTATATGTGATATTCTCCCAAATGTAGTTACAGAAACTACTTACTGACTTTACGGAAATTCTGAACATAGAAACAGTGACTTAATAATATATAAAAAATTTTTAATGTCAATTAAGGGAATAAGACCTTGTTCTTTTAGAAAAATAAAACTTCACTAAGTAAGTTTAATTTTTAAGGATATGAAGACAACAAGCAAATAGGTGGGAATGGAGTGGGAAGAATAAAGATGGAAGCAAGACAACTCTATGGTTTTGATTTCTGATCATGTAAATACTTATATATAGCAAAAATAAAATGAGGTAAATAAAATTTAAATAAATAAAATTTAAAAAATTAAAAATTAAATCTTAAAATTAAATATAAACACAAACAAATGAACCAAAATATTTACCATAATAATAGCATAACCATAGAAAAAAACATTATTTTAGATTATCTTTCAATGTAGTAATCTGACTATGCTTTTTTGGTAGATTATAGTCTAAGGACAGAAATCTTAAATATTACTTAGTAATTTACTGAGTAATTTTAAAACTTTTATACATATTGTATAATAAAGGAAAAAATAAACATATTAATTAAAACACAAGATTTTTACTCTAAGTAGAAAGAGATACAAATAGAAAATGCAAGGTGAGGAAGCAAAGCTCCCTGTTAAATTGAATTGGTAATAACTATATAAACCTGTGATTTAAAATCACATGTTTCTTAGCTCTGTCCACTGAAGAGTCTAACTGTAAGCACACTTCAGTTAATAATGAATGAGCACACCCAGAACCCAGATCTTGATTTCCGGGTCCATTCCCCACTAAAAGGAATGAAGTCTGACCTCAAGTCAGAGGCAGAGGAGTATAAGGTGGGCCTGGTATTTCAAATTATAACAGACAGCAAGGATATACTCAAAGACTAATAGGGTCATTTCAAAAGTGTTACTCTTTTGAAGGCTGCTACTGGCTAAACCTGGGACAATATAAACATCAGAAACAATAATGATTATAACTCATTAAATTTAAAAAACAAATCTGTAAGTCTATAATGAGCTCAATATATGAAACTCAATATGTGAGTTTATAATGATGTAAAACAAAAGAGAAAGAAAGCAAGAAGGAAGGAGACAAGGTAGTTCAGAGGAAAATTCTTTACAGAACAGAATGCTAGTTAATAAAAGTAGAAGGAATTATTAAATTAGAAAAATACCATCTTGTAACTCCAAAATAAATGATTCAGGCAAAAATGATGTTAAAACCATGGAATAAAAGTTGTTGGGAATGATATATGTACACCCTAGAGATTATTTAGTAATTGTAAAAGGAAAAATGTACTTTTATAATGGAGATATTGTGATCACTGTCTTAACTAAATGTTCAAAGTAATCCTCACTAAAAGGACAGTCTGATACTTCCTGTGCTCTGATAAGATGCAACATGAATACAACTAAACCTATAAAGTGTTCTTGCTCAAAACATGTAACCTGAATAGAATGGAACATTTAGATATAATTTTCAATATAATACAGGGGATAAAGGAACAAGTTAAAAAGTTCCAGGAAGAAACAATAAGATCTAGAATGTGGGACATGCTGAAAGACAAATGGTCTAGACTCTTTATTCAAAGAGTCAACATCATTAAAAAAAAAAAAGGGTGGGAAACTGTTCCAAACTTACAGAAATTAACAAGAAACTGTAATGTATGAAACTCAACAGGATCCTGGTTTTTTAAAAAGTATATATTTTATTGATTATGCTATTACAGTTGTCCCATATTCCCCCCCTTTATTCCACTCTGCCCTGCATTCCCTCTCCCACAAGCATTCCCCACCCTTGGTTCATGTCTATGGGTTGTACACATAAGTTCTTTGGTGGCTTCTCCATTCCCTATACTATTCTTAACCTTACCCTGTCTATTTCGTACCTAGCATTTATGGTTCTCATTCCCTGTGCATTTTTCCCCATTCTCCCCCCTTCCACTCCCTGCTGAAAACTCTCTATGTGATCTATATTTGTGATTCTGTTCTTGTTCTAGTTGTTTGCTTAGTTCATTTTTGTTTTTTTAGGTTTGGTTGTTGATAGTTGTGAGTTTGTTGTCATTTTACTGTTCGTATTTTTTTATCTCATTTTTCTTAGATAAGTCCCTTTAACATTTCATATAAGGGCTGGTGATGATAAACCCCTTTAACTTGACCTTATCTGGGAAGCACACTTTATCTGCCTTTCCATTCTAAATGATAGCTTTGCTGGATAGAGTGATCTTGGATATAGGTCATTGCCTTTCATGACTTAGAATACTTCTTTCCAGCCTCTTCTTGCCTGTAAGGTCTCTTTGGAGAAATCAGCTGATAATCTGATGAGAACTCCTTTGTAGGTTACTGTCCCCTTATCTCTTGCTGCTCTAGGATTCTCTCCTTCATTTTTACCTTGGGTAATGTAATTATGATGTGCCTTGGTGTGTTCCTCCTTGGGTCCAACTTCTTTGGGACTCTCTGAGCTTCCTGGACTTGCTGGAAGTCTATTTCCTTTGCCAGATTGGGGAAGTTCTCCTTCATTATTTGTTCAAATAAGTTTTCCACTTGTTGTTTTCCTCCTCTCCTTCTGTTATGCCTATAATTTGGATGTTGGAACGTTTAAAGATGTCCTGGAGGTTCCTGAGCCTCTCCTCATTTTTTCGAATTCTTATTTCTTCATTCTTTTCTGGTTGAATGCTTATTTCTTCCTTCTGCTCCAAATCATTGATTCGAGTCCCGGTTTCCTTCCCATCACTGTTGATTCCCTGTGCATTTTTATTTCAATTTTCATAGCCCTCACTTTTTCCTCTAGTTTGCAGCCATATTCAACCATTTCTGTAAGCATCCTGATTACCCGTGTTTTGAACTGTGCATCTGATAGGGTAGCTATCTCTTCAACGCTAAGTTGTACTTTTCCTAGAGCTTTGATGTTCTTTCATTTGGGCCATTTTTTTTTGTCTCGGAACACTTGTTACATATTAAGGAGTGGAGCCTTAGGTATTGGCCAGTGTGGGGCAGCCCTGCTTTATGACGCTATATGTGGGGGAGGGGTCTGAGAGGGAACAGTGCTGCTTGCTCAGCTCTCAGCCGGCTTTCAGTCACTTCCTCCACTACCCACAAGCAAATTGGGTCCTTCTGGTGCTGATTCTGGGTGGGTTGGTGTGTGTACCTGTGGGCTCCTCCAACGAACTCTTCTGTGAGGCTGGGAGTTTCTCCCACTGCCACAACACCCATATGTTTTTCAGTCAGAGGTTTTGAGGCTTTATTTCCTTGGGTTTGAACCCTGGATTGCTTGGTTTGTCTCACTCCCTACTTATTCCTCCTGGTTTATCCTCACAGAAATGTGGAACTGCATGGTCCACTTGGGTCCTCCAACTACCACCTTGCCTCGAGTCCTCTCTGCCCCAGCTGCCCATCTCTGCCCCTCCTACCGGTCTAGATGAATGTTTCTTTCTTAACTCCTTGGTTTTCGGACTTCCATACAGTTTGATTTTCTGGCAGTTCTGGTTGATTTTTATTTTTAAATTTGTTGTCCTTCTTTTGGTTGTTGGAAGAGGCACAGTGTATCTACTTACGCCTCCATCTTGGCCAAAAGTCAAGATCCTGGTTTTTAAAAAAAACTGCAAAATTACTTTAAGATGACTTGGGAAACTATATGGAGTAGATATTAGACAACTGTGATATTGTGATTTTTAATAAGAAATATATATTTGATCTTTGCCCAGTGCCTGGCAAAAGAGCTCCTAAAACCCTTGGAATTTCCTAAGTGTAAGAGTAAGAATGATATGGCTGTCTTTTTGTTATTCATAACAAGCCCTTTCAACCGCACCAGAGTTTATGTTAATGTAATTATTGGAAAGCTCCTAGACCAGTTATTTTCAACTCGTGTGCCTCAAAAAATTTTAAAGCATGCAACACATGATTAATTAGGGACACCAACCTCTTTTCCCTTAAATTGTCAGATAAAACAGGAACAACAGCCAACACAACAGTAGCTGTCCGGTGTGAATAAATCAAAATTATACCTGTATTTTTTTTTTGGGGGGGTGGTATGTTACAAAATTTTAGTGATGAATTTATGTGTGTCATGAGATGAAAAAGATTGAAAATTGCTGCCCTTGATTAGCATAGGATGGGGGCTTACTGCCAGGGGAACCAACCATGTGATTACAGGGTTGAAACTTTCAGCTTCACCACCTCCCTCCCCCACCTCCAGGGAAGAGAAAGGGGCTGGAGATTGAATTAATCCCCAATTACCTAATCAATCATGACTACATATTGATGCCTTCATAAAAATCCCCAGACTATAGGATTCAGAGAGCTTCCAGGTTTGGGAATTTGTGGTGGTGCCAGAGAGTCACTCGCCTGGAGAGGTTATGAAGCTCTGCAGCATTTCCCATGTACTTTGCCCTAGGCATCTCTTCCATTTGGATATTTCTTAGTAGTACCCTTTGTAATAAACTAGAAATCTCTTAAATGAACTGAGTTCTATGAGCCACTCTAGCAAATGATCAAACCCAAGGAAGGGTTGTAGAAACCTTCCAATTTATATAACCAATTGGTCAGAAGCACAGGTAACATCCAGGCTTGCTACTGGCCTCTGAAGTGAGAAGGGAGGCAGTCTTGTGGATTGAGCCTTTAGCCTGTGAGATCTGATGCTAACTCCAGGTAGACAGCAGCAAATCTTAACTAAATTTTAGGACATCCACTTGGTGTCTGCAGAGAATTGGTGAATTGTTTGATGGGAGGAATGAAACACATATTTGAAGTACAGGTATTCTGTGAATAGACAGAATACATAGGAGTTCTTTTCTAGACAATAATATTACAGAATATTACAGAAATATGTATAATTTTCATAAGTAATGGTATTGAGTTTATTTAAGAGAATGTCCTATTTTTAGGAGATTTAAGTTAAAGATTTGGGGGGAGTTAAAGTCTCATAGTGTCTGCTATGTATAAAGGATATATGCATATATACACATGTGTGTATACATATTTCTGTGTATATACACACATACATAGGAATAAAGAAAATGTGGCAAAATGTAAACAACTAACTCCAGGTGAAGGTTATAAAAGTTCTCAGTGTGGTAGTCTTTCAATTTTCTATATGTTTACTATAATTTTTTTAAAGGAAAAATAAAAATATGGGAATATGAATATATTCAACCAACAAGCCATATACCCCCATATAGACATACCACTGACTTCAAAATATTACCTGTGGAATTCATTTTTTTCTTAAGATAAAATTTAGGCAACAACATTTAAAAAGCTTTGTGGATTTTTTTAATGAGGAGAAGTGGCTTCTATTTAGAACAAAACAAAACATTTTGGTCAGGGATAAGATAGACATCTTTACCTGGTAAAGGATTTACCTGAAAAATCCAAAAGTGACTGTTGAATTCAATCTAAAATCCTGAAAATCACATAAGTTCCAAGAAGCTAACAATTTTCAGCATAACACCCATTTACAAAGAAGTAAGTTTTCAATGTCTCCTGGTGAGTTTACCTCATCTGGTTGAGGGAGGACAATAACTGACATTGTTCCTGTGTGAATACGCTGCATCCTTGAGGACAGGCCCACTTCAGGGATTCGCTGAACTCGGTGAATCCCACCTTCATACTTCAAATGCTTATAAACATTGTCACCAGAAATTCGGGCAGCTGCATGATGTAGCCCACCTAGGAAAAAATATCCAAAACTATTAATGAATTCTAATTTGAAAGGGATAAAGATCTTAAATGTTGTAATCTAAGGTCTGAACATGATATAGAGACTGAGATGAGAACATAAAGTAGATACAAAACTTTATTTTCCAAATGTAAATGGAGTAATACATAAAAGGAAACATAAAATATTATGTATGGTTATCCCTAGGAAACAGAATAATGGCAAATTTTTATTTTACTTTTTATGTTTCTAAATTTTCTATAATAAACAAGTTTTACTTTTATAAAAAGACTATAAGAAAAAAATACTAGGACATTTTCCGCTTAAACTACTCTATCCCATTTTGGGCTAATACGGTGCCATAAATAAAAGCATGCTTAATTATATAACTCTTTGATAATGATGAACAACTGGATAGGTCATCCCAAGTTTTCAAGGATCTATTGAAATGTAGCTCTGGCTTATCTGTTGAGTGGGAAGATTATCACAAAAGGATGTTAATGCCTAGGCTAGCTTCTTATCAAATACATTTTTAAAAAATATTTTTATTATGAAATAATATCTAGACATAGAAAGCCACATGAATCACATGTATGGCTTACTGACCACAAGATCAAAAGAACTTTGTCAGTCACCTCAAAAGCCCTCCCATATACCTCTTCCCAGTTACAATCTCCTCCCTCTTATGAGTAAACATTATTCTGAGTTTTACTCCTTTTTTTAAAGATAATTGTATTACTTAAATGTGCTGCTCTAGGTACTAGTTAGTGTTGTCGATTTAAAAAGTTTGATTACATCTTTTAAATTCTTTTTTTAATCCTCGTCCAAGGACATGCTTTTTGATTTTAGAGAGAGAAAAATGGAGGGAGAAAGAGAAGGAGAAAAACATGATCAATTGCCCTCTCACACGCCCCAACTATGGACAAACTGTAACCCTAGCATGTGCCCAACCGGGAATGGAACCCATGACCATTCAGATTGCAGGACAACACCCAAACAAGCCACACTGGCCAGGGCTGATTTCATCTTTTAAATCCCTTAATCTAAAGGTTCTTGTCCATCTCTTTTGTTTCCTACAAATTATCTGTTGAGGAATCTGGACTGTAGACCTATAGAATTTCCCAATCTGATTTTGTTAATTGCATAATCTTGGGAAAATTCAACTTGTTCTGCTGCCCTCTGATGGGGCAGCTATGTCCAGAGACTGGATCAGGCACTAGCTGGAGCTCCTTGGTAAGTCTGGGTGTCTCTCTTTTTATGGTCTTGATAGCCTTTGATAATTACTGTATCATGGGTTTGTAAAATGGTGATGGTCTAATTCTATTATTTCTATTTCAATTAAAATATATTTATAAAGAGACATTTCCTCCTGCCTACTATTTGATTATCCACTGATAGTTACATTGAAAAGGCAGGATTAATGCTTGATTCTGTTCATTTACCAGTTTTATTAACATACCAATACCTCCCCCTTTTTTTTCTTTTACAATATAATGAATTAAAGTCCTTTATTGTTTTTCAAGATTTTATTTATTTTTTAGAGAGAGAAAGGGAGGGAGAAACAGAGGGAGAGAAACATCAATATGTGGTTGCCTCTCGCACACCGCCTACTGGGGTCCTGGCCTGCGACCCAGGCATGTGCCCTCACTGGGAACTGAACCAGTGACCCTTTGATTTGCAGGCCAGCACTCAACCTCTGAGCCACACCAGCCAGGGCTGAATTAAGGTCCCTTTAATTCTCTGACCAATTATTTTTAAAAATATCATTATGAACTCAAGGATTTGAACACATCCAGCATGTTTAAATCAATTATTTATTATTGAAACTCTACTTTTCCCATCTTTTGCCAGTGGGAGCCTCTTCAAATTAACTTTTGTGTTCTTTAGACATGGCTTTTGCAATCGTATAACAAGATGTTCCATGAATATCTTGAATACTTCTTGACCCACACTGGAATCAGCTATTTCTCCAAGAAGCCCTGGTTCCTTTCTAAGGGAAATAATATTTCAAGAACACAACTGGGTTGCTAGGGATTTCATTGCTACCGGATTGGTCACTGTTTCTAGGTCTTTTTAGTAGACAGTGATAGGAAATACCTCACAAGTTCATACTGATGTTGGGAGACAATTCTCTATCAGTCTCTTCTGTTTCTGCACATCTTGCAAATAAGGCACTGCCTGCCCTTTTGTTCCAGAAAATCTTTCCAAGGGTGTTTGCATAGTGAAAAGTTTTGGAGATAATGTCTCCCTCCAGAGAGAAGGACAAATTTGCTGACAGCCTTGGAAGACAGAGTGTCAATAATAAAACATAATTATAAACATTAATCTTTTGGAGGGGAGGAGATAATGTAATACATGCCATAAAATCCCTTTAACTTTAAAATATTTCAATTCATTAGATACCAGGTATACAGAGTAACACAGTCAGATCTGTACTGCATATCAAGAGTATCACCCTCCACTGCTTGCACCAAGATTATCCAGTAATCATTTAGTTTGGAATATTTATGTAATGGTTGAGTATTGTCCCTATCTGTACCAAAATTGACAAACCTACAAGACTTTAAATTAAGTCACTTGATATATAAAGTTTTGCATGTAGGTGTCTCTTCTCACACAGTTTATGTCTCTGTGTATATCTCTGTAGAATTCCTCTTTATGTATATTAAGCAGTAACTTTATATATATATACACATATAAGCAATTTTATATATTTTAAAGGCAGGTGCTTTTTTCCCCCTTTCTCTATTTTAGTCTTTTTCTATCCACACTTTCTTCTAAAACAATAAATGAATTGATTTTTAAAAAATTATTTTATAATTTCAGTAAATAGAACTTTATTCCTAGTCTTTATATAAAGGTATGAGTAAAATACTAAAAATTTTTGTTTTTTGAAAATTTCATTTTACTTTTTAAAATATCTTTATTTTATTTTGTCAGTGAGTCAGTGTATCTAAAAGAAAGGTTCCTCACCCATTGTTTAGGTTGCTCTACATACTTGAAACGCAATCTCCCTGTTGTTACGTGTATCTCCCTTTCATTCTTGAAAGGTGGATTCAAAATATACATCTCAGAGGTCACTGATGACATTTCCCCTTTTGTCTTTTATAATGCTGCTGTTTCTGATTACATTCTCCTTGAAACTCTCTCCTCTCTTACTTATATAATATTATGCCATCTTCATCCTTTTTTTGCTTATCTGACTCCTCCTTTTCTTTTGTCAACTAGTCTATGTTTCTAAATGTGGACATTCTGCAAGGTTTGGTACTCTGGATGTTTGTTCTCTCTCTATGGACTCTCCCTTGCTTTTCCTTTCAGTATCAGACATCTCTGTGCTGACGGCTACAAATATCTCCTCAATTCTGTTCTCTCACTAAAGCTCTGCTTATACAACTTTACAATTTACTGGATGTTTCTAAATAAATGCTTAGTGTAACCACAAACTTAACAATTCAAAAACCACTTATCATTATTCTTCCCAAATGGGCTGGCTCTGGCTTTCAACTTCTATTCCATTCAGTAGCATATGAGTATCACAGTCTTGCTAGCTGGAAAGATTAGAATCCTTGTGGCTCATCTCCGTTGTGCCAGAAGAGATTAGTCGGATATAGTGTGGCTCTGAATCAGACAGACTTAAATTTAATCCCAGGATTGCCATTATGTATTGTGTGATATTGGATTAGTTACTTATTACTCTCTGAGCCTAGATCTTCATCTGTAAAATGTAATTAATAATATCTCTCTCACAGGACATATCAAACAACCTACACTGCACAGAGGACATAGTGGTCAAGCAATACCCCTTCTTATATCCAATCAGTTACCAAATTTTCCCTGTTCTTTCCTTGAAGGTATCTCACATGTCTCCCTACTCCAAGTTCTAATTCTTAGTCATAGCTTGATTATGCTAATAACCTCTCTGCAGTCTACTTTAAATATAACCTATAAAATCCGTTCTTTAATTTTTTTTTATTAT
The DNA here is from genome assembly GCA_028533065.1 of Trachops cirrhosus. Taxonomy (NCBI): domain Eukaryota; kingdom Metazoa; phylum Chordata; class Mammalia; order Chiroptera; family Phyllostomidae; genus Trachops; species Trachops cirrhosus. The sequence goes on from CM052548.1 coordinate 38,558,465, forward strand.
AAAAGAAAAAGGGCAACATAAAACTAGTGGGATGTTTGACATTGTATTTGAGAAACTAGTGCATCAATATCTGATTTGATAGAAGTATTTTACTTTTTTTTAAAAAAGATTTTTTTAAAAAAAGATTTATTTATTTTTAAAGAAAGGAGAAGGGAGGAAGAGAGGGAGAGATCATGTTGTTGCCCCTCAACTGCAAGCCTGGTCTACAACACAGGTGTGTGCCCTGACGTGAAATCAAACAGGTGACCTTTTGGTTTGCAGGTTGACAATCCACTGAGCCACATTAGCCAGGGCTCTCAATCCATTCTTTCACTGTGTCAAAATAATCTTTTTTTTTCTTACGCCTCACCTGAGGACGTGCTTATTGATTTTAGAGCGGGAGAGAGGGAGAGAAACACTGATGTGAGAAAGAAACATCAACCAGCTGCCTTTCGTAAGCACCCCGGCTAGGGACGAATCCATAACCCAGGTATGTTCCCTGATGAGAACAGAACTGTTGACCACCTTTTGGTTTGTGGGAGAACACCCAACCAACTGAGCCACACTGGCTAGAACCAAAATCTTCTTAAAATGTGTATTTATCAAGTCAAATTCTTTCAATAAAATCTTTAACAGCTTTCTTTCTCTCTTTTTTTAAAGATTTTATTTTATTTTTAGAGAGAGGGGAAGGGTGAGGAGAAAGAGAGGGAGAGAAACATCAATGTGTGGTTGGCTCTTGTGTGTCCCCAACCAGGGACCCAGCCTGCAACTCAGGCATGTGCCCTGACTGGGAATTGAACCGGTGACCCTTTACTTCACAGTCCAGCACTCAATCCACTGAGCCACACCAGCCAGTGCTTCAACAGCTTTCTATTCACTAACAATCAAGGCCTATTCAGCTTTCAAGGATGTTCAAATCTATTTCCTATTACTTCCCATCACAAATACGTCAGGAATAGTTGGCTTCCTCACTGTTCCACTCACACACCAAGATCTTTCCTACCACCATGCTACAAGTCAGGCTGTCTATTCCCTCTGCTCTCACTAGCTGTATTTAAACTCTATACCAAAGATGATGGCATAGGTAAACGTGGTCCACCTTCTTGCACAACCACATCAAAATTACAACTATAGAACAACCATTATTAAGAACCACCAGAAATCGAGTTGAATGGAAATCTGACAACTATGGAATTAAAGAAACCATATCTATCCAGACTGCTAGGTAGAGGCAAAAAGGTCTGGTCCCAAATCCATGTATGATGGATAAAAATTCAGGAGGGATATCTAGAAGTAAGGGGTCCCAGCCCCACACCAGGCCACCCAGCCCAGGGTTCCAGTGCCAGAAACATTAGTCCCCACAACTTCTGCCCACAAAAACCAGCAGGAATTAAGTCAGTGGAAGAAACTTCTGGAATCCCAAGCAGTTCCTCTTAAAGAACCTACACATGGACTTACTCAGACTCCTTCCCTCTGAGCTCCAGCATGGGGTAGCAGCTTGAAAGGCACCATCACCCCATGAGGAGGAACTGAAGTGTCTGGCATCAAGGCAGGAGCAGAGGGACAGCTTTCTCCCAGACAGAAATGCAGGCCATTACCCTTTTCTGAACCCTCCTCCCCACAGAGCCAGAGAGCCAACAGGCAGGTGCCATATCTGAGACTCCATTAACCTGGCTAATACTGTTTGCCCAGCCCTGGAGGTCCTCTGAGACTCTGCCCTACCCAACTTACAGGCCCACCAAACTATTAACCTAAACTTTTAGATATAAATAGCTGGTCTTGGCTCATGCTTCACAACTTCCTAAATCCTCTCAAACAAGCAACAGCTGGCCTCAGTGAGCCTCCAGGCCCTGTACCTCTTGCTAAGTGGCCCCAAGCTCAGCACTAGCAGTAGCCAGCTTAGACTCACAGTTTGGCTCTGCGTGGGAATCTCCAAGCACAGCACAAGTAGCAGCCAACTCAGATTGCTTTACAGCTCAGCAGGGTGGCCCTGGGCAAAACACAGCTAGGGGCTGACCTTGGCCTGTACCACCCAGGAAACCCCAGAGCCTAAGCATCCAGTGTACAGCTAGACACATCGGAGCACAGCCACCCTGCCCCTGCACAGCTGATCCTACTCAGAAGGCAGAGGCTGATACTCAATGGTCACAGCCAATCCTTGCAGCTGACTGGCCTAGACAAATCCCTCCCATTGACCTGCCAACAGCACCAAGATTCAATTACAAGAGGAGGGTGTACTAAGCCCACACAAAGGGTACAACTCGAGCACAGCTTGGGTGATAGGGGAGGTAGTGCCACTGCACCCTACAGGTCACCTACTATGTTATGCCACACTACCAAGACATAGAATCAAAGCAACTCTGCCTAATACACAGAAACAAACACAGGGAGGCTGCCAAAACAAGGAGACAAAGAAACATGACCCAAATAAAAGAACAGATGCAAACTCCAGAAAAAGAGCTAAATGAAATGGAGACAAGCAATCTATCAGATGCAGGGTTCCAGACACTGGTTATAAGGGTGCTCAAGGAACTTAGTGAGGACTTCAACAGCATAAAAAAGACTCAGAAACGAAGGATACATGAATTGCAATAAAGGACAATTTACAGGGAAACAACAGTAGAGGGGATGGAGCCAAGAATCAAATCAATGATTTGGAACATAAGGAAGCAAAAAACAACCAATCAGAACAAGAAGGAAAAAAATCCAAAAATCAAGGATAGTGTGAGCAGCCTCTGGGACAACTTCGAACGTTCCAACATTCACACCATAGGGGTGCAAGGAGGAGAAGAGAAAGGGCAAGAAATTGGAAATCTATTTGAAAAAATAGTGAAGGAAAACTTCCCTACTTTGGTGAAGGAAACAGACATACAAGTCCACAAATAAACACAGAGACACCCAAACAAGATGAATGCAAAGAGGCCCACTATAAGACACACCATAACCAAAATGCCGAAGGTTAAAGATAAAGCAAGGACCTACAGCCAAGATTGCTCCACCCAGCGAGGATACCATTTAGAATGGAAGGGCACATAAAGGGCTTCCCAAACAAGAAAAACTAAAGGAGCTCATGATCACCAAACTATTACTATATGAAATGTTAAAGAGACTTATTTAAGAAACAGAAGATCAAAACTAGAAACAATAAAATGGCAATAAATACATACCTATGAACAGCTGAATAAATAAATAACAAACTAAGCAAACAAGGAGAAGAGAGACAGAATCATGGATACAGAGAGCATTTTGATGGTTGCCAGATGGGAGGGGATTGTGGGGGAACAAGTGAAGAGATAAGGGGATTCATAAGTGCATATAGGTACTTACAGAATAGCCTTGGGGATATGAAGTACAATATGGGAAATGGAGCAGTCAAAGAATTTCTAAGTATGACCCAGGGACATGAATAATGGTGTGGAGATTGCCTGAGGGAGTGGGGGATGCTTGGTGGAAAGGAGCAAAGAGAGAATAACTGGGACAAGTGTAATGGCATAATTAATAAAATATAATTTTAAAAAAAGGAAAATAAAATAAAATCTATACCAAGCACAACATGCTGTATACTGGTTTTCATTTCCCTAGATTATTTAACTTGCATTAATCTTCTTTCTCCACTTTGATAGTTTGTGGTTTATTATTCATAATACCCTCTGTCTACTATAATGTATCACTGTGTAACCAAGCAGAAAACTACTTCCAGAGAGATTAAAAGCATGGGAAAAATAATTATTATCAGAAGATATGATTTAATATAGTTAACATACTCGCAAGTTTAAAGACTTGCATTGTTTGTTATTGTTCATGTTGTATTAAGTTCTTATCAGCTCAACTAAATGGAAGCTTTTTGAAAATAAAGAGAAATTATTAACTTTCTCTACATTCCCATAAAAACTGGATAAATCATTAGCCACTTAGTCTGATAAATCTTCTGATTAGATAAAGTTCTTTTGAGTAAAAACCTTACTTTATCTTTGAACAACAAAGCAATGCTTTCCAGGCAAGGTACATACCTATCCTTCATAGGGAAATTTTCTCTTACTTAGATATTCCTTCCTATGACAATATCTCCCTCCCACTTTTTTTTTTCTTCCGAAGATATAGTCCCCTATTCAATCTGGGCTGTCACAAATACAGACAGAAAGCACCAGATTTTTTTCTTTCACACCCTACTGCAAACCAAAAGAACAATGTTAGATTGTTCAAGGTCTGTCAGTGGATGCAATCCCTCCCACTCTTTTCTTCCAGTTAAAAAGTATACTATAGTAAGCCACTGTGATCGATGAACCTATGTCACAGTATTTAGCAGATACAGATCAAATGTTTAAAAAAAATGGGACAGCCCTGGCTGAGTAGCTCAGTTGGTTAGAGTGTCATCCCACTACGCCAAGGTTGAGGGTCCTATATCTGGTCAGAGCACACACAAGAAACAACCAATGAGTGCATGAATGAGTGGAACAGAAATCAATGTTTCTCTCTTCTCTCCTCGTACCTCTTTTTTCCTTTCTCCCTTTTTCTCTCTCAAAATCAATAAAGAAAAAAATTTTTTAAACAATAAAATTAAAATCAGAATATAGGACAACATGAATATAATCAGATTTAGAGGAAAAAGAATTTCCAGCATCATCTGTGGACAAATCCTCAAATACACTTACCATAATCAGCAGGTGTATAATTCAGAAGTTCAAATTTCCAGTGTTTATACCCTGAATAATTCTGGTACATGTCAAATATTTCACGGGTAAATTGCTGACAAATATCACCTAAAACAAAATACAAAAATATTCAGTCAGCACTTATTTCCAACAGAACCAGTCTTAATTAGGCCTCTTAGGAAATTGGTAACTCCTTCAAAAGTGAAATGTTTAAAGTTACAGTGTGTCTAATCAAAGTAAAATTTAGATTATTTCATGGATTATTTATAAGAAAATTACTTTACTGACCTCCAGTAGTTCTTCCAGATGTCACCTCTAAAATAACATCATTTTTGTCGTATTTCTCCTTTGGCACTAGATTCTGGATAAGCTAAAAAATGGAAAAACTATAAGCATTAGTATGTATATGTTCCATGGTATATATACTATATATACTATTATTACTTGAACTTAGATAAAAGACCCCCAAATATTAAAAAATATTCAGTAATTAACAAAAATCACATAGCACCCCAGTGAAGTCAACTCCTAAAATGCTTTAATAAGTAGACCTAATTAGACCTAAAATAAGTGATCAATTCATGTTAACAATGAAGTTACTTGTCAGGATGTTCTCCACAATGCTATCAGATTATCTTAATTTTCTAAAATACAGAAATTTAGATCAAAGTCCAATGTCCCATTCAATTTTCTTCAGATTTTGCCTGTTATTAGTTCTGAACAGTAGCTTCTTTCATCTAATGAATGAAGTAAAGCTTTGAGAGTCTTCCTTTTACATGATTTGCATATTCTCTTCTGCCCTAAATGACAGCAAAACACCAGGCTGTGCCCTGACTTCTCAGTAGTTACTTTGCTTAAAGAGTATGTTGAGGAATCTCAAGATGAGGCTCAAATAGTTTCTTAGCAGTGACAGAAAAAGGGGCATCCTAATAAAGTAACCAACTTTCCTCTTAGAAAGAAAAGGGAATTTCATTTGTATTATTACTAAAAGGTCTTTCAAATCAAGCTAAAAGCACGTATATGTCATGATACTCCCTACTGTTGATTTTTGAAATACACACTCTATCTCTGCTAGAAATGGAAGAGATTATTACAGAATATATTAGAGTCAGACATCTTTGATTTGCTGGTTAAATCAGTGACAACAATAACCAGTACCTCTACCTCATCCCTTTCAACTCCTGAAAAAACTCCTCTATTGGATTCCCAGAGCGGGGAAGAATGAAGTCAGGAAGATGGTAAATATGACAGAGGGGAGCATGGTATACAGTTCTGTGATTTCGGACAAATCATCCATTGAGCTGGAAGAAGCTACAACAAATACTTGGGTTAACCAACTGTCTCTACCCTTGTATTCATTCCATTCTATCCAGAATGTAAATTTTCAACCCTTAATTAACGCAGTCACCATGAACCACACCCCCTTTTTAAGACTTAAAAACCCCTAATGTTCCCCATTGGTGAACTAAATTTCTTTATGATCATGTGTTCCTTTGCCTGGCAAGTTAATAGATTCAATTTTAGAATATTGCTGCTAGGGGGTGGGGGAGTGTTTTATTCTTTGATATGTATCACAATCTCTTCAATCTCGTTCTATAGCAAATTACAGCACTAAACCCCACTTAATCACTTACGGTAAGAGAAGACTTAACAAGCTGGTGTTTGGAAGGCACTCTGAGCACCAATGAATAATCTAACAAGAACAGTATTCCTTTATATTAACACTATGTATGAAGATTAGTTTACCTCCTAAAACATACCTCACTGTATAACACGTTGATTTTTTGAGCAATGGTTTGCCTCTCTTCCAGTGCAAGTTCTTGTAACTGCTTTTCATCTTGTTTATTTAGACCTACAAACCAGCAACAGTAATAATGGTAAAAGCTTTTAAATACAGAGAATCTCTTAAGTAGCTACCTAATATCTGACTACTGAGCTTTATTTCAGTTGTGAAGGTAAGGGATTATATAAAGGAAATTAGAATAGTTAAGAGAATATCAATAAACAAGCATTTGTAAAGTATTTCCCCAAAAAAATCCAGTATGAAAAGCAGCATGATCTTGACCCAAAAGCTTGTGACCTGAATGCTTATAAGTAATTATAGAAATTAGTAATTAATCAAACAGGTTTAAAAAGGGACTAATTAAATATAAACCCAACAAACATAAGTTTTGGAGTAAACTGGTGTGGCTACTTCTTGTCTAAAGTTGGCAACTATTACCCAGCACACTGTGAATAATCTAGCATGGCTAAAGCCTACATTTTTGTAGAGTAAAGGTAGCTAGTATCACTATTATTATAGAATAGCAGAACTGTAAACCTAGAAGAGAGTTTAGGAACAATCTAATCCAATCTGATCTTACACATGATACAACTAAAGCTGAAAGAAGTTATTCCAATTCAATTTAGAAAGCATTCAGTAAGCTCCTATTATGTGTGAGAAACTTCCCCAAAATCAATTAACTACAAACTTGAGTGGCATTATGCAAAAAGAGTAAAAAATAACCCTCATTAAATGCGGGTGAGATATTTGTGGTGCCACCCATAGAAGACAGGAAAATATAAGGCTTTGAACACACAGGACTTCACAGGTGTAATTATGACTAGCCTTGACATTGCTTAACATTTCTAAAGCTTAATTAAACAGGACAGAGCAGAGAAGAAAGTTTAGTAACTAAAAGCCAATAGCAAAATCTGGATAAATGTTGAATCCTAGGTTAGTCCATTATGCTTCTTTCAATTTCTGCATATTGTGAAAAATTTTCCTAAAAGAAAAAATATTAAGCCAATAGCAATGTTAAGAAATACTAAAATTAAAAATAAACACCTTTGCCCTGGCTGGTGTAGCTTAGTGGATTAAGCGCGGGCCTGTGAACCAAGAGATCACGGTTCGATTCCCAGTCAGGGCACATGCCTGGGTTGCAGGCCAGTTCCCAGCAGGGAATGCACAGGAAGCAACCATACATTGATATTTCTCTCCCTCTCTCCTTCCCTTCCCCTCTGAAGATAAATAAAATCTTTTAAAAAAATAAATAAATAAATAAAAATAAACACCTTTGATATCATATACAAAATTAACTCAAGTAAATCAGAGACCTAAATGTAAGGGCTAAAAATATAAAACTCTTGGAAGAAAATAAGACACAAATCTTTGTGACCTTAGATTATATAGTAGTTTCTTAGATATTACACTGATAACACAAACAACAAAAGAATAAAAAGGTAAATCAACATCAAAATTTTAAAGTATGTTTCAAAGAACGATCCACAGAGTAAAAGAAAGATTTCTGCAGATCATATACCTGATAAAGAATTTATGTCTAATATATAAAGAGCTCCTACAAATCAATAATAAAAAGACAAATAACTCAATGGGCAAAAGTTCCGAACAGTTATTTATCCAAAGATGATAAGGCACACAAAAAGATGCTCAATATCATTAATGAGGTAGGGAAAATCAAATCAAAGTCACGAGGAGATAGCACTAAACACCCAGTAGGAACAGTAGAATCAAAGGGGAAGATAACAAGGATTGGCAAGGATGTGGAGAAATTAGAACCCTCACACAGGGGTAGAATGAAAATGGTGCAGCCACTTTGGAAAACAAACAGTTCCTCACAAGGTTAAACATGGAGTAATCATACAACTCAGCAATCTATGGTCACACAAAAACTCGTACACAAATGTTCATTGCAGTATTGTTCATAATAATCAAAAAGTGAAAGCAACTCAATATCCATCAAGTGATGAATAAATCAAATGAAATGTGGTATACCTATACCATGAAATATAATTCAGCAATAAAAAAATGACGTATGCACCCTGGCTGGTGTGGCTCAGTGGATTGAGTGCTGGCCTGCAAACCAAAGGGTCGCTGGTTCGATTTGCGGCACATGCCTGGGATGCTGGTCAGATCCCCAGTAGGAGGCATGTGACAGGCAACCACACATTGATGTTTCCCTCTCTCTCCCTTCTCTCTAAAAATAAATAAACAAAATCTTTTAAAAAATACATAAAAAAAAGAAGTATGGATATAGGCTACAACAGAGATGACCTTTAGAGTATTATGCTAAGTTAAAAAAAGCTAGGCACAGCTAGGACTGGGTAGCTCAGTTGGTTAGAATATTGTCCTGATATGCAAGGTGTGGGTTCAATCCCTTGCTCAGGGCACATGCAAGAAGCAACCAATGAATGCATAAATAGTGGAAAAACAGTTTTTTTTTTCTCTCTGCCCCCCCTCTTTTCTTTACAATCAATAAATTTTAAAAACAGCCAGTCACAAAGGACAACATACTATATGATTCCACTTATATAAAATGCCTGAAGTAAGTAAATCTACAGAGACAGAAAGCAGATTAGTGGTTGCCTAGGGCTGGTAGGGAAGGGAGGGATTGGGATGAGATGGCTGGAGGGTGATGAAATATCTACACCATATAAGCCCTTTCATGGGGTAGGGACTGTATTTTTGAGTTCCTGGTATGTAGCACTGTAGGACAGTGCTCAGTAAAGGCCTATGCAAAAAATTAAAGCTTCTGAAAAGGTCAGTAGTCAGTCTCCCAAACCCTAAAAACTTGCTGGCAAGAACCACAAGGAGTTGTTTCTCAGCTACTAAAGAACAACTACTAAAATACTTCAAATATCCAGGGCACAGAGTCCTGTCTTTTCCAAGTGTAGAGCTTATTACTTGTAGGCTTTTTAACTGAGTTCAATAAAAGTTTAACTTAGAAAATCAATCCTGTACTTGAACACACACATATCTTTTACTTACTTTTACACATTGATTCTAATTCTTCAATTGCTTGTTCAGCGTTCTGAATCTCTTGGTAAATGGTTGCAAGTGGTGCCAACTCAGCATGTCTTTGATTCAAGGACCTTTGGTCCCCTTGATTCACAGAGACATGCTGCAAACACTGATCAAGTGTTTGGTACTCTTTATTCAGGTCCTCCATGTATTTCTGTAGTGCTTTATGCTTCCAGAGCATCCTGGTGTCTTGATGACAGTATCTCTTAGAGCAATTCTTATTTAACAGGTGGAGAATGTGATTCCAATTTTGTCTAAAACCCCACAGCCGTGTATCAAGATGTATCCGTGTAAACTGATGAAAAAGGGGGTGGATGTGGCATTGGCAGTGACCATAAAGGGACAGATGTCTAAAAAGCCAAACATAGAGGTGACGATTCATCTCAGCATCTGAAATATAATAAATAAACATATTCTGGAAAAAAATCAACTCTACAGATATAATAAAGCTGGAAGGAGCCTTAAGAAATCTTGCTCAGTTCACTGTCTCAGCAAGCTCCAAACTTGGTCTCCAAATTCCATAACTCACAAAAAGAAAACAATCTTCCAACTTCTGAAAAGAATGTGTTAAAATAAAAGAAGAAAGCACTGCTTTTTACCCACTCAACAAACATAATTAACTAAGAGAAATGAGTAGGAGTGCAACCAATAAATATATCAATAGACTGGGTTAAATCAGCTCTTTTCTAGAAAGTATCCAGAATCTAGAATTGAGAGTGTAAACATGGACTTGAAAAGTATAAAATAATCATGCAAACTTTAGCTGGTTCCTATATTCATAGATTTCTAAAGTATGATGTAAATAATAACTATTTTCTTGTTTAATTTTAACTTTAGGTATCCAAATGTCCATGGAAGCCAAGTAACTTTATCATGATTATTCACCTCAGCCAGGGAGACAGAACTGATTGTAGATCTCAGGTTCCCTATTCAGAGCTCAGGGTTCTTTTCCTTCCTTTCTTTTTAAAAAAATCCTCACCCAAAGACATGCTTATTAATTTTAGAGTGAGAAGACGGGGTGTGGGGGAAGGAGAGAGAGAGAAACATTGATCGGATGCCTCTTGTAAGTGCCCCAACTGGGGAGCAAACCCACAACCTAAGCATGTGCTATGACCAGGAATCGAACCCATGACCTTTCAGTTTATGGGACACGGGACACCACCAAATGAACTGAGCTACACTGACCAGGGCCAGAGCTCAGTGCTTTTTATTTTCAATCCCACAATCACTCTTCAAAGATACCTCCCTTTTAGCTGAAATCCTAAATGAAGAAAACTTCAAATATTAATAAACGAAGAAAGCAGAAGGTCTGAGCTTCTAGTCAAGATGGCAGAGGCACAGGCAGACATGGCTCACCTCTTGATGCAACCACATCAAAATTACAACTAAAATACAGAACCACCACCACTCAGGAATGTCAGAAATCAAGGTGAATGAAACCTGACAACTACAGAATTAAAGAAACCACATCCATTCAGACTGGTAGGAGGGGCACAGATACAGAATGGGCTGGCCCCACATCCACATGGATAAATATTTGGGAAAGATATCTTAGGAGTGAGGAGTCCCAGACCCACACTAGGCCCCCCCAGTCCAGGATTCCAGTGCCAGGAAGATTAAGTTCCCACAACTTCTGGATGCGAAAACCAGTGAGGATTGAGTTGGGGAAGGAGATGGCTGGAGCCGTACATAAGCGGTTCCTCTTGGGAAACCCACACATGCATTTACCTACTCAGACTTGCTCCCTCTGAGCTCCAGCAACAGGGTGGGAGCTTGAAGGGCACCAGTGGTATACGGGGAGAGACTGAAGTGTCTGGCATTGGGGCAAGCAGAGACCCATTGTCCCTTGGCTGAGCTCTCCCCCGCCACAGAACCTGTAGGTTGGTGCCATATCTTGAGACTCCATGAACCCAGCTAACTGTGTGACCCACCTTGGAGATCCACAGAGGGTCTACCTCACTCAACTTATGGGCCCACCCAAGCTGCTTTTCCATAACAATGGCTGGTCTTGGCTCCTAAATCCTATCAAACCCTTGAGCAACAGCTCGCTTTAGTGAGCCCTAAGGCAGGCTGATTACAGATATAGCTTGGCTTCACCTGAGAATCTCCAAGCCCAGCACAAGTAGCAGCCATCGGAGATTGCTTTACAGCTCAGGCAGGGTGCCCTGGGGCAAAACACAGGTTGGGGCTGACCTTGGCCTGCACCATCCTGGAAACCCCAGGGACCACAAAGGAGCACCACTGTGCTGCCCCTGTACAGCTGATCCTCCATGGAGGGCGGAGGCTGGTAGTCAGTGGTCATAGCCAGACTTTGCAGCTGACTGGCCTTGGTAAATCCTTCCCACTGATCTGCCAGCAGCAATCAAGGCTCAACTACAAGAGGAGGATGTACTCAGCACACACAAACTGCACACCTGGAGTACCCAGCTTGGATGATAGGGAGGCCGTTGAACCCTACTTGAAACCTACTACATTAGGCCACACTACCAAGACACAGAGTCAAAGCAGCTCTACCTAATACACAGAAACAAATACAGGGAGGCTGCCAAAACAAGGAGACAAAGAAATATGGCCCAAATGAAAGAACAGATCAAAACTCCAGAAAAAAAGCTAAATGAAATGGAGGTAAGCAATCTATCACGCAGAGTTCCAAACAATGTTTATAAGGATGCTCAAGGAACTTAGTAAGGACCTCAACAGCATAAAAAAGACCCATTCAGAAATGTAGGATACACTAATTGAAATAAAAAACAATTTACAGGGAAACAATAGTAGAATGAAGTCAAGAATCAAATTAATGATTTGGAACATAAGGAAGCAAAAACAACCATGCAGAAGAAGAAAAAGCAACCCCCCAAAATGAGGATAGTATAAACAGTCTCTGGGTCAACATTCACCTCACAGGGGTGCCACAAGGAAAAAAGAAAGAGCAAGAAATTAGAAATCTACCTGAAAAAATAGTGAAAGAAAATTTCCCTGATTTGGTGAAGGAAATAGACATGCAAGTCCAGGAAGTACAGAGAGTCCCAATTTTGACGGATGCAAAGAGGCCCACTCCAAGACACATCATTATTAAAAGGCCAAAGTTAAAGATAAAGAGAGAACTCTTAAAAGCAAGAGAGAAGTTAGTTACCAGATGGGAGTGGGGTGGGAGAGAATGGGTGAAGAAGAGATGAGGGGATTAAGAAGTACAAATAGGTATTTACAGAATAGCCATGGGGATATAAAATACAGTATAGGAAATGGAGTAGCCAAAGAACTTATTATACAAATCATCGATGGACATGAACCACATGAGGGATTGTGTGAGGGAGTAGTGAGCACAGGGTGGAGGACAGCAAAGGCGGGAAAATAAGGACAACTGTAATAGCATAATCACTAAAATATAATTTAAGAAAAGGAAAGTGGAAGGTATGGTAATAAAGGGCAATGGTGATAATTACAGTTGACCCATGAACTACACAGGTCCACCTCCACTTTGAATTTTTCAAATAAATATGTAATAGCCCTCTGTGTCCCCTGATCTCACATCTATAGAGTAAACCAACTGCAGCTGAAAGCAGTATTTTCAATCAATTCTTGGGAATCTGTGAAGGCAAATGGCCAACTACATGCATTGTTCTATGCCATTTTATATCAATGACTGAGCATCTGGGATGTTGGTATTTGTGGGGGTCCTAGAAGTAATCTAACAAGTGTAATCAGGATGACTAAGTTTTTGGGGAGTTAAAAGTTATATGCAAATTTTTTGACCAGGAGGGTTGTTGCCCCTAACCCCTGCATTGGTCAAGCATCAACTTGTTTTCAAAATTTTTCCATATTATATGATATAAATGTGAAAAAGGTACGGAACATTCTTAAAAAGAAAACTAAAAGGTAAATATATCAAAATGTTAAGATGATTCCTAGTTTTGGAATTATGGATACCACTTGTTTGCTTTCTATTTTTTATACTTTTTAGTGTTTTCCAAGTCTTCTATACTTATAGCATGTATTACTTTTACAATCAAGAAAAAAAGTCACTTAAAAAATTACAGGTTAGGTGAAACTGGCTGTGTACAGTAATTATTTGTCCTCTCCTCTAACAGATAATCAAGAGCTAACAAAAGTACACTGTAGTTTCATTAAGAAGGTTCTAAGAATAACATTTTGCCCCGAAAATTCTGTGGTTCAAAGTTGAAATAAGTCAAAATGTACCAAAATCAACCTTTATAGCCTCTGGTGTTCCTATGCTAGGAGATGCATATTAGCTCATTTGATCAATCTAAGTCTACTAACTATATCATTATATTATCACCTTGGAAATAAAACATTGAGAATTGTCTCTAAAATATTCAAAGTTTGCAGGGTTCTACTAATGAACTTTAATGTACTGAATCACATGCAGAAAAGGACTGTGGAAGAATACATCTATGCCTAGTAACTACAAATGTTGCAGTTCTCCAGCAGAAGTTTCTGTGTCTTTACATCGAGTCTCAAGCACATCAGAGGTGTGTCCATTTGCAAAGGGACAGAATAAAAGTATGGTAAACATTTTTGTTAGCACACTGCTAGCTAAAATTTCCATTTTCCGAACAGTAGTAGAATGAGTAATTCTCAAGGTCATGAACCTCAACTGTTAAGGGGGAAAAAACCCCAGACGTTTACTCTCTAGGACTATATCTGAGAACAGCAAGTTTTCTCCACCACCCACCAGTTAACAGGATTACTCTGATAACTCTTACAACAATTCTCAGCGTCGGTATAACAGACCTGACGTTAACCCTGGGCGAGAGCAGCACGTGTAAGCCATAACGTGTGATTCGGTATAGGGAGCAATCCCATAAGGAAGGAACATGAAAAACTGGAGAAAGAAAAAGACTTTTTAGGATCATAAAAGGGAAACGACTTGTGAGTACCTACAATGAAAAAGAAGTCAACTCTCCTTACTCAGGCCAAACCTTCTCCAACTCGCTACAGTCCATCCGGAGAGGCACCGGATCACTTTCACTTCCTGCATCACTTCTTCCGGGTTAGCCCCTGATTCCACCTCCGCCTTGACACTTCTCTAGAGTAGTACTGGGCGTGCTTTAGGAACGATGAGGTAACGGAGGAAACAAAAGAGGAAAATAACAGCGAGAAAGAAAAAAAAATAATAACAAAGCGAGAAAAGTTCCCCTGAAGAGACCACGAGGCGTGCTCACCCAGAACAGAAGCCCAAGGCGTGGGTTGCGTTTCGAGGGGCGCCGGAGGGGGCGTGGAGGGGCGGGAGTGCAAGGCAGTGGGCTGGGAGGGCAGAATGTTCCGGAACTCCCAGTAGCGTCCGCCCAAGAATCCTGGGTGTTGTAGTTTATTTCCTGACAGGCGCCCTGCTTCCGTCCTCTGGGCCCAAGGTGGAGGTTTTGTTTTCAGGTTCAGACAAACCCATGAGAGATTTTCTACAGTTTATTTCTAATTTTTTCCCCTAAATGTCAGAGTTCTTGGTCGGACTTGAAAACACTTTAAAACAAGTCCTTGGCAACTTCCAAAGTATTCTTGGTGACCTTGCTGTCCCTCTGGCCAAAATCTTGGGACCAGAAGTGTATATAATCTACAGTTTTTATGAAGCGATCAAGATTTACAATATATTGATGTAGAGTTACAAGAATTTCCTTATATGTGGAACCAGTGAAGTAGTGATTCCTTAATTTCTTTAATGAGGATCCCCCTTTTCAGCATTCAAAAATTTAGGGGATTCTGAATGTTAATAGCTGTACTTTCAGCTTCCGTTGCCTGAAAAAATACCTAATGACTAAATGAGTGTATTTTACCTCATATTACCTTACTTTATATTATCTTACTTACCTGAGTTGCGCCACATACCCAATGGGGAGGCGCATGAGAGGCAACCAATCAATGTTTCTGACACTCTCTTTCTCCCTCTCTAAAAATAAATAAGTAAAATCTCTTTTTATAATTTTTAAAAGATTTTATTTATTTATTTTTACAGAGGGGAAGGGAGGGAGAAAGAGAGGGAGAGAAACATAAACATGTGGTTGCCTCTCATGTGCCCCTTACTGGGGACCTTGCCTGAAACCCATGCATGTGCCCTGACTGGGAATCGAACATGCAACCCTTTGGTTCACAGGCCAGCACTCAATCCACTGAGCCACACCAGCCAGGGTGGTTAAATAAAACCTTTTTAACAAAAAGAAAGAAAATACTCATTCAGAAAATATTGAACACCAGTTATGTGCTCCTTACTGTTCTAGACATGAGAATTTAGCAATGAGTAGAAAAGACAAAAATCTTTGTCCACATGGCACTCGTTCCAATAGGAAACAAATTCCAAAAGACCGTACAAGTCATTCTCCTAAATTACACATAATCCTTTATTTCTTTATTTTGATGTGTGTAGATATACCCACTATTGTATGTAAAGCTTTATTCTCCTTATTGCTATGGACTGAACTGTGACCCGCCCCCCACCTCCAAATTCAATATATTGAAGCTAACTTCATTGTGACTGTACTGGATATAGGGCTTTTAAGGAGGTGACTGAGGTTAAATGAGGTCATAAAGGTGGACCCCTGATCTGATAGGATTAATACCCTTATAAGAAGAGACACCAAACAGCTTTTTTGGTCAGTCTCTGTCCTCTCCCCGACCCCTGCCAAACACAAAGAGGTCATGTAAGCACACAGCAAGATGGCAACTAACTACAGACCAAGAGAAGAGGCTTCAGAATGAAACATACCTTGCCAGCCCTGGCTGGTGTAGCTCAGTGGATTGAGTGCTGCTGTGAATCAAAAGGTCGCTGGTTCAATTCCCTGTCAGGGCACATGCCTGGGTTGTGGGCAGGTCCCAATTTGGGGGTGTGCAAGAGGCAACTGATTGATGTTTCTGTCACACATCAGTGTTTCCCTCTCTTTCTCCTTCCTTTCTCCTCTCTGAAAATAAATAAATAAAATCTTAAAAAAAAAAAAATACATTGCCAGCACCGTGATCTGGGATTTTCTAGCCTCCCAAACTATGAGAAATAAATTTCTGTTGTTTGAGCTACCCAATATATGATATTTTGTTATGGCAGCCCAAGCAAACTAAAACACATATAAAAATTTATTGAGATAATGAAACTTTATGAATTTTATGTTATTCCTTAATTTTAAAAAATCCCTTAAGACATTTATGTTTGCTACTATAAATACTGCTTCCTCCTCCATGTTTTAAGAAAGAAACTTTCTTAAAAAGTTTCCTTTATTTATTAATATGCAAAGATAGCTACAATATATTAAGTGAAAGAGGATGTTAAAAAACTCAGCAAACTATTCCATTTTAAAAGCCATATGTAATGCATATATATTTAAAAGTCTGGTTGAATTATAGGTAATATTTATTTTTCTTCTTATAGTATTCTGGATTTCCTGAAGTTTTGTAATGAGTATTATTGTGAACAAGAAAGCTATAAATGAAAATTTATTCTTTAATGTTTGAAAAAGACTTATGAAAGTTATTCTTATTGAATCATTTTATGAAGTTAAATAACTTCTTCTAGCTCTTTTTGCCTCATCTACTGCAAGGATGAAGACCACCCTCAGCAATCAGACGGTCAACATTCCAGGAAATGTTGACGTCACTCTGAAGGGATGCACAGTTATTGTGAAGGGCTCCAGAGGCACCCTTCAGGACTTCAATTACATCAAGGTAGAATTGAGTCTCCTGGGAAAGAAAAAGAAGAGGCCCTGGGATGACAAATGGTGGGGAAATAGAAAGGAACTGGTTGCTATTCAAACTATCTGCAGTCATGCACAGAACATGATCAATGGTGTTACACTGGGCTTCCGTTACGAGATGAGGCCTGTGAACGCTCACTTCCCCATCAATGTTGTTCTTAAGGAGATTGGTTCCCTTGTTGAAATCAGAAATTTCCTGAGTGAAAAAATACATCGGCAGGGTTTGGATGAGGCCAGGCATTGCTTGTTCAGTGTCTCAAGCCCAGAAAGATCAGTTGATTCTTGAAGGAAATGACAATGAACTTGTATCAAATTGAGCTGCTTTGATTCAACAAGCCACAGCAGTTAAAAACAGGATAGCAGGAAAATTTTGGATGTTATCTATGTTTCTAAAAGAGAAACAGTGCAGCAGGCTGATAAATAAGATCTAAGTTGTCCAGCTATAGAAACATTAAGATGCTGACTGATTCCTCATATATATCTTTATTTTTTATCCTCACCCAAGGGCATGCTTATTGATTTTGGAGGGGAAGGGAGGGAGAAAGAAGGAAAAGAAACATTGACAGGAGAGGGAAACATTGATTTGTTGCCTTTCATACATGCTCCCACCGGGGACTTAACATGCAACCTAGGCATGTGCCCTCACCGGGAATTGAACTTTTGACCTTTCGTTTGCAGGACAACACCTCATCAACAGAGCCACACTGGCCAGGAATATTTGTGATATTTTAAAGATGCAATAAAAGCCATGTATTGATTTAGGACTTTTTTCTTAAACTGAAAGGAAAAGAAAAACTTCTAAAGAGTCTTTTATATTACAGGATAAATTATTTGAATAAATAATTTAAATTTTGATTTAATAAAAATAGAATTTGATTAAGTTACAAACAAGAGCTACAATGTCTGAAATATTTCTCACAGTAAAGTTGACTATAGTTTTTTTTTTTGCTGTTGTTGAATGAATTTGTGATGGGCACTGACAATTTGGTATCCTTTTGAGAAACTAAATAACCTCTGTCCCCCGCTTCCAAAAGGAAGCAATCTAAAACAACAATAGGTGGGGCTGTGTTTCAGATCCATTTAAAGCAAACTCAGCCCCAAAACCAAAAAGGTAGAGAATAGGGATTTTAACAAATTTTCCCTCTCAAGGACCTCCAGATCATTTTAAAGATTCCAAGGACACTCGGGTTTGCAGTAATAACATGGTTGATTTGTATCCTTCTGCAGGGATTTCATATCAATAAAGTGTCCACCTCGGGCTGTAGAGCAGCAATTTTCAACCTTTGTCATGTCATGGCACACATAACTTAATTACTAAAATTCTGCATGCACCAAAAAAATTATCATTCACACTGGACAGCTATTGTGTTGGCTGTTGTCGTTTTCTTATTTGACAGTGTAAGGGAGAAGAGGCCAGCATCCCTGATTAAATAGTCAGGTGCTGCTCATTTTAAAAATGTTTACGGCATACCGTTTGAAAATTGCTGTTGGAGCATGTTCTCGCTCCAGGGAGCATGCCAATGACTTTCTTCCCTCAAAGGCAAGCATTTCCTAAACTTTAAGGGTCTCCACAAGATTTGGAACCAGGGGAGCAATGGGCAGCTGTAGCTCCTCTCAGGCTAAGCTCCGGAACCTGTCTCCAAGGCCCACTTTTCTTGGACTTACCAGTGACCCAAAGCTGCCCTGCCTATGATCATTTTTTTCCCTACAACATCACCAGAGAGCCAAAACAACTTTGCCTAGGCTCTCTCCTGTTGCTTCTTCTATCCTAAGCCCTTCCTTGTTTCACTGTCCCCAGCTTTAATAAATGTCCTCTCAAAATTAAAAAAAATAGCTACTATAAAGAATTTTTATAAAGTTTTTTATTTTTTATTATTTTTAATATATATTTTATTGATTATGCTATTATAGTTGTCCTATTATTCCCCCTTCATTCCCCTCCACCCTGAACACCCTCTCCCACCCACATTCCCCCCCTTTAGTTCATGTCCATGTGTCATAAGTTCTTTAGCTTCCATATTTCCCCTACTATTCTTGCCCTCCCCCTGTCTATTTTCTACCTACCATCTGTGCTACTTATTCTCTGTACCTTTCCCTGCTCTCTCCTCCTCCCACTCCCCTGTTGCTAACCCTCCATGTGATCTCCATTTCTGTGGTTCTGTTCCTGTTCTAGTTGTTTGCTTAGTTTCTTCTTGTTTTTGTTTCAGGAGTGGTTGTTAATAATTGTGAGTTT
>CM052548.1:38578320-38601204 GCA_028533065.1 Trachops cirrhosus
TTCATAATTTGTTCAAATATCTTTTCCACTTGTTTTTCCTCTTCTCCTTCTGGTACCCCTATAATTTGGATGTTGGAATGTTTAAAGGTGTCCCGGAGGTTCCTAGGCCTCTCCTCATTTTTTTGAATTCTTATTTCTTCATTCTTTTCTGGTTGTATATTTTTTTTCTTCCTTCCGGTCCACTCCAATGATGTGAGACCCATCTTTCATTCCATCACCATTGGTTTCCTGTGCATTTTTCTTCATTAAACTTATTGTAGCCTGCATTTTTTCATCTAATTTGTGACCAAAATCAACCAATTCTGTGAGCTTCCTGATCACCAGTGCTTTGAACTGTGCATCTGCTAGGTTGGCTATCTCTTGGTCTCTTAAAAGGATGGGTTCTGGGGCTTTCAGTTCTTCTGTTTAAGCCATCTTTTTGCTTTTGTTTTTGTTTTTGTTTTCCTTGTTGTTGTTTTTTTGGTCTTGTCGAGTTCCTGTAGTGAGGGGCGGGACCTTAGGTGTTCACCAGGGCGGGGCACCCCAGTGGCTGGGTTGTGATGCTGTATGTGGGGGCGGGGTCTGAGAAGGAACAATGGCGCTTGCTCTGGTCCCTGTAGGACCTTAGACCCTTCCGCCGCTTTCCGAAAGCCAACTGGGCCCCTCTGGCACCAATTCCAGTGTGGGTGGGCCTGCACACCCCGAGGGACCTTCCTTTTCAGTCAGTGACCCAAAGCTCTATTTCCCGGTGCTGGGGACCCTGAGCTGCATGTAAGGAGCGAGGAAAACATAGACCATGAGAAAATAGGAACCTAGCTGAAGGGCAAAAGGAACTGGTTAGATCCCAGGGCACAGTAGGTTACTAAACAGACATTTTGCTCTCCTGCCTTGTGCAAGAACAAAGGATCGTAAAACAGATGTAATTTAACACGTTTGGTTTGAAATTTTACAACCGGTGAGCCAATGCCTAACCCTGTTCCCGTGTATGAGATTTGTAAGCAAATAGTTAACTGCCACGTCTGCTTCTGTATAAACGCTTGCTTGCACACCCCTATATAAGGACGTAGCTGAAAGCGCTCGGGGGGACTCTCATTTGCAGCTCTTATGAGCACTGTGTCTCCGGACACATTTTGGAGAGTCTGCCCCCTGCGCAGGTTAAAAGAAACCTTGGCCAATAAAGTAGCATCTTTGAAAACCCGAAAAGTCTCCGGCATTCATTCTCGCGGTTGCTGAATATAACACTGCACACAGTGCCTTGCTTCACAATGGCCGCCTTGCTGGGTCTGCTGGTCGCCACCCCCTGGCCAGGGTCCACCAGCCACTGCCGCTTGTGTGCCCAGGGTCTGTCTGCTGCGGACTTGCGCGTTGCCCCAGTTGCTCTGTGCTCCACTCCGCGTCCCTCGCCCGGCCGACTCTGCCCCTCCTACCAGTCTCGATGAATGCGTCCATTTTTAAATCCTTGGGTGTCCAACTTCCATACCCTTCAATTCTCTGTCAGCTCTGGTTGTTATTTTGTTTCTATATTGTTGTTGTCCCTATCTTGGTTGTGCGAGGAGGCACAGTGCGTCTACCTATGCCTCCATCTTGGCCGGAAGTCCTATAAAGTTTATTTGAGTCCAACTGATGACATATGCTGGGTAGTGAGATCTCAAATGCTCCCAAGAATACAGTTTTGCAGTTTCTTTTATGCATTTGAAATTAAGGAGGGAAGTGCATGAAGATGGGGACTAAATTACACGTTAGTTAACAAGATTATGTGTTGTCTTGAGGAGATATTTCAAAGGTGTGTTAACCGAGGTGCACAGAAACAATGGACAGGGCTTACTATAGGCAACCCCCCCGCCCCACCTCCTTACCAAAGAAGTTATATGCCTGTGGTGTGACTACCTTCCCAGTTAGGACTTTATGATCGTATCACCCTGAGAAGTTACTTCCCAGTCACCTTCCCCGCTTTTTTTTGTCCACAGGGCTTTTCCCTGAGAGAAGCAGAGCATCAGGACTTCCTCAGCTCCAGGTAATTTTGGGGAGGAACCAGACAAGAGTGGGTGTAAAGACTGTTCTAGGCTAAGCTGAAACCTTTGGGAAATTTTCAGAGGCACTGAAAGCAACGTAAAGTCCTGCACGCAGGCCATAGCACTCAGGGGATATAGCTCATAGCACATTGTGAAGATGCACTTGGCTTTCTGGTTCCCCGGAGTTTAGGCTCTTGACCATATCTTGAGGTATCCTGCAACAATGGAAAATTTTAACAGTGGGAAATCGTAACCCAACCAACCATTCTTTTGACATTGTTTTGTAAGTGCTGATTCTGACTAATATGGACAACATGTTTGTGTAAGAATCCTAGGAACTAATTTCAAAAGACCTTCACACATTCCAGCTCTGGGAGATTTGCTGACCAACCGTGGAGCCAGGATGACTAAACCAGGGTGATGCCCACTGGACAATCACTTGCCTTATTGGAATGGACTATGTTCGTCTGCATGTAGAAAACTTTGCAACACACACTCTCTCCCTTGATCTCTTTGTTCTGTTGCCCTCTCCCTCCTTCTAAAAACCTCTGCCTCCGCTGAGGAGTGGAATTAGGCTTTGTGACATGAGTCCCAAATCTTCCAGGTGCCCAGCATCTGCAAATAAACCACTTTCTTTTACATCAACACCTGCTTCTTGAGTATTGAGTTTCATAGAGGCAAGTTGCTGGATTTGCATTTGGTTAGAATCTCACAATGTGAAGATTAGCAATAACTTGGGATTTTCATCAGGTTTATTTTACTATAGAAAAAAATGAAATTGGGAATTATTTAGCAATTTAATACAAAATTCAAGGTAACACTAAGGTGGAAAGGAAGTAGCAAACCAAAGATTATTTTCTTGATATTATTATTATTTTTCCTGAGACAAGCAGAATACAAAGGATAAAAAGGCAGCATTTCTTTTATACTTATACTTGTTCTCAAACGTTTTTCTTAGCTTAAAAAAAGACATGAAATGCGCCACCTGCTGGCATTATTGAACCAATTTTCTGTCAAGATGTTTAAGAGGGCTTAAAAAGGTCAACCTACTACCTTCTTTACTTAAAAAAAAAAAGTTCAAAGAATAATCTTGGTATCTCCTTCTAAACTAGTATTAGCCTTGCTTCAAGTCTGGTTTGTTAACAAGATCATTTAGTACTGTCTCTTACAACTTCTTGGTAATTTCATCTCTTCCATCATCCTAAATTTCTTTTTCATTATTACCCTGAATAATCTTAAATCATTTACTTTGTTTTATTTATTTTTAAATATATTTTATTGATTATGCTATTACAGTTATCCCATTTTCCCCCCTTCACTCCCCTCTGCCCTTCACAACCCCTCCAACCCACATTCCCCCTCTTTAGTTCATGTTCATGAGTCATACATGTAAGTTCTTTGGCTTCTACATTTCCTATACTATTCTTACCCTCCCCCTGTCTATTTTCTACCTACCATTTATGCTACTTATTTTCCATACCTTTTCCCCCCTCTTTCTGTCCCTCTCCCCTGTTG
The DNA here is from genome assembly GCA_028533065.1 of Trachops cirrhosus. Classification (NCBI taxonomy): domain Eukaryota; kingdom Metazoa; phylum Chordata; class Mammalia; order Chiroptera; family Phyllostomidae; genus Trachops; species Trachops cirrhosus. The sequence goes on from CM052548.1 coordinate 38,581,827, forward strand.
ATAACCCTCCATGTGATCTCCATTTCTGTGGTTCTGTTCCTGTTCTAGTTGTTTGCTTAGTTTGCTTTTGTTTTGTTTTAGGTGCGGTTGTTAATAATTGTGAGTTTGCTGTCATTTTACTATACATGTTTTTTATCTTCTTTTTCTTAGATAAGTCCCTTTAACATTTCATGTAACAAGGGCTTAGTGATGAAGAACTCCTTTCACTTGACCTTATCTGAGAAGCATTTTATCTGCCCTTCCATTCTAAATGAAAGCTTTGCTGGATAGAGCAATCTTGGATGTAGGTCCTTGCCTTTCATGACTTTGAATACTTCTTTCTAGCCCCTTCTTGGCTGTAAGGTCTTTTTTGAGAAATCAGCTGACATTCTGATGGGAACTCCTTTGCAGGTAACTGTCTCCTATTCTCTTGCTGCTTCTAAGATTCTCTCCTTATTTTTAATCTTGGGTAATGTAATGATGATGTGCCTTGGTGTGTTCCTCCTTGGGTCCAACTTCTTTGGGACTCTCTGAGCTTCCTGGACTTCCTGGAAGTCTATTTCCTTTGCCAGATTGGAGAAGTTTTCCTTCAGTATTTGTTCAAATAAGTTTTCAATTTGTTGCTCTTCCTCTTCTCCTTCTGGTACCCCTATAATTTGGATGTTGGAACGTTTAAAGGTGTTTTGGAGGTTCCTAAACCTCATTTTTTTGAATTCTTGTTTCATTCTTTTCTGGTTGGATATTTCTTTCTTCTTTCTGGTCCACACCATTGATTTAAGTCCCAGTTTCCTTCCCATCACTGTTGGTTCCCTGTACATTTTCCTTTATTTCAGTTAGCATAGCCTTCATTTTTTCATCAAATTTGCAACCAAATTCAATCAATTCTGTGAGTATCCTGATTACCAGTGTTTTAAATTGTGCATCTAATAGGTTGGCTATCTCTTCGCCGCTTAGTTGTATTTCTTCTGAAGCTTTGATCTGTTCTTTCATTTTGGCCATTTTTTTTTTTTTGGGTCTGGACACACCTGTTACATAGTAAGGGGTGGAGCCCTAGGTGTTCACCAGGGTGGGGTAAGCCACCGTCGCTCCGTTTTGAAGCTGTGAGTTGGGAAGGGGTCCAAGAGGGAACAATGGCACTTGCTTTGCTCTCTGCCAGATTTCAGTCACTTCCCCCAATACCCACAATCAAAATGGGCCCTTCTGGTGCTGATTCCCGGGTGGGTGGGTTTGTGAATGTTCTAGGACCCTGTGGGTCTCTCCAGTGAACTCTCCTGTAAGGCTGGGAGTGTCGCCTGCTGACGCTTCAACCCCCACAGGTGTTTTCAATCAGAGGTTTGAGGCTTTATTTCCCCACTGGAACCCTGGATTGTGTGGTATGTTCCTCCAGGTTCATCTGCGCGCGAATGTGGGACCACCTGCTCCACCAGTCGTGGCCTCGCCAGATCTGCCAGCTACTGCCTTGCCCGCCCCACTCCACAATCCACCACCTTGCTGGGTCCGCCAGTCGCTGCCTTGCTTATTCCCATCCTCCAGCCACCACCTTGCAGCGAGTCCTCTCTGCCCCGCTGCCCGTCTCTGCCCCTCCTACCGATCCGGATGAATGGTTTTTCTTTAACTCCTTGGTTGTCGGACTTCCATACAGTTCCATTTTCTGTCAGTTCTGGTTGTTTTTTGTTTTTAAATTGTTGTTGTCCTTCTTTTGGTTGTGCAAGGAGGCACAGTGTGTCTACCTATGCCTCCATCTTGGCTGGAAGTCCCAAATCATTTACTTGGGTTTTAAATTGTACATTTTGAAAACTTTATTTCAATAATTTTATTTTCTATCTTTTTCTCCTTCAAATGTCCTTCACAAGTAGTTTTCAAATAACCATTGAGCATTAAAGTTTAAAATTTTTTTTCTTTTATAAAGTGTTTTCCAATTTAGATCTAAAGTGGTCTAAATTGAGGAATACAATGTAATCCATACTGTGTATATGTGTGTGTATCTATATGAGGGGTGACCCAAAAACCCCCCAGAATTTATTTATAAAAAATTGTGTATTTATTCTTACATATTTAAACTTCAGCCACCTCCAAAGTATGCTCCATTGGATGCAATACACTTACGAAGACTTTTTTTCCATTGCTCAAAACAGTTTTTGAACTCATTGATTTTGATGCCTTTTTGTGCTTCTACCATTTTTTTGTTTCACCTCTTCCACATTGGCAGACTATTTCCCTTTGAGGACTTTTTTCATTGGGGAAACACACACACACAAACAAACAAAAAGATCTCTCTGGCAGAGATCAGGTGAATAGGGAGGGTGGAGCATGTAGGTCAGGACTATTTTCGGTCAAAAACTGCTTAACACTCAGTGCAGTGTGGGCAGGTACACTTGTAAATCAGCCATCATGAAATGGGCAAACGTGCTAAAAGAGTCTTCAAAAAAACTTCACTGCAGCCAAACCCAGCATCTCATAAGAATGACAGCTAGTACACTGATAGAGATGGGTTCCTAGAACTCTCACTTCTACCATCTCAAACAAGGCTAGAGGAGAAAAAAAATTAAATAAGCTGCAACCTGGCTCTAATTACAGACTATTTAATGCAATTATCCATCAATTATGCTGTAGTCTCCTAACCATGTACAATATCCAAAACATGTATAAATAAGTTTGTGTACCTAATATTTACATATTTCTTTTTAAAACATTCATTTTTACAGAGAGGGGGAGGAGGGGTAAAGAGAGGGAGAGAAAAATTCACGTGAGAAACATCAATCCATTGCCTCTCACACACTCCCAACCAGGAATGGAACCTGCAACCCAGGCATGTACCCTGGCGGGAATCAAACCAGCAATCTTTTGCTTTGCGGGACAATGTGTAACCGACTGAGCCACACTGGTCAGAGCTACATTCTTTAATATTAAACCTACATTGTATGTATGACTATTATTGTCAACTATGCATATCCATATCTTTCTAGACTCACATATGGTATGTCACTATTTTACCTTTTCCTGCTTTGTTTTTGTTTTGGGATATTCTACCTTCTATGCATGATAGAAAGTGTCCCAGAGTTGGAAGATCCTGGGTTTGAATCTTGTTTCCATATTATGTGTCTTGTGTAAAGGGGAAGCATCTGACGAGAAAGGGTGGGTAGACTTGGGGAATCAGTGACCCCATAAAACCACCATAATTCTCACTGACAGTATTAGGTGTTCTAAACTGCTGGGAGTACTCTTTTACTGAGACATTTCAAACGTCCTTTTACATCAGCTCATGTCAAGCTCTGCCCAACGACCTCACATACGTGGTGAATACCTTGTTGGTCTCCACAACTTCGTCCTACATCAAGCATTTACTTTGAGTTCGAGCACTGTTTTAAGTTCGAGTGGAGAGAATCTAAAGTCTAACTCCGATATAACTAACACTATCTTCGGCCACGACACTAACAATGAGCGTACAACAGAGGCGATTTATGAGGGGCTAGGTGCATGAATTCCTCTCGGCGTCAAGGTTCTTAAGACAAGAGCGACCATCTGACAACTCCTTGCCCGCAACACTGCCCTCCCTACCTGACTAGCTCCCCGCAGGCCCTAGCAGCCCGGAGCCTCGCGCAAGCGCACGTCGCCCAGCTTGAGGCGGGGCGGGCCCTGGCTGCCATCTTGCAGTGCGCTGGAGCAACCGCTGCTTGCCCCAAGCTAGGGCTGGAGCTGAGGGTGTCCAGGTCAGACCGTGTCCCTTTTTCCATTCCCAGCGCTGCGCAAAAGTCCTGCCGAATCTGCCCACCCCAAACTCCAGGCCAATGAACTGACCCGTCGCACGCACCGGACTTTTGGCAGCAGTTCGTCCCGGTGCCCACCCCCGCGGAACGGAGCGCCCAGTCACCCACCCTCCCCGTCCTCGCCGCAATGCCGAACATGCAGCTGCCACCGAAGGAGAGCAACCTCTTCAAACGCATCTTGGTAAGTGGCGGGAGGCCGCGCTTCCGGTCACCGGGAGCGCGGGGCTCGGCGCGGCGAGTGGTCCAGCGGCGGCGCCTGCGCTGGCCCAGGGGACCCCCAGTTCTGCTCTTTGTTTGCATTGGAGCCCGCAAGACCGATTCTACCCGCCTCTGCCGGCCCCGCCAGACAGCCTGCGTCCCCGGCCACCTGGGCCTCCTCTGCGCGCCTCCTCCCTCCCCGGCTGGTCGCCTAGGTGCCGCAGCGCTCCTTCCAGAAACTTCACGTCGCCCTCCGCTATCACTCCGGGCGAGGGCGCGTCGGCCAGGTAGTGTGGTACTCACGCCCTCTGCGGAGGCTTGCGGCCGGACTCGCAGCCTCCTCCTGTTCTCCCCAATTGGTTTCTTTTGCCAGGCTCTCTTCGGCGTGGTGTACATTCCCTGCTTTGTGTTTAATCTGTTGAACAGCGCGGCCCGATACCCCTTAAAAAGCTGGAGCGATCCTGTGGTGGAGCGGGCTCGGATGTATACTGGCCAGGGCAAAATTAGGGAGCGCTGGGAGGGCAAACTTTTTGTTGGGGGAGACTTAGCTGTTTTTGATGTACTTATTTTCTTTGGGAAGTGAAAAGGTGACATGAACAGCATTTCTAAATTACGAAGGCGAACATGATTCTGATTGCTTTTAACTCACACAGTCCGGGCTTTGAGAAAGTGGTTAAATGCTTTGCGAACTGGCTGGTGTTGCACTTGAGGGACGCATTTACTTTGTGAGCAGTAACCTGAATAGTGGCCCGTAGTGATGACCGCTGGCCTTCCTAGAAGTGTGTTTTCTGTAGGTTGAGGGCCAGCGTCCCGGGTGCCTTCAAGGTTTTCCGGGGGTTCCCGTTGTTCCCGAGAGGAAAGGCAGCATGCCTTTGATTTTCTCAATATATTATAATACACTGGGGACCGTGGATTTTAAACTAATATCGTAAATATCTGTTTTTTCCTAGTTTGTCTTTTCATCTGAACATAAGCGTTTAGATTTTAAGGGTGAATTTATTATTGAGAGCTTGTGTTATGTAACTTAGCTATTGCTTACCTTTACTAAAATCACCGAGTTTAGAACGTTATTATAAGTATTATCAACGGCAGATGAAAATTCATAGTAGCTGTTCTGTTTCTAGCCCATAGAAACTTCACACTTAGTACTCAGAATGTTAAAAAAGATACAATGCATGATAGATGAGATAAAAACTTTGTCTTAATTTTAGATGGTGCTTAGTGTTGAGAAAATAATGAGGCAAGCGTAAAAGCAAAAAATTGTAATTAATGCATTGTGGCAGATTGTTCGCTCGGCTTTGTAGTAAACTTTAAAAAAATTTTTTTTTCCTCACGCATTTATGTTTTTCACAGTATGGAATTGGAGAAGTGCCCTTTTCAGGGGGATTTATTTTTTATTTTTAGGGAATCTGAAATATATTAATAAAAAATCATCTATAATTTAGTTAGTTAGATTTCAGGACATTTGACATTATACCTAAAAGATTACAGAACACTTACTTTCTCAATATGTGGATACTTGTAGTTCAGATTATGTTATCAGTAAAATAACAAAAAACAGTTTCATGATTTATTATGCTCAAGTTACAGAAAAGTTAAAGCTGAGTTAACTTTATCCTCAGATAAATTGGGGAATGCTAAACATTTTCTTATCTGGGTATGTAATGTTTATTATAAGGTTATACTTTAGGAGGGTACTGCAAAAGTGAATGCTTTCATCATCTCACAATTGCAATAAATGTGTTAAATTTTGCTACAACAAATTCCATGACAAATTGAAGTCTCTATAATACAAATATTATTAAGTTTGGTTGCTGGACCAAAGTGTTTTGTCAACAACAGTAAATTTTTATTAATTATCAGTGTATATAAACACACTCATACAAATACAAATTCACCAACTAGCTTATTACATGATCTGCGTGGCTTATGCCTTCCTATCTTATTACCCAAACTGGCTGTTGGGATTACATTTTGTTGAATATTCGAGCTCTACTTCATACTCTCTTTTGCTGTTAAGAAAATCAAATCCAGGAATGGTAAATGACTAAGTGGCTAAGGTTCTCTGGTTAGTAGCAAAGTTGAAAACTAGAATCTGTCTTTTGTTCTAAGTATGTATTTCTTACTGATTTAAGACTTTTCTTTAACTTGAGTACTGGAGACAGACTACCTTGGTTTGAATTATGGCTTTGACGCTAGCCATGAAAACTCAATAACTGTGTGCGTCAGCTGCTCCATCTAAAATGGAGATAACATGCATCTCATAGGCTTTCCTGGGATTTAAATAAAGATTAAATCAGAATAGTGCCTGGCACATAGCAAATGGTTCCAATAAATGTTAATTATTATTTTTACTGTTACTGGTAGTATGATGATTATTACTTTCGAGGCCACTTGGTAAATCAGGCAGAAAAAGCGCATTTCTTTTCGTCTACCTCAGTAGTTCCTTCTGCTTCTTTTTTGTTCTTGACATTTGTCAGGTGAATTCCTATAGTCAAACTCAGATATGTTTTAATTTTTACTTTAAAATATCTTTGGAATAGTAATGTATTTGCATTGTTCAAAATTCAGGTTTCTATCCTATTCTTTTCTTCCAGCAACTAAATTTCTTTCCCCAGAGGCAATCAAGAAGTCTTAATATAAACATTTTTTTCTATTAACACTTTTCCAATTCTCCACATTCCACTCCTGCTGCAAGGATTAAGCATTCTTCTTCCTTTGCTGGTACTGTTTTTCTTTGAACTTAGTAGGCTGTTTTATTGAGCAATGCTTATTTGTCTAGAACTTGAGGATGCAGGAGTGTTTAAAATAGGCAAGATCCCTGTTCTCAAGGAGCTTACAGTATGGTAATAAGATACTAAATAAGTAATCACCTAAATAGAAATTTCAGGAGTTGAGAGTGCTGTGTAGAAAATAAAGTAATATGATAGAGAATTCGGTTGTTGCGGGGGAGTGGGTAGGAGGCTGTCGATATTAGATAGAGTGGTTAGGTAGGTGATCTGTGACACTGAGATCATAAGGAACTAGCCCCAGGAATAGCTGAGGGAGAATATTTTAGGTAGAAGGAACACAAGTGCAGAGGCCCTAAGGTGGGATTAAGCTGGGCATATAAGTAGTAGAAAGAATAACCATAACAACAAATTAACAAAAACCAAATTGCCCTGACAGATAACACATTGATTGCTCGATCTCTTGGTAAATATGGCATCACCTGCATGGAGTATCAGAGTCATAAGATACACGTACTGTTGGAAAATGCTTCAAAGAAGCAAACCACTTCCTGTGGCTCTTCAAATTGTCTTTTCCATGAGATGGAATGAAGAAACAGACCACCCATTTTGTAGAAGGTAGATATATTGGTAAGAGGGAAGACCAGATCAACAGGCTTATTAGAAGAATGAACTAAGTATCTATCATGGCTGTTTTTGTTATCTGGTCCTTTAATAAATAGTGACTGCTTTAAAACTAGGAGGAAATCAACCATAATAACATAAGCGAGAATGTAAGTGAAAGGAGATGAGATGTTCTCATAATCACTGGTTGTGGAGGACAGTCACTGATTGCTTAGCCTGGCTGGTGGAATTTAGGAATAAAGAGGTTGCTTACAGTTGTATTAGACAAGTGATGGAAAGACCATGATCTTTGGAGTCACACCAGAGTTTGCAGCTAAGCTGAGTCACTCACAAACACATTTTATGAACATCTTCCACATCTGTACAGTGGCGGTAATGACATGTACTGTAAGGGATTAATATGAGTTATAACAAGTTCTGTAGAGACACATAATAGGTTGCTTAATAAAGGGCAGTATTTTGTGTATTTCTTGGTTCCATTCTTGAAATAGCAAAGGCTTTTAATATAGTTTCTCGTATTTTTCTTTGTTATCATATATGTTTTTGCTTTTGGACTTTGAATTTTAAAATGCTATAGTAGTGTTGATTGACAATTAAATTCCCTGTTTCTTAAGTGTCTTTTTTCTCTGTCAATTTGATATAAATTGACATAAAACTTTTCCATCATGTGTTTCTGGACCTCATTTTGGATCTTGAATTTAAAACTTATACTATGCAATGAAATGTTGCTCCATGTATATTCATTTTATAAAATAATTTTTGTTCATATTTCTTTACAGAAATGTTATGAACAGAAGCAATACAAAAATGGCCTCAAGTTTTGCAAGATGATTCTTTCGAATCCAAAATTTGCTGAACATGGAGGTATTGTCTTACCTGTGGGAGACTGCTTTGGGGAAGTCTAATTCTAAAATCAGACAGATAGGATTCCTAACAGTGAAAGAAGAATACTTCCCAGATTCCATTGGCCTTGTAGCTCTCTACTAGAGTATATAAATATTTAACAGTCTTAGTTATGTCTGATATCAGTTTTATTCTAGGTTACTTTACTTCTGTTTTGTTTATATATGTATAGTCTTTACTATTAGATGGGAAGTGGTTGGTTGGTCAATTGCAGATCAGTTGGAATATGTACCGGTATTTTCATAGACGTGATTTCATCTATTATTTTGACTAGAAGTTTATTCTTTGATTTTCTATGTATAAAATTAGGACAATATTTGCAATACAGAAGTAGTATAAAGATACTGTCAAATGTATTTTGTTCTTTGGTAGACATCTTTTATATATTTGCTGACCTTTATATATAGATATGACGCTATTGATTTATTATTAGATTGTTTATCTTGAGAGTTTTTTTTAGTACTGGTATTAATAAGTCTATATTTGCTTGTCTTATTCTTTTTCACTGGTGACCTCTGTTTGTTAAAAGGGTGGATCAGGTTAGATATGCAAATTATAATCCTATAGCAAAGCATAGCTAACTGGGATCTCTGAATATTAGACTTGGGTAATTCTTGAGGCTATCTCATTGGGAACATAGGCTGACCTGGCTCAGCTTTCTAACAACATTCTTCGAAGAAAATGGAAAGAACTCTTCATTTCATAAATTTTAGAAATTTAAAGCTTGTTTTCAAGCTTTTTCACTGTGGAACCACTATCTAAATGGAAGCATGTGGGGAAGTTCTTTATGTATGGACAGATAAAAGAAATGTTTGGTTATAGGGGTTTGGATTGTTGTATCACCATGTTCTAGAAACCACAATCCACAGAGATCAATTTGAAAACAGTTGTTAATGTCTGATTCCTTTGTGGATTATTTCTTGTGGATCATTCACAGTTACTTCATTCTAAACTATCTTTCATTAACTACCTTAAACATTTTCTTGGGTTGCCACTCCTGTAGTCTGAGTGTTGTATCCTTGAAATGCAAAATAATGTTAATTAGCCTAGTTAGGATCAGTTGGAATACATTTGCCAAAAATGCAGTCTGTTCCAATGTTGAGTAAGGTTATTTTTAAATTGTGTATGTCTCTTAGTTAAGGTAGATTGTTTTGTGGGGTGTAAATCAGAGTGGAGTCTTGATTAGAGTTGCTCTCAGGTGAAAGGTGTGGACTAATGGATGAATTTAACTCAACAGGGTTCAGGTGCCTGCCCTGTTACCTTTTCTCAGCAGAATAATCTCAGCCTCCTTTAAAACGAGTCATAGAGTAGAAAGCATTGTAGCAACTTAGTCTCACACTAAGGAATTTCAGGAAAGGACTTGGGCTAAACTTTAAGCAAATGTTAAAATGTAGTTTTTGGAGAGAAGCTGTAACTATGGGATTAAAAAGGTTAATAATTATAAACATGGCAGACCTCAAATGCTAAAGTAATGCTAAGATAATTTGAAACATTTGTGTGTAAATAGAAGTTAAAAATATTTTTCAGAGACTTTGGCTATGAAAGGCTTAACATTGAACTGTTTAGGAAAAAAAGAAGAAGCATATGAATTTGTTCGTAGAGGACTTCGTAACGATGTCAAGAGTCATGTCTGTATCCTTTTGCAGTGGATGAATAGCTTAATTTCATATGTGTATCTTTCATTTACTAGTTTTTTCTAATTCAAATTTTAAAAACTTCACTATGAAAACATTAAAGCCTATATAGAAGGGAATTTAATGAACTCTGTGTATTGATTACTCAGTTTCAGTAATTATTAACATTTTGTAGTATTGGTTTAATCTGTGCCCTATGCCTCATTTTCTATTTGTTGGAATATTTTAAAGAGAATCTCTATACAGTACATACAGTATTTACTTCAGTTGTGCTTGGTGTGAGAGAAAAGTAATCCTCACCTGAAGATATGTTTTCATTGATTGGTGGGGGGATAAGTGGGAGGGAGAGAACGAGAGAGAAAGAAAAAGAAACATCAGTGGGAGAGAGTGAGAGGGAGACATTGATTGGTTGCCTCCCATACACCATTGGGGATTCAATCCCTGCCATCGGGGATTAAACCTGCAACCAAGGTATGTGCCCTGACCAGGATTGAACCAGCAACCTTTTTGGTGTATGAGATGTTGCTCCAACCAACTGTGCCACTTGGCCAGGGTGAGAAGAGTAACTTTGATAATTATATGTGACTTGAAACCCATTGTTTCTCCTATACTTCCATAGGAGTGATACCATAAACCGAGTGATACTTTCCCATCATTTTAAATTACTTATCTGTATAGTAAACTTGTATAGTAAAGTTTGTATTTTTTAAACTTTTGTTTAGAAATTTAAGAAAATTTAAAAGAAATTTGTTTTAAAACATTTTATTTAGTATTAAAGTATGATATTGTATTGGTTCTGCAACTTGTTTCAGTTGCCCAGGGATATAGCTATTTTCACCAATAGTCATAATTGTATTTTCCTATGTCTAGTGTCTCAGCTTGTAAAAAAACAAAAATGCTTTTTAAAATTATTTTTATTTGTTTTGCTTATCTATATGTTTATTCATAACCTTTTTATATATTGTCCTGTTTGTTAATTTTTTACACTTAATTTATCTATTTGTGGGCCAGTATTGAACATCAGTAGTCTTAGTAGTGTTCTCACATTTTTAGCTTAGAGTTCTCTCAAAATACTAAATACTTATTTCTTTATTCCAATGCTTACTCTTGAGTAAAGAGACAGTGCATGTAAGTAAGTATGACAGGATTTTTGGCTCCAAGAAATGCTAAGAATTTCATTACAATAAATAAAAACTTAATCTTGTTGGTTTTTAATATTACTAGTGAGTTAACTAATGACTAATGTTTTAGAATTGACTGAATATAAACTTGTTTTAAAAGATGATTGCACCCTGGCTGGTGTGGCTCAGTGAATTGAGTGCTGGCCTGAGAATCAAAAGATTCCCAGTCAGGGCACATACCTGGGTTATGGCCCAGGCCCCCAGTTGGGGGCTTGTAAGAGGCAACTGATAGATGTGTCTTTCACACATCGGTGTTTCTCTCTCTCTTTCTTTCTCCCTCCCTTCCCTTTTTCTAAATAAATGAATAAAATCTTTTAAAAAAATTACAATTTTTGTATATATTTTGTTTCAGTACATAGGAGGTGAACATTGAGGTACTTGGGTAGGAGAGTGAGGGGTAGAAGGTAGGGAATGTGAAGAATTTTGCCAAGAATTTTCTAAGGTTACTTTAAAAATATTATGGAAAATTTCAAACATGTACACAAATAGAATAGAATAATAACCCTCATGTGCTCAGCACCCAGCTTCAATAATTTTAATAGTTGTCAGTCAAGGCTGATCTCATTTTATCTTTTACCTCTTGCTTACGGTCCCCTTCCCTCTGATCCTAGATCATCCTGAATTAAATTTCAGACAAAATACTATTTTATTAAAGTAAGCTTTAGAGTAGATAAATATATAGCATAGTATTTTCTAGTACCTGTGAATGTTTGTATTTCCTTAACTTAATAGGTTGGCATGTATATGGACTCTTGCAGCGATCTGATAAGAAATATGAAGAAGCTATTAAGTGTTACCGAAATGCCCTCAAATTAGATAAAGATAATCTGCAAATTTTGAGGGATCTCTCTCTGTTGCAGATCCAAATGAGAGACCTTGAAGGTTACCGAGTAAGTACTTTAGTCTTAAGTATACACATTTTTACAATTGACATAATTTAAAAGCATGTGATCATGAGATTTGATGGTTCATGATAGTCTGTAGAAGGGGAAAGTCACTTGGGACCTTTTCCCAATTATAGTTGTAGAACTGCCTACTTGATCATCAAAAAAGGATAACTTTATTCATTAATGCTTTTCACAGCATTAGGCTATCTCCTGTGTGCAAATACTGTACCAGATTCTTTGTGGGTTTGACATTTACAAATTTGGTAAACAACTTTTATATTTGAAAGCTAAAAGTAAAGATTAATTAGCTTTTTTTATTAATGTGAGGATTGCCATACATTAGTCTATCTATAGTCCAGATCTCTTCAAACTGGCATCTTGAACTCTGCAGGGCATCTCTGTGTATCCTAAATTCATTATGTTCAAAATGGAATTCTTTTACTTTCTTATATGAAGGAGGCCACCAACCAACTCAACTCTTAACAGTTCTACTTAAATAATTCTTCTTTCATTTACTTTTTACTTTTGCCCTCTATTGCCATATAAGTCTTTCTACCCTATGCCTAGAGTTTTACAGAAGTTTCAAGAGTTTTGCTGAGCTTAATAATAATAAACATTCTTCAAGGTTGTGTAGTTTTTCTTTAGCAGTGTTTAGCAACTTGGGTATGGTGAGAGTTAAAATCAGTTATATTTATGTATGAGGCAAAGAAATTAAGAATACTGGCAAGAGAGTGGTTCCTAAGAAGGAGGGTGAAATAAATGAAGATAAAAGAACCAGTGGTTAGAAGTAAAGGACCCAAGGAACTAGAGTTACCGGTGGTGTCCTCTTAAGAACAAACGTAGGAATGTCACTAAGTGAGAATGTTGACAGCATAGACACTATGGTCAGAGAGTGGGATATTTGAATTCATGATTTCTGGGCAAATACGGCTTAGGATAGTGATTTTCTTCCCTTTGCATCTCATGGCACACATAAATGAATTACTAAAATTCTGTGGCTCACCAAAAAATATACTTTTTGCTGACCTGACAAAAAGATAGGTATAATTTTGATTGATACACACACACACACACACACACACACACACAAAGGTAATTACCTACCCTTTTTGCTCCCAAGTGACTTTTTAAAAAGGCAGGTGCCTAATACTTATGTATAACAATTTCTGGTACCAAGAATTACCATTCAGATGCAACTTTCTTATGCATCATGACCAATAAAATGCAACTCTATTTTATTACCTATATATTTATGGTTTAAGACAGAGTGTTCACACTGGTTGGCTATTGTTGTGTTGGTTGTTGTCACTTTTTAATTTGACAGCCTAAGGCAGCGATTTTCAGCCTTTTTCATCTCATGGCACACAGAAACTAATTACTAACATTCTGTGGCACACCAAAAAATGTATTTTTTGCTGCTCTGACCAAAAAAAATAGGTATAAGTTTTCTTCGTTCACACTGGTATAGCTATTTTTGTTTTGGCTGTTGGCATTTTTTATTTGACAGTATAAGGGAAAAGAGGTTGGTGCACCTGACTAAATAGTCAGGTATTGCATGTTTTAAAAATTCTTGTGGCACACTAGTTGAAAATTGCTGGTCTAGGATGTGGGAGTGGGTTTCTGAAAAGGAGTGGAGGAGCTCATAAAGATGAGGAAATCTCAGATCTAAGAAGATAGGTTGTTGAATGGGTAATCTGTAATGTTTCATTTGCTCAGGATGATGGTAGGATTTGGCAGACTGAGGAAAACTGATTCAGACTTTAATAAAAGAGTGGAGTGACAGGAGCAACAATAAAAATAAGGAATGAGAGTGATAATAGCTCTCATTCCTTAGTGCTATTAGGCATATGAAATTAATATGCCTAAAAGGAACTAGACACACATGAAGGTAGAGGAGTTGTTTTGTAAAAGATACCTTTTTAAAAAAAAAAATCTGATCATGTTTCTCCTTTTGGCATATACTGTGGATGGTACCCATTCCAGCAACAGAGTCGTGGAAGCTAAACACTACATTTTCAAAATTCCATTGCTGTTGGTGTTCTTTATGAGATCCTGTTCCTCCAAGCAGTTGCATGTGCCTAAAACTTGGAGGTGGATATGAGCAACAAAGAAGTGAGGCCTGTGTAGGCAGGTTGGATTTTCTGCTAGTGAAGAGATCTTGATTATTCTAGGGCAGCATTGTGGAACTTCTGGTGTTTTCTTTGTAATGTCATAGATACTGACCTGTCTTAAAGTGGCAGCAGTGGTGTTTCTGCTTGCAAAGTCCTGTCAGATGTCTGAGATTTCCCCCTGGCTGTGTCCATCCTGTCTCTGAGGCCTACTGTAACAGTGCAAGTCCTTTATAGTTTCATATAATAATTTTATAAACAGCAAAATTTAGTTCAATAAAAAACTATCTTAGTCTGTCTTCTAAGATGTATAATTACCAAAAAAAATTCTATTATGTAAAGGTAATTTTATAAGTTAGCCCAAAAACATGGACACCAAGGACAGCTTTTTTTGTGACAGCCTTACAATGAGCATTATGGGGTATTTTACAACTTAAGTAATTTAGATAAGAAACTCAAAAAGTATATTTTATTGTGGAACTTATATTTGAATTAATTGAATTCATTAGAAAATAATTAAAGGTATTGCTTTAATAAATATTTTAAAGAAAGTTAAAGTAAAAACAATTATTTTCTTTTTTTTATTATTTTTTTTAAGGAGACAAGGTATCAGCTTCTTCAGTTGCGCCCAACACAGCGTGCTTCCTGGATTGGATATGCTATTGCTTACCATTTGCTGAAAGATTATGATATGGCACTAAAACTACTGGAAGAATTTAGACAAACTCAGCAAGTAAGGAATTAATTTTAACATTTTTTCCTACCTTCACAAATAAAGTAGCTGATTTCAGTATCGCCCCTGTTATAGAATGGACTTATGATGGGAAACAAGATACTGTTACTGAATGGACCCACCTCCCTGCAGGGTCCCTCTGTATTAGATTCGTCTTGCCTGCTGTCCCAAGGAATTACGGCTCTCAATGCTAGAGTTTGGTGAAAAGAAACAGAACTATTTATTTAAAAATTATACAGGTTTCGAGTAATGCCTTAATGTATTTGTTAAAATCCCAAAGTCCCTTAGAACACCCACAAACACATACAGTCCTTCCTTCCCCGCCTTGGCCCAGTCAGGCCAGTCAGTGGTACCATATATCAGGAAGAAAAAAATAGAAGTCCATAGCTCGGCTAGCTCCCAGTTCTTCCCAGTAATCTGTGTTTGGCTGGCAGGCCTCCTGTGGTTCCCAGAACCATCAGCTGTGTTGCTTCTTTCTCCAGTTCTTAATCCAAACCCACGTGGCACCTTCTCATGGCCCACCAGCTAGAGTCCTTCTGTCCCATTCCTTCCCACATTGTCTCTCCTGCGTTCTTCCAAACTGCTAAGAGAGAGCTCTACATGTCTGCTACATCTTGCTTTCCTGCTTCCTAAGCTGTGTGGTAAAGGTAGCCCACACATGGCCCCCAAAACTGTGTGGTCAGCCCCTACAAAACCGCATGGTTGCTACCCATGTGGCTCCGGCGCCTGGGTTTAAATCCCTGTGCAAATCTTCCTCTGCAACCCCATTTCTAACTCCTCCCACAATCGGCTGTACCTGTTAACATTCCAGTATTTTTCCAGCCTTTCTGGGCTGCCGTAATAAGTCCAGGCAGGCATGACCCACTGGCATGAACTAACCATCTCCAGGCTGTCACGCAAGCGCTGTAACCAGGGGGAACTGCCTTCCAGTTACTTTGTGGGCCCAAGTCACTCCCATCCCCCTGGCTCAAAGCCTGGCCACAGCTACTTAACATGCCTATGAAGCTAGCCAGCTGTTATAAATATGTAAAATAACCGTTTTTGCATATCAGCTATGAAGCTGGCCAGCTGCTGATATGCAAAATAACTCAATGGCCTTGCTCTCTGTGTCCTGTCCCCCAGTTCAGACTTGTGGGGGTGAGAGCATCCTATATTTTTATATTTACTGGACACCCTGAGTTCTAGACCCTATTACAAATCCCTCTTGAGCTGCACTGTTACACTCCCACCCCTAAATGCGAATTAAAGTCTTTGAGACCTATGGAAAAACTTGAAAAAATTTGACAGGTTAAAACAATACAATTTCTTGGTGCAACCACTATGGAAAATAGTGTGGAGGTTCCTCAGAAAATCAAAAATGGAATTGCCTTATGACCTGGCGGTTTTGCTTCTGGGAATGTATCTGAAGAAACCCAAAATACTAATTCAAAAGAATATATGCACTCTTATGTTCATTGCAGTGTTATTTACAATAGCCAAGATTTAGAGGCAACCCAAGTGCCCATCAATAAATGTGTAGATAAAAAAGTAGTGGTATATTTACACAATGGAATACTACTCAGCCATGAAAAATAAGGAAATCTTAAGTTATGCCACAACATGGATGGACCTAGAGGGTGTTATGCTCAGTGAAAGAAGCCAGTCAGAGAAAGACAAATACTATATGATTTCACGTATATGTGGACTCTAATGAACAAAGTAAACAAAATAGTTTCATAGATAACAGAGAACAGACTGATAGCTATTAGAAGGTAGGAGGGGTATTGGGGGTTGGGTGAAAAAGGTAAAGGAATTAAGCAGTACTAATTTGGTAGTTGCAGAATAGCCACAGAGACATAGATTTCTGCATGGAGAATAAGGTCAGTAATGTCAAGATAACTGGGTATGTGATCAGGTGGATGCTTGGGGCAGTGGCGGGAGTGAGATGGGAGACACTCTAGGCTGCATGGCTTTCTGGCCATTTTGCTGTACATTTGAAACTGGTGTGGAACGGCATTAATTGTAAACTGTGGTTGGGGGGAAAACAATTCTTAATTCAAAATATATATAAAAATTTTTATATACTATAATTTCAGCAATATTTAAGTGATAAAAGACTGCAGAAAAACAAGTAGTTTTGTGACTGGGAATTATTTCTCTAATATATGTTACTTTATATTTGATAGGAACATTAATAACTACATTTTAATACATATGTAAAATAGAATAGTATATATGTACAAAAACATACATGATAAATTAAATAGATGTAAACATTTTGTCATATTGCTCCAGATTTTATTATTTTTTAAAGGAATAAATTTACAGAAATAGCTGAGGTATTGCTAGATACTTCCCTAGAGGTAGTCACTATTCTGGAATTGGTATAAATCATTATAGTGCATTTACATTATGTTCATAAGTTCGTGAAAGTTACTATTTTGTGTACTTAAGAATATTTATGAAAGTACAGTTTTTTATTCAGCTTTTCTTGAGATATGGCTGTGTTGATACATGTAGGGTTAGCTGGTTTATCCATTTTTAATTGCTACTTGGTTTTCGTTATGTAAACGTCATAGTTTATCCATTCTGCTTGGCTCTGTTAAAAACAGTGCTATAATGAATATTCTTGTTTGTTATATTTATGAGTTTCTCTTCAGTATATACCTAAAACTGGAATTGCAGACCTGTGGCTGTATGTTTTCATCCTTAGTATTGTCATCACTCTGAAGTAGCTGTCATTAACTTATATGCCTACCAGCACGGTTTTACAATTATTTCCTCAATGTCTTTGCTGTCACTTGTCAGCTTTCTTAGTTTTTCTAATCTGGATTAGAAAACTGAGCCACACCAGTCAAGGACATATTTTTCAAGGCTACTGTGTATCAATAGCTGGAGAGCATGGGATAGAACTCGAACAAGTTAAAAGACTAGAGAGCTCATTGGTCTTACCAAGATCCAGCCATTTTTCTTCAATAAGTGCTCTCCGGGTTGCTGTAGGCCTTTGGTTAATTCCCAGAGTTCTGAAAAAGGTGATTCTGAGAGGTTTTTGTAAGCTTCTTTATTGCTTTTATGGAGAGATGAGTTTTTGGAGGTATTTTTGCTAGCATCATCCGCTTTATATTTTCTTGTTGAAAATGTCTTCTTTGACATTTACCCTGAAAGCAAGGTATTTTTTTTTGAAATGATAGCCAAAGTAATTTTACCTGCTAGAGTGATAGACTTTCTCCTTTCATTTATCAAGAAATTCTTAAAAAAGAGTTTATATAGTAAGTCCTTTGTTTTCTCTATCCCAGAGCTTAGTTCAGTTAAGACTTACAGAATAACATAGTTCTCCATATGTATAAGTAATGCATGTGCAATAATATAAAGGCAATCATAAGGTAGTTTTGTCTCTAGATTCTGTTATTCTCTAGCATCTTTTTGAGATCCATCCATATTAGAGTGTATATTAGTAGTTCATTCTTTTTTAATGCTGAATAAATACTGTTTCATTATTGATATACCACACTTTGCTTATCTATTTAACTGGTGGACATAAGGATTGTTTTTAGTTTGTTATGAACGATGCTGCTATGAACATTTGTGCACAAATTTTTGTGTGCACTTATGTTTTAATTTCTCTCTGTTACATATTTAAGAATGAAATTTCTTGTTTTTATTGGTAACTCTGTATTTACATTTTAATAAAGTGCTTAGTTGTTTTCCTAAGTGGCTCCAGCAATGTATGAGGGTTCCAGTTCTACCCATCCCCAACACCAGTTATTGTCTGATTTTTAAAAAAACATTTATTTATTTTTAGAGAGAAGGAAAGGAAGGGAGAAAGAGGTAGAGAAACATCGATGTGCAAGAGATACATCAATTAGTTGCCTCTCACATACCCCCAAATGGGGACCTGGCTTGCAACCCAGGCCCGTGCCCTGACTGGGAATTGAACTGGTGACCTTTCAGTTCATAGGCTGCACTCAATTCACTGAGCCATACCAGCTAGAGCTATTGTCTAATTTTTTGATGATAGCCATTTTAGTGGGTGTGTAATAGTATCTATTTTAATGATATTTCTGCATTTTCCTAACAAATAATGATATTGATCATTTTATGTTATTAGACATTTATATTTCTTCTTTGATGAAATGTCTATTCATATCTTGTGCCCATTTTTTAATTGGGTTATTAGTCTTACAACTGAGTTGTAAAACAAGTTTCTTTTTTTAATATATTTTATTGATTATGCTATTACAGTTGTCCTATTATCCCCCCTTCATTCCCCTCCACCCTGAACACCCTCTCCCACCCACATTACCCCCCTTTAGTTCATGTCCATGTGTTATAAGTTCCTTAGCTTCTACATTTCCCCTACTATTCTTGCCCTCCCCCTATCTATTTTCTACCTACCATCTATACTACTTATTCTCTGTACCTTTCTCTGCTCTCTCCTCCTCCCACTCCCCTGTTGCTAACCCTCCATGTGATCTCCATTTCTGTGGTTCTGTTCCTGTTCTAGTTGTTTGCTTAGTTTCTTCTTGTTTTTGTTTCAGGAGTGGTTGTTAATAATTGTGAGTTTGCTGTCAATTTTACTACACATGTTTTTTATCTTTTTCTTAGATAAGTCTCTTTAACATTTCATACAATAAGGACTTGGTGATGATGAACTCC
>CM052548.1:38601704-38661100 GCA_028533065.1 Trachops cirrhosus
TTTTTTTTTTTTTTTTTTGGTTTGGTCATGCCTGTTATGTATGAGGGGTGGAGCCTTAGGTGTTCACCAGGGCGGGGCAACCCAGTTGCTGGGTTGTGATGCTATATGTGGGGGCGGGGTCTGAGAGGGAACAGTGGTGCTTTCTCTGCTCTTGGTAGGACTTCAGTCCCTCCTGCCGCCTCCCCCAAGCAAACTGGGCCCTTCTGGTGCTTATTCCCGTGTGGGTAGGCTTGTGCACATTCTAGGACCCTGTATGTCTTTCCAACGAACTCCTCCTGTGAGGCTGGGAGTCTCTCCTGGCACCTCAACTCCCACAGGTGTTTTCAATCAGTGCCCCAAGGCTCTATTTCCTGGTGCTGGGACCCTGGGTTGGGCGCAGTGCCTTGCTTCACAATTGCCATCTCGCTGGGTCTGCTGGTTGCCACCCGGTGACTGGGTCTGCCAGCTGCCGCCTGCACACCCAGGGTCCACCCGCTGGGGTCTTGCACTCCCAGGAGGCCGTACGTGCCCGGTCCCACAGCTCTTTTTGCCTTGACCCCTTTCTGCTGGCTGCCCCACTCCACCCTTCCTACTAGTCTGGATGAATGTGTCTATTTTAACTCCTTGGTTGTCTGACTTCCATACTGTTCAGTTTTGTGTCAGTTCTGGTTGCTATTCTGTTTCTAAATTGTTGTTGTCCCTATCTTGGTTGTGGGAGGAGGCACAGTGTGTCTACCTACACCTTCATCTTGGCTGGAAGTCCCCCTGTCCCTCTATTAATGTGGTGTATTGCATTGCTCAGTTTTCACATGTTAAACCATCCTTACATTCCAGGAATAAAATCCCACTTGGTTATGGTACATAATCATTTTAATATGCTCCTGAATTCGATTTGCTAGTATTTTATTAAGAACTTTTGCATCCATATTCATGAGCAATTGTGAAAAATATTTCTTGTGATGTCTTTATCTGGCTTTGGTGTCACAGTAATGCTAACTTCATAGAATAAGTTTAAAAGTGTTCCCTTCTTCATCTTCTTTTCTTTTTTGGAAAAGTTTGGTGTTTTTAAATGTTTGGTAGAATTCACTAGTGAAGCCATTGGTTCTCGGGCTTTTCTTTGTTCACAGATTTTTTATTACTGAATCAATCTCCTTACTAGTTATGGGTCTATTCAGATTTTAAGAATCATTGTTTTAAAATAATCTTGATTTTAAAAGTCTTAGTATTAAAATGATACAGCATTATTACTGTGTTTCAAAAGAATACCCATATTCTACTGCCCTAATCCATTTGCTTATATTTTTGTTGAGAATGTATCTATAGACATATGTTTTAATCAAGTCATAATGTGTATAAATTCTTTTCATGTTGTTTTTTTGTCACTTAACATGTTTTCCCCACTATTAATGTATAGTCCTACCTATTTCCCTGTTGCCTTTGTATCCTAGAGAATTGTGCCATATCATGCAACATTATATCAGAAAGACATCGTGTAGGTCTGAGCAGTGTTCTGTTTGTTTTGTTTATTGACTGGTGCCAGTGGGATGGTCAGTGGCTTCCTGAATACTGTGTACTATGTGACTTTGTGGGTGGGGCTCTAATTTGCATTCAGAATTAAACTAATTAATGGCATCACCTCCTGTGGAAAGTGTGAAGTGGTTTCTTTTGTAGTCATGTGTAGTATATGTGCTATACATACATATACATTCACATATACATATATATGAATATGATACGTACATATAAAAATCTGTTGAGGACTTTGGGATAAATGGTCTGCTCTTCAATGGCAATGGAACTATAGTGAATTTTAGTTTTTAAACAGGCATTGGGGAAGAAAAACAATTTGTTTCTGAAAATAAAAGTATTTAAATTTCATTTTCACAAAATAGTAAGTAATGTGTCAGACCTTATTCTTTATTAGGTAGATAAATGAATTTGGTAGGAAAACCTATTGTATAATTCACATTCTCACTTTCTGCCTTTTTGCAGGGCTGCTGATCATAACAAGCAACTAAACTCATTTTAAATTTTACTTACACTTTTCAAAACTTTTTCATATTTCGTAGACATCCTAACAGTGACTCATAAGTAAATGTCTCTGTTAATTTTATATTTGCTGATTTTTATATTTTTGTAATGTTTACAAAGTTGAAAAAGAAAACCAAGTTTATTTAACAATATAATTAACTTATAGGCAGGAAGAGTGGACACCCTAATAGTTAATTTATAATTTTGAAATAAGATGTATATTATTTCCAAATCTAATGTAATCCATAATAAATGTAAATACCTTTAATAAAATATTTTTAAATTTTAAAACTGTTATTTTTTTAACAGATTTCTATAATCCAGGAACTTGTCACTAATTATGAAGCCTCTCTTAAAACATGTGACTTTTTTAGCTCTTATGGTAAGTTTGTTAGTTTCTGTTGGAATTTAGTTACTCATTTCTGTCCATTTGTAATCACTTACAATAAAACTATCTTAGTGTTTATTATGTAAATACTACATGATAGCTATTTACTGAATGGTTTTTGAATTCATGAAGAGTGATTTTTGAAATGTGAAGAGTGCATTTCAATTTTATTTAATTTAAATTATCCATAATATTGTGAGGTGGGAGTTAACCCTATTTTAACACAAGTAAATCGACTAAAGAGATTGAGTGGCTTGCCAAAGATGACACAGATAGTTTATATTGAAATGTATTTTTACTGAATCCCTACTTTTCTTTCTACTTTTTTTTTTTACTTTAAATCCTGTAAAATTTGTTTGTTTCTCTGTTTATAGGGGTATATGTAAATCAAGGCAACTGTAGAAAACACTGTAGATCATTTTCATTCATGCAGATGCTAACGTTAGTCTGTTTTCTTCATGTGTCTTTTACATGGCATTGCTCTTTTGTCTTTGTTAGTTTGAAAGAAATTCCATGTAAGAGAACAGACATAGAAATAAGTAGAATAACAAACACTGTGTCTCCATCACCCAGCTTCTGTTACAACATTTTCCTAGACTTATTTGAAGTACTTTCTGTCTAGTTTTTCTGGAGTATTTTTAAAGCAGACATACTCTTTTACCTTTCAGTACCTTAGTATACATCTCTATTTAAAACACTTAAGCAAATGATGTAACCACAGTGCTATCTTATACAAAATTAATTCCCATACTATAATATCTAACATCCAGTGTACATGTAGATTTCCCTGATTATCTTAACAAATTGTCTTTGTATAATTTGTTTATTTGAATTTGGATCCAACTTGATTTTTATGTCTCTGATATTCTTTTAATCTTGAGTAGTGTCCTCCCCTCCCTTTAAAAAAATGTTATTTGTCTTGTGGAATGTCCCATGTTCTGCATTTGGCTGATTTGCTTTCTCATAGTATCATTTAATATATTTCTTCTAAACTTAGTAAGATTTATGGGCTTGATTAGATTCAGGTTCCATGTGAATGCTTGATATGTAATGTACGGTACTTCCCATCATATCACACCTGGAGGCAGAAGACATTCTATTTGTTTCTCTTTTTATGTTGTTTAGGTTGGTCAGGGTTCAGATGTTATTATCCAGCTGCCCATTAAAGGATTCCTCATTGGCCTCTCACCTAGTGATTTTAGAGTCAATGCAAATCATTGCCTCAATTCCTTATTTCATTCAAGCCATCATTTCTTCTGTATTTGTTAGTTAGTTAGACATCATTTCATCTGTATTTATTAGTAAAAAACTTACCCTCATCAGTATTTGGTTTCTTTGAACTATACTTCATGGAAGAGGAGCAAGATAAACTCTTTGCCTTTATTTATTAGTTGTGTTTTAATTTATACTAATTTGTCTGCGTGTTGTCATTTTATTTGGTCACCTACTCTAGGAGACCTGTGTTTTTCTGATGTAGTGTGGTTAAGTTCTCTTTTTCACTCTTTCTTCCTCATTTTGTACCTGTATGTCTTCCCTTCTGAAATCTAATTTGAGAGCTTGGTATTTCCGTACTCTTTGTAGCTTGAGGGTACAGGATGGGGAACAGCATAGAGCTTAGCTGATAGTATGTGACTGCTTTTGACAAATAGAGTTACTTCTTTCTACCTTATCAGGAATGTATCTTCTTCATATCCTTCACCTTTCCCTGATTTAGTGTTGAGGCTTAGACAATGCTAAGCCTTGGCAGATCTTGCCTTTGTGGAAATCTTGTGGTGGTCCATGAGGGACATCTTTTTTTCCAAGATGTTTTCCTGGGTCTGCTGCCTTATGCACCCGGGCTGAGGATTCATAGATTATCTTCTATCCTCAGCACTGTCTCTTTGGAGTGAGGTGGGGGTTAGAAGCCTTTGAAAGTAGCCTCTTCTTTCTCTGTTTGGCTGCCACTTTTTTAACTTGATGGCATGCAGTCATACCTCTTTCTGTTGAAATTTGTCATTTTTGCTGGATTTTTACTGTTTATTATTGTAATAATTATTAATTTCATTATGCTTTGGGGGAGAGAGCATATGTGATATCCTTTACTTTGCCTTCTTCCTTATAATAATTTTATATTTGTTTAATTCCAGAGAATGGGGAGAAGGAACCCCCAACAACACTGCTCTGGGTTCAGTATTTCCTGGCGCAGCACTTTGATAAACTTGGGCAATATTCTTTGGCTTTGGATTATATCAATGCTGCTATTGCTAGTACTCCAACTCTAATAGAATTATTCTATATGAAAGCAAAAATTTACAAGGTAAAATCTTAGATATGTTTTTTTAATAATTGAAGAGTTTAGCTATTTAAGAACCCTTGGAATTATTTCTGTGCAGAAATAACCTTTATGGTACTTTGATAATCTATTTCTAATATTCTAAAAATCTTACAGAGTTACAGGTTGCATATTTTTGAACTCAATGTTAATCATTTGATTCAACTCTTAGTAAAGGTGAATTCTAATTTAAAGATTTCTAGGTAAATTTTACAAAACTGGTACCAAATTTCTAATTTGTCTTTATAAACTGTTGCTATTTGTAGTGCTTCCATATTACCTTAACCATAAACTATAATTTCTTTAATACTTTCATCTCTTAAAGCATATAGGTAATCTCAAAGAAGCTGCAAAGTGGATGGATGAAGCACAGTCATTAGACACGGCTGATAGGTTCATCAATTCCAAATGTGCAAAATACATGCTTCGAGCAAATATGATAAAAGAAGCAGAGGAAATGTGCTCCAAGTTCACAAGGGTGGGAAATAGCATTAAACTTCCGTTCTGTGATGATTTGTGAAGTTTGCCACTAAAGTTTTTAAGAATTGATTTTTGTTATTTTTTAAATCTCATTTAGCTCATATCCTAAGCATGGGTTCTTACTGAGGTTTCAGTGTGTGTGTACATGTGCTTCTGGGGTGGGGGGTAGGGGGGGTTGGTTAAAAAGCAACAGCATGAGCAAATACCTTTATACAAAAATAAGCAATATGCCGTACTTCAGGGAATGTGTGTAATATTCAGTTTACAATTCTTTTGTCTTGCTAGGAATTTGTGACTGCTGTTTAATTTCTCTTTTACAGTGTTACTTCAGAATTGTTCATAAAGTTCTTTCTATGTAAAATTAAGGTTCGTGGATTACTGGTCTCTGTGCCAGTTTAGAATTTAAGTTAACTGAAATGGTGGGACTAAATGTTGTTCCTTTCCTTTCTGTCCTTCACAATCCCTTTATATCCTTTCAACATAGACTTCCTGTTTTATAAAAATAATATTTTACATGTTTATGATTAAAAATATAAGTAGACTATGGAACAGAATAGAAAGCTCAGAAACACATTCATATATATTTGAAAACTTGGTATATCAGCAGAGGTGCATTAAAAATCAGAGATGAAAAAATATTGCTGGGACAATTAGTTATTTGTGTTGAAAAGAATAAAATGACATTCTTATCTTGTGCTGCAAACAAATCAATTCCAGATGGATTGAAGATCTAAGTATGGAAAGCATAGTTTTTAGACTTTTGGAAGAAGGTATAGAAGTTTATCTTTAGGGCCTGAGATAGGAAACATTTCTTAGGACACCATAAGTATAAAGTATGAGCGTAAATTGAAACACTTGACTGTATTAAAAATCAAGATAATGTATAACAGCATAACCATAGTGAAGTGAGAAGATAAGCCACAGAATTAATTGGAGAAGATATTTCTAATCCATATAATGAGAAAAGAATTTATAATGAACTCCAGAGAATTCACTGATATAGTTATATAGTACATATTGAATGAAACATTGAGGCATCATGAGGAAACCATCACTACAAGTTTGATTTTCAAATTTTAATTAAGATTCTTTGAAATAAATGTATGTCCAAGTGCACATTACGTATGAAGTGGAGGGCTTTAGTGCTGTTGTTTACAGGTGGGTATTTAGGATGAACGTAAGTTACCACTGTGCTTTGTGATGCTAATAATGTATCACTACTACAGCACCACTCTACCACCTTCCTTAAATGTTAACTAGATTCTGGTTGTGTCTGATTGTTAATGGAAACCCCTTGTAATTTAGAAGCTTGAACTTTTATTATGAAACTTTAACTACTTGTAAGGATCATGTCATAGAAACATAAATACACAAAACCCAATAAAAATAAGACAAGTATGGGCAAAGGATATGAATAGTTCACATAAGTGGTATATGGAATGACCAAAAAAGATGTCTTCAACAGTAATCACAGAAATTATAAGATATCATTTTGTACACATTAAATTTATGAAGTTTAAGTCTGACATTACTAGGTATTGACAAAGAATATGTTTTATATATTCTATATTGTTTTCCATATATAAGTATATGATGTCACTTAATCTTAACAATCTTATGATATCGTTACCCTCATATTACAGTTAAGGAAGTGTTTAGAGAGGTCAAATACCATGGCATCGGGAGATCACCCACCTAGTCGTTTATTTGGAGCCAGGATTCTAGACTAGGTGTCTCTGACTCTAAAACCTAGGTTTTAGGATTGTGTTGTAGGAACAGAAACTGCAGTGACTAATGTTTCCAAAGCTCAGAAGCCATAGGATCAACAGTAGATGCAAAGGGGCAGTTGAAATGTTAGCAAGAAGTATTAGCAAGAATGATGAATATTAGGAGGAAAAAAAACTAGGAAGATAGTAATACAGCTTATGTTCATGTGGCACTTTATGTGTTTGTCTGAAATTTTACAGCAGTATGATTGGGCTTCTGAAGAGGTTACTTGAATCATCTTTGTTCACATAGTGAATATTGCTGGGGCTCAGACTTTTCAGTGCCCTTCCCACTGAGTCACAATTTTGAAGGTTAGAAGAAAGTACAAGTATAGATATAAAAACAGTGATGTTTGTAGAGAAAAGTACCTACCACCTGGAAGGCCAATGTAGAAATTAGAAGTAAAGTACAATTTAAAAATGAATACACAAAACTTTTAAAATTAGGTAATAAGTCCAATCACACACATACATACTCTAAACCAGAGACAACTGACTGAAAAAGCGCAGGGAAATGAAAGAAGGGGAAAGTTGGGCTGTTTGAGAGTAGTCACCAAAATCTAGTTTGCTTATCATAATTGCTCTCAGTCATCCATTCTTGACAAGTTGCCATGCTATACGGAGAGCTTGTATTCAGTTGATCCAAAGTGGTTCCTTGGCCAGATATGTCTGTAACATGGGGTAGATAAGCATAGTAAGCCAGAGCAGGAAACTGCTAATGACCTTGAGTAACCAGTTTGTATCTGCTTGTTCATTGAGTGAAGTGCTCATATTTCACAGTTTGAAGATTCCTTCTTGAAGATTTTTCAGTTTGAAATTCTTGTATGAGGTTATTGATGCAAGTTGTATAGTTCTAGGTGGTAACGGTTTTGAAATGAAATATAATGTAGATTTCTTATAAACATAGGTAGTCATCAAAAAATGTAAAATATATATAACCATAAAGAACAATAAAATACACTCATACTTTCACCTAACCAGTTTTTATCCTTTTAATGAGAATTCTGAAAATTGAACTGATAACACAAAATGGGTGTGACAAAGAACTGAAGATTAAAATTACGTATGTAAATATATCATTGCCATCTTTCCTGGGGTCACATAAAATATATTTGAAACATCCTTAAAAATGTGGCAACACTCCAGTGCCCCTGCTCTGAAACTAGGTGCTTTATGACTTACATTGTTCTCAGAATTCACATTGAGCCTGAATTGACAAATATTTTAAACAAATTCCATTATTTGATTTTGTCAGCTTCAAGGGGAAGAGTTGGCATAGAATAGGAAATGCAGTTAGAAGCAGACACATGGGCACAAAAAAGTAACAACTGATAGCCTAAGCCTATTGTGCAGGGAGGGGACTGGGAAACTGAAAGCAGGCTTGGGCCCTAGGGATTTGACAGTAATGGATGTACATAGCCCTGTGTCAGCAAAGAAAGGTTAATAAGCAGAAGATAGGCAGTACTTCACAGGGCTGCTATCTAAAATAGTTTAAATCAGGGGTATCACACTCATTTTCACCAGGGGCCACATCAGACTGGAGGTTGCCTCCAAAGGGTCGAATGTAATTTCAGGACTGTATAAATGTAACTCTCCTTAACCTAGGGGCAAGGAGCTTGGCTCTGCCTCTGGGTAAAAATAAGGTGCCAGGCCGGATTTGGCTCTTGGGCCTTGTGTTTGCCACCTATGGTTTAAATAGAAGCTTTTTTGCTTAAAAACTTAGCTTTAGTAATCTGGAGTTTTTTATATAGAATGTTGAATACCCCAACAAAGCTAGATAAATAAGACATACAATTTTAAATCAATGGGAGCTTTTTGGTAGTATTTGGTATATTTGTTAATTACTGTTGTCAAAGTATTTGTAGCTATAGTTGTAAAAGAGAAAATGAGATTTTTAGGATCTCTTTTATTATTTGCTTATATTAATGAATGCTTCTATTTCAGGAAGGAACACCTGCCATGGAAAATCTAAATGAGATGCAGTGCATGTGGTTTCAGACAGAGTGCATTTCTGCTTATCAGCGTTTGGGGAGATATGGGGATGCCTTAAAAAAGTGCCATGAAGTAGAAAGGGTAAGTCAATTGAATTTTGACTTTATTTTTCTCTGGTAAGTAGATGAAAAAAGCAGGTATTTTTCTACATGGTAACATCTACCTCTTTTATTTACTTTGGAAACTTCATTGTGAAAGATTCTTTCAAACTTTCAGAGGTTGTGAATAAATGGTTGCTTTTGTTTGATCCTCAGATGGTTGTGATTTCAACATGTCTCCATGTCTTTGTCTGAAGGAACAAGTAAGAGATAAATTTAGTAAACCATTATTGCTGTTAGTAACATATATTCAACTTATCTGTTCCCTAATTGGGCCATTTTTGATTTTCATCACTAGCAGAGAAGGATACACAAGCAGATGGCCACCTCTTTCCCCTTTATGTCAGGATCTGCTCAGTAGTCAGCCTCTCTCCAGTTTGTCTTCCCAGGATATTTGTTCTCTCTTCAGTATTTTGGATAGCAGTCTGTGACTGGTTTGCAGCCTTATTTTAATACTTGCTTTTAGGATGATGTGTGTGATTTGCCTTAGTTGAAGGGCCTTTTCTTTTCCTTTGTGTGAATTTTTGTTTTCCTGTTCTTTGTCACCTCTGAAGCACTCTCCTTCCAATGGACAACAGGAGGAAAAGAGCCACAAATGCACCCCTGAGGCAGTCCTCAGCAGCCCTCAGTTGGGGTCAATCGGCACCACTGTTCCCATGCTGACGCAGTATAAAACCACAGGCATCATAGTCAGGTGAGCCTGATGTCTGCTCTCTGGCAGTCACTTTGGCCTTTTTCCCATGTGAAACTTCTGAGATTACCCAAAAGAAAGGCTAAACCTTAGGGGGTGGCTTTTGATGGGAACTGGAACTAGGATTATATATGAGCCCTTCTACAAATAACATAGTTTTTGCTTTGTTTTGTTTTGTTTTTATTCTTAGCTTGGGCTTCATGGCTATCTCTGGGAAAAATTCTCATCTTGAAAATATAAAAAATCCTTGGATAATAAGTGAAGTATTCAGGCATTGTAGTGTAAGTCAGGCTCTTCTGTGATAAAACCAGAGATCATTAACTTGATGACTATCACTTTAAAACATTTTATTTGTTATTAGGGAAGATACATTTTTATTAACCAGGACATTCTTGGTGAATTGACAGATTGTTTACTTATGGATCAGTAATTCCAGCAGGACCATAACTGGAAATTTATCAGATTTTCTGTGTATCCTTAGGATCATTATAACTGTGAACTTCTCCAGCTTCAATTCCATTCCTCCTAATATTAATAACTATATTACTGATTTCTTTTTAACATTTTTTTAAATGTTTTTTTTTAAAGATTTTATTTATTTCTTTTTAGAGAGGAGAAGGGAGGGAGAAGGAGAGAGAGGGAAACATCAATGTGTGGTTGCCTCTCACGTGGTCCGCACTGGGGACCTGCCCGCAACCCAGGCATGTGCCCTGACTGGGAATCGAACCTGCGATGCTTTGGTTCGCAGCCCGCGCTCAGTCCACTGAGCTACGCCAGCCGGGGCTTCTGTTTAACATTTTTGATGATTGTTAGACTATGATTAATAGCCATTCAGTTACTAAATTTTATTTAGATTATACTTTTCCTTAAATTTTTAGTGATTTTGACTGAGTAACATGAAGTAAAATTCTGTAATGTTAGATAAAATACAGTTGACCTGTGAACAATGAGGGGGTAGAGGCTGTAACTACTGTGCAGTCGAAAATCCTTGTGTAACTATAATCCATCCTTTGCATTTGTGGATTTCCAGTCAGGGATCAAAAATAGAAAAATAGAATTGACTTTTGAACAACGCAGGTTTGAATTGCACAGGTCCACTTTTATACACAGATTTTTTAAAAATTATAAAAGCCACCCTGATCTGTATGGCTCTTGGGTGTCATACCACAAAGCAAAAGGTCACCAGTCCAATTCTGGGTCTGGAAGCATGCCTGGGTTGCAGGTTTGGTCCCCAGTCAGGGTGCATGCTAGAGGCAACCAATGGATATTTCTTTTTCACATCGATGTTTCTCTCCTTCTTTTTCTCCTTCCCTTCCAATCTCTAAAAATAAATAAATAAAATCTTAAAAAATTATAAAAACCCATGTTCAAGAGTCAACTGTACTTTTAGTTCAAAAAACATGATTTGATTAGTACATGCTACCCTCTGGTCATTTTACATAGTTATTGTTAGAATCTTTACTATATTTAGGGTTTGCTATTGGTGCTTAAGAATAGAAAAAAACTAGAAACAGATAAAACAAGAGCATTTCACTTATAAATTAGTAAAAAAAAATATATAGTAAGTTCATACCAAAAGTAAGACTTGTCTAATGGTTATATGGTTATATGTTGAAACGTGAGTGCTTAGTACAAATAGGAGGATTAAATATTTTCTGATTAATGCTTCTAAAATTAACTTCCAGTAAAATGTAATCTAAAAGAAAATTCTTTATAATATAATTGTAAGGACTTAGGAGTAAGTACTGAATTAAAAGTTTATTATGATAGGTATCTGCATGAGTTACTTTGTACCTAAGTTTAAGATACTTTAGTAAAGAAATGAGCACTTAAAAAAAAACTTTTCAGTTTTCTTTCTAAATAGCAGGTCAGTGAATGCAGAGGTAAATTCAAATAAAGGCTAAGTCTTGTGCGGTCAAGAACTCCTTCCAGAATTCTTTCCCTGAAAGCAGTTTCAGCTAGGATACATATTGCTGTGAGCTCTTAGTAACTGGGTTTGAAATGTTAGAATTCTGGAATGGCTTAGTGTAGTACTTTTCTGTCTTTATCTTGCCCCTCCCCATAGGATTGTATGTACAGGAGATGTATATATATATTCCAGTCTGATGTTTAGAAACTGAGTTTTATTCAAAGCAAAGCAAAACAACTGTCTTTAAAGTGTTGGCTATAAACTTGTGTTCAGAATAATTTTTTAAAACTATTTTATCTTTCAAGAACTGAATTTTCTTTTCCCCCTTTTCAGATGATTGATTTCTTATTATTTTAATTGCTAATTTGTATCTGAAACAGAACAATAATACATATTCCTAAAACTCTTTGATAAGGTATAGGATTTCTGATAGCTTAAAACCATAGGAAGTTTATAACTTTATCTTCTAGTGCATCTTAATTTTTATCAAATTGGCACATGCTTTATAATGGCAGATTCTCTATAAAGGACATAGGATTGTTGATTACCCTCTTTGGTCTAGTTATTGATTTTTTTAAGTCCAGAGGTTTTTGTCATACTTCTTATTAGTCTGCTCCAGGAACTCTGAGAAGGAATGGGTAGATGAATCTGGGTCAGAAGAGAGGGCCTAATAGGGAATTCCACATTCTTTTTTCTTTTTTAAATCCTCACCAGAGGACATTTTTTCATTGCTTTAAAGAGAGAGGAAGGGAGAGGGAGAAACACGGATGTGAGAGAACCATCAATTGGTTGCCTCCTGTATGTGCTTGGACTGGGTATTGTATGCACCCACACTATGTGGACGGAGGATTGAACCTGCAACCTAGATAATGTGCCCTGACCTAGAATCGAAGTCACAGCCCTTCAGTTATGGGACGACGCTCCAACCAACTGAGCCACACCAGCCAGGGCAAAAACTGCACTCTTAAGCTGTGAACAGCATTTTTAAATTCTTTTCTGACTTCTCTTTGATTGAAGCCTAATTTTGACAATTTGAGCAATTCCTGTATTACTACTCTCCTACCCCTAAGAAAAAGAGAAGTAAGTAGTGTTTGTGATGAGGGGAACACTGAGTTAACGGCATGAGCAGTATGTTAAAATTTGAGTACCTAGAGTCTACAGCAAGCTAAGTGGTCTTACCACGTTCGTTTTTGGCCAAAGTTTAGGGAAACTAACTTTACATGTTTATATTATCTAACATATTTTTATGTTTTATAAATTTGGAGACCTAAAAATCACCCCAAGGTGGTACAAAGGAGATATCTGTAGTAATGTGACAGTCTGTATCTTGATTGTATGGCATTAGTTCCTCAAATATACACATGATAAAATCACATAGAACTGTACACCCAAGTTGTACCAGTGTCATATTACAGTTGTATAGGCTATATTTGGGGGAAGCTAAGGGAAAAGTGTACAGAACATCTTTATATTACCTTTCACCCTACTCTGTATCTATAATTACTCCAAATAAAAAGTTAAAAAAGAAAATCAACTAAGATTAGTTGTTTTAAAGTAGGATTCTTTAAACATCAGTTCTTCCAAAAGCAACATTATTTTGTCGTACCTTAAATTTTCTAATTTAATCTAGTTATATCTGGTCCACCACCATTATCTTATTATAGAGTGATCAACATCCAGGGATGTAGGGCTCAGCAATTCTGGAGACAAGGCTTTCGGTGGAAAAACCGAAAGCCTTGGGCAAAGTGGGATAAGTTGGTTACCCTATTTATGGAAGACAATACTGGAGAGAGGCAGCCTGTGGGCTATTACTGATAAAGAGGAGGCTTAAGTGTTTGTGGTTCCAAAGGCTCCCTCTAAGATTTAACTTAAAATCTATTTACTAATGCTGCTAGGAATATTTCTTAAAACTTACGTCTGCCTTTTTATACATACATGTTTCTCAACCTCAAAAAGGTCCTGTAATCTCAAAGTTTTCATCTCCATGATTTTTGACACTGTTGTTATTCTTAGTCAGCTGTATTGAATTTTAAGATATTCTTATGGTGCTAGATATAACTTGATTGATATAAGGAGGACCATGAATAACTTTATGAAATATGTAATCCTTTTTTAAAAAATAAGTTTGTTACTATTTATGAATTGATTTGTCTTACTGATGGGAAGAATGTAATTTTCAAATATAATTATTAAAGCATGATTCTTGAAGTAGTAAATACAAACTAATGTGTTCATTTTTTTTTTCTACTTCCTTCTCTCTACACTGTACTTTTACTCTTACCTTAAAATTCTTTTTTTTAAAGTCTCAGGTACTTAATGTAATTGTGTGAATGGTGTATTTCTAATTACCAAGGCAACAACAATTATCAAATGATATGGACACTTACTAATGTGTCCTCTGCATAGTGAGTTACTAGGTCCCAGGACAGAGGAAAATGAAGTGATAGAAGAGCTTGTTCTGTATTGCTGTATTGAGTTTATTTTTCTAAACATATATATTTGGAGAAGCTGAAGTGGGAGAAAATAAAGAACTGGTAGAGACGCATGTAGGGAAGAAAATAAAAGTATAAATTGTTTTGTAGGGAGTTAATCATCTCCTTTCTATGTAAGAGATTTGTTCTTAAACTTTTGGGAGCCATGGACCCTTTGAGAATTGGATAAAAGCCTCAAAATGCTATATTTACACCCAGACTCCAGACTAAGAACCTTTGCTAAAATGGAATTTAGGTAGATTAATGGTAGCTTATTGAGTGAGAGAAAACCATAATGCTCTGTATTTGTATAGCAGTTTACACTTTAGAATGAACTTTGAAATATGTTCTTACATGATCTTTAACAACCTTATGAAATTGTACAGATTTCTTTATTCCAAACTTAAGTAAAGTAATGGAGGCTCAAGATAATTGAGGTCATATGTCTGATAAGCATCTGATCTCTTAAATTGGCAAATATTGTGCTTATTGAATGTCTGCTATGTTAGGCCCTCTGCCAGTCAGTGGGATAGACATAACAAGGCTTGCCCTTGAAGAGCTGGCTCTCAGTTGAGCGGAGCAGTCTGATTTGTAAACATTTTGTGTGAACCTATAGTAGTATATATTTTAGGATTCAGTCGGAGGTCTGTTTAACTCTGCCATGCTCATTTTGGGGGAACACTGAGGAGAAATGTTTAATTAAAACTAAGATGTCAATATGTACTAATTTCCAGGCTTAAAAATCTGATTTATTACTTAGAAATTGAGTTTCATCACAAAACGTGATTTATATTGAATGATCATCAGTTGTAAAAAGAGAAACTTGTTATATGCAAAGAACAACTTGATGTCCTTCATAGTGTTAACACTGGAGAGAGTGGCAACTAAATGAAATTGTGACTGTTAAAAATGTTTTGGGGGACTTTTTATGGTTTTCTTTTCAGAAGATATTATTGACAAAATGTAAGAGATAATTTTGTGGTTTTGTTTTTTAAGCATTTTCTGGAGATAACTGATGATCAATTTGACTTCCATACATACTGCATGAGAAAGATGACCCTTCGTGCCTATGTTGACCTTCTAAGATTAGAAGATATGCTCAGAAGACATGCCTTCTATTTCAAGGCGGCTAGATCAGCGATTGAAATATACTTGAAATTGTATGATAACCCCTTAACCAGTGAAGGCAAACAACAAGAAATAAACTCAGGTAACTGACAAGGAACTATTTTAAAAAATTT
Source organism: Trachops cirrhosus (assembly GCA_028533065.1). NCBI lineage: Eukaryota > Metazoa > Chordata > Mammalia > Chiroptera > Phyllostomidae > Trachops > Trachops cirrhosus. The sequence continues at coordinate 38,617,062 of CM052548.1, forward strand.
GAAACGAATACTAAATTTCAGGATGTCATTAACATAAACAATACATAGAAAAATATGTTGTCAGATGGATGCGAAGACAATATACCTTTGTTTGTGTGAAAAAAATGCAGGGGAAGACTTAGAAAAGGCTGGCAAGATGATGTTCTGTAGCTGATGCTTCTAAATCACCCTAATGGAAAGACTTGCAATCTTTTTTTATTTTTATCTTCACTAAGACCAAATCAGGAAAAATAGAAATGTCTGTGGACTGGGTTCTTTTTTTTTTTTTTTAATTGTAACTGAAAATAATATTGAGCCTTGTAGGGAACAATAATTTTTCTTACAATTTCTAGTACCTACTTTATTGAAAATAATAATAATGCTAATGAGAATAATACAGCTTTTATTTACTAAAATGTTAATATCTAGGAATATTTGAGAAAATATTCCATAGAGAAAAATTTCTTATTTTTCATTCGTAGTATTTATGCAGTTTTTAGAGAGCACAAGTGTGTCTGTCTCATTGATGTACTCTGAGGGAATAGTTGGTATTATCAGCCCCACTTTAAACAGTTTGAAACTTGATACTGAGATGACTTGCCCAAAGTTATGTATTGTATAGGAGACAGAACTGAGCTAGAATTGGTTAATTTTAGTCAATGCAGCATTTGCTGGTTGTCTTTTGTGTGCCATGTTTAGTGCTAATCATTAGGGATATACTTTCTAAAACTTTTTAAATAGTTGCCTTTCCCCCCTTTCCCCCAAAGAGCTATACTAATCATATGTATTGCACAAGAATATGAGGAAGAATGGAAACATTTACTCAGAATGCTTATGCATTTGGATATTTGTAGAAAACCTGTCAGCCAAAGAATTGAAGAAAATGCTTAGCAAGCAGCGAAGAGCTCAGAAAAAGGCTAAATTAGAAGAAGAGAGAAAGCACACAGAAAGGGAACGTCAACAAAAAAGTCAAAAGAAAAAAAGAGATGATGATGAAGAAGAAGCCAGTGGTCTCAAAGAAGAACTTACACCTGAAAAATTAGAAAGGGTGAGATGAATTTACTATGTTAATTTGGTAAAATTTAGTTATTTAGTTCTGTGCTAGTCATAAATGTTTTATTTAAATTTATAAATAATAAGCCATTTATAATTTTTCAAGTTTATGATAGTTATCAATTATTTTTGAATGATAGCATGCAACTTTTGCTAATGCATATTATACATAGAATTGTGTTGTGGTAGGCAGAATTGTGATCCTCCAGAGGTGTTCATGTTCTAAACCCTGGAACCAGTGACTATGTTACATTACATGGCAATGGGTAATGAAGGTGGTAGATAGAATTCAAGGTGGTATTGGGTTGGCCAAAAAGTTCATTTAATTTTTCTGTATGATGGCTCCAGTAGCACTTAGTTGTCTTTAACTTCATTTGAAACAATTTTGTTAGGTTGTATTGTGACAGCTGTCATATCAGTGTGCATTTAAAAAAAATTAAGATTGGTGAAATTTTGTGTAGCCATTTTAATATTGAAGATGGAAGAAAATATGCAACATTTTTGGCATATTATGCTTTATTACTTCAAGAAAGGTAAAAATGCAGCTGAAACACATAAAAAAAGATTTGTGCAGTGTATGGAGAAGGTGCTGTGACTGACTAAACTTGTTGAGTGGTTTGTGAAGTTTCTTGGGACTATTGACATTTTTGCCAAATAATTCTTTGTGGTGGGGCTGCCTTAATGCACTGAAAGATGTTTAGCAGTGCCCCTAGCACCCACTAGTAGGAGATAGCTGACATACTGACATATTCAGAATATCCAAATTAATAAAGTTATAGTGAAAATGAAAAATGTGTTTTATTTTGCAGAAAAAACTAAGTGGACTTTTTGGCCAACCAAATAATTAGCTTGCCTAAAGATAGGGAGATTAGCCTGGATTGTCGAGGTGGGCCTAATGTAATCACAAGAGGCCTTGAAAGTAGAAGAGGAAAATAGGTAGTAGTGATGTGAGGACTCCACCCCTGGTTGATGGCTTTTGAAGATGGAGGGAGAGGAGGGAAGGAGGCAGGTATAAGCCAAAGAAGGCAGGCAGCCTTGAGAAGCTGAAAAAGACGCTGAAACATAGTTTCCCTTATAGCCTCCAGAAGGGAATGCAGTCTGTCTGACACTTGATGATTTTAAGTCGGCCGAGACTGGTGTTGAAATTTTAACCTTCAGAACTGCAAGATAATAAATTTGTGTTCTCTTCATGTTACAGAACCCCACCTATGCTGTTCTGGAACAGCTATGGGGTTCACCCACCCCCAGGAAGTGTGACTCCCAATGCAAGACTTTGGTGAAAAAGGAAAGGGATTGTTTATTTACAGGTTATACAGATTCAGAATAGTGGTGGATTTCTGTTGTTAAGTCCCACTGCCTTTAAAACACCCCAAAATACATAATCCTGCCCCTCTTTGCTTACCCAGGCCAGTTTCAGAATACACCAGTCAGAGGTACTGTCTTTCAGAAAAGTAGAAATCTGTAGCCCAGCATTCCCAGTCACAGTTCAGCATTCCAGTCAGGTCTCCACACAGCTCCATTCACACTGCCTCTGTGTTCTCCAGGCAGGTTTCCCAGTGGGTCTCCCAGATAATAAAACCCCAGTGGACTTTTTACTCCAGCTCTTAACCCAAAACTGTGTAGCACGTCCTTACTCCAGACCACATGGCACCTCCTTACACACCAGACCTCATGGCCAATCCCCCTACTTTATGGCTCCTGCCTCATGGCTGCCTCCTCTATCAGCCCTCATGGCTGCTACTCACTACTGACCTCATGGCCCACAGGGTGGCTCTTCCACAGCCTTTCAAACTGCATGACTGCTATCTTCCTCTCTCTCAGTCCACCCTTGTTTTTAAATGCTTACCCAGAGTTTTCTACATGACTCATATCCAACTCCTCCTACAATGTGCTACTTTTGCCAGTTCCCCTGTATCTTTTGCCCTCTTTTGGATGCTGTCTTTAGCCAGGGCAAGAGTACTCCAAGACACAGGAGCCTCTTGGCTCATGCCTCTTGAGCAGGCCTGTATAAGTTTCCCTACTGCACCCTCACTCCCCCCCACCAAGTCAGCAGTTACTGTGCCAGGTCAAAGTCATGCAGACCTTTTATCTGGGGCAGCAGTATAGCTATCAACTAGCTATCAACTTGCCATTGTTATGAAAACTATCTTAACTGCTGTATCATCTCCTTCCCCCGTTGTCCAACCATGGGCTGTGGGGAATATTTTGGGGGACCCTTGCTTTGTACCCCGTTTCATTAAGACATTAAACTTTTGGTTATTTGTACAGCAGCAATACAGTTGTCTGTTAAATATGGAAGCATTTTATGTATCTTACTAGGTATGTTTTAGCTACAAAGAATTAACACCTCATCTCTAGAATTTAATTATTTAGGGACCAGACATAAGGAAATATTTTTTTCTGGTTTATTTACCATGAATCTAGTATAAATATTTTAAATGTGTTATCTTTTTTTTAGTTAATAAAATTATATTTGTCTGAGTACTTAAAATGTTTGTAGTATAAGGGGCTGTCAGTACTTTGTGTACTATCTCCTTCAGTTGGTTTTATAAAAAAGTATTGTAGGAGTTCAGAACAAGTCATTCCAAGATGTGCCTAGATGCAACCAAGACCTTGTGGGCTTAAGAGAAACTCTTTAACTACTCCTTCCTTAACTGCCTAAAAAAATTTGAATTAGGGGCCTTTCCCACAATAGGACATTATCAGAAATAACCTTTTTTGACCTTTCTATAGGGCAGGACAAACTACTAATTATTGAACATCTGGTCTTCTTACCTTCCTCCTTTCTGAAGCCCCAAGGTGATCCTTAACTCAGAATGTCATATGTAAATGTGTACCTCATTTGTCCTTTCTCTCTGAACCTCCTATGTATGTGGGGTCTCTAACTATCTTATGTATGTGGGGTTCTTTCCCATATGTGTCTGTGTATGTAATTAAATTTGGTCATTTTCTCTTGTTAATCTGTCTCGTGTTTACTTGATTATTAGACCAACTGAAATACCTTGAGGGTAGAGGAAAGTTTTTTTCCTTCACACTGTCAAAATTACTTCAGATATGTATTAGTATAAAATTTGGGGAGAAATTTGACTTGTGTAGCTGTTTTTTAAATGTAATAATTTTCCTTTCTGTTTCAAAATAGATAGAAAATCCACTGGAAGAAGCTATCAAGTTCCTTATACCTCTTAAGAACCTTGTTGCTGATAACATTGACACTCATCTATTAGCATTTGAAATATATTTTAGAAAAGGTAATGATTTGAATTCAGTTTTTAATTCTTAATTATTTGGGTGACCATATTCAATATAATCTTGTTAGACCTTTTTTCTTTCTTTTAAGAGTTTATTTATTTATTTTTAGAGAGGGGAAGAGAGGGAAACATCTATGTGTGGTTGCCTCTTGAGTGACCCCTACTGGGGACCTGGCCTGCAACCCAGGCCTGTGCCCTAACTGGGAATCAAGCCTGAGACCCTTTGGTTTGCAGGCTGGTGCTCAGTCCACTGAGACACACCAGTCAGGGCTAGTTAGACCTGTATTTGTTTAGCGTTCCATCTCACCATTCCACAAAGGCTGTTAATCCTTTTTTTCTTTTGCTACATAAAACTATACTGGGTAATAAATTAGAATATGATCAAATCCATTTTAAGAATAGTTTGAACAATCACACAAATCATGTATCTGAAGCAGTTCGTCATGATTGTTCAAGGTGTTCTTAAGAAAATAAAAGTTACCTTTGATAACCAAAATTAATTTTGAATTTTGCTTACAAATGTTTTATGAAAGGTAACACTTTGTTGCAAGTGAGGCTAAAATAAAGTGAGTAAAATATCATACATAAATATTGATCTTGTTTTATTTATTTTTTCTGACACACAGGAAAGTTTCTGTTAATGCTGCAATCTGTCAAACGAGCTTTTGCCATCAGCAGTAATAACCCATGGTTGCATGAATGTTTAATTAAATTTTCTAAATCAGGTAAGTATAAATAAGGTAATATTTATATAAAACAAATATAAAATATTTATATAAATATAAAATATTTATATAAAAGCAAATGTAACAATTTAGCTTTTTTCCATTAAGCTGTACATTAAAAGAGATTTGAAAAATATAAAGCAAAAAAATGTTTATATGTAGTATTTAAATGAAGATATGTTTATAAATTAAACATGCTAGCAAAGATATGCTGGAAACTAGTGCATTTTTAAGCTAGAATGTATTATATTCCAAAGAAGCAATAATTTTTTCCTATGTAAAATATATAGAACTTAAATAAATGTATTTCAAGTGACTTTGTTTCAAAGGACAGACCTGGATTTTAAAAAATTCCAAATATTTTGTTTTTATAGTGTCTAATCATAGTAATCTTCCAGACATTGTGAGTAAAGTTCTGTCTCAAGAAATGCAGAAAATATTTTTGAATAAGGATTTGGAAAGTTTTAATGAGGATTTTCTCAAACGTAATGCTGCCTCTCTTCAGCATCTACTTTCAGGTTGGTATATGGCTCCCAATGTTAAAATGTTTATGGAAAAAAGTTAAATTTTGATTTTTTTAAAAAAAGTTTGGAAAGATGTTTAACCTCACTAATTATCAAAGAAGAGTAAACACAATACCATTTTTTATAAAGATTTTATTTATCGACTTTTAGGGAGAGGGGGAGGGAGGTAGAAAGAGAGGGAGAGAAACATCAAAGTGTGGTTGCCTCTCATGCATTCCTGACTGGGGACCTGGCCTGCAACCCAGGCATGTGCTCTGGCTGGGAATCAAGCCGGCAACAGTTTGGTTCGCAGGCTGGCCCTCAGTCCATTGAGCCACACCAGCCAGGGCACAATGCCATTTTTGATCTTTCAAATTAGGAAAGTTTTTATTTGTTTATTTAAAAGAGATTAAAGTTTAGTCAGGTGGTAGTTAACAACTACTCTTGTATTTTGCTGCTGCAGTGTAAATTGGCCCGGCCATTTAAGAAAGCAATTTGTCATTCTTAGCAACGGCTTCACATTACCTGTGTCTTGCTGCAGTCATTTTGTAGTGTTTTCTGTGCATATTTTTAAAGAATTATTCCAGAGTAAAAAAAGAAGAACTTTAAGTGCAAAGATGTTAACTGAAATGTGTGTAAGTGTGGGGAAAAGAATGGAAACAAATTTAATGTATGTCCAATAATAAGGAGAAGTAGTAGGTTTGTAGGATGAAATACCAGGTAATTTTATAAAGTGATGTTTATTTTAAAGAGGTCAAATACTTTTTAATATGTATGCAGAATTAATGTAAAAAAATAATATCAACTATGTAAAAATATACATAGGATAAAGGCTAAAAAGAAGTGTATACCAAAGTTTGTTGCCTTTGGCTGTTGTAATTAGGAGTGATTTATTTTTCTTGTACTTTTATTACTTTATATATTTTGTATTTTGAGAATTTATTTATATTCTGCCTTGTTACAGGAAGGAATTTAAGGCATTTATACAAATTTATAAAATGACAAGATGATGCCCTTGGCTGGGTTGGGCATTGTCTGGCAAACCCGAATGTTGCTGGTTTGATTCCTGGTCAGGGCCCATGCCTGGGTTGCAGGCTGGGCCCCTGAATGGGAGCATACGAGAGGTAGCCAATTGATGTTTCTCTCTCTCTGTTTCTCCCTCCCTTCACTCTAAAAATAAATAAATAAAATCTTTTAAAAAATGACAAGATGGCATAAGTGCAAACTGAACAGAATGTTATAGAAGGGAATTGGAGACATAATGAAGTATATAATTAACTGCTCCTACTTTAAGCCATATATTGTATTTAAATACTTTAAGCTTTTTTATTGTAAAGGGAAACTTTTTAGTTTTGATATCTATGGAAAAGAGTTAATTCATGTGAGAAATTATACTTCTTGGTGGTAAAGGCAGATAAGAATTTCTCTTTAAGAACATAGAATAATGGAGGACAGAATTTCCTTATTATCATGATGGAAAATGCCTTTTTAAACATTATACGAAATTCTAAAGAAAAGATAATTTTTGCCACATAAAAATACAATCACCATAAAGTCAGGAGTTCTGGCCAAGATGGAGGCGTATGTAGAAACCCTTCACTTCCTCACACAACCAAAAGGAGGATAACAACCAATCTAAAATCAATAAACAAAAAAGCCCCAAGAAAAACAAACAAAAAAATCAATAAACAACCAAAAGTACCAGAAAATCAAACTACACGGAACTGACAACCACAGAATTAAAGAAACAGTCAAACAGAGCAACTAGACAGGTAAGGTGGTGGACAGAGAGAAATCACAGCGAGGTGGTGGACTGTTTGGGCGGGGCCAAACTAAGAGGAAGCCGAGACTCAGAGTGGGCTGTGGACTATGGCGGTTGCCATGGCAGGAGAAACTCTCAGTCTCACATGAAGAGTTCAGTGAAAGTGGGCTAGAGACAAGCAGGCAAGCTGCATTGTTCCCTCTCTGGCCCCTCCCCCACTAGCAGCTCTGCAGCGCAGTACAACAAGGAGGGTTGCCCTGCCCTGATGAATATTTAAGGCCCTACCCCCTTACAACTTACAACTTTAATGGGCCCTGAACAAAGAAATAGGACCAAAATGAAAGAACAGAGCAAAACTTCAGAAAGAGAGCTAAACAATGAGGAGCTATAATAGAGAATATAAAGTCCTGGTAGTCAAAAGACTCGCTCAGCTGGTTGAGCTTGGGCAAAAAATGAAAGATACCCAAAATGAAATAAAGCAAAATATTCTGGGAACCAACAGTGATGGGAAGGAAGCCAGGACTCAAAGCAACGATTGGGAACAAAAGAAATAAACACCCAACTGGAACAGAATGAAAAAACAATTCAAAAAAATGAATAGAGACTTTTGAACCTGTTTGACAACTTGAAACCTTCCAATATCCGAATTATAGGGGTACCAGAAGGAGAACAACAGCAAGAAATTGAAAACTTATTTCAACAAATAATGAAGGAAAACTTCCCCGATCTGGCAAAGGAAATAGACTTCCAGGAATTCCAGGAAGCCCAGAGAGGCCAAAAGAAGTTGGACCCAAAGAGGAACATACCAAGGCACATCATAATTAAGTTACCCAAGATTAAAGAGAAAGAGAGAATCTTAAAAGCAGCAAGAAGAAAGGAGACCGTTACCTACAAAAGAGTGCCCATAAGGCTATCAGCTGGTTTCTCAAAAGAAATCTAACACAATAGAGGGGCTGGAAAGAAGTATTCGAAGTCATGAAAGGCAAGGACCTGCATCCAGGATTATTCTATCCAGCAAAACTATCATTTAGAATGGAAGGGTAGATCAAGTGCTTTTCCCAGGTAAGGTCAAGTTCCAGGAGTTCATCATCACCCAGACATTATTATATGAAATATTAAAGGGACTTATCTAAGAAAAGGAAGATAAAAAATATGAATGATACAATGACAACAAACTCACAACAATCAACAAGTGAGCCAAAAAAAAAGAAAAAGAAAGAAAAACAACAACAAACACTAAGCAAACAATTAGAACAGGAACAGAGAAATGGATATCACATGGAGGGTTTTCAGTGGGGAGGAGGAGGGGAGGAATAGGGGGGAAAAGGTACAGGGAAGAAGCATAATTGGTAGGTATTAAATAGATGGGAAGAGGTAAAAAATGATATAGGAAACAGAGAACTCAACTTATATGTACAACCCATGGACATGAACTGGGGGCTATGCTGGAGGGTTGGGGGGTGTAGGGTGGAGGGGGGATGAAGGGAGAAAAATTGGGAAAACTAATGGTATAATCAATAAAATATAATTTACAAATTAATTAAAAAATACAATCACCATAAATTCAAAAGACTAATTGGAAAAAAATACAGATACAGCAATCCCTCACCTATCTCGGGAGTTACCTTCCAGAGACCCCTGCCATAGGTGAAAATCCACGAAGTAGTGACGTTTTATTTATTTTATTATTTATATATATTTTAAGGCTTTATAAACCCTTTCTACACTCCGATAAACCTCTCCCACTCTTTTATTAACCTTTCCCACACTCTTATAAACACTTCATATGCTTTTAAACACTTTCTACACTCTTAAACCGACATAATTTTAACAACATATAAAATTCTATATGGGTACTCACCATTGACGTATACTACAGCTTGAATGATGAAGGTCATGAATTATGTAGCTGTACAGCAATTATGGCAATGAAGGTGATGACGATGAGATGAATATACTGCACAGCCAAGAAAAACATTACAGCTCTTCTGAAAGCACCACTTCATCAGGTCTTCATTAGGTGGTGCAGTATCTTCGCTCTGGGCCGTAACTTCTATTTCTGCTAAAGGAGTAGGCATAACTGATCTCTTTGTCTGAGTGATGAACATAGTTATGGGGAGTTGCTGGCGCTGCTTTTTATCCACAGAGGCAGCTTGTCCATGCAGAGAAATGCTCTTGAGTCCAAAGCATCTCTGAAATTTGTCAAACCAGCCCTTGCTGGCACTGAATGGGGTTGGTCTGGTGGGAGAAGCACTCGATGGTCCTGCTTCTGCATCGTCGTCCTCTTCTTCATCCTTGTCACCTCTTCATCCTCGTCACCATCATGAATGTCTGTGCTTTCCACAAAACTATCATACAGTTTCTTGACCTTTATCTGGATGGTGTTGGTATCCAGCGAGATATTCTTCTTCCTGCAGTTCACAGTGCCAATGCGGACTCCATCCTCACAATGGCCTTATTTTAGGAAGTGACCACCCTCTTTGCAGTCTTGTTAAAAGTTATTGTTGCCACAGACTTAATATTCTTCTCGTCTTTATGTAGTGAACAGTAGATTTGTTGATCCCATAATGGTGGCCTACAGCCGCATAGCATTTGCCTTCCTTTAACATGTTGAGAAGTTTCACATTTTCTTTGATGGTAAGCATATTCCTCTGGCACTTGGGTTCACTGCTAGAAGCCTTAGAAGGCACAGAACATTTGGGTGACATCATAGGGCTTGAAATAAATTCAAACTTCTACGAAAATTTCACAAAAACGCAACACCGTGGAGCAACACTATGCTTAGCGATCAGACATCGATGTGAAGTGGACAAGGAGAGATGCTGAACTTATGGGCACAGTGCAGCAGAGCAAACAGACCAATGCTACAGTCATTGAGCCAGTCAGCACCCAGGATACAGAACACAGTGCTGTGGTTGGTCGCTTTCCATTCCATCAGCCAATAGTGTGCCGTGTACAATCTCAAGTTGGCAAACTTGTGCAAGCGGTAGTGACGTACTGCATTTCCATTGTTTACAGTATGGTATTCATCTGCTGATGAAATACATACTGTATTTTATTTTGATTTAATATTCTTTTAATATGTTTGAATTAAATTTTTATATTTTTTATATTTTAAAATTTTAGGCAAAATAATTAAAATCATAAATATTATATAAATACCTATATACCGCAAAATCCTGTGATACAGCAAAAACTCCACGATACAGAATTAGATATATATATATTTTTAAAAACCCACGGTATAGTGAAGCTGCAATAAGTGAACCTCGATTAGTGAGGGACGACTGTATGCAACTGATAAAAAGCTAATAATATATTTAGAGTCTTATAAATGAACAATAGAAATATAAATAATTTTATATTAATTATAAATATAAATATATAAATATGAATATAAATTAGTAAACAAAATCCCAATAGTAAGATGAGCACAGAATATGGACCATGTAATTTATTGGAGAAATATAAACTGGGTTTTATTTTTTAAAGCTTTAAGAATTATTTTCTTCGTGAATATGCAAACATTTTCCTTTTCCCCTCTACTACACTCTGGTAATTACTTGTTTCTTAGATGTTTTATTTTAGGGTATCATTTAAAAAAAATTAATGCTACAAGGTGGCCTATGTTTACATTTTGAATTACATCATTTCCTGGGGAGGGGAGTATTAAATCTGGTCTCCTACTAAATATTTAACAATCATCTCTTTGTAACAGGAAAAGCCTAGTTTATAGTGTTTTGACATAATATTATAAATACTTCCATTGTGCCCCCAAGCTATCTGTGGGATGTCACTGAAGGGGGAGTGGGAAGAGATGTCACAATTGCCTCATGAGAGCAGGTGGGAGCCAACTCCAGCCCACTGCTGATTAACCACTTGGAACCATATTATAAGTCACTGGTCAGTGTAAATCAGATCAAATGTAGCCATAGGAGTTCACCCATTTTGAAATGTCATGCTATTTCAGGTGCTAAAATGATGTATTTTCTGGACAAGTCAAGGCAAGAGAAAGCAATTGCTGTTGCCACTAGACTGGATGAAACTATAAAAGATAAAAATGTAAAGGTAAGATTTTTCAAATACCATACGATCTCACCTTTAACAGGAATCTAATCAACAAAACAAACAAACAAGTAAAACATAATTAAAGACACTGAAATTGAGAACAGGCTAACAATGACCAGAGGGGAGAGGGGAGAGAATTTCAGGGGGAAAGGGGATGGGTTTGCAGGAACAAGTATAAAAGACATGGACAATAACAAGGGGAGGGGTGGAAATGGGAGGGAGGTGGGAAGAGCTGGATGGGTGGGCTGGGATGGGGGTAAAAGGCAGAAAACTGTACTTGAACAATAATTAAAATAAAAAAAAACTTAAAAGATTCTTCAAAAGGACTGATTTCTGCAAACTTACAGATATTGAATGATCTAAAAAAAACGTCTTTATAACATAATTCTTGAGTGGGCTTTCTGAGTTATACTTTGATTTGAATCTCAGTTCTACTAATTATGGGCTATGTCACTTTAGACAAGTAACCCATGTCTTTTAGCTTCCTTGTCATGGAGTTGGTATAAGGGTTAACCAAAATAATAAACTGAAGTGATTACTACCTTCCTGGCACATGAAAGCACTTAGTATATGGGAGCTAGTTCATTAATAAAGGACACTTTTATTTTAGTGATCACAGTTTCAGGGATTCGCCTTTTCAAGTATTGGAATTTTATTGCTTCTTTAAGGCTTTGCAGAACTGATTTTTAAAATGTTCCTTTTTTGAGGTGATTATTTATTATAGATAGGAGGAAGTTATTTTGGACTAGGGCTTGTTGGCTTTCTCTTAGTTAACAGATTGCATCTTGATTAAAGTGATTATTAACCAAACTTTAAAAAGATAATTTTTGTTTCTCTTTGTTTCAATAGACTTTAATAAAGGTTTCTGAGGCACTGCTCGATGGCAGCTTTGGGAGCTGTAATTCCCAATATGAAGAATACAGGATGGCCTGTCATAACCTGCTTCCTTTCACGTCTGCTTTCCTGCCTGCTGTGAATGAAGTCAGCAGTCACAGTGTGACCCTAAACAACACGGCTAACTACGATGTCTTGGCAAATGAAATTTGAAATCCCATAGAAAATTAACTTCTGTAGATTCAAAGCTGAGTTCAGATCAGAGTTTCTTCTCCAGAATGTATATAGATATGAAATGAAATAATTGGATAGAATTTTTCAACAGAGTGTTCTGTAAGCTTATTTTATTCTTTATCTGACTCTGCCAGTATACGTAAACATCTGTTAAAATGACCTGTTTATACTTGTACAGGTTTCTTAAACTTTAGAATTATCAGCATTGTGATGGGTGCTGTCACTTCTACATGATAAATGTGACAATTTCTTGTTTTGGTAAATTATATAAAGACTTACTCTGGGGTTGTTTTTGTTTTTTTATTATTCTGGTTTTAGAATCTATGTTTCGATCCCTTATTGGTTTGTTTTATTATTGTTTATTTACTTTCTTTTTAATTAAAGTACATCAGTTTTAAAGTGTTAAATATATATAAAAAACAATATGGATCTCCTTTTGGCAGATGTTTGGCAGGTTTATTTTAAAATTTAGTTTGCTGTTTTTGTCTATCTTAATTTTTCCTGATTTCTCATTTTCTTTTTAATATCCATAAAAATAATTTCTATTGATTTTAGAATGTGGGTATTGGTTTGCCTTTTAATCACTGAAATTCACTGGTAAATTTGTATCTCCAGATTAGTCTTTTTTTTCCCCTGGATTAGTTTTAAAGACCCATAGGCAAGAATTATGCTTTCTTGGCTAAATTGCCTTGTGTGTTAATAAGTAGTTTATATCTGAGTGGTATATCAAGAAGCATAACTAGGCAGAATACAAATTATAATGAAGCATTCTTACTCTTAAAAGTCATACATTGACTATTAAATATGTTTTTATATCAACAGAATGGGAATTTAAACTCTTACTAGTTTAATTATTAAAATAATATTGTTGGGCAATTTTGGGGGCAGGGATAGCATTTTCTATCTTGTATAGAAAACAGTAATGGTATCATTTGATATGCTTCTTTCAGAACTGTGTAAATATATGTAATATTAATGCTTTAAGGCAAGTATAAATTCAAAAAGATTTTATTTAGGAAAACAGTTCTAATTGAAATGATTTTCTTTCACTCAAAGGTATTTTAGATTCATAATTGTTGAGAAAAACACTGTAAAACAATGTCAACCTATATAATGCTGTAATAAATTATTTTGTACACACTTATTTGTATTTGGGTTATTGCTGCACACTATCAAAATATTGTGCAAAATGTTTTTTTTTGAGGGAGTAAAAACTTTTAATCATCTTAATTCTTACCAGTTTATTTAAAAAATCACCTACCAATATATTTTGGTGCTACAGCAGCTTGTTATCCTTTTACTGTTTTAATAATTTTAGGAGTAGACAGTCTTTGTCACTAAATATGTAATTTGTCATGTTGCTTTCAGCAAGATGCTATTTGCATAAAAGATGGCAGTTCATAGTTAATGTGAAATTGTGCTTTCAGCTGTAGTATTTTACTTTTTCTAATTTATTTTTTATTGTATTTTTTCCATTACCATTTGTCCCCCTTATACTCCCTTCCCTGCCCTCACCCCCACAATCACCACACTGTTGTCCATGTTCATGAACCCTTTTCCTTCTTGTTTGATCCCTCTACCCCCTTATCCCGCTCCACCCCCAGAGCTCTCAGCCTGCTCTCCATTAGTCTGTCTCTGTGTTGCTTATTAGTTCAATTTGTTCCTTAGATTTCATATGTGAGTGAAATCATACGGTATTTGTCTTTCTCTGACAGGCATTTTTCACTTAGCATAATGTTGTGGCAAAGGGTAGAATTTTCTTCTTTTTTATGGCTGAGTAGAATTCCATTGTATAAACATCCCATAGTTGTTTTATCCACTCATCTGTGAGGAAGGGGAACACTTTTGCACTGTTGGTGGGCATGCAGATTAGTGCAGCTGCTACAGAAATAAGGCACTTGTGAGAATTTATACTAAGAAACCCAAAACACGATTTAAAAGAACATAAGCACCCCTATGTTCATTGCAGTGTTATTTGCAATCGCCAGGATATGGAATCAGGTATAGTATTTTTAAAAGTATTCCATTGGGATCATTAAGTTTCTGAGAGTTATAGGCAGATACAATTGAGATGTGAGAAGTTTGGTTCAAGGTAAGTAAGGAAGAAGGATAATTGGTGACATGGATTAGTGAAATCCAGTAGTGTCAGTCAGTGTATAGAGGTAGTGTTTATTCTTCCTATATCTAGAATAAACCTGGGATATGGCCAGGGATCTTTTTAGATACAAGAGGAGGGTTGTATCATGTCCCTTTACCCCTTCTATCCTATCCCCAACCTTGGCAGAGGCCCTTCTAGTTTTGTGAAGCTAAAGAATAAACAAGCTGAAAGGGGAAATATCTTAAAATCAAGTACTTAAAAAGAACAGAGAGAGAATCATGGATATGGAGAGCACTTTGATGATTGCCAAATGGAAGGTGGGTGTGGGGGAATTGGTGAAGAGGTGAGGGTGTTAAGAAGTACAAATAGGCAGTTACAGAACAGCCGGGGGGATGTAATGTGCAGTATGCGAAATGGAGTAGCCAAAGAACTTACACCCATGACCCGTTGTCATGAACAATGATATGGGGATTGCCTGAGGGAGTGGAGGGTGCTGGGTGAAGGGGGACAAAGGGAGAGAAATAGAAACAACTATAACAGCATAATCAATGAAATTTTTTTTAAAAAAATTAAGTACTTAAGTCTCAAGAGCAAAAAGGCCTTTGTCCTGCCAAGTTTGTCAGAACATAGGAAACAAAACACCAAGATTCAAGGCATAGTATGAAAGTTTAAGAATTTGGCTTCAGGTTTTTGTGATTTTTCTTGAGTTATGAATTTAATGGGCAAAGCCTACAGAATAGAAAACCGTAATTCAGTCTGTATTTATTGATCCCTATTTTGTTTCAGACTTCAAGGTATGACATATACAATAGTGAACAAAACTAAAACCTTATTCCATTCTAGTTGGGGGAGAGAGAAAATATCATGAGTGTTAGTTACTGTATAGAAAACTCAAGCACAGTATGAATATAGAGAGTAGTGTTGGTTACAGTGAAATTTAAAAATTTCAAAGAATAAGAATAGTTTAAAAGTTTACAGATAAAAAGATTTTTTCTCAAAGGAATGAATTGAACTGACATAAGATTTCTCAAAAGCATTATTGAATATATAAGTATCAAAGAAAAAAGATTAAAATTTTCATCCAAATTAGCATTAGAAGATGACAACATTTAAAAATATTTTTAAGTATACAAACCTCAGAATATTGACCTTACAAGGGTCCTCAAGAAAATACTTAAGATACTTACCTGGCAGGGGGGGTACTGTGATCACAAAGGTGGTTTTCCCAGGGTGAGGCTTGTCCATTGTACTGTGGATGTGCTGATCCCTGCAATTTCCCCAAATGTGGGAAACTGGAATGTATGGGAATGAATGGGAAACTGGTGGTAGCGGGGGACTGTCATGCTCTCCCCTGTTAAGAAAGAAAATACTTTGAGACAGCAATTTTCAACTTTTTTCATCTCATGATGTGCATAAATTAATTACTAAAATTCTTCCGCACACCAAAAAATGAATTTTTTGCCAATCTGACAAAAAATAAGTATAATTTTTAAAATTTATTGGGGTGACATTGGTTAATAGGGTCATAGAGGTTTCAAGTGTACATTTCTGTGATACATGGTCTGTATATCACATTCTGTGCCCACCCCTCAAAGTCAGATTGTCTTTCCTCACCATATATTTGGCCCTCTTTACCCTTTACTATTCCCCCAACCCTTTCTCTCTGGTAACCACCATACTGTTTTCTGTGTCTATGAGTTTCAGTTTTATATCCCACATATGAGTAAAATTATATGATTCTTAGCTTTTCTGACTGACTTAGCATAATCTCTTTTTTCAGTCCTCACCCAAGGATAATACATTCTTTCACTTTAGAGAGAGAGAAAGAGAGAGACACTGATGTGTGAGAGAACCAATCAGTTGCTGCCTGTACATACCCCGATCAGGCTCTGAACTTGCAATCTACGTACATGCCCTGACTGGGAATTGAACTTGCAACATTTCTGTGCATGGGATGATGCTCCATCTAACCTGGGCCACACTAGCCAGGGCAGCATAATATTCTCAAAGTCCATTCATGTTGTTGCAAATAGCAGTATTTCATCTTATGGCTGAGTAGTATTCCATAGTATATATGTACCATATCATCTTTATCCAATTTCTATTGAAGGACACTTTGATTGTCTCCATGTAGGGGTGTATAAATCTGCAAATAAATGTTTCTGAGTTTTTCTGATATATATCCAAAAGGGGGATTGCTGGGTCATATGGTAACTCTATTTTTAGTTTTTTAAGGAACCGCCATACTGTTTTTCATAGTAGCTGTACCAGTTTACATTTTCACCAGAGGTGAATGAGGGTTCCTTTTTCTCCACAACTTTTCCAACACTTGTTATTACCTGTCTTGTTGATAATAGCCATTTTAACAGGTGTGAGATGATATACTTTTGTTTTGCTTTTCCTTGATAGCTAATGAAGTTGAACATCTTTTCATATACCTGTTGGTTGTCTTCTTTGGAGAGGTGTCTGTTCTGGTCCACTATCCATTTTTTAAATTAGATTGTTTGGTGTTGAGTTATATGAGCTCTTTATATATTTTGGTTATTAACCCCTTGTTAGAGCTGTTGTTTACATATCATCTCCCATTCTGTTGGTTGCCTTTTTGTTTTGTTATTAGGAGTTTCTTTTGCTGTGCAGAAGCTTTTGGGTTTGATGTAGTCCCAGTCATTTATTTTTGCCTTTACTTTCCTTGCCTTTGGGTTCAAATATGTAAAATGCCCTCTACAACTGAAGTCTGTAAGTTTAGTACCTATGTTCCCTTCTATGTACTTTATTGTTTCAGATCCTATATTTAGGTCTTTGATCCATTTTGAATTGATTTTTGTACATGGAGACAAACTAATCTACTTTTCATTCCTTTGCATGCAAGCTTCCAATTCTCCCAGCACCATTTATTGAAGAGGCTTTCTTTTCTCCACTGTGTGTTTTTGGCTCCTTTGTCAAAAATTATTTGCCCATATTCATGTGCTTTTATTTCTGGGTTCTCAGTTCTGTTCCATTGGTCTGTGTGTCTGATCTGCCAACACCATGCTGTTTTGATATCATAGCTTTGTAGTGTAATTTGAAGTCAGGTAGTATGATACCTATGCCTTCATTCTTTTTTTTTTTTCTCAGGATTGCTTTGGCTCTTTTGGGTCTTTTGTGGTTTCATACAAATTTGACAGTTTTTTTGTTCAGTGTCTTTAAAGAATGACATTGGGATTTTGATGGTGATTGCATTATACTTCCATATTGTTTTGGGTAATGATGGCCTTTTTAACTATGTTGATTCTTCCAATCCATGAACATGGAATATCTTTCCATTTCATTGTGTCTTTTTCAAGCTCTTTAAAAATGGTTTGTAGGTTTTCAGTATATAGATCCTTCACATTTTTTGTTAAGTTTATTCCTAGGTATTTTATTCTCTTGGATGCAACTGCTAAAGGAATTTTTTTTCATTTATTTTTCTGAAGTTTCATTGTTAGTATATATTGGGTTGGCCAAAAAGTCCATTTTGTTTTTTCCATAAAATAAAAGACACATTATTTATTTTCACTAATAACTTTATTGATTTGGATATTTTGAGTATGTCAGCTATCTCCTGCTATTGGCTTATAGTGGGTAGAGGTCAGGGGTGCTGCTTAACATCTTCCAATGCATAAGACAGCCCCACAGCAAAGAATTATTTGGCAAAAATGTCAATAGTACCAAGAAACTTTGCACACCACTTTTGACACATTCGATCAGTCACAGCAACTTCTCCATTTACTGCATAAGTCTATTTTTGCATTTCAGTTGCATCTTTACCTTTCTTGAAGTAATAAAGCATAATATGCCAGAAATGTTGTGTATTTCTTCCATTAAAATGGCTACACAAAATTTCACCAATTTTGGTAAGTTTTTTAAAAAATGCATGCAGACATGGCAGCTGTCACAGTACAGTCTAACAAAATTGTTTCAAATGAACTTAAAGACAACTAAACACTACTAGAGCCATCATACAGAAAAAAATAAAAGAATTATTTTGCCAACCCAATAGAAAAACAATGGATTTTTGTACACTGATTTTGTATCCTGCAACTTTACTGTATTTATTTTTTTCTAATAGTTTTTGGGTGGAGTCTGTAGGGTTTTCTATATATGGAATCATGTCATCTGCAAAAAATGACACTTTTACTTCTTCCTTCCCAATTTGAATACTTTTTATTTCTTTCTCTTGCCTGATTGCTCTGGCTAGACTTCCAGGGCTAGGTTAAATAAGAATGGTGGAAGTGGGCCTCCTTGTCTTGTTCCTGCTTTTAGAGGAAACGCTTTCAGTTTTTCACCATTGAAGGTGATCATAGCTGAGGATTTGTTGTACATGGCCCTTATTATGTTAAAGTACTTCTATTCCTATTTTATTGAGTGTTTTAATCAAAAAGGGATGTATCTTATCAAATGCTTTTTCGCATCTATTGATAAGATCATGTAATATCATTCTTTTACTAATGTGGTGTATTACATTGATCAATTTGTGTATGTTGAACTATCCTTGTGCCCCTGGAATGAACCCCACTGATTGTGATGTATTATTTTTTTAAATGTATTGTTGTATTTGATTTCCTAGTATTTTTTTTGGAATTTTATATCTGTATTCATCAGAGATATTGGTCCATAGTTTTCTTTTGTAGTGTCATCCTAGCCAAGTTTTGGTACCAGGGTTATATTGGCCTCATAAAATGTGTTAGGAAGTATTGCCTCTTCTTCAATTTTTTGGAAAAGTTTGAGAAGGATAGGTATCAAATTTTCATTGAATGTTTGGTAAAATTCCCTAGTGAAGCCATCTGGTCCTGGACTTTTACTGTTTGGGAGGTTTTAATGGTTTCAGTTTCCTCACTGTTTATCAATCTATTTAGGTTTTCCATTTCTTCATGATTCAGTCTAGGAAGGTTATATATTTCTAGGAACTTATTCATTTTCCCCAGGTTATTGAATTTGATGGCATATAGGCATTCATAATATTCTAGTGTGATCCTTTGCATCTGTGTGATATCTGTGGTAACTTCTCTTTCATTCCTGATTTTGTTTACACTAGTCTTTTTTCCCCTTAGTATAGCCAGAGGTTTGTCAATTTTATTAATTTTTTCCCAAAGAACCAGTTTGTTGTATTAATCTTTTTATGTAGTCTTTTTCTCTATTTTGTTCAATTCTGCTCTAATTTTTATTATTTCCTTTCATCTGCTAACTTTGGGTTGCTTTTGTTCTTCTTTATCTAATTCTTTAAGATGTAATCTTAGGTTGTTTACTGAAATAAGCCTGCAATGATATTAACGTCCCTCTTATTACTGCTTTTGCTGCATGCCAGAAGTTTTTGTATGTCATATAGTTATTCTCATTTGTCTATATATATCTTTTGACCTCACCTTTTATTTCTTCTTTGACCAAGTCATTTTTTAGTAGTGTGTTGTTTGATCTCCACATATTTATGTGTGTGTGTTTTATTTTTGTTTTTTGCATTTGATTTCTAATTTCAAAGCATTGTGGCCTGAGAATATGCTTGGTATAATTTCAGTCTTTTTGAATTTGTTGAGGCTAGTTTAGTGACTCAAACTGTACCTATTCTAGAGAATGTTCCTTGTGTACTGGGATAAGAATGTGTAATCTGGTTTTGGGATGAAAGGCTCTGTAAAGTCAATTATGTCCATTTGGTCTAAGTGTCATTTAAGGCTGCTATTTCTTGATTTCTGTTTTGATGATCTGTTTAGACTTGTCAATGGAGTATTAAGCTTCTCAGCTATGATTGTGTTGTTGTCTGTTTCTCCCTTTATTACTGTTCATTGTTGCTTTATATATTTCAGTGCTCCCTGATTGTGTATGTGTATATTTATATATAAATATACAATCATTTATTTAATTATTAAAAATAATATTTAATAAATAATCTTAATCAAGAATTAATATCAATTATGAAATATTTAATAAAATATTAATATTATTTATATATTTATATATAAAATAAAGAAGTGTTATGTCTTCTTGATGCAGTGTCCCCTTTATCATCCTAAAATGTCAATTTTTGTATCTAGTTTCGTTATCTTGAAATCTATTTTGTCAGATGTAACTATGGTTACTTACATCTGACAAAATATCATGATTTTCTGTGTATTTTGTTTGCTGGGAGAATCATTTTCCACCCTTTCACTTTGAATCTACCTTTGTCTTCGCAGCTTAGATGTGTTTACTGAAGGCAGAACATAGTTAGGTTTTGTTTTTTGATCCAGTCTGCTACTCTCTGCCTGTTTATTGGTGAATTCAGTCTATTCACATTTAGGGTAATTATTGATGTGTGAGGATTTCACATAGCCACATTAGCTTTTGTTTTCTGATAGATCTGTGCCTCTGTTAATTCTTTTCCTTTGTGTTTCTGTCTATTGTTTTTGTTTGATGGTATTTCATACATCATTCCTCTGTTTCCCCTTTTCCTATGCTATGTGTCTAAGTTTGTTTTTTTGTGTGTGTGGTTGCCATTAGATTTAGGGAAAAGAAAGTTTCATATATACACTAGTGCTTTTTTTTTTTAAATGCATCTGGTCTCTATCCTCCTTCCCTCCCTAGACATTTTCTCCCTCCCCTATTACTTTTTTGTTGTCACAAATTATTCATGTTTTCACTGTAAGTTTGCTGGTCATCTTATTCATAGATTTGTGGCCTTTTGTTCTTTGTTTCAGGTAAAATAACCTGCTGGAGTATTTTCTGTGATAGAAAGAAGTCTTCTGGTGATGAGTTCCCCAGCTTCTGTATGTCTTTATTTCTGCTTCATATTTATAGGATTACTTTGCTGGGTATTATTCTTCTCTGGTAATTTCTCTCTTTCAGTAGTTTGAATATTTCGTTCCATTCTCTTCTGGCTTGTAGAGTTTCTGCTGAGCAGTCTAATGATAATCTAATGGGCTTTCCTTTATAGGCTACTTTCTTTTTCTCCCTGGTTGCCTTGAGAATTTTTTTTGTCATTAATTTTTTACAGTTTTAATACAAAGTGCCTTGGAGAAGGCCTCTTTGGATTGAGGGAACTAGGTGTTATGTTTGGTTCTTGGATTTGAGGATCTAGTTCTTTTTCTAGGTTTGAGAAGTTCTCATCAATTATTTGTTTGAACAGACTCTCTGTTTCCTTCTCCCTCTCTCCTTATATTGGTATGCTTTTATTTGTATATTGCTCTTATGGAGTCAGATAATTCTCGTAGAACTCTTTTATTTTTTTCAGTGCTCAGATCTCCTTTTCCCGCTTCATCATTTCTATATTTCCATCTTCAATATCACTGATCCATTTCTCCATTTGGTTTGCTCTGTTTTCTATGCTCACTAGTTCATTCCTGATCTCTTTTTATTGAATTCTTCATCTTTAGAATTTCTATTTGTTTTTTTAAAGTTTCAGTCTCCTTAGCTAAGTACTTGTTCTGTTCATTGTTTTCTGAACTCGCTGAATTTCCTGTCTGTATTTTCTCACATCTCACGGAGTATCTTCAGAACTGCAATCTTGAATTCTCTGCTATTTCTGTCCCATATTTCCATATCCTTGTTTGTTTTCAGGAGGTTTAAAAATTTTTTTTTGATCTGCCTTGCTACCTTGGTTATTCAGGTATTTGATGGATTCCTTCTCTGTCTAGGCATCACTATGTGAGTGGCACTTCTCTAGCAGATTGATACAAACAGGTCTTTCTAATCTTTTCCAATAGGTGATGCTGAATCACAAGGTTTCTTTCTTTTTTTTGCTCTGTGAAATCCCAGTGTTGATCCATTGTCTTTGGCTGCCATCAGTGTAGCTGTGATGTGTAGGTGCTGGGAGGGCTGGGGGAGCCTGCCAGCTTCTTTATTGTTCCCTCCAGTATTGGTGACCTCAGTCCTCTGTGGAGTCCCCTCTATACCCTTACCCCCTTTGCTCAAGGAGAAATATAATTCAGTAGTAATAGTTCTCAGATTAGCAGATGATGTGCCCTGCAACCCAACACCATGGGCAAAGGGAGGTATGCCCTGGGAGGTTAAGGGGTGGCCGATGGCTTTGTTTCTATGAAGTGCTGACCGCCTGACTTCCGTGCTGTGTGTTCTTGCCCAGGTCTCTAAGATCAGCTGCAGCTTGTACTGCTCACTCCTATAGCAGTGCCTGCTGAGTCTCTCTGCTCCTCCTGACTAAAGGGTGTGTCAGCCACAACCAGATTCCTCCCCTCTTCCTTCTCACCTCCCCCTTTTGCTCCACTTACCCACCTTTAGATGTTTCAATGCGCAGATCGCTCAGGTGTATTTGTGTGTTGAGCAGGGAATCCTTTGTTGAGTTGTAGCTGTTCAAATTGTTGAAACTTCAACAGGAGAGACCTTGGGTATTCCTCATGCTGCCATTCCTCTGATGTCACTCCTCAGGACATCATGTCCTTGCATAACACAAAAATGTATCCTTTTGCAGCATCTAGAGGTCCCAAATTCTCTGCTTTCTGGTCTCCTTTCTGCCATCTTTAAAAGCAAGAGTGTAGCATTTTCAAATCTCCCACTGACTCTGACCCTAGGTATAAGTTTGATTCATTTATACCAGATGGCTGTTGTTGTGTTGGCTGTTGTCATTTTTTAATTTGACAGTCTAAGTGAAAGAAGTCAGTGCCCCTGACTAAATAGTCAGGTATTGCATGTTTTAAAATTTTTTGTGGCACACTGGTTAAAAATTTCTACTTGCTTTTAAAGAATTGGGGGTGGGCTCTGCCTGCAGGGCCCCCCTGGCCGCCACAGATGAGAATAAGTCTACCAAGACATGATCTGCTTGGGGAGGAAAAGTGGCCGATCTCTCAAAGGAGAAGGGCCAAGAGCCTTTTCCTTAATGGGCTTTTATTGGTTTCATTTGCACAGGAGTACAGGTAAAGCTCATTAATCATTGTCAGGCAGTAAGGATCAAACAATAAATAACATGCAAAGAACTCTGAGGGCTTATTCTGAGTCAGAGTCTGTTAGCTTAAGAGCTACAAAACTTTGGGAAACAAACTCATTTCCTGCTGAGACCCTTATCATTTAATTGAGAGCATTCTTAGCAAAGCAATTTTCACAGGATTTTAAGTATTCTTTCTTAGGCCTGATCACCTGAGGACCCTGCAAGCACAGGGCTGCACCACCCTCTGTCACTGTTTCAGGCTTAAGTCAGGCAGGGGAAGTAAGGCAGCCAAGAGATTAGGAGACTTCTCACAGACAGAATGAGGACTCAGGCAATGTCAAAGCCGAGGGGTGAGGGTCCATCATCCCCTTTTGCCATAGCCCCCCAAGTCCTTCCCTGGGGCCTCCCTGTGATCATGCCTGTCTTAAGTCATCCCTCCCTTGAGGAATCTTACCCATCATTGGCTAACTGATCATGCACTGGGGGCCAGGCAGGGTGAAGTAAAAGGGGCAGAGGTAGTGCCCCTGCCAGGGAGATAAGCTTTGTCTCCTTAGTGGCTTATGGTCCCAAGGTCACTCACTCAGCCTTAGCCATGGAGGCATTACAGCTTCTGAAACCAGGCAGGGTGGTTCCCAACAAAGAATAACAAAAGTAAGTCCTTTCTTGTGGATTAATACCTTCCTTTGAGGGGTATTCTGGTATTTCAAAGGTGTGTTAATCTAGTTGCCCAAGAACAATGGACAGAGCTGGCTTAAAACTTTTCACTAAAGTTATAGGCCTGGGGTATCACCACCTATCATAACCTACCCAGCTAAGAATTTATGATCAGATCACCCTGTGAGGTTACTCTCCATAGAACCCCCTTTTCACCCACAGATTGGAGTTGGAGATATAGACTGTGACATAAGAGAGAACTAAAATGCTTCTCCAGTTAAGAGGAAGTTACAGTGATTGAAAAGATTAAGAACTTGAATAAATGTTACTATGATTATAAAAACTACCATAAGAAAGAAAATGTAAGACAAATGAAACATGAACTCAGTTTATCTAAGAGAAAGCAGAAAGGAGGAACAAATATTATAATAAATGGAAAATAAGATAGCAGAAATTCTGATATAACACTGATTACCAAAAAATGTAAATGAATTAAGTTAACAAAAGACTCAGATTTTTGGATTGTATTAAAGATTGTACAAGAAAGTCACTTAAGAACAGGAAACTTGAAATAAAAAATGTAAATAGATATAACAGGCTAATATAAATGAAAATAAAGACAAAGAAGCAGTCCAAATAGAATAGAATTTAATACAAAATATGACAGAGATATTACTACACATTGGTTAAAAAAACACAAATGTTAACAGTAAAAATTATATGGTAGATTAACAGTAAAAGTTTGTAATTATGTGGTGATGGGTGTTAATTAGCATTATTGTGGTGATAGTTTGCAATATATAATATATCAAATCCTGTTATACATATGAACCTAATGTTATATGTCAATTATATCAAAAAGTATAAAAAATAACATCTATTTTCACTTATGTGCACTTAACATAGCTTTAAATTATATCAAGCAAAAACAGGCAACTAAAGAAATGGAAATATCAACAACTGTACTTGGAGATTTTAAAACACCTCTCTCCCCCTCAAAAAAGATGAAAAATTAAGCAGGGAAAATTTTAAATTTTTATTATTTTTCAGTTACAGGTGATATACAATATTATATAGTCATTAGACATTCATATAACTTACAAAATGACCACCTGGATAAGTCTAGTACCTATCGGACAGCATACATAGTTATTACAATATTATTGACTATATTGCCGTGCTTTACATCCCTGTGACTGTTTTTTATAACTGTCAATCAATTTGCACATCTTCCCCCTTTTTACCCATCTCTCCAACCCACCTCCCATCTGGCAACAATCAAAAAGTTCTTGGTATCTATGAGTTTGTTTCTGTCTTATTTGCTTAATTTGTTTTTTAGATTCCACATATAAGTGAAATCATATGGTATTTCTCTTTCTCTAACTTATTTTACTTAGCATAATACCCTTTAGGTCCATCCATGTTGTCACAAATGGCAAAATTTCACTTTTTATGGCTGAGTAATACTCCATTATATATGTACCATTTCTTTATCCATTCATCTATTGATGGACTCTTACTTAAATGGCTTGCATATTTTGGCTATTGTAAATAATGCTGCAGTGAACATAGGGATGTCTATGTCTTTTGGAATTAGTGTTTTGCATTGCTTTGGATAAACACCTAGAAGTGGAATTGCTGGATCCTTCTTTGTCTCTTGTTATAGCATTTGTTTTAAAGTCCATTTTGTCTGATATAGGTATTGCTACCCCAGCTTTTTTTTAATTTCCATTTTCATGAAATATCTTTTACATCCCTTTACTTTCAGTCTGTGTGTCTTTCTATCTGAAGTGGATCTCTTGTCAGCAGCAGCATATGTATGGGTGTTGTTTACTTATCCATTCAGTCACCTATGACTTTTAATTAGAGCATATAATCTGTTTACATTTAAAGTAACTCTTGATAGGTGTGCAGTTATTGCCATTTTATTTTTATAACTTAATCTTTTTTCTTCTTCTTAAAGAGGCTCCTTTAAAATTTCTTGTAATACTGGTGGTCAATTAATATTTGACAAAGGTGTCATAAGCAGAAAATGGAATTAAAATAGACTCTTCAACAAATGGTGTTGGGAGATCTGGACATCTACATGCAAAAAAAAGAAACTCGACTACCAACTTACACCATACACAAAAATAAATTAAAGATGGATAAAAGACTTAAATATAAGTCACAACACCATAAAAGTCCTAGAGGAGAACGTAGGCAGGAAAATCTCAGATATTCCACACAGCAATATTTTCACCGATATGTCCCCTAGGGTAAGGGGCATAAAGGAAAGAATAAACAAATGGGACCTCATCAAAATAAAAAGCTTCTTCATGGCTAAAGAAAAGAGCAATAAAATGAAAAGGGAACCAACCATATGGGAAAATATGTGGTCATGGGAGAAAGCACGTACAGCATTTACCTACTCCACCAACTTGACTGAAATTCAAGAAGAGAGCAGTTATTCAAGACAAAGTTACCATTAGCTTTAGCCAGTTGGCATATAGAACCCTGTGCCAAAGAGGATGATTGGGAAGGGTTTAGTTTTTTTTTAAGTAGAATGGGCCAAGAAGGCATTTCTAATGAGATGACATTTGAAAACCTTTGCAGATCAAATATTAGGGGGATGAGCATTCTAGAAGGATTAAAGGCTCAAGGTCTTGAGGTGAGAATAATTAATAGATGTCAAGGTGACAGTGTGTTTCTTTAAGTTCTTTAGTATGTTGTAGAATAAAAACAGGATGGTGTAGATTTAAGTAACCATGAAGCTTACTGTATTTTGCCATGTATAATGCACACTCACGTTTTTGGTTCAAACTTTTGGGAAAAGAATATTTTGTATTAATTTTTTAATTCAATTTATTTATTTATATTAGATACTTGTTTTTTGTATTATAAAGGAATTTCAGGCTTTTAAAAAACATATTATGGTACAAGAATTTTTTTGTAACAAATAATTACAAGACACAAGAACAGATACAAAATATTTCAAGTACTACCCATGTATAATGTACATCCTTATTTTTCTCTCAAAAATTCGGGCAAAAAAAGTATACATTATATACATGGCAAAATATGATAATACAAGAATTATAACCGTTTTGCCCTGACTGGTATGGCTCAGTGGGTTGGGTGTCATCTGGCAAACTGAAAGGAATCAAACTGGTTTGATTCTTGGTCAGGGCTCATGCCTGAGTTGTGGGCCAGGTTCCCTGCTGGGGGTGTGCAACAGGCAACCAATTAATGTTTCTGTCTCACATTGATGTTTCTCTCCCTCTCTTTCTTCCCTCACATCCTCTCTCTCTAAAAATAAATAAATGAAAATGTTTAAAAAATAATTATAACAATTTCAGTGCCGAATGACTCCTGTCCTCTGAGAAGATAATGAAGTTTGAAAAGTTTTATTTGTGAAATTGCTTAGATGTGGGGGTAGTTTCATTAATAGATTTGGTTCTTAACAGTTTGTTAAAGAAAATGGTTTTAATCACCATGGTATGCCTAATGGCCCAATCTTCTTTCCCCTGAATGTGTAGATGTTAATTCTAGCACATAAATTTCTGTTAATATTTTAGCTGTACTTTGTGAGTTTGGATTTTAGGTAACTATTGTGATAAGTGAATATTCTTTATCTCCACTAGCTAAAGTGTCTTCATAACACCTGAATTGGACTGTATGTTGCCTTTGGCTCTTGGGAGCCTCCGAACCTACAGCCATGTATTTGGCCCACTCTCTAGTTGATTTAGGACTGATTAGAGTTTTTCTAATCATGAGATGCTAGGACTGCCTTTGAAAGGTATCCTATCTCAGTCATTGCTGAATTCTAAAAGTGCTCAAGATACTCTATCCTCATCTAGTCTACCAAGGATCTACTGGAAATATACTGTTGGCAGACCTGTAGTCAGTCTCTCAGTAAGCGCTTAAGGCATAATCTTCTTTGGCTTCTTATCTCTGTATTCTCTTCCTTAGTCATACCCTCCCCTATGCCTCTTTTTTATATTCTTTGCAACTTATGCTCTGAAACTATTTTACTCCATTGTTATCACAGTTCTATACATCTTCAGTCTCTTTCCTCAACATTTCCCTTTATCTTTTGACCTTAACTTAAGGTCAAAACTTAACTGAGATCTCCATTCGTTATGCAGCCCTTTCGGTTGAAGGCTGTTTATTTTCTCACCATGTATAGGGAGAGAAGGTTCATAGTATCTTCACTGCCAACCACTGCTTCTAGCCCATTACTCTTCCTCCACTGTACAAAAGTATGTGCTTCTTTGAGATTAATACCATTGGGATGTACTACCCCAGACCCCTCTCTCTTGCTATCATTTATATACTGTTCTGACTCCCGAACTTTCTCTTCTCTCCAACCAGGTTGAAATTCAGCTGGGTTTAGCATCTATTTGGTGCACCCATTTAATACTGGGTTCTCAGTTCCTTGATTGCCCTTGCTTCAATAATTTCATCTTCATCATAATCAACTATCCAGCTCCCTGGCCACATCCACTTCTTTTCATCAGGAGAAACTTTTACTTCTGAAATAATGAACTAAAGCCACTCTGACAGTGTGTTTCTTTTAACTTGCATACTTGGTCATTCCTTTTGTAGCTGTTTAATCTCATAACAACTTCCCATAACTTTCTCCCAATTAGCTTTACCACCAGTCTTCAATTATTCCCATGTCCTTTTCCTGATTTTAAAGTTCCATCAGATCAAAAACTCTTGTCAACAACTTTCTTGTTCCATTGTTCTTTCATCCCGTATGCCAAGGAAAAAAATCCTGACTTTGGTTGAGTTCAACTTGTTCTTTAGCCACTGAAGCCTATACATTACTAGGCTCCAACCTCAGGGTTGATTCCTGTATGTGCCCTGGCACACTGGTTGTGAACCCACAACCAATGTGCCAGGGTTGTGGTTCAACGTGCTAGAGATTGAACCTACAACCCTGGCACATTGGGAAGATGCTCCAACTAACTGAGTCACTTGGGCAGGGCTCATTCAATGTTTATTTAAAAAATTGTCCACTCACTATTTAGCCTGGCCTTCTTGCCTCACTCTTAGCAGGTATGTGTTGTAGGCTGAATACTATCTTTAGGAGTAGCCCCTCCTCCCAAAGATATCCATGTTCTAATATTTGGAAACTCTGAATGTATTACCTTATGTAGCAAAAGGACTTTGTAGACATGATTAAGGATCTTGAGATGGGAAGATTATCCTTGATTGTCAAAGTGGATGCTAAATGCAATCACATGTATCATCTATCTTTCTATTGTTTACATCTTTCAAGAAACTGTTTCATTTTATCTAAGTTACTAATTTGTGGGCAGAGTTTTTCATAATATTCCTTTATTTTCCTTTTAATATCAATGGGATCAGTAGGGATGGCTCCTCCCTTTCATTTCTGATATTAGTAATCTGTCTCTTTCTCTTTCTTGGTTAGCCTGGCTACAGTTTCATCAATTTTATTGATATTTTTTTAAAGAATGAGCTTTGGTTTTATTAATTTCTTCCTTTTTAAAGCATATTTTATTGATTATGCTATTACAACAGTCCCATTTTTCCCCCTTTGCCCCCCTCAGCCTGGAACCCCCTTCCCTCCAGCAGTCCCCCCCTTAGTTCATGTCCATGGGTTGTGCATGTAAATTCTTTGGCTTCTCCATTTCTTATATTATTCTTAACATCCTCCTATTTTGTTCCTACCAATTATGCTTCTTAATCCCTGTACCTTTTCCCCCATTCTCCTGTTTCCCCTCCCAGCTGATAATCCTCCAAATGATCTCCATACCTATGATTCTGTTCCTGTTCTGGTTGTTTGCTTTGTTTGTTCTTTTTTAGATTGTGAATAGTTGTGAATAGTTGTTGTGAATATGATAGTTGTTGATAGTTGTGAATTTGTTGCATTTTAATGTTCATAGTTTTAATCTTCTTTTTCTTGAATAAGTCCCTTTAACATTTCCTGTAATAAGGGCTTGGTGATGATGAACTCCTTTAGCTTTACCTTGTCTGGGAAATACTTTATCTGCCCTTCCATTCTAAGTGATAGCTTTGCTGGATAGAGTAATCTAGGTTGTAGGTCCTTGCTTTTCATCACTTTGAATACTTCTTGCCTGCAAAGTTTCTTTTGAGAAATCAGCTGATAGTCTTACAGGAACTCCTTTGTATGTAACTCTCAGCCTTTCTTTTCCTGCTTTTAAGATTCTTTATATTTAACCTTTGGTATTTTAATTATGATGTGTCTTGGTGTGGTCCTTTTGTGTTCATCTTGTTTGGGACTCTCTATCCTTCCTGGACTTGTGTGTCTATTTCCTTCACTAAATTAGGGAAGTTTTTTTCATTATTTATTCAAATAAGTTTTCAATTTCTTGCTCTTCCTCTTCTCCTTCTGGCATCCCTATGATTCACATGTTGGCATGTTTGGAGATGTCCCAGAGTTTCCTAAGCCTCTCTTCATTTTTTTGAATTCTTGTTTCTTCATTCTGTTCTAGCTGAATGTTTCTTTCTTCCTTCTGCTCCAAACCATTGATTTGAGTCCCGGTTTCCTTCCTGTCACTGTTGGTTCCCTGTAGATTTTTCTTTATTTCACATAATGCAACCTTCTTTACTGTCTGGGTCTTTCTATGCTGTTGAAGTACCCAATGAGTTCCTGGAGCATCCTGATAACCAGTGTTTTGAACTGTGCACCTGATAGGCTGGCTATCTCTTCGTCATTTAGTTGTATTTTTTCTGGAGCTTTGAACTGTTCTTTCATTTGGGCCATTTTATATTTTGGTCTGGGCGTGCTCGTTACATAGTAAGGGGCAGAGCCTTAGGTATTCACCAGGGTGGGGCAAGTCGCTGGTTGTGATGCTGTATGTGGGGGAGGGGTTCAAGTGGGAACAATGCCACTTGTTTCGCTCTGCACCGGTTTTCAGTCACTTCCCCCACAATCCACAATCAAACTGGGCCCTTCTGGTGCTGATTCTGAGGTGGGTAGGTTTGTGTACATTCTAGAACCCTGTGGGTCTCTCCAGTGAACTCTCCTGTGAGGCTGGAAGTTTCTCCCACTACTGTCTCAACCTCCACAGGTGTTTTCAGTCAGAGGCTTTGAGTCTTTATTTCCCAGTACTGGAAATCTGGGTTACGTGGTCTATCTTGCTTCCTAGTTGTTCCTTCTGGTTTACCTGCACTCGAATGTGGGACCACCCAGGCTGTAAGCCACTGCCTTTCCTGGTCCACCAGCCACCACCTTGCCCACCAGCTGCCACCTTGCCTCGAGTCTTCTCCTCCCTGCTGCCCTTCTCTGCCCCTCCTACCAGTCTGGATGAATGTTTCTTCTTTAGCTCCTTTGTTGTCAGACTTCCATGCAGTTTGATTTTCTGTCAGTTTTGGTTGTTTTTTGTTTCTAAATTTGTTGTTGTCCTTCCTTTGGTTGTGTGAAGAGGCATAGTGTCTACTTACATCTCCATCTTGGCCAGAAGTCTGACTTTAGATCTTTCTTCCTGATAAATAAATTCACTGGTATAAATTTCCCTATAAGCACTACTTCTGCTGCATCACATGAACTTTGATGTTTTATTTTCACTCTCATTTAGTTCAAAATATTTAAAAATTTCTCTTGAGACTTCTTCTTTGATTTGTGTATTGTTTAATATATCGGGATTTTCCAGCTATCTTTTTGTTACTGATTTTTAATTTAATTCCACTGTAGTCTGATAACATACTTTGTATAATTTCCATTCTTTTAGATTTGTTAAAGTATATTTAATGATCCAGAATATGATCTATATTGGTGAATATGCCATGTGAACTCAGAGAACATGTATTCTGCTGTCACTGGATCTATAAATGTCTATTAGATCTATTTGATTCATGATGATGTTCAGTTCAGCTATACCCTGATTTTCTGACTGCTGGATCTGTTAATTACTGATAGAGAGGTGTTGAAGTCTCCAACTATACCAGTGGGTTTGTGTATTTTTCCTTGTAGTTCTATCAGTTTTGTCTCATGTATTTTGATGCTCTGTTGGTAGGTACATACACATTCAGGATTTTTATGTCTTCTTGGGGAATTTACTCTTTATCATTATGTAATGCCCCCACCCCACCTTATCTCTGATAATTTTTCTTGATTGGAAGTCTGCTTTGTCTAAAATTAATGTAGCTACTCCAGCTTTTTTTATTACTGTTAGTATGGTATGTTTATTTATCTCTTTACTTTTAAACTATTTGTGTCTTTACATTTAAAGTTGGCTTCTTGTTGACAACATATTGTTGGGTCTTATTTATTTAATCCATTCTAATAGTCTCTGTTTTTTAATTAGTGTATTTAGACAAAATGCATATAAAGTGATTATTGATACAGCTGGATTAATATTGTCCATATTTATAACTTTTCTATTCATGGGCCCTATCCTTTGTTTTAAAATTTTTCTAAATTAATAACAGGCACTAAACTACGGATAGAGGAAGCTCAGAGAGCACCAAGTAGAGTAAACATGAAAAAACTGCACCTAAGCATATTAAATTTAAACTGCAGCATTTAAATAAAGAGAAAATCTTGGAATAAGAGAAATGAAAAAAAAAACACATCTACAATGAAACAAGGGTAAAATTACATCAGACTGCTCTTTAGAAATCATGCAAGTGAGAGGAGAGTAGAGTGAAATATTTAAGGGTTGGAAAAAAACCCTACCATTCAAGAATTCTATACCCAGAAAAATACTGTATTTTGCCATGTATAATGTGCACCCACATTTTTTGCCAAAACTTTCAGGGAAAAAATCATTCATTTAAATTTTTTTATTTCAATTATTTATTAATTTGTATTTAGACACTTTTTTTATTATAAAGGAATTTTAGCATCTATTTTTTAACATATTATGGTACAAGAAATTTTATGTAACAAGTAATTACAAAACAGAAGAACAGATATAAGGTGTTTCAGGCACTACCCATGTATAATGTGCATTCTTAGTTTTCCCTCAAAAATTTGGGCAAAAAATTGTGCATTATACATGGCAAAATATTGTATTCTTCAAAAGTAAAGGAGAAACAAGACTTTCTCAGACAAACAAAAATTGAGGGATTTTGTAAATAGTAGACCTGTCTTGCAAGAAATGTTAAAAAAAATCTTCAGAGAGGGGAAAATTCTGTAGGTCAGAAACTCAGATCTGGAGGCTTTCAGTAAAGATGTCGGTATAGGTAACATAGCTTACCTCCTTGCACATCCACACCAAAATATCACCTGAAATATAGAGCAACCATCACTCAGAACTGTCAGAAATTGAGTTGAATGGAAGTCTGACAAGTTCAGAATTAAACCACATCCATCCAGAGTGGTAGGAGGGGAGGAGATGGAATGGGCTGGTCCCACATCCACATGTGGTATGTAACCTTTTGGGAGGGCTTTCAGGACACAGAGTTTTGGATATGAATACCCTGTCTCCTTTACTTGTGCAAGTAAATAAAACTACCTTGTGATAAAAAAAAATTGGGGAGGGATATCTCAGGAATGAGGAGTCCTAGGCCCATTCCAGGCCTGCCCCCCTGTCTAAGATTCCAGTGCCAGAAAGATAAGTTCCTATAACTCTGGCTGTGAAAACCAGTGGGGACTGAGTTGGTGGAAGAAATTTCTGAAGTCCAAAGCAGTTCCCCTTAAAGAGCCAACACACAGACTTACTCAGACTTACTTCATCTGAGCTTCAGCACTGTGATAGCAGCTTGAAAGGCACCAGGGTATATGGGGAGGAAGTGAAGTGCCTTGCATCGAGGTGAGAGCTGGGGGACAGCTTTCTCCCAGACAGAAAGGCAGGCAGAGGCCATTGTCCCATTTCTGAACCCTCTCCCCACAGAGCCACAGAGCTTGCAGGCAGGTGTCATATCTGAGGCTCCATCAACCTGGCTAACACTGTTTGCCCCACCCTGGAGATCTCCTGAGATTCTGTCCCACACAACTTACGGGACCACCCAAGCTATTAACAGAGACTTTTCCACATGAATGGCTGGTCTTGGCTCGTGCTTCACAACTTCCTAAATCCTATCAAACAAGCAACAGCAAGCCTCAGTGAGCTTCCAGCCCCTTTACCTCTTGCTAGTAGCCCCAGGTCCAACACTAGCACTAGTCAGCTTAGATTCACAGCTTGACTTCACCTGGGAATCTCCAAGCCCAGCACAAGTAGCAGCCATCTTAGACTGCTTTATAGCTCATGCAGGGTGGCCACAGGAAGAATATGAGTGGGGGCTGACTTTGGCCTGCATTACCCAGGACACCCCAGAGCCTTAGTGAGCCCCCATCCCCCATACAGTGTATTCAGTGGACGGCTACAGCCCACATCAGAATACCACCACCTTGCCCATGCACAGGTGATCTTCCATGGAAGGCAGAGGTTGGTGGTCTGTGGTCATAGCTAGTCCTTACAGCTGACTGGCCCAAGTAACTCCCTTCTATTAACTTGCCTACAGCCATCAAGATTCAACTACAAGAGGAGGGTGTACTTAGCCCACACAAAGGGTACTCCTTGAGTACTTAGCTTGGGTGATAGGGAGGCTGGGTCACTGGACCCTATAGGACACCTAATACATTAGGCCATGCTACCAAGACAGGGAGTCATAGCAGCTCTACCTAATACATAGAAACAAACACAGGGAGGCTGTCAAAATAAGGAGACAAATAAACATGGCCCGAATGAAAGAAAAGATCAGAACTCCAGAAAAAGAACTAAACAAAATGGAAATAAGCAATCTATAAGATGCAGAGTTCAAAACACTGGTTTTAAGGATGCTCAAGGAACTTAGGATCTCAACAGTATAAAAAGTTCCAGTCAGAAATGAAGGATACACTAATTGAAACAAAGAGCAATTTAAGGGAAAAAAAAAAAAACAGAGAACACTCCTAATTTGGAGAAGGAAATAGACATGCAAATCCAGGAAGCACAGAGAGTCCCAAAGTAGATGGAAGCAAAGAGGCTCACTCCAAAACACATCATGATTAAAATGTTAAAGTTTAAAGATAAAGAGAGAACCTTAAAAGCAGCAAGAGAAAAGCAGTTAGTTACCTACAGGGGAGTTCCCATAAGACTGTTAGCTGATATCTCTAAAGAAACTTTGCAAGCTAGAAGGGATTGGAAAGAAATATTCAAAGTGATGAAAAGCAGGGATCTACAGCCAAGATTGCTCTACCCAGCAAAGATACCATTTACAATCAAATGGCAGATAAAGAGCTTCCCACACAAGAAAAACTAAAGGAGTTCATCATCACCAAACCATTATTGTATGAAGTGTTAAGGGACTTTTTTTTTTAAGAAAAAATAATCAAAACTATGAAAAATTTAATGGCAATAAATACTTATCTATCAATAATTGAATCTGAAAAACAAATTAAGCAAACAAGAAGAATAGAGATAGAATTATTGATATGGAGAGCATTTTGATGGTTGCCAGTTGGAAGGGGGTGGTGTTGGGGAATGGGTGGAGGTAAGGGGATTAAGAAGTACAAATTGATATTACAGAATGGTTATAGGGATGTAAACTACAGCATAGGAAATGGAGTAGCATAAAAACTTAGATGCATGACCCTTGGACATGAACAATGGTGGGGGATTGCATGAGAGAGTAGGGGGTACTGGATGAAGGGGGAAAAGGGGGAAAAATTGGGACAACTGTAATAGCATAATTAACAAAATATAATTACAAAAACTCAAGTCTACATAAAAAGAGGAAGAGTGTTACAGATGATATAAATGAAGGTAATATAAAATATTTTATTCTTAACTGTTTATCTTTATTATTTTGTAATTCTTATTTAAGTTAATCCAGCAGATAACAGTTTTTCAAAATAATAACAACAATATATTGGATTATTTAGCATATGGATAAGCGGGATGAGTAACAACAATGTCATAAGAGGTATGAGGGAGGAATTGGGAATACTCTGTCGTCTGCAGACAAAAAAAAAAAAAAAAGAGTAGAAGACCATTCCTGTCCAGATGCTCACTTGGTTGGAGTGCCATCCCATACACAAAAAGGCTGTGGGTTTGATCCCTAAGTCAGGGCACACTTAGGTGTCTGGTTTGATCTGCAGTCAGGGTGTGTCTAGGAGGCAACTGATCAATGTTTCTCTCACGTTGATGTTTCTCTCTGTGTCTCTCTCCATCCCTTACTCTGTCTTTAAAATCAATAAACATGTTCTTGGGTCAAAATTTAATAAAAAAGAGTAGAAGACCAAAAAAACTAACCCACCAACTATTTGTCTAACATGCAATGTTCAATTATTTTTAAATGATTTTATTTATTTTCAGAGAGAGGAGAAGGGAGAGAGAAAGAGAGAGAGAAACATTGATGTGAGAGAGAAGCGTTCATTGGCTGCCTCTTGTATGCACTCCAACCAGGAAGTGAAACTGTAACCCAGGCATGTACCCTGACCTGTAATCAACCAGCGACCTTTCACTTTGTGGAATGACACCCAACCAACTGAGCCACACTGGATAAGGCTGCAGTGTCCAATTTGGTAGCCCTGGACACATGCAACTATTCAGCACTTTAACAGTAGCTAGTGTGCATAAGGGACTGAATTTTAAATGGTATTTTATTTAAATTTAAATAGCCACAGGTAGATACTGGCTACCATGCTAGTGACATCTATCTAATGGCTCTTCCCACAAGGCACATCCTTTTCTAATTGGTTCACCAGAGGGATGCCTTTTTAAAATCCTTCAAGGCAACTATGTGTGCTAGGGCTCACCCACTTATTTGGGTACTCCATTTATTTAGCTTGTTGGTTTGCTCCCTAAGGCCACCAGTTTAGTCTGTCTTGAGTATGAAACATGAGCCCAGCACAAAGTAAGTATCCATAATATTGTTGATGAATGCTTACAGTCACTAAGTTCTGTCACTAATCTCATGTGACCCTCACAGTTCCCCTGTGGGAGAGGTATTATTATCATCCTCCTTTTATATGACACTAAGCTAATAAGGATACAAGCTTTGCCCAGGGCTATAGAGCTTCTCAATAGCAGAGCAGAATCCAAACCTACTTTTTTCAACTTTTCATTGGGTTCCTTGTTCTCTGTCATGAAGGCTCAGTAGTCATGTAGTATCTTACACACTGGGTTGACCTTGCATATATTTAGTCTTGTCTCAACAGTACAGTCAGTTCCTTGAGGTCAAGGCCCAGGGTAAGTCCATGGCCAGTACTTATATTCCTTCTCCAAGTTATATTTATTTCCTAGGAACAATTTTGTTAGATTGTATCATGATAGCTGTCATACCAGCATGCATTAAAAAATATCAAATTATTAAATTTTCAAAAATATATTTTATTGATGCTATTACATTTGTCCCATTTTTCTTTTTATTTCCCTCCACCATGTACCCCCATCCCACCATCATTCCCTCTCCTTAGTTCATGTCCATGGGTCATACATATAAGTTCTTTGGCTTCTCCATTTCCCATACTATTCCTAATCTCCGCCTGTCTATTTTATACCTACCATTTGTGCTCTTTATTCCTTTTCCCCCATCTCCCCCTTTCCCTCCCTGATAGACT
Organism: Trachops cirrhosus; assembly: GCA_028533065.1. Classification (NCBI taxonomy): domain Eukaryota; kingdom Metazoa; phylum Chordata; class Mammalia; order Chiroptera; family Phyllostomidae; genus Trachops; species Trachops cirrhosus. Next base: position 38,654,587 of record CM052548.1, read on the forward strand.
TCCATATGATCTCTATTTCTGTGAATCTGTTCCTGTTCTAGTTGTTTGCTTAGTTCATTTTTGTTTTAGTCTTTTAGGTTCATTGTTGATAGTTGTGTTATCATTTTACTGTTCTTATTTTTCATCTTCTTTTTCTTAGATAAGTCCCTTTAACATTTCATACAATAAGGGCTTGGTGATGATGAACTCCTTTAACTTGACCTTATCTGAGAAACACTTTATCTGCCCTTCCATTCTAGATGAAAGCATTGCTGGATAGAGCAATCTTGGATGTAGGTCCTTGCCTTTCATGACTTGGAATACTTCTTTCCAGCCCCTTCTTGTCTGTAAGGTCTCTTTTGAGAAATCAGCCGACAGTCTGATGGGGATTCCTTTGTAGGTTACTGTCTCCTTATTTCTTGCTGCTTCTAGGATTCTCTCCTTCATTTTTACCTTGGCTAATGTAATTATGATGTGCCTTGGTGTGTTTCTCTCTGAGTCCAACTTCTTTGAGACTCTCTGGACTTCCTGGACCTCCTGGAAGTCTATTTCCTTTGCCAGATTGGGGAAGTTCTCCTTCATTATTTGTTCAAATAAGTTTTCAATTTGTTGCTCTTCCTCTTCTTCTGGCAGCCCTATGATTCAGATGTTGGAACATTTAAAGATGTCCTGGAGGTTCTTAAGCCTCTCCTTATTTTTTTGAATTCTTGGTTTTTCATTCTGTTCTGGTTGGATGTTTATTTTTTCCTTTTGTTCCAAATTATTGATTTGAGTCCTGGTTTTCCATCCTGTCACTGTTGGTTCCCTGTATATTTTCCTTTATTTCACTTTTCATAGCCTTCACTTTTTCCTCTATTTTGCAGTCATACTCAAGCCTTGTGATTACCAGTATTTTGAACTGTGCATCTGATAGGTTGGCTATCTCTGCATGGCTTAGTTGTATTTTTTCTGGAACTTTGATCTGTTCTTTCATTTGAGCCATATTTTTTTTTTGTCTCGGTGTGCCTGTTATGTAGTAAGGGGCACAGGCTTAGGTACTAGCCGGGGGCGGGAGGCAAACCACATCTCTGTGTGGTGGTGCTGTACATGGGGGAGGGGTCAGAAGGGGAACAATGCCACTTGCTCAGCACTCAGCCAGCTTTCGGTCACTTCCTCCGCCACCCACAAGCAAATTGGGCCCTTCTGGTGCTGATTCCTGGGTGGGTGAGTTTGTGTACATTCTAGGACTCTGTGGGTCTCTCTAATGAACTCTCCTGTGAGATTGGGAGTTTCTCCTGCCGATCAACCCCCACAGGTTTTTTCAGTCAGAGGTTTTGAGGCTTTATTCCCCCAAGCTGGAACCTTGGGTTGCATAGTTTTGCTCCCCAGTTGTTCCTCCTGGTTTATCTGCACACAAATGTGGGACCACCCACTCTGCCAGCCACTGCCTCACCTGCTCCTCCAGCCACTGCTTTGCCGTGAATCCTCTCCTCCCTGGCTGCCTGTCTCCACCCCTTCTATCAGTCTGGGTATATGTTTCTTTAACTCCTTGGTTTTCAGACTTCCATACTATTTGATTTTCTGGAAGTTCTGCTTATTTTTTGTTTTTAAATTTGTTGTTGTCCTTCTTTTGGTTGTGCGAGGAGGCAAAGTGGATTTACCTATGCCTCCATCTTGGCTGGAAGTTCTAATGAATCAAAATTGAATTTTTGAGCAGCCATTTTAATATTCAAGATGGAAGATGATATGCAACATTTGCAGAATATTTTGCCTTATTATTTCAAGAAAGATAAAAATGCAACTGAAATGCAAAAAAAAAAACCAAAAAACAAAAACAAAAACAAACCCGATTTGTGCAGTGTATGGTGAAAGTGCTGTGATCGATTGAACATGTCAAAAGTGGTTTGGAAGTTTCACGGTGAGGATTTCTAGCTGGACAATGCCACATGATTAGGTAGACCAGTTGAAGTTGATGGCAATCAGATTGAGACATCAATTAAGAACAATCAATGCTATGCCACATAGAAGATAGCTGGTACTCAAAATATCCAAATCAATAAAGTTGTTGGTGAAAATGAAAAATGTGTCTTTTATTTTACGGAAAAAATGAAACAGACTTCTTGGCCAACCCAATACATGTAGTTCAGGGTAGTAACTGTTTATCTGAAACTCTGAAGTATGTGGTTAGTTCATTGTTTCCCCACTGGAGGGCAAGCTTCCCAAGTTAATTTTACTTACTTTTCTAATTTCTTAAGAATTAAAAGAACCACTTTATACATGGGCCTGAGCTGTTTTCTGTGTTTTCATTGTTTCAGGGAAATGAAATTGTTTCCATGTGTTGAAAGTTGTGTCATATATAAATGTGTGATTCGGTATGTCCTGATAGTTGCCCTCCATAGAGATTAAAAATCCCATATGCAGCTTTTGTTAAGTGTAAAGCCCATTGCTCAGTGGTTTGTCAAAGTTGTACGGTTTTGTAAGTGAGAGGGCCCTGATCTAAGAGTGAAAAATGGGCACTGATCTCAGGCAGGTCACAACCACCTTGGGCCTGCTTCTTATATGTAGAGGGAGGAAAGTTATCCAGTTGACCAGAATCCCATGATTCTGTATTCTCAAACTGGAAGGCCCTAATCTTCAAGGATTCTGTCAGACCTATTTTGCTTTCTCCACAGTTACCTTCCCTGGCACAGAATAAATCCCCAGGGAATACAGGAATACAGGAGCAGATATGCTTCAGCAGCCTTCTAACTAAAAGGGTAGAAGCAGTCATGGTTCTGTGCACCATATGGTCAAATCAGCCCTCTTCCTGGCTCAGAAGTATAGACAACGGGAGTTTTAAGCGTGGAACAAAACTAAGCCTTTTAATGCACTAATCCAGCTTGTTCCACATATTAGAATACTATGGGAACTCTATCTGTACAGAATCTAGCTGCCTGTGCTTATGCACGTGAGGATTCCAGGTTCTCTCCTTGTGCCCACAGGTCTTCCTTTAAACTTCGCTGCAACTTGTCACAGTGCAATTGCCCATCTTCTCCCATGGTTAGCAGGGAACCTGAGAGTAATGTGAGCCTCTTCTAAACGAGATGTTCATTAGTCACTGTCACCAGGGTGACTGAGTAACTTAGATTCTTAGGTGCTCTCATCTCATCTCCATTTTTGCTGATGGGGGAGAGGCTTAATCAGCAGCATGCTGCCCTACGTTAGTGGAGGTTCTCATCAAATCATGGGGAGGAACCCGGAGTCAAAGAACACTTTGAGAGCATCATAAGATTCTGGTCTCTATAATTCTACACTTACAAAGAGGATCATTTTATTAGCAGAAATGATAACTGTCTTATCTATATAATAGGAAGTGGCAACCATTGACAACCAACAAAAGAAATGGAGAATTAGGCAGGATTGATGTGACTTTCATTTATATTCATTTGTTACATATTTTTTTTCTCTTCTCACTTATGAGCATGTACATATTGTCAGGCATCAAAGATTTAGGAAAATTTGTGACAGAAACACTTGAAATGGAAAAGACACCTTTAGTTGCTTAATTTTCCCCCCGATGGAATAAGTTTGCCAGTGTTTCATTTTAGTGGCAAACCACTCGCATCTAACTGAGGTCACATCCAGATCTCTCAGGAACAGAGTTCGAGGGCCCTTGCCCTAACCTTTCATGACTCCGCTCTGGTACCACCACCTTCCGGAATGCTTCCCTGGATCCTCTGGTGAAGCTAATCCGTCCCAAACATACAGTGAGCCCTCTTATGGCACTTCTTTAAACACCACATTTATCACACTCCACCTTGCTAGGACATTATCAGGATGCCTGTCTCATCACCACTACTGGACTGCAATCTCCTTGTGCCCAGGGCTGAGTGTCACTGCCCGGGTTTGAATCCCTACTCTGCCAGTGAGCAGTGGCATGATATTTGGCAAGCTAGTCGATCTCTCAGTTTCCTCATGTATAAAATGGGACAATAGTAACTTCTTCATAGGGCTGCAGCAAGTTTTAAATGGGTGCACATGCAAAGGACTTAGAACAATTCTTGAACAAGTCAGTGCCATATCAGTATTTGCCGTTATTCATATTTTTTATCTCCAGCAGCACCTTGCTGGGGCTTCCTACCAGGACTTAGGCTCCTAATGGATTCCACAGAATAAGGTGGCTTTCCATTGTGCCTTGAGGAATTTCTTTTGAGACAATAGGAGCCTTGTGGCCAACACCTCTTCTGGGACCTTGAGCCCTTTGTTCTCTGTTCCCTCAAAGGAAACAGCTCTGCATTCAGTGGCTCCCTACCTGACGCCCACAGCCATCATGTGAGGAGCTTAAGAAAGCTATACCAGACCCCTCACAGAGATTCTTTTTTCTTAAGTATCAATGTCTAAATATATCCCACAAGTCAAGTTACGAAGATAGATATACAAAGTAGAGCAATTCTAACAACACCCTATGCTACACTGTAGAGTGGTGTAGTCTGAAAGACTGCACACTCAGAGATTAAGATTTGACTGGCCTGGGATGGAGGCTGCAGAATATGTCTCTTAAAAATCTGTGCAGCTCAGGCAGAGAACTATTGTGTTTGGTTTCGGGACAGTGGTTCTCCACCTTAGCTGCACATTGAAGTCACCTGAGAGACTTCCGATTCAATTTATCTGAGTGAGGCCTGGCCTTTGGCAATTTTTGAAAGCTCTCTAAAGAAACAAAGGAAACTAGCTTTCGAATTCAGGTTCTGTGCTCTGGGAGAAGGCCCGTCAGGAAACAAGAGCCGAAACAAGAGCCACAGAGCCTGTGCTGCTAGTGCTGTGGGAAGTAGCCAGAGGTTCACAGGAGGGGATTCACAGCTTCTCTTGAGAACATATTCCTAGTTCTTCCCAAATTTCTTCCCAGCACATGATCTGAGGCTAGCGCGCTGAGGAAAAACACAGGTTTTGGAGTAAGACAGGCTTGGTGATGCCCTTCAGTTTGGGTGACTTTGGACAAGTCATTTGTCCACTGTGCCTCATTGGCGGCTGTGAGATCTCATCCGACTGCAGCCTGCCTAGCACAAAGGCTATGGCTTTGGTTTAGTAAATATTTGGGTCTTGTCTTTTTTATTTCTCTGCAAGGTAACTGGTGAAAACTTAGGAGTTCAAAGAGGCAACTGCTTCTTCAAAGCTCTTTCCACATGAAGTGGAAGTTGCAATCAGAGCCTCCAGCTTGCTCCACCCGCAGCCCAGAAGTGCCCTGGGTGAGGACTGTTTCTGACGCAGTGACTGTGTTTCTTGAACTAAGAGCCAGACTAAATCCCATAAAATCTATTAAAAATTGTGGATATTTATTTTAAGGGTTATCAAAGGATAAACATTCAATGACTTTAGGTGATATTTTATAATTTTATGGTAAGGATGTACAGATTTCAGTTTTTTATGCAGTATGTGATTATTTCAAATTGGAGTCAGCCTAGAAAATTCAAGCCAGAAGGTTCTAAACCTGCACCTTTGTATTTCTCACAGCATCCTGGTGCTGGTAAAATGAAGAGAGGGAGAAAGAGAGAAACACCAACTTCAGAGCTCTATGGACATAGCTAAAGATCCCACAGCTCTCAGTGTCTGGTCTGTTTTTTTTTTATCTATAGTCTTTATTATTGTTTGAAATTTAAATGATCTTTGCTAATAAGTCTTTGATAATTCTAATTTTCTACTGATCTTTAGAGTTGCCATCATCACTGCCAAAATCCACCCTTTTCAATACAAGTTCTGAAGTCCTGAAGACTAGCTTTTGAGGGTCCTAATTAATAATGGAACCCATTTCAAGTGCTACTTTGCAGACTATATGCCAGCGTGAGGGCAAGGTGTCTTGTTTGTATATGTGTGTGTGTAGCAGGTGTTGGGGAGTGTTTTGAGCTTGCCATTCTCCAAGATGGACAGAACTTGGTTTGGTTTACTCTCTTTCCATAGATGGGTGTCCTCCCATCAGCTGTTGTACTCTTCTGTTTACAATTGTAAAATGATCTTGTGACTTAAAAACTTGTGAATCCCACTCCTGGGAATTTATTATATAAATAATCAGAAGCAAAGAGAGCTGTATAAGTTTGTTTTGATACAATTGAAAAAAGAGTAAGTCTAGGACTTCCGGCCAAGATGGAGGCATAGGTAGACGCACTGTGCCTCCTCACACAACCAAGATAGGGACAACAACAATATAAAAACAAAATAACAACCAGAACTGGCAGAAAATTGAAGTGTATGGACGTCGGACGCCCAAGGATTTAAAAATAGACACTTTCATCCAGACTGGTAGGAGGGGCAGAGTTGGGCAGCCAGGCAAGGCACGCGGAGCGGAGAGCTGAGAAACAGGGGCAGCGCGCAGGCCTGCAGCAGGCACACCCTGGGCACACTAGCGGTGGTGGCTGGCGGGCCAGGCTGGGTGGGGGGGCGGTGGCGACCGGCAGACCCAGCGAGGTGGCCATTGTGAAGCAAGGCACTGCACCTAGCCCAGGATCCCAGCGCTGGGAAATAGAACTTTGGGTCACTGACTGAAAAGGAAGGTCCCGCAGGGTGCACAGGCCCATCCACACTGGAA
>CM052548.1:38661600-38672442 GCA_028533065.1 Trachops cirrhosus
GAAGGGAAGGGTTTACAGGAACAAATATAGAGGACACATGGACAAAACTAGGGGGGTTGGAAATGGGAGGGATGGGTGGGTAGGCTGGAATGGGAATAAAGGATAGAAACTGTACTTAATAATCTAAAATAAAAAAATTAATTAAAAAAAAATAACAACCACCAACTAGAAGAGCATGTAGGCTCAAGGCTACGTTCAGGATTCCATCTGTTAACTGAAATCAGAAATACAGGACCTATAGAGTGAAAAGGGAATTAATTGGTTGTTTTAAAGAAAGAACACGAAGTTTATAATATTCTATGTCCATTCTTATGCCCAACCTCTGTCGCACTGGGTACCTCAGCTCTCCAGCCTCCTCCACTCCTCTTTTGGAACATATGGTCCCTCCCTTCTTCCATCAGTGTACCAGCCACTATTTATCCTTCCCCTGAACATACACTACATGTCATACCTTGGGAGCCCTCCTGTGTAGATATTTAACATGACATGTGACTCATCTCCCTGTCCCAGGAAGTGAGGTTCTAGGTGCAGGTTCCTGTATCCCCTCACACATCTGTACCCCACAGTGCTTGGCACAGCCTTAGGAGGGGGTCAGTTGCTCTTCACGAGGTGAATGAGCTTACGATTTTTCAGGAACTGATTATTCTCAATTGGGATTGCCTAGTCCCTCCTTTCTGCAGCTCACGCATGGCATTGGCACTGCGTTTCTGTGACTAGGTGTTGGCAAGAGAAGAGATGGGACAGACCATGGACACCACTACTACCTCTAGGAAGGTTGGACTTTTGGTGGTGTGTTTGGATTCTTTGTGCTTTTAGCTGTTTTCTGCTGTCATTCATAAAACCAAATTCCTGAGCCCTGAGAATGCCTTGGCAGCGGTTGTCAGAGTTGTGTCTTCAGGAATGGGATGGATTCACATTCAGCTGGGAAAATTCACCAAGGCCAGTCTGTCAAAACAGAAGTAAAAGAAGCCATAGATATCCAAGGCAGGTCTATGGGAGTGGTTCTCAAACTGTGTGCAATAGAGCCACTGATTTGGCGTGGCTCCTCTTCCAAGGAATTCTGATGTTGCTAGGCCTGCAGCCACATTTTGGGAGATGCTGCTTGGTTATTGGACTCTCTGTTTTTCTGAAAGTGGCAAGAATGCTAAGAGGGCACTCATATTTTTGTATGCCTACTCTATGTTGGACTGCCTTCCATATATTGTAGTATTGAATCCTCACACCACCCTTTAGGAAGAGATTTCCTACAGCTGAGCAAACAAAGTTCCTCAAGGCCAAGTAATAAGTGATGAGCCTGGGATCACTCATGGAGAGCTCCCTCCCCAGTTCAGATTCCTCCCATTACTGTTGTTGCTAGTGATAAAGAGAAATGTTTCCCACAGGGTGGGATCCACACTGAGGGGTCATAGGAAATTCCCTATTTACCTATTCATTCATAGAAAATCCCTAAATCCCCTCAAATTACTCAGTGAGAAAAGCATTTCTTTTTTAATTCCTTCTTTTATTCTTTCTACCTGAGGACATCTCAGTTTGGTGCTGGTATATCCCTAATACCTTCCTAACACTCTCTGATCCCCCTTTTAAACAAAAGAAGGCCTTCAGCACTCATCTATATCTGTAAAACGTTAGTCTTGTTTTGTTTTCTTAGTATTTATATTCTCTTCCTTTTATGGCAAATTACATTTGTTGTACACTTATGGTAGTGCTATAACCTTTTCTCTTAAAGTAACTTACATAAAAAGGATTAGTTTAATTAAGGATAAATTTGGTAAATAAAAGTATAAGCTCAAGTGCTGGATAAACTAGATAGCCACATGCAAAAGAATGAAGTAAGATTCCTCTTCATACGAAACTAATTCAAAATTATACACAAATATATGAACTATAATATAAAACCCTTATAAGAAAACTTAGAAGTAGATTTTTAGACATTGGCTAGGCAATGTTTTTTAAATATAAAGCCAAAAGCATAGCAATAACAAAAAAATAAGTAAATTGGACTTCATCAAAAGTAAAAACTTTTGTGCTAAAAATAGTATCATCAAGAAAATGAGAAGAGGCTATTGTTACCTCATTTTATGTTGCTGCCCCCTTTGTCAAATATTAATTGACCATAGACACTTGGGTTTATTTCTGGGTCTCTTTTCTGTTCCATTGGTCCATGTGCCTGTTTTATGCCAGTACCAGGCTGTTTTGATTATGGTGGCCTTGTAATACAGTTTGGTATCAGACATTGTGATCCCTCCTACTTTGCTTTTCTTTCTCAAAATTGCAGCAGCTATTCAGGGTCATTTATGGTTCCATACAAATTTTTGAAGTGTTTGTTCTATGTCTGTGAAATATGCCATTGGTACTTTAATAGGTATTGCTTTGAATCTGTAAGTTACTTTGGGTAGTATGGACATTTTGATGATGTTAATTCTTCCAATCCATGAACACGGTATATGTTTCCATTTGTTTGTGCCTTCCTTGATTTCTTTCTTCAGTGTTGTGTAGTTTTCTGCATACAGGTCTTTTACCTCCTTGGTTAGATTTATTCCTAGGTATTTTATTTTTCTTTTTGCTACATCGAATGGGATTTTTTTTCTTGATTTCTGCTTCTTCTGTTAAAAAAATGGGATCTCATCAAAATAAAAAGCTTCTGCACGGCTAAAGAAAACAGTATTAAAATCAAAAGAAAACCAACTGTATGGGCAAACACATTTGCCAATGATACCTCAGACTAGGCTTTAATCTCCAAAATATATAAAGAACTTACACAACTCCACTCTAAGAAGACAAGCAACCCAATAAAAAATGGGCAAAGGACTTGAACAGACACTTCTCCAAGGAGGACACACAGAGGATCCAGGGACACATGAAAAGATGCTCAATATCACTAGCTATCAGAGAGATGCAAATTAAAACCACAATGAGATACCACTTCACACCAGTCAGAATAGCCATCATAAATAAAACAACAGACAACAAGTGTTGGAGAGGTTGTGGAGAAAAAGGGACCCTAGTACACTGTTGGTGGAATTTCAGACTGGTGCAATCTCTATGGAAAACAGTCTGGAATTTCCTCAGAAAACTAAAAATGGATCTGCCTTTTGACCTGGCAATTCCCCTGCTAGGATTATATCCTAAGAACTCTGAAACACCAATCCAAAAGAACCTATGCACCCCAATGTTCATAGCAGCACAATTTACAATAGCCAAGTGTTGGAAGCAACCTAGGTGCCCATCAGTAAATGAATGAATGAAAAAACCATGGTACATTTACACAATGGAATTCTATGCATCAGGAAGAAAGAAGGAGCTCCTACCCTTTGCAACAGCATGGATGGAACTGGAAAGCATTATGGTAAGCTAAATAAGCCAGGTGGTGAAAGACAAATACCTTATGATCTCACCTTTAACAGGAACCTAAACCACAGAACAAAGAAACAAGCAAAATATAACCAAAAACACTGAAATAGAGAACAGGCTGACAGTGTTCAGAGGGGAGAGGGAAGGAAATTTCAAGGGAATTTCAGGGGAAAAGGGGAAGGGTTTACAGGGACAAGTATGAAGGACACATGGACAAAAACTAGGGCAGGTGGAAATGGGAAGGAGGTGGGAAGGGCTGGGATGGGAGTAAAAGATAGAAAATTGTACTTGATCAATAATTAAAATAAAATTTAAAAAAAGAAAATGAGAAGACAACCAACAGAGTGGGAGAAAATATTCGCAAATTATATATTGTATAGGGGACCTATATTCCAAATATACAGAACAACTTACAACTTACTAAACAGAAATTAATAAATGGACAAAAAGTCTGAATAGGTATTTCTCCAAATATACCCAAATATACAGAACAACTTGCAACTTACTAAAACAGAAATTAACAAATGGACAAAAAATTTGAGTAGGTATTTCTCCAGAGAATATACACAGCCCTGGCTGGTGTCACTCAGTGGATTGAGTGCCAGCCTGTGAACCAAAAGGTTACTGGTTTGATTCCCAGTCAGGGCACATGCTTGGCCTGCAGGCCAGATCCCCATTGCAGGGTGTGTGAGAGGCAACCGATCAAGATGTTTTTCTCACACATCAGTGTTTCTCTCTCTCTCTTTCTCTTTCCTTTCCCCTCTCTCTAAAAATAAATAAATAAAATATTGTTTTTAAAAAGAAGATATACGAAAGGCCAATCATAAGCATGTGAAAAAAGGCTTGATAGCATCAGGGAAATGGAAATGAGATACCACTACCCACCTACTAGAACCGCTAATAAAAAAGAAATAATAAGTATTAGCAAAGTTATGGAGAAACTGGGAGTCTGACACTTTGCTGGTGGAAATGTAAAATGGTGCAGCTGCTTGGGAAAATAGTTTTGGCAGTTCCTCAAGATGTTAAACATAGAGTTGCCATTTAACCCAGTTAAATGTCATTTCACTCCTAGATTAATAAAAACATTTGTACATGAATGTTCATAGCAGCTCATAATGAGCAAAAAGTAGGGATAACACAAATTTCCATCACCTGATGCATGGATAAGCAAAATGATGGTTAATTTGATGTGCCAGTATGGTTGTGCTGTGGTCAAACATTTTTCTGGATGTTTCTTTGGAACTATTTTTTTTGATAATTTAACATTTAAATTGGTGAGCTGTGAGTAAAGCAGGTTACCCTTCATAATGTGGGTGGGCTTCATCCAATCAGCTAAAGGCCTGAATAGGACTAAAGACTGACCTCCCTCAGGTAAGAAGGAATTTTGCCAGCGGATGACCTTTGGGCTTGAACTGAAACTCTTCCCTGGGACTCCAGCCTGCCAGCCTCTTCCATCTGGTTTTGGACTTGCCAAACCTACAATCACATGAGCCAATTCCTTAAAAATAAATAATCTCTCCCTCTCCCTTTCCCTCTCCCTCTTCCTCTCCTCTTTTCTCTCTATACATACACACACATAACCTATTGGTATTACTTCTGTGGAGATCCCTGACTAATACAGTGATAATGCATATAATAGAATATTATTTAGTAATAAAAAGAAAAGAAGTACTAATTCATGCTACAACATGGATTAACATGAAAACATATGCATGAAAAATCCAGTCACAAATGTTATGATTTTATTTATATGAAATGTCCAGAGTAGGTAATCCATAGAGACATAAAGTAGATGAATAGTTCCTTAGTGCTGGGGAGTGGGAGTAGGGAAGTAAGGAGTGACTGCTAGTAGGTATGGACTTTCTTTTGTGGGGGATGAAAATGTCCTAAAATGAGATTATAGTATCATTGCACAACTCTGTGAATATACCAAAAACATTGAATTGTACACTTTAAATGGTGAATTATATCTCCATACAGTTATTTTTTTAAAAGTACAGGTTGTAACTGAATATAACAAAGTTCATAGCGTGAGTCTAGAAATGTCTGAAGCAGGGAAACAGAATTGGAGCCTGACTGTCCTCAGGGTATCTCATGTACCTCCCTGGGGACACATTGTCTGTACATGTTTCCTTTTTATTCACTGCTGTGTTATTCATATTCACAAGAAAATCAACCCAATTTTGACCTAGACTGGTAGCTGTATTACTCAACCTGATTAAAAACATAAGAACAAAATATAGGTTAGCTTATGAAATAAGAGGTAGGGAAGCTGATGGGTGCTAAATAAGGAATCTAAAATGCACTGCCTGGAAAGAGGAAGGAAATTTATGTCATGAGGGAGGTTTATGTGATGCTTCACATTCTGAGTGTTTCCATCATTGAACAAAGAGCCTAAGCTGCTTCTCATCCCACATGGAGACAAACCAAGACGTGGGGGCTGGCTGCACGTCCAGCATCCCTAATTGTCTTTAAAAGTCAGTGTTCCTCAGATTTTTGAGAAAGTGGGTGCCAATATGCTTCTGAGTGGCCACAGTCCATTTTCTCAAAAAACAAAAATTTTTAAAAGAATGGATTAAGTATAAAAATAATTTCACTGAGGTTCTGTATGTAGGAAACACTTGCTGCCCTGACTGGTGCAGCTCAGTGGGTTGGGTGTTGTCCCGCAGAATGAAAGGTCACTGGTTCAATTCCCGGTCAGGGCACATGCCTGGGTTGTGGGCCAGGTCCTCAGTTGGGGGTGTGCAAGAGGCAACCAACTGATCAATGTTTCTTTCCCCCTCTTTCTATCTCCCTCCCCCTCTCTCTAAAAATAAATAAATCTTTAAGAAAGAAATCCTTGCATATTAAATAAAAACATAAAGTCGTCAAGCTTTCTTAGGTGCCACCCTCTTCTCTGAGATCTGTTTTTTTTTTAAATTTACAGTTTGTCTTTTTTTTTTGAGGAGAGAGAGAAACATCAATTTGTTGTTCTATTTATTTATGCATTCATGGGTTGATTCTTGCATGTGCCCTGACAGGGGATTGAACCTGCAATCTTAGCATATTTGAGACACTGTTCTAACCAATTGAGCTGCCTGGCCAGGGCTTCTGAGAACTATTGATCATGTACTACCCAACCCCTTGTAGCCTCTGTTGAATGGATAGCAAGCCTTGTGACCCTACCTCACTGGCCACAACGAATTCCACTAGGCAAAGATATCTGATCCACACTGGGTCAATCAGACCCTCTTTCCTGGAAATCTGGGATTTTAATTTAGAGATTAGTTAATATGCTTCCTAAAAGAATTTTAGAAATTGCAAAGGGTGTTATTTCCTGGGTTCCATAAATTCTTACATTTTAAAATAAAATAATATTGCTCTTTTTTCCATTATCCAGTGGAATCTCAATGCATCCACCTAACATTTGTTTTTTAAAAGTACGTTATTAACAGCTGGATATTTTCCATTATTCTTTTTCTCTTTAAACTTACGTTTAAATTCCAAATTCTCCATTTTTAATCAATTACATTATATATATATTTTATCTTCACCTGAGGACACTTTTTTTCATTGCTTTTAGAGAGAGAGGAAGGGAGAGAGAGAAACATTAATGTCAGAGAGTGAAAACATCAATTGGTTGCCTCCCACAAGTGCCCCAAATGGGGATAGAACCTGCAACCTGGGTAAGTGCCCCAGCTGGAAATCAAACCCATGAACTTTTGGTTCACGGGACAATGCTCCAAACAACTGAGCAACACTGGCCAGGGATGATCACACTATCTTACTTTTCCAGAATGAAAATACCTATGTAAATTGAAATTAGAAATTTAAAAATTTGCAATGACCATAAAGCTCTCAGTATATTAAAAATAAGTTAAATATGCTACATATTTTCATAAGCATTCATGTACAGTAAAATTTTATTGGCCCTTTAAACTCTGAGTTCATGTATTCAGTGATAAATATTGATGAATATGACATATCTTCATTTTTATCAGCTATATATTGTTTATATCTGTAATCAATATATATAGTGAATTACTTTGTCCGAACAAGTGTACAAAGGGGACTGTAGGTAATTTGCATTTTGTTACTCAATTCCTTGAAATTTTCTCAGTTTTATGCCAGAATTACTTAGTAATAAATCATCATATATTTATTTATCAGTGGACAACTCTAGTAGCTTCTTTTAAAAACAATAATTATTTTCATTTATTTCATATTAATTAGGGTCTTCTTTACCTATAGTTTGGTAAAATAAAAAGGGGAAAAAATTGAGTGAATATTGTTTACAGGGCAATGGTACCAGAAAGCACTGGCACAGACATCAAGTTATCAGGTTGAACTTGAGTCCTGCTCCTGTAGATCTCAGTTTTCCAAGCTGCTATAATAATGCTGCCAACCATGAACATTCATTCAATATTCCAGGAAAATCACCTAAAATGAAAGGAAAGTGGATTGTTTACCAATGTATTTTTAAGTTTACTCTCTGACTTTAGTTACTCCTGTTGCCTTACACTCAACAATGGTAGTCCTGTTGCTGGCACTCAGCAATGATTAATACATTGATTGATTGACTGTGCCTGATTTTCTGTAAGCCTAACTTTGATTTCTTTCAGACTCAGAGCAGATGGGCACATAGTTTTAAGACATTAATAAACATTATAAAACATGATCTTCTTTCTCTAAATTCTGTGCCTTGTTGGCTATAAGAATAAAGCATCCACTTAAAAGAAGAAATCAGATTTAATCTAAAAGACACGATATACCTATGCAGAGCCCAGATCCTTTAGTCAGAAACAAACTGCTTAGTCAGCATTGCTAGGGAGAATCAGGTCACAAAGGAGGATGGGAATGCCCCAGGCTCTTGCACAAACCTAGAAATCAAACAAATGTGCTCTCACAAAACAGGCACTACATTGTTAGGTGCCCTCAGCACTGCGTTAATAAAGGTGACATTTCAAAGAGAAGTTACTTCTTTAGTATCAGATTGTTAAAATGTGAGCTTGTAGTATTTTTTCAGGAAAACAGCTCAAAATAGTACTATTTCTGAGGATTGTTCTGTAGGAGAGTATGTAAAGGAAATTAGCTGTTGTGATAATATTGTGTTTTCTGCAGAAAGTTCTACTCTAATTGGTATAATTGTGTTGTAATTTGAAAATGCACACTAAAAGACTTAGAATTTTATATTTTTAACTCAGGAATTTATGAATTTATTCTATGAGTAAACTTATGAATTTATTCTAAGACTATATATGAATTTATTCTAAGGAAGCAATTGTGGATATGCTTAAAGATGTGGCTACTAGACTACTTATCAAAGTATCTCCTACAAAAGTGAAAAAGTGAACACAATTAAATGTTAAAAATGAGGAATTGATTAAATTGCAATTTACCTACCTACCCATTAAAGTGAAAAACACAAAACTAGGGGTGTTGGAAAGGGGAGGGAGGAGGGGAGGAATGGGTGGGTGGGCTGGAAAGGGAATAAAGGATAGAAACTGTACTGAATAAACTAAAATAAAAATTAAAAAAAAAAATAAAGTGAAAAACAACATTTGAAGACATGGAAACTAATAATACGGTTATGGATTATAAGCAGTATATAGAATTTAAGATATACAATATAAACACCATAAGATACATACACTATTTAAAATATATATGCCTAAAGAAAACAGACTGAAAAGATATGACTGAAAACAAACCAAAGAGAAAAAGAGAAAAGGCAGCACAAATGGTCAGAGAGCCATAGGAAGGCGTGGATTCCAGGTAGAATAGCAGAGGTAGAAAGCTTAGGAGTAAAAACACAAACACAAACACAAACACAAACACAAACACAAACACAAACACAAACAAAAACAACTTAGGAAAATATCAGTTTGAAGGAATGAAAGATTCTAAAGGTAAAAATAATAAAACAGGACAAAATTAGAGCTGTGTTGTCAGTGGATGGGTTCTTGGCTGAGACCTCACTTTGGTTTCAGAGTCCAGGACAACATAAACCCGAGTCATTAACTAAGTGCCTGTTATACTTAAGTTGCAGCTTGTTTCATTGATGGGAATTTTCTACACTTTTTCATAAATTTTAGTTTATTGAAACTTGATGTCTTCCTCAGAAATGAAATTGGTTTAGGTTTCACATGGCTAGCATTGCTGAAGAAATGGTACTGCCGTTATGAATATGTTAACCTTGTTAGATATTTTAATTGAAAAAATATTGCTGCCTTATGAGCATCTCAAACATAATGAAACATTTAGAGATGTTCTTTTTTACCCTAAAAAAAGAGGGACTGAGTTAATTCTCTTGTTTGGGACATTTGGTTAGTTCATCATCACGGAACACAGGATTTTGCTTGGTTATTGTGCATTACTGGTGCTGATTGAGGACTGGACCCCTTTCTACCATGTTATTAATTTTTTCCTGCTTTTGGTACAGTTCCTACTTTTCCTGGAGTTGTTTCATTAGCTTTTGGATTTCCACTCATTGTTTACACAGATTTTAAAAGAACTATGCCTTATAAACCAACATGTATTTAAAAGAAGATACAAACATCCATGTACATTAATAAATGTAGTTTTTTACAACTGCCTTTCTATACATTTTATATTGACTTTTTTTTTTGTTGAGCATCATAACAAACTTACAGATGCTCACAGACTCACCCAGCTCAATTAAGATTAGTTATACAATGGTTCTCAAAGTACAGTCACTGGGCAAGCGGGAGCAGTGTCACCTGGAACCTGTCAGAAATATGGATTCTTGGGCCCTCTTCCAGTCCTACTGAATCAGAAACTCTGGAGGCCCAGGTGTGTCTGATGTACTCTCAAGTGTGAGGACAACTGACTTACACTGCATGTGAAGATGCTGATATGTACATTGTCCTTACATGGCTGGTGGGAGCCTGCTCTGAGTTATTTAACTGCAGATATTTTTTTAATGTATTTTATTGATTATGCTATTACAGTTGTCCCATTTCCCCCCTTCATTCCCCTCCACTCTGCTCACCTCCTCCCACCCACATTCCCCCCTTTAGTTCATGTCCATGTGTCATAAGTTCTTTAGCTTCTACATTTCCCATACTATTCTTGCCCTCCCTCTATTTTCTCCCTACCGTCTATGCTACTTATTCTCTGTACCTTTTCCCCCTCTCTCCTCTTCCCACTCCCCTGTTGCTAACCCTCCGTCTGATCTCCATTTCTGTGGTTCTGTTCCTGTTCTTGTCCTGTTCCTATTTGCTTAGTTTGCTTTTGTTTTAGGTGTGGTTGCTAATAACTGTGAGTTTACTGTCATTTTACTGTTCATATTTTTCACCTTCTTTTTCTTAGATAAGTCCCTCTAACATTTCATAGAATAAGGGCTTGGTGATGATGAACTCCTTGAACTTGACCTTATCTGAGAAGCATTTTATCTGCCTTTCCATTATAAATGAAAGCTTTGCTGGATAGAGCAATCTGGGATGTAGGTCCTTGCCTTTCATGACTTGGAATACTTCTTTCCAGCCCCTT
>CM052548.1:38672542-38754989 GCA_028533065.1 Trachops cirrhosus
AATAAGTTTTCTACTTGTTGCTCTTCCTCTTCTCCTTCTGGTACCCCTATAATTTGGATATTGGAACGTTTAAAGATGTCCTGGAGGTTCCTAAGCCTCTCTTCATTTTTTTGAATTCTTGTTTCTTCATTCTTTTCTGATTTTATGTTTTTTTCTTCCTCCTGCTCCACTCCATTGATGTGAGACCCAGTTTTTTTTCATCACTATTAGTTCTGTGTGCATTTTTCTTCATTTCACTTAGTGTAGCCTTCATTTTTTTCATTTAATTTGTGACCAAAATCAACCAATTCTGTGAGCATCCTGATCACCAGTGTTTTGAACTGTGCATCTGATAGGTTGACTATCTCTTGGTCACTTAAAAGTATTGGCTCTGGGGCTTTAATTTGGTCTTCCATTTGAACCATTTTTTTTTTTTGGTCTGGTGGCACCTGTTAGGTATGAAGGGTGGAGCCTTAGGTGTTCACCAGGGCGGGGCAACCCAGTCCCTGGGTTTTGATGCTGTCTTTGGGGATAGGGTCAGAGAGGGAACAATGGCGCTTGCTCCGCTCTTTCAGTCCCTTCCACTGCTTCCCACAATCAAATTGGGCCCTTCTGGTGCTGGTTCCCGGATGGGTGGGCTTGTGCATGTTCTAGGACCCTGTGGGTCTCTCCAACGAACTCCCCTGTGAGGCTGGGAGTCTCTCCTGGCACCTCAACCCCCACAAGTGTTTTCAATCGGTGCTTTTAGGCTTTAATTTCCAGCACTGGGTCCCTGGGTTGCGCGGTCTACCTCACTGCCCATTTTCACCTGGTTTATCTGTGCGCGAATGTATGACTGCAGACAGCCAGCTGCCTTGCCCGCCTCACTGGGTCTGCCCATTGCCTCCCCATGCCCGGGTTCTGCTAGCCGCCACATGTGCACCCAGGTCTGCCAGCCACCGCTTTTTCCTGCCATGACCCCTCCCCGCCAGCCTCCAACACCTCCCCTCTTGCTGGCCTGGATGAATGGTTGTTGGACTTTTGTAAAGTTCAATTTTCTGTCTGTTCTGGTTGTTTTTTTGTTTCTAAATTTTTGTTGTCCTTAATTTTGGTTGTACGAGGAGGCACCATGTGTCCACCTACACCTCCATCTTGGCCGGAAGTCCTCAACTGCACATATTTTTAAAAAGCACCTTTGCTTTCTGGAAACAAGATATTCCAGATTCAAAGTGGTATTTCCCCTTCCATAAGACAATCAGCACCCTCCAAGGAGTCCTTTTCCCATTTAATGAAATTAGAGAACAAAGTCCTAGCATGATCCAATGAACAGCTATTGGGTTGGGCCACATTTAGTGAGAAAGCTTAAAATTTCTGTACTCACACTGCCCTTTTTCTCCTGCTTAGCATAAGTTACTATATTCTACTTATACTGTTGTTGCAGAGCAGACCCAAAGCGGGGAGTGTATGATATACTATTACTTAAAGGACCCCCCCATTTTCTCCAGGGGTCCCCCCCATAAGGTTTGCTTTGCCTGCCGCCAGAGGAAAGACATCTCTCAATGCTAGAGATTCGTGAAAAGGAAAGGAAATGTTTATTTAATGCTGTACAGACTTAAAGTATTGACCTAATGTCTTCATCAAAATCCCAAAATCCCTTAAAAAACACCCACAAACACACACAGTACTTCCTTCCCCCTTTGCCCAGTCTGGGGTACCGTATCTTAGGAAAAGAAATTGAAGTCCTTGGCTCAGGCAGCCCCCGGTTCTTCCCAGTAATCCTTCTCGGCTGGTAGGCCTCCCTCCGCTCCGGTACCATCAACTGTGTTGTTGGGATCTCTGCTAAAGCCGGGCGGTGGTTCCCCCTTCTAAAGCTGCAGGGGTCCCCACTCTGGCAAAGCCATGTTGTTTTCCTTTCTATTGGTACAGCTGAGTGGTCCTCTCTGCACAATGGCCGCGGGAGTCACTGTTGTATTCAGCAACCGCGAGAACGAATGCCGGAGACTTTTCGGGGTTTCAAAGATGTTACTTTATTGGCCAAGTTTTCTTTTAACCTGCGCAGGGGTGGACTCTCAGATGTCCAAGGACACGGTGCGCACAGGGGCTGCAAACGAGAGTCGCGCGCCGAGTGCTTACAGCTACGTCCTTATATAGGGGACGGATAAGCAAGCATTATACCGAATCAGACGTGGCAGGTATCTATTCGCTTACAAAGGTCGCACAAGGGAACAAGGTTGGACATTGGCTCAAGAGTTGTAAATTTCCAAACCAAACGTGTTAAATTACATCTGTTTTACGATCCTTTGTTCTTGCACGAGGCAGGAGGGCAAAATGTCCGTTTAGTAACCTCCTGTGCCCTGGGATCTAACCAGTTCCTTTTGGCCTCCAGCTAGGTTCCTATTTTCTCATGGTCTAAGTTTTCCTTGCTCCTTACAGTCCCCACTCTGGAAAAGCCGAGTGATTCTCCTACATGTCCACAGCCATGTGGCTCTCCTTTCTATTGCCACAGCCAAGTGGTCCTCTCTGCACAATGGCCACGGGAGTCCTCACTCTGGCAAAACCGTGTGGTTCTCCCTCCCAGGGCTGCTGAGTCTCTCTCCTCCTGCACTGCTTGTGGTCCTCTCTCTGTGAAGACCGTGTGGTTCTCCCTCCAATGGCTGCTGCGTCTCCATTTAAATCCCTGCGCCAATCTTCCTCTGCAACCCCATTTCCAACTCCTCCCACAATCGGCTACACTTGCCAGCACTCTCATACCCTTCCAGCTTTACTGGGCTGCCATGGTGAGTTTGGGCAGGTGTGGCCCCATGTCCTGGAGCCAGTCATCTCCAAGCTTTCATGCAGGTGCTGTAACTTGGGGGACCTGCCCCCCAATTACATCTTGGTGGGGAAGTTACTTCCATTCCCCTGACTCAGAGCATGGCCACAGCTATTTAACATATCTATGTAACCAGTTAAAAGTTATAGATATGTTAAATGACCACACCAGAGGTTACCTGCAAAGCTGTTGCCATGCAAAACAGCTCTCAATGGCCCTGCTCCATCTGTCCCTTTCCCAAACCCACACCTTTGCAAGGGAGGGGTGAGGACATCCTAATATTTCCTGGACACCCTGAGTTCTGGGTCCCATTCCAAATCCCTATTTGGGCCCCCCCCTTTTGGCTGCACCCTGTAACACTCCTACAATCAGTTACACCTGTCAGCTTTCCTGTATTTTTCCAGCTTTTCTGGGCTGCCATAGTAAGTCTGGGCAGGTGTGGCCCCATGGCATGGAGCCAATCATCTCTGAGCTCTCACACAGGTGCTGTGTCCAGGGGAGTTGCCTCCCAGTTACATCTTGGGTGGAAGTCACTTCCATCCCCCTGGCTCAAAGCATGGCCAGATATTTAGCATATCTATGAAACCAGTTAAAGGTTATAGATATGTTAAATGACCATGCCAGAGGTTAGCTGCAAAGCTGTTGTGCGAAACAGCTCTGAATGACCCTGCTCCCTGTGTCCCATTCCCCAGCTCAGACTTGTGGGGGCGGTGAGGACATCCTGTATATTTTTCTAATATTTCCTGGACACCTTGAGTTCTGGACCACATTCCAAATCCCTATTTGGGCTCCCCTCTTGGCTGCACCCTGTTCCACTGTGAGGTTTTATTGAACACCAAAATTTTTTACTTTGTTGACAGCATAGAACTTATTGTCATTGTTTTTTCTTGCAATATTACCCAAACTCTTAATTTAAAAAAGTTTTAATTAGACTACATTTCCTTCTCAAAAGGTAATCTTGACTGCTGCTTCAACTTGAGTCTCGGCTTCTCGCCTTCTCCCTGAATATAAACTTCAGCACCCGCTCCAGCTTCTCCACTAAACTACCAGACCCTAGGCTCCATGCAGTCACTCAGTCACCAGGTTGGCTGGCCAGCAATGTGTAGAGTGTCTATGCAGGCACCAGAGGCCTGGGTTCCTAGATCTACATGTCCCACTCCAGTGGTGTGTGGGGTGACTGGGGATCCTGGGGCCTGGCTGCGGGGATGACTGGGGGCCTGGCAGGCATAGGAGGCATCCAGAGAAAGAAGGAGGCTAGGCAATGCCTGAATGACTGCCTGGTTTCCTACCTAGAGAGGGTGAGAAGCCTAGAGACTGGAGAGCTTGGAACACTTGGAGAAAAAGGGACCCCAGGTTGGAGATTGGGGGCATGATTTCAAGACCATCGAGGACCTGAGGGCTCAGATCTTTGCAAGTTCTGTGGACAATGCCCATGTCGTTCTGCAGACTGACAGTGTCCATCTTGCTTTTGATGAGTTGAGAGTCAAGTATGAAACAGAGCTGGCCATGTGCCCGTCTGTGGAGAGTGACATCGATGGGCTTGGACAGGTCACTGATAATATCAATATCACTTGGCTGCAGCTGGAGACAGAGATCGAGGCTCTCAAGGAAGAACTGCTCTTCGTGAAGAACAACAAGGAGGAAGTAAATGATCCACAAAGCCAGATTGCCAACTCTGGGTTGACCATGGAGTTGGATGCCCCCAAATCTCAGGACTTTGGCAAGATCATGGTGGACATCCAGGCCTAGTATGATGAGATGGCTCAGAAGAACCCAGAGGAGCTAGACAAGTACTGGTCCCAACAGACTGAGGAGAGCACCACAGTGGTCACCTCTAAGACCGATGAGATAAGAGCAGCAGAGATAACACTCACAGAACTAAGACATAAGGTGCACTCCTTGGAGATCGACTTGGATTTGATGAGAAATCTGAAGACCAGTGTGGAGAACAGCCTGAGGGAGTGGAGACTCACTATGCCAGGCAGATGGAACAGCTCAACGGGATCCTGCTGCACCTGGAGTCAGCACTGGCCCAGATGTGGGTAGAGGGACAGTGCCAGGCACAGGAGTAGGAGGCTTTGCTGAACATCAAGGTCAAGCTGGAGGCTGAGATCACCATCTACCACCACCTATTGGAAGAAGGGGCGGACTTAAATCTTGGTGACGCCATGGACAACAGCCACTCCATACAATCCATCCAAAAGACCACCACCTCCAGGATCGTGGACAGTAAAGTGGTGTCTCCAATCAATGACACCAAAGATATGATGCATGAAAGGCAGCAGAAGTGGGGCACCCCTTGGGGGTGCAGGAAGCCAATAAAAAGTTGAGAAATCACTGAACATTTTTTTTAAAAGGTCACCATGAATAGTATTTCATGAAGATGAATGTATCTTGTAGGGAGAGATGGAAATAGTCTGACAATGAATCCCATTTGGAGTATGGTGGTGAGTGGGGGCGGGTCATGAGGAGTGTTGCTTCTACAGCCCTGGGAACCCCTGTAGCTGGTCTTTTTTATTTTTTTTTTACTGTTGAAAACATACCATTGCCTTATTTGTGTATCATTGCAATTAGTATGGTCATCTCGAAGTTTCCTCTACCAGGAGATTCTGGTGAAGGATACTATTCCGAAGGGAAGGGAATTTTGCATTTTTCTCTATACTTCTCCCTACAAAGCTTTGTTTGTGTGTTTGTTCATTTATTAATTGCTAGTCATGTAAGCACCTGTGTTAGGACACAGGGAAGAATAATCTTATTGGAATACAGAAGATGAAGAATCCACTGTCTAGTCCTCAGAAGGTCATGATTTACCACTTCACATCTACAATAATGTTCTCCAGCCCCAACCCAAATAAGGTATTCATCCTAAATAAACTCTGGGTGGTAGGGAGAGGCAGGGGAGGACAAGTAAGTGTCAGATGAGGATCTGGCCCGCTCTGAAGAATTTTAGATTTTATTGTATCTTTTTTTGTTCCAACAGTGGTAGAAATAATCTTTTGCATTAATGACTGTTAGTTTTATTTTCTTCTAATAATGTTGGACTGTATGTTTGAACTAGGTGGTCTTTATCTGAGAAGATTTAACTAACACACTTTTAAGATAATCAAGCACAGAAGTTAATAATCCTCTGTGGTGCAAGAGAGAAATGAGCTTTCACTTTCCAGGTAGCTTTACTAAACCAGTCTCCAGACTTGGGAGCGTCAGTTGTACAGCAGTGGAGAGCAACACTGGGGGAAATGTGCAGACAAAGGACATGAACTTACCCTCAGAAAAAACGGCCTGCTTCAGATTTGCCTGAAAAATGATTCCAAGTGTGATCTTTGAAGTTCAATTAACCTCTTTGTGGCTCAGCTTCTTGGTTTACTACGGTTGGCAAAAATTTGATCTTCCTTAACTCACTAACAATGTCGCACTAAATGTGAGACAGATTTGAGTTTTCAGAAGACAGTGTAAGAAAAAAGTGTATTGCATAAATGTTTTTATTTGCTAATATATTTGTAAATAAATTTGTAAACACAGACATTTTACATTTGTGGCACACTGACAGTTTATAAAGGATTTTTGCATGTGTCATCTTATTTAAATATCCCCAAAGCATAAAAGGCCAGGTTGTTTTCCTTAAATAAAGGAAGTTGAAGCTCAGAAAGGTTACACGTCCTGCCCATGGTACACAGCTAGTTTAACAGCAAGGCAAGTAAGTACCAGAGTCCTGGTCTTCTGTCTGCTAGTTCACTGAGTGTTTTTGCCATGAACCAACTGCATCTTCATTGTTACGGTGACTAATTAGGGGAATATATGTAGTATTCATTCATGTACTCATTCACTCATTCAAATGTAAATTAAGTATATACCATGTGCTAGGCACTAGAAAAAAACATCTCTGACATATTTTACAGCTTGCAAAGCTAGTTGGGGTTGTAAAGAGAGTGCTACCTCATTTCTAGCATTTGAAGTTCTTTCTCTGTGACCTTAGGATGGTACATTTGGTAAGAAAGTAGATTGAAACCCACATTCCTTTTCCTCCCCACTGAATTATGTTTGTGGTTTGAATTACTCTGAAATTCCTCACTTGTAATCAAATGAGGTAAGTGGTCCTCGAAAGGGCTGTAGGTTGTGGGTATGATGGGGTTGGGGGCAACATTGCTGAAGAGAGCATCTCTGCTCTCTCAAGCAGATCCTTGTCCTGGAAGTGGATTTCTGGGGATGGCTCTTCTCTTTTTGCTCCCCAGATGGTGGCAGCAAAAAGTTATAAACCAGGCTGTAGGGAAGCTTCTGCTTGAAAAGTGCCTGAGACGTGCTGTGGGTTGTTTTGGTTTAAAATCACATTAAAGTCGTGTCCTTCCCTTAAGAGCTGAAAGTTAAACACATACTTACCATACAATCAAGTCTTTCTACTCTTAGGTATTTACCCAAGAGAAACGTTGGCCCATAGCTGTATCCTAGCTTTACTTGTCATTGCTCAAATAAGAGGCAGTCCAAATGTCTGTCAACAGGTGGTATATTCGTACAATGCAATACTATTTAGCAAAAAGGAAATGAGTTGTTGTATACACAACAACATGGATAAATCTCAAAATAATTACAGAAAGAGATTATATGCTATGTGTTTCATTTATATAAAATTCTAGAAAATGCACTAATCTGCAGTGACACAAAAGCAGATTTGTGGTGCTGGGAGTGGGGTAGGGATAGGATGGCACAGGAAGTGACTGTCACAGGGCAGGAAGAAACCTTTGAGCGTGGTGCCTATGTTCGCTATCTTGTAAACAGAAGTCAAAACCCATCAGGTTGTTCACTTTAAATCTGCACTTTATTGTATGTCAATCATATTAAAATAAAGCTGTAAAGAATCTTATTGAGGTATTTTTCCTTTTCTAAATGCTTTCTCTGACATGACTCTATTTACTATTTTTAAAAATAAACTTTGGAGAAGTGTTAGGTTCACAGGAAAATTGAGTGGAAAGTACAGAGACTTTCCAGGTACCTCCCTCACACACAGGCACAGCCTCCCCACTGTCAACACCCCTGAGCAGAGCAGGACATTTGTTACTGCTGAGGAATCTATACTGACTCATCGTCCTCACCCTAAATCCACAGTTTACCCTGCAGTTCACTCTTGTACAATCTCTGGGTCTGGACAAATGAGCAATGACATGTATCCACCATCACAGTATCACACAGAACAATTTCACCGCCCTAAAAATCCTCTGTGCTTCACTTACTCATCCCTCCTTCCCTTAACCCCTGGCAACCACTGATCTTTCTATGCCATAGTCTTACCTTTTTCAGAACATCATAGTTTGGCTTCTTTCATTTATTAATATGCATTTAAGTTTCTTCCATGTTTTATCATGACTTGATAACTAATTTCTTTTTAGTGTTGAATAATATTCCATAGTGTGTCTGTACCAGTTTATTTGTCCATTCACCTACTGAAGGGCATCTTGGTTGTTTTCAGATTTTGGCAATTATGAAAAAAGCTGCTTTTTTTTTTGTCTCAGCTGAGCCTTCTTCAGAAAGCCCTGAACCTTGGAATGTTCTTCTTACATTCATCTCCTTGTTTCTTATAAGTCATTGGAAGTCCCTAAAAGGAAGCAGGTACTGTGCCAGGGTCTAAGGAATAAGTATGGGAAGGAGGTAACTTGGGGTCATTGAAAAAGGGTCAACCTGGGGAGTTCAACAGATGTAGAGTGGAGTATTGTCTCCCATTAGCTGAGTCATGTCAGAAAGATTCTTAGCTATGTGGACCTCAGTATCCTCATTTGTAAAATGGCGATCCTAATATCGTCTTTGTGGGTTTGTCAAGAGGACTGAATAAGAAAAAATGCAAAGGGTCTGATACATGACAGGTGCTAGAGTTGCTTTTCTTCCCTCCTTCAGACTATGCCGGTTATATCTGTTTGCCAGAGAAATCCTATGCTTTCTTGGGACTTTTTAGCATAATTAAAGTAGTGGTATTTTGGATGTAGGATGGTGATTTTGTGGGTTGGCAAGTGACAAGTGTGCGTGCCTGACCTTGAAAAGAGTAGACCAGAGCCTGTGAATAGGAGATTCTGATTACCGGGGAGGCCACATGCATGGTTGCACCTGCTTCAATTTACTTTTTATGGAGGTGTGTTTTGTGTAAATTATATAAATCTCAAGTGCACAGTTCAACGAATTTTGACAAATGTATATACCCATGTAACCATCACCCAAATAAAGGCACAGACATTTCCTGAAAATTCCTTTGTGACCCACTTCACTGGGGTGTACCCCTCCCTACAGGTAACCATTGCTCTGACTTAAAACTCAACAGATCAGTTTTACCTATTTTTTAGACTTGGATTCATATAAATAGGATCATAACAGTACACCTTATTAGTTTTCTAGTTGCTGCTATAACAAATTACCCCAAACTTAACTGAATAAAACAATAGAAATGTATTATTTTACTGGTTTTGGGGGGATGGGTTAGAAGTCCAACAAGGTGTTCTCAGTGGGCCAAAGTGAAGGTGTTGGGAGAGTTGGCTTCCTCTCTGCAGTCTGCAGGGGAAAGTCTTTTCCTCACCTTTTTCTTCTCTAGAGACCACCTGAATTCCTTGGCACGTGGTCTCTTCCTCCATCCTAAAAGCCAGCAACAGAACATCTCTGACAATTCCTCCAAGTCACAAGTGCCCCTGACCATCACCAGGAAAGGTTCTCTGCTTTTAAGGACTCACTTAATTCAGAATTATTTCCCTATCTCAAGGTCTGTACCCTTTATCACACAGAGGCCCCTTTGCCTTGCCATGTTATTACAGAGATTTGAACCTGGCCTTCTTGGAGGCACTATTATTCCACCTACCATGGTACTCTGGCAAGCATAATATTTCTAAGATTCATCCATGTTCTTGTGTGTGTCAGTGGTTTGTTATTTCAATTGCTGAGCAGTATTCCAGTGTATGAACACATCACAGCTGTATGTTTAGTCCTCTGTTGATGAGCATTTGGATTGTTACCAGTGCTAGGTTACTATGAATAAAAATTCATTCTTATCTTGGCTTTTATTTCTTTTGGGAAAATATGCAGGAGAGTAGCTAGATCACAGGGTTTGACTGTTTGGGTGTTTATTGGTCATTCATATATCTTCTCTTATGAGGTGTGTGTTCTGGTGTTTTGCTCATTTTTATTTTTACTAAGTTATTTGTTATTATTATTATTATTAGTTTGTAGATGGCCTTTATATGTTCTAAAAACAAATCCTTTGTCAGATATATGTATTGCAATGTTTTCTTTCAGCCTATGACTTGCTTTTTTATTTTTTAAAAATAGTATCTTTGATGAAAAGTTTTAAATTTTGATGTAGTCTGATTTCTCAAGTTGCATCAAAGTTGTGAAGATATTCTCCTGTGTTTTCTTCTGGAAACTTTGTAGTTTTAGCTTTTATGTTTAGCTATGATTCATCTTAAATTAATTTTTGTGTAGGGTGTAGTAGGTGTTATAGTAAAAAATGTTTCTGTATAGATAGCCAGTTATTCCCACACAACTGTTGAAAAGACCTTTATTTCATTATTAAATTGCATTTACACCTTTCTTATGAATCAATTAATGACATACATGTATATCTATTTCTAAACTCATTCTGTTGTTTTGTCTATTTGCTAATATTACACAATTTTAATAATTGTGACTTTATAGAAAGTCTTGAAATCAGGTAGTGTAACTATTCTTTAAGATGATTTTGGTTACTCTAAGTTAATTTTGAGCTTTATATACTGATCTAGGTTGAGTTGTAATACTCCCAAATACGTTGAAATTCTAAACTCTAGTACCTGCAAATGTGATCTTATTTGGAAATAGGGTCTTTGCAGATGCAATCAAGTTAAGATGAGGTCGTACTTATCTTTGGGTGGACCCTAATCTAACATGACTGGTGTCCTTTTAAGAAAATGAGAAAAGACATAGACAAAGACACATGGGAAAGGCCATGTGAAGATGAAGGCAGACTTCATCTACAAAGTGATACATCTATAGCCAAAGAATGACAAATATTGGCACTAAACCACAAGAAGCTAGGAGATGGACATGGAATGCATTCTTCCTCATAGCCTTCAGAAAGAACCAACTTTGCTGATATTTTGATTTTGGGCTTCTAGCCTCCAGAACTATGAGAGGATACATTTATGTTGTTTGAACTACCCAGTTCGTGGTAGCTTGTTATGGCAGCTCTAGAAAACTGATGTGGTCACTGAAATACAACTCAAACTTGCTTAAGCAATTAAAAAAATGACTGTCTTTTAAACTTACAAATCCAGAATTGAAGAGTGCCTGGTGAGATTTGTGTGAGGTATTAGAATTAGGCTCAATTGGAAGGGTCAAAAATTCCCCAAAGAGTGGCTTACACAAAATAAACCAGAATAAACATTTTATTTTATTTTTCTCTCATGTATGTGTTGGTACTCCAGAGTTTTTGATATGGCAGCTCCTTGACATCAGGGACCCAGGATTCTTGTATTTTTTGCTGCCATCCTCAGTACATGGCTTCCACCTCATGGTGCAAAATCTAGCTTCATGCCTGCCTTCCATTCATCAGAAACTAACAAGGGCAATGGCGTCTGCCCTCCTTCTGTTAAGGATACATTCCAGAAGTTTGCATATCATACTTCTGCTCAAAGGTCCAAATTTAGTCACATGACCATTCCTAACTGCAAGGGAGGCTAGGAAATCTTTATTTCGGGAATCCCTGGGCCTACCTGTTTATTGTTAAATAGGACGGGGAGATCTGATGTAAGAAACAATTGGAGGTTTATTCCGCAGAGTGTCTTTAGAGGAAAGCAAAGAGTCATAGGTGATTGGCTATAAGTGACTTGAGGGGGAAAAATTCAGGTCTAGAAATAGATATTTGAGAGCTTATATACGTTAGCTACAATCTTGAGAGGGGAGGAGATGGCCCAGCAAGAGTGTAGAGAAGAAAAGGTCAGTGAGAAACCTGTAGGGAGCCTCAAAGTTTAATTACACATACAGGGGAGGGATTCAACAGAGCCCTGAGAATAATAATGAGGTGAGACTCTTACATGGATATTCAGGACAAGTTTTAAGGAAAGAGTGATTAACAGTGCACAGGAGGAACAGATGCCAACTAAGATAAAGAACTAGTCTTTAAAAACATAAGAAGTTGTGATTGTTCTGTTTGAAAATCATAAGCTACCTCGTTTTTATTCTTGAAGGAGACCTGTGTGACTGAATGAACTTTTAGAACCTGAAATGTGGATAAATCCCAGTGTAAGGATGTTATGGTTGATTTAGGTTCTGGGCTCATGAAGGACAGTGCTCCCACCTGTCCTCAGTGAGGGACGAGGTCACACCCGAACACTGAGGTCACTTATCTTTGTCACTGTGGTCAGATGGCTGTGGACTATTAGGATGCTCTGTAATAAAAACAAAACCCAGGCAGAGGGCTCAAGAAACTAAGGGTTTAACTGTGCCTTTCGTCTAGTTCTAGGGAAGGAATCAAGATGAACGCAGAAGTGGACTCATATGTGTGCACTAAGAGATAGGTAACAGGATGACTGTAGTATTTTTTTGATAGAGAAAGACTGGAAACAACTCAAGTGTCCATCAACTGAAGAGTGGGAAAATAAACTATGCCATTGTCATTCAATGGAACGCTACTTGGCAGATAAAATGAGTAAACTACATCTGTATGTATCAACATATGTGAAAACAATGTTGAGTGAAAACAAAGCATGCAACATGAAAGTGGTTATGTAAATAGTATACTTTTTATGTAAACATATAAATATAGTTTAGGTATAAAAACATGGACTAGTAGGGTACTTATAAATTCATGGTAATGACTGCCTCTGAGGAGGGAGGGAAACAGGACTGAAAGTAGGGAAAAGGGGATTCAACTTTATCTGTACTGTTCTAATTTATTTTATTAACAAATATTTGAAGCATATAAGAAGGTGGTCAATTCAATTACTGTTTAGGGAAATATAAGTTAAAGCCACAGGAAGAAGGAACAAATAAAACTTCAGTAAGTCTCAGTACACACTCATCGGAATGGCTACAATGAACAAGCCTAGCAATATCATATGTTGACATAAATATGGAGCAACTGGAATCCTTACACACTGCTGGGAGTACAGATTCATTCAACTGCTCCAGAAAGTAGTATGTTTGAAAGCTAAGTGCATGCCTCTCCTGTGATTCTGGAATTTCCCTCCTAGGTAAAACTCAAGAGAAGTATTTATGTGCACCAAAGGAAATGTACAGGGATGTTCATATCAGCTTTAATTAGTCAATGACTAGAGATAATTAAAGCAGTTTGATTATTCTGCTTCTATATGTATGTCCTAGAGACTCTCAATCATGTACACAAGGAGACAGGTGAAAGAATACTCATTGCAGCACTATTTCAAGTAACAACAGCACCACCCCCACCACCAATAACAGCATCAACAACAACAAAATAACAACTTAAATGTCCACCAGCAAGAGGATGGATTAATATTGCAACAACCTGCATAAATCTCATGGACATTATATTAAGCAAAAGAAGCCAGATATGAAAGAATACACAGACTGACTTTGTTTTAACGAATTTAGAATTGGCAAACTAATCCCTGGTGACAGAATTCAGAATGAGTTACCATAGGGGTTACTTATTGACTGGAAAATGGCATAAGGACCCTTTTGGGGTGGTGATAAAATATTACATCTTAATCTGGATGGTAATCACACAGGTAAACATTTACCAAACTGTATACACAATATTTGCATACTTTGTTGTATGTAAGTTATACTTCAAAATTTATCTGAAGCAAAAATAACAAAATGTTAATGTGTTAATTTTCAGTGGTGGCTACACAGAGTACTATTACCCAATCCTCTGTATCTCCCTGTATATTAAAATTATTATTAGGAAAGAGAGAGAGAGAGCAGTAGTCCTCCATAACGGAAGTGACACCCATCCTGGAGGAGGTGACACTTTGAGCTGGGGCCCCTTGCTCAGTCATCTCCCCAGTGCTTGGGTGGGTTCCCTTACAATGGGGACAGATGACAACAACCAACAACCAATCTCTCCTGGTGGAGACGAGGTTGTCTTTATTGTCACTCTCTCAGTAAACTGACATAGCTGCTGAAAACTGGAGCTGTTTTGTAGGCTCTTTTGAAGATCACCTTGGCCACCTCTTCAGCTGACTGGAACCCGGAGCCACCATGTAAGTGCTGGGCTGGGGTATCCACCATTCTGCGTCCAGCCCTGACCAAGGAGGGAGAGCTGCATTTGAAAGTCTGTTCCATGGTTTCAGCTGCCAGACTGGCTGCTGCTCTGCTAGCCCAGGGTGTCACCACTGGGTGCCATAGAAACTCAAAGAGCATGAAGATGAGAAAGAGGAAAAAAATATTTTTTAAAGGGAGATGGGGAAAAGAAGAAAAAAAAGAGGCAAAATGAAAGGTGTGCATGCTGTGTCCTGGCTGGGTGGCTCAGCTGTTGGAGCATTGTCCTATACATCAAAAGGCTGAAGGTTTGATTCCCAGTCAGGGCACAGACCTCAGGTGCACATTCAGTCCCTCGTTGGGACACCCAGGAGAGGCAACTGATTGATGTTTCTCTCTCACTGACACTGATGTTTCTCTCTTTCCCTTCCTCTCTAAATCAAAAAACATATCCTCAGGTGAGGATAAAAAAAAGATGCACATGCATTGCCTTGCTGCTCTAGGGACCTGGGTCATCTGCTTCCTTATGTGGAGCCTCTTCCTCCTGTCTGCTCAGTTCTTCAACTCACACTGTGGAAGAAGAGAGGGTGTGGGGAAGCCCAAAGCTGCTCTGAAACCAGGCAAGGGGCTGCCTTTCCATCGCTACCAACTGCTAGGCTCCTTAACCTCTCTGTGCCTCAGTTTCCTCACCTGTAGAACATATTTCCACCTCTCAGGGTTGCTCTGGGGCTGAAAATGGTCCCTTGATAACCAGAATAAGATGTCTCGCTTATCCCTGAGGCCAGAGACCCTGGCAACGAGTTCCAGTAGAACTTTTAGCGAC
The DNA here is from genome assembly GCA_028533065.1 of Trachops cirrhosus. NCBI lineage: Eukaryota > Metazoa > Chordata > Mammalia > Chiroptera > Phyllostomidae > Trachops > Trachops cirrhosus. The sequence continues at coordinate 38,687,320 of CM052548.1, forward strand.
TTTGCCATTGAGCACTTAATTTGTGTCTAGTGCGGCTGAGAGACGGAATTTTTCATTTAATTCTATTTTAATTGTTTTACACTTAAATAGCCACCTGTCGCGAGTAGCTACCGTATCTGGCAGCACGACTGGTCCCCCACCAGGCGGCTGGGCAGAGTGGTCCATTAGTGCGGACTCGCAGAGGTGCCAGGTAGTCTCTGCACCTACACAGTCGTTTCTCCCGCTAACAAGCCTCTCCCGAAGAAAGTTGGGGCTGGCGGGGGCGCCTAGGGCTGTAGTCAAGCCCTGGGTCCTGGGATAGGGGGAAATTAAGGTTTGTAAACGCGGGGACTCCACCGACTTCTGTCCCTCTTGCCCCCATCCTCTCCACCCACAACTCTTAAGTCCCTTGGGGAAGTGGAGTGGGGGCGCGCAGGAGACTCTCTCTGGGCCTCCCGCGGATTTCGGCTCCTTTATTTTTCGCAGCAAACCCGAAAGGCTCAGCATTTCGATTTCACTGATGAGAAAACTGAGGCTGGAGTAGGTTCGGGGCACGCGGCGGGAACCACGGATCTCCGGGCCGAAGGGTAAAGTCTTTGGGTCTCTGGTGATGACGAAGACATCTGCGTGGGTTGGGTTGCCAAGGCGCGCGGGGAAAGCGGTGGGTAAATATTTGGGGCTGTAACCTGGGCTGCGGACGCTCCTAGTCACTGCGGTTCCCCGGCAGGCGCGTGGCGAGGGCGGTGTCTGGGGCCCGGGACGTCCCCGGTGCAGCGGCTGGGACCCACCCGGCGGCTCCGCCCAACCCCGCCTCCGCCAGCGACTATAAGACGCCGGGGCTCCGGTGGCGACGGAGGGGGAAAGTGCGCGCGTGCGGACCTTGCTGCAAGAGGCAAGGCGGGAGGGCTGCCGGGCGGAGGCGACAAACAGAGCGAGAGAAGGAGCCTCGGAGCCCGCGGTCTTGGCGCGAGCGTCCCACGGTTCCCGGGTCAGCACCGCGCAGGACCTCCCGCAACGCGCGCCGGCGGAGCGCGCCCATGAAGCCGCCCGCAGCGCAGGGCTGCCCCGCGGCCGCCGCGGCCGCAGGTGAGTGGGGGTCCGGGTACAAAGCCCTGAGTGCACCGGTAGGGGTCGGAGGGGAAAGAAGGCCTAAGCCGCCTCGTCCCTTTACAACCCACCTCCCCTTGGTCCTCGGCGGCGGGAGCCTGCGCCTGGCGGGTTCCGCTGCTCTCCCGGACCAGGGCTGGGGGCCAGGGCCCAACGCTCAACGGGCACGTCGGGACTCAGTTTTCCCACCGCCCCGGGTTTGCAAGCGCCCCCGCCGGAGCAGGCGCGTTCCGGCGGCGCGTGGGAAAGAGTTCCGGTGGGCTGGTTCCTGAGTGACCTTTGGCCGACAGCTGTGCCCGCCGGAGGCTCAGTTTCCTTATCTCTAACTGGGCGGGATAACACACCCGGCTTCCAGCGGTGCTTGAGTATTAAAAGATTAGAAGCAGCGGCCCGGACCGCGTGGCTGTCACTGGGTGAGCGCGCAGTGAAAGTTAGTTCTCCTCTGGAACCGGGGAGCCCCTCCACCCCACCGGGGACGGTCGCGCGGTCCGCGTTGTCTGAGCCACCGTCCCTGCCCCCAGCGCCGGCCTTGGACTCCGCGGCCGCCGGGGACCTGACAGACGCGCTGTGCGAGTTCGACGCGGTGCTGGCCGATTTCGCGTCTCCCTTCCACGAGCGCCACTTCCGCTACGAGGAGCATCTGGAGCGCATGAAGCGGCGGAGCAGCGCCAGTGTTAGCGACAGCAGCGGCTTCAGCGACTCTGAGAGTAAGTGTGTCCCCACCCGGGAAGGCGCCCAGAGCCCCAGGGCCTGCCCACACCCGTCCACTAAGGAACGCTGTGGCGCGGGTCTCAGTTTGGATATCTGTAAACCGAGGGGTGGGCAGGGCCCAGCGAAGTAAACTACAGCTCAAAGCAGTCTCTAGGGCGCTGGGAGAGTTGAGTCGGCAGGGCGGTAGGCCCAGAGGGCCAAAAAACTGGCCACAGTCATGGGAAACCTTTTGAGGGCAAGCTGGTCTACCTGTCACCCGCAGGTGTCAGGAGTCAGGAAGGTTTAAGCAGCTTGTCCTGCCTCAGCCAGAGAGGACTCCTGGGACTCAAGCTTTTCCACAGTTCCCTCTCCCCGCTTCTTTTCCCCCTTCCCTCTCCTCTCTGCAATAACTTTTCAGAGGATGTGGAGCAAGTGCCACAGGAACGGCGGTGGGAGGGAACGCGGGAGGGCACAATACTGAAACATTTATGAAACCGGGAAAGGTTTCATAAACTGCTGTTCTTGGAATTTTTGAAATAACTTCTTGCACTTTCTTTTGGCCCTGAGCTCCCAGACTTGCTGCTCCATTACATACAGTTTTGAAAGATTCCCTGGCAATTCCCTATTCCCTATTCCTCAATTCCCTATTGAGTTCGAGTGTTTTAGGAAGTGCCCCTCTTCAGGCAGGTCTATCAAGGGGAGTACTGGCTTTGACTCCCTGCTCAGACTGGACAAGGAGTCAGAGCAAGTGGGCACAGAGATGCTTCCTGGTGACTTCCAAGTTCTCTCTGCCCTTAACAATCAGGAACTCAGATGTCCTGTCAGGATTATGGATATCTGTTTAGGTGTCAAACAGCAAATTTGGTGACTTTTCAGTATTACATGATTGTTGGTTTCAAATCCTGGATTATGTATTATTTTTCAAAGTGAGTTTGAAACAATTCTGGGTTATTCTTGAGACTTCACTCCCTAGATGGCTACAAACATGAACGTCACTCCCTTTGCTGCCCTCCACTCTGGAAGTAAAAGCAATGACCTTTCCTTGTAATTCTCTTCTTTTGAAATCTGAAGTTCTTCCTTGTAACAGGGCAAAGATTCAGTCTAGACTTAAACATGAGCTGTCTCCCTGAAAGGGGATAAAGGGCACTTACCACCCTTCAGGGTATGAGTCAGAAACCTGAGTTCCAGTTGACTTTTGTTTGGCAGCCTTGCCCAAAGGTTAGATCTAATTGCAGCTTAGAGGTGAAAGGGAATGCAATAGTGTGCTATTAATTTTCCATTTTGTATTTTTGGACTTTGTGGCTAATGACCAGACTGCTTATTTTTAATTTCAAAGGGAAGTCAAAAAACTTTTGAAATTTGTCTCAGTATCTGTGGCCAAACTGAAATACATCTCCTTCTACTGGGTAATGGGGCAAGTTATTCATGGAGGACAAATTCTCTCCCTCACAGGAAAGAGAACTGGGTGGCCTCTCCAGGGCTGCTCTATTGCAAGAACAGCTCCTTTCTAAACCACAGCTGCATTTGGCTGGAATAAAGTCTGAGCGCCCATTCATGGGTGATTGCCGCTCTTTCTGAGTAGAATTTCAGATCTGGGATCTGTTTTCAGGGGCCTCAAAGAGAAGGCACTTGAAACAGTCCGAACGGTTTTGGGGCATATTTAGAATAATCTGTAGTTGTTCTTAGGGTATGTGTGTATATTTTGCTTTGTGCATTTGTTGTTAACTGTTAAATTAACCCTTAGTTTGGTGTTTAGAATGGGGAGGGTATAAAGAAGGTTCCGATGACATTGGTCTTTTCGACAAATGTGTAGTTGGTCACCCATAAGACTGCTTAGAAAGAGTCTTGGCAGAAGCAGTGTATATCTAAATAGTAATTTCTTAGGGAAGCATAATATGTGTATTTTAATTGCCACCAAGAATTGAGCACAGACATTTGTATTACTCATTTGTCTGTTTAATGCTTTTCTGTGGAAGAAAATGCTTGAGAAAGGTAAATCCTACTGAATTTAGTCCATCAAAAGGGAGACACATCAGGATAATGATAAGAAGTCACTTTTGCCAGGCCCTTATTGTGATTACTAGTATTATATATTGGCTGTTACTATTAGTGAGCTCTTCACTGTGCCTTACATGTGTTATCTCACAGGGTCACTACCCACAGTTCTATAAGGCAGACACTGTTTATGTTTTTCTGAGAAAGGAGCAGAACCACATGGATTCTCTCCCTAAGGCCTTGCTCTGTCGCAGTAGATTGTTGGCTGGAATGGGAACTAAGTCCTCAGAAATAAACTTCAAGTTCCAATGGACCCAGATCACGTGCCCGTTTAGCAATAGTCGTTGTGTTTGCAGGTGTATCTTTCTGGTAGTAGTCATCTGGCTAGGGCAGTGGAGCCCAGGCTGAGTGCTGTCAGGGCTCTGGGTGATGAGTGGGCTTCAGGTTCTCTAGCTGTAAATTGAATGAATGCTATTTCATAGTGCAATTAGGAATACCCATAAGCTCATGATTAGGAAGAAATATTTGCTCTGTTTAATGCTTTCAAGGAAACATTAAAATGCATGAATCATGCTATGTCGCATAGATCACATACACATTTAAGCAAATATCTTGCATGAAAATGTTAACATATGAAACTCTAAACCAAGGTTACCTTGGTTTTCACTTGACCCTTACAGTTGTATTGCTTTGAAGATGTTCCCATTGTGTTCCTGATTTTTGAAGAACCCTTCCTTTTCTCATTAAAAAAAATTAGGTTACTTGCCTTCAAATGAGAAAAATACACATTTCTTTTTCTACCCAAAGAAGCAAGTTACTTAGATAGGAGAGAAGAACGGATATTTAAGAAGGAAATACTCCTTCCTGTTTCCACTTAGGGAGTCCTAAGACGTGAAGAGGACCAAAATAACAATTGCAAGATAACTTCACATTAGGGGTGACATTCAAATGAGGGTGATTAAAATAGGCTTGTTCCTTTTCCCTACTTGGGTTCTGACAGGTAATCTTAGGCACCATAGTGGGAGTCATTTTAACTTCAGCAGTAAAAGGGCAGTGCAGTTTGGGGCTATGCAATGTGGTTCAAACTCTATTCCTCAGAAGTGCTTCAGGAAACTGTATAAAAAACTATATTATTTTCTCAATATTTTCAGAACTCTAAGTGCACATCATAACTTCTCAAATGTGTTTAAGGTCTGAAGTCAACTGGATATGCTAGGGCTATTCGGATATTGCAGGATGAGCAACTGGCTTCCTTAGCACGAGTAAGACCTAGAATGTCTGTATACCCTTGCCTAGGCCATTCTAGCTTGGACCTGGGAGATGGGACATATGGATCCTGAGTGCCAGCATGATGGGTAGCATATGACTTATCGGGCATAGGGGCCATTGAGACTAGAACTTGCAGTTGTTCAAACTGTGAAAGAATGGGGAGTTAGGAGCTCTCAGCTTGCCCTAGTACTGTGTTAGGAATTCTTGGTGGGTGGCAGATCTCACTCTGAAAGCCACCTGGCGAGGTGCAGACAGGGACTGAGCAATCCCAGGAGGGAAGCCTAGACAACTATGGTGAAACTGAGAAAAAGGCTCTTTCTTATTCTATCCCACTTTTAGTGCGGCTGTCAGAATTAGATTTTTGAGGAGGAGATTTACCACCCCCATTCCCTGTGGCAACAGGGAAACAGGTCCAAGGCTTTCTTTTCCTCAGTTAATTACTATAGTTTGCTTGCCTTAAACATGTGGGATTGTTCTATATTTACAGGAGCTCTGGACAAGGTTCACTGTCTGTGGTTTTACTTTCCTCTGGACTAGCACATGTTGGTGCTAACCCTAAATTACCTTTCTCCCCACCCCTAAACTAAAAAAGCACATCTACCTTTTAAACAACCCTCTGTTTTTGCAGCTGAGCTTCCGAGGCTCTGTTGGTGCTCCTAAAGTTAGATGTTTGTATATTTGATGTGTTTACACATCTTATGACATTGTCTTAGGAAACTTGGTCCCTGAATTTGAGGTCCTTGGCTTCAGCACACTAAGTTGAGTTGCCGAGGACTTTTAAATGGGGCTTTGAGTTGCTTGTGAGATGGGCTTTCGAGGTGATTGAAATAGGTGTAAGGCTTTAAAATATCTAGTCTTGCCACCTGCCACACTTCTCCAAATCATCACTGTTATATGTTCCTTAAGCCCCGGTTAATAGCACCTGATATCTGGGTGGGGCAATAGTACATTAATATGCTATCAGCCAGTAACACATTGCTGTCATTTTATTAGACTAACTGGCTATTTTGCAAGGAAAAGCATTCCAGGGGGGTGAGGAGAGCAGGAAGTCAGGCTTTGCTCACCTTTTAATTTACCACAATGCCTGGTATGAGACCTTGTTCACTGAAGGTGCTTAATAAAAGTCTGTAATATGAGATTTTATTGGATAAAGGTAAAGAGAGGACTAGAGCTTGAGGTACTTCTGTGCAGATGGTTTGTTCTTGGGAGGTTTGTTCTAGAGCCCTTCTGAAGATAAATTTCTCTTAGGAACTTTGCTACTATCTGAAGAAGAGGAGGAAGCCTGGGCCCAGAATCTTGGTTCTTATTCTCTGTGGTGACCTTTTTTCTCCTGCATATTCCATCCTCCATTTTGCCAGGAACTTTAGAATAAAATTGTGAAAACCATAGGTATCATATGTGGAGCATCTAAGTTATTATTTCCCTTTTGCAAAAGAAGAGACTAAGGCTCAGAGGTGCAGTGACTTGTACAGGGTCACCCAGCTTTCACATGGCCTCTTATCCCACATCTGTATGGTGGCAGCTTCTGCTGGGCCCATAGTATCTTTGAGGCTTTTGAGGTTGCCCTTTTCATCTTTTTCATGAATGACATTTGTAGAATATTATCACAGGGTAGAGCTAAACTGTGGGCAGTTTTGGCTCAAGGATGCTGGGGTTCATTTCCTTTTGATGGTTGAACATTTTGGAGCCTAGAGTCAAGTTTGGCACAGACTTTGAACAGGAGCTCTTGGAAAGAGAGAGGTATCGAGGTGTTTCAGTGAGCCAGAATATGAGCTAATATGTATGTATGCACATATTTTTCCCCTGCCAAAGGATGAGTGTATGTGGATGTGAAATTGCTGGAGAGTTGGAGCAGAATAGAGATGAAAGTCCAAAGTTAGGGCAAGGGGCCTATGGTGAAGGATAGGGTGGAACAGGTGTGGTGGAGAAACTGGCTCTCCAGGGCCAGCTGTCTCTGGGAGATAGAGAACAGAGGTGTGGCCACTGAGATCTGGGTCAGCAAGTCTCTGGGTTTGGCACTCTGGGCCAGGGATTGAGGTGAAGCTCTCGGATGTTCTTCAGAGCCAAAGAGAATGTGCCAAAGGCCTCATGTTCTTTCCTTCTGACTCAGGAGTCTGGGCATAAGGCCTGCCTCCCCAGGACCTCTGTGGGTTTCCTGCCCCCAAATCTTGCCTCATATTTTCCCCACAAATTTGTGGTGATTCTCCTGACCATTTCATGGTGACAAAGAGTAACACTTCAGTGTAGGGCTGCCATGGACACTACTATGTATGTAGGGGGAAGGCTTCCCTGTGAGAAAATCCATACTGCTCTAGAAGCAGGCTTAGCTGACAAGGCAAACAGGAGGAACTTTGCAAGCTGAGTTTTACTGAGTACAGTTGGGTCCTAAGAAATATTAATAGGGGTGCCACAAAAAAGTGTCCCATGACCAAGTAAACTTGGGAAATAGGCCTTTCTTTATCGTAAGACATCTCAGGATGTTAAAGTGGAAATGCACAAGAGGAATCCGAAGGGTGCTCAGTGTTTCCCAAACTTAGTTGATTGTACAGTTCTTCATTTCAAAGGACCAGTAATCAAAGGAATATATTTTTGGGTAAATGTGAGAGGTTCAATGTTTTGGATCTCAGTAGGTGCTCATCAGCAAAGCCCTGAAAAATGATGTGGTGAGCTGGACCTTTAGTGGCAAAAAGAGTGTGGAGGTTGGGTGTGTTTGGAAAAGTAGACAAGATGGGTGTGTAGGCTTGGAAGACAAGGTGACAGGGTGCTGGGCCACCTGGCAGAAGAGGGAAGGGAGGAAAAAGAGCCAGGTGAGGTGAGAGCTTGTAGAAGCCTTTTAGGGATGAAGATAATTCTGTTGGGACCAGAAATCCCTGCTTCTGAAAGCAATATTTATTCTGGGCATATCTATTGTAATGTAGTCCTGTTCACTTTTAGTTAAGGGGACCAAAGAAGCATGTTTTTGCCCTCCCCGATCTGAAGGTAATTGGATCAAGCGATCATCTTGGAGGAGTGGAGGCTGGCCAGGCCTTCAAGATTCAGCCTCCTTCTCTCATCTGAAGGGCCTTTCTGGAGCTCGTCTCTGCTACAGCTATGGCAGGCTTTGTGTTCTTGTTTTAACCAGGACGACTGCTCCCTTGTGACCTCAGTGGCCACATCCTGCTTCCGTTGTCTGCTCTGCCTTTGAGCCCACTGCGCTGGTGCAGCTCAACCAGCAGCTCCTGTCCTCCTCACAACCACATGGCTGGGCTGTCTGTGGGTTGGTTTCCTCTCCCTTGGCAGGTATCAGAGAAATAGAATCTCAGAATTTCAGAGCTGGAAAGGTGTTATGGATTATTTAATCCATCTTTCCATTTTGTGATGAGTAAACTGAGGTCCAGAGATATTGTCTTGCTTCAGGGTGCTCAGGTGCTTAGTAGCTGAGTGGTTTCCTTGACTCCCAGTACAGCCCTGCTTCTAGGACTTTGCCTTGCTGTCCCTCTAGTCTTTGGGGGTATGACGAAGACATAGTTTGAAGTGTCTGTAACAGACAAGGTACAGGAGGAGAAATCTTTATCTTTGATCCTCGACCTTATCCCCAGAGTGTAGGCACATGACAAAATTCTCTCTTGAAGAGGCAGGGGACATTATTAAGTCATGGGATCCAATCTTATGTTTATACTTTAGGGGGTTCAGAGGACAGAAAGGAAAAATTTTTTTTAGGGAAGATAGTTCTTTATGTCTAAGATCCCAAACCAACCTGGCGTTGTTCAGACAGCTGGGCAGTGGGCTGCTGCATGTTGCAGAGGAGTCCGGTCTGGTGGTGATGACTCCCTCACACCCTTCCTTTTTCAGGGAAGAAGGGCCTTTGGTGTGTAGGGTTGGAGACACACACTCACACATATGCACTGGCATACTCTCCTGTCTCAAATCATTTGGGGATGTAAATATAAAATCTGGAAATCAACTTGTTTTTTTACTAGAAATTTATATCTTTTGCTTCTTCTGGACATAAACTGTTGGTTATCAACAGACTGTAGACTGAAAACCATTCCTAATGTGTTGAGTTACGTTCTCTTTTCTAAAAGGTGCAGATTCACTTTATAGGAACAGCTTCAGCTTCAGTGATGAAAAACTGAATTCTCCAACAGACTCCACCCCGGCCCTGCTCTCTGCCACTGTCACTCCTCGGAAAGGTGAGTTCATTAGCTGGAGTTGAGGTTTTTTAATTCCTTATTCCCTTCCCTTCTCAGTCTCTTCTCTCTTTCCCTGTGATCCTTAATTAATCTTTCCCAAATGCAAAGAAGTAGATGGCTAATATCTCATGTAATTTGTTATTTTATTTATTTATTTATTTTATTAAGGAGTGGGGCACGGACAGAGAAAGAAAGGGAGAGAAACATCAATGTGTGAGAGAAAGGTTGTCTCTTGCATGGACCCAACTGGGAACTTGGCTGGCAACCCAGGCATGTGCCCTGACTGGGAATTGAACTGGTGACCTTTTAATTTGCAGGCTAGCACTCAATCCATGAGCCACACCAGCTAGGGCAGAATTTGTTATTTTTCTTCAGGATTTTGATCAGTATGAAATGAAATCAGATAATAAGAGGGACAGTGTGGGGGCGGAGGGCGGGGCTGAGTGCAACAAACAAAATTCATGGGGAGAAAGAAAGCTTGTAGACTCTAGACTCTGCTTTCTCTCCCGTGGTGTCCTCACAACTGTGCCAGAGGACAGTGCCCTCCCTAACTGGTTGGTTCTAGAACTTAAAACTTAGCAGTTAGGCTTTGCAGAAAGTAGGATTCTTTTTATTGCATAAACTATTTAACCAATGATTTCAGATTACCAATTTAGCAATTAGATGGGGTCATCATTATGAGATAAGTGATGATCTAACGTGATTCAAATAGTAGTCCAGCCTGTCTCTGCTGTCATATTAATAGACCTAGAAGTTTCTAAAGATGTATGAACAGTTTCTTACTTTTTGTAACTAGTAAAGTATCTCCTGCTAGAGAGCTGAATGTTCTGTTATAGTGAACAGAGCCCTTTTAAAAACAAAAGGAGTTTTGTTTTGTTTTTATATTTTATTTATTTATTTATTTTTAGAGAAGGGGAAGGAAGGAAGGGAGAGAGAGAGAGAAACATCAATGTGTGGTTGCCTCTCGCATGCCCGCCACTGGGGACCTGGCCTGCAACCCAGGCATGTGCCCTGACTGGGAATCAAACTGGCAACCTTTCAGTTCACAGGCCGGCACTCGATCCACTGAGCCACACCAGCCAGGTCAGGAGTTTTTTTCCTTAAGAAACATTATACTTGCTGGAAATAGTTGCAGAATGCAATGAAAATGGAACACAGTTTAAAAAAATATGAAGATTCCATCACTTTTCTCACTTTGGCATTAAGGCAGAATTTCCCTCTTTTTCAAAGGAGACATTTTAAAATTCTCTCAGCACAGCAATATTAGCAGCCGCCAGGGACTCTGACATTGTCTAGCCCCCCGTCTGTAACAGATCTGTTGAATTTCTGCAGAGAGACAGAATAGTCTAGAAAGTGGTTTAAAACATGCCCAGATGTGCTACTTGATCCTCAAGAGGTAGGGATTAAAGAGGGGAACAAAGCCCTATTGGCAAATTGACTTTAAAAGCTAAGAACAACAAGCCATTTGTAGCCAGCAGGGGTTAATTAATACAAATATCCAATAACACATTTCAGAGAAGGCACAAGTGATGAACTCTACAGAAAAAAGTAAGATACGCAGAAAAAAGTATATATCTCAAGATGCAGAGGGAGTGTAAAGACTCGTTACCTCCTGCTGGCACCTGGGTGGGATGAGAGAAGCCTCCTGTCGCTTTTCCTGTACCACTCTGACCAGAACCAGTGGCTCTTCATGCATCTCCTGCTGGAGGGACACCGAGGGCCTAGGTGACAGCACAAACCTGGAAGTGTCAGAGAGAGAAGTGCAGCAAGACTCAAGGATCTGGGGTTCCATTCCACACAGGGCCATGCTTTCCAAATATTTTTGGCTGATAACTCAGATCCTATACTATCAGAAAATCAAAACCTTTTATCTTCCTTCCTTGCTCCTCATACCCCCGCTACCTCCTCCCCAACTTTGAAGGCCTTGGAAGGAGGTGGTTATTCCAAGTTGCTGGATAGGGGAAGGGGATGGAAGAAACATTTAGGCCATACTTCAGAATAAGTTTCTGGGTTGACTGTAAGTGAACATTAAAGAGACACTTGGGGTTGGTACAGGACACTCTTCACCTACATCTCTGAAGATACAGAGATGCAAACCCGGGTCGAATAATGGTGGAAAACATGGGAGTCATCAGCTGTCTCTGATATGGGGAAACTGAACTCCATCTGTTGTTTTTCAGCTAAACTGGGAGACACAAAAGAGCTAGAAGACTTTATTGCTGATCTTGACAGAACATTAGCAAGTGAGTACATGCATGTATTAAAAAATCAAACAGAAAACTAACCGACACCTCTGATAAAGTGCAGTAATGTTTACCAACTTGCCTGAGGGTAGGATGTTACACCATAAGTCCTCTTTAGGTTCCCAAACAGGACCCTAGTGGCTCAGAAAGAAAGTGGAAGGACTAACTTGCCTTAAAGTAGACTGGTGCCTTTTCAAACAGTGAGAACAGACCACCAGCGAACAGTGGCATAGTGTTTGAGAAATGGAGAGTAAAGTAATATAGTCGTTAGAGCTATATTGGAGCTTTACTGCCATGATTGCGGGCCAGGCTTTTCACAGAAGAAATGAGCTGATTGCTGTGCAAGCATTATGCTGACAAACCAGATGATTCCATCCCATGGGCCAGGGAAATTTTCCCAGGATAGGTCCAGGGGCTTGGCAACGTCTGACTTCCAGAGGGTTGGGTCCTGAGAGAGAGGGTTGACTTGGGGAGGGGTTCTCACCAAAGACCCACACCAGTTATTTAATGGAAGATCTGTATTAAGTGTGTGACACCTGATTTCCCACTTGGCCATTACACAATGATACCCCATTTGGTGTGACCAAAAATGTTGGAAACTGAAGATATATCTGATCACAACTGCAAGGGAGAGGGAGTCTAGAAGAAGGGACGGGAGACTCAATTTACACATTCTGTTTCAAATGGACAGGATTGCAGGAGCCAGAAGGATGAACTAGAGCTTCTGATATAAACATTTCAGCAGCTCTAGGTCACAGAGCAGAGCTAGGAAAATTTTGTCCTAGCCCCTCACTTTTTCAATGAAAGAGTTGATTTTTCCATAATAAATATTTTATGTTTTGCTCTGCTAAATAGCTGGGTAAAATATGAAAAAATTATATCCAAAGCTGGTTATTTAAAAATAACTAACACTATTTCAGACAGACCTAAATATTAGGTGGCAAGTCTGTGTGTTCTCCACCTGCAGATTTGATTACCCATTTTCTTACATACTGTGCCAACCTACATCAGAAGACCAAGGCCTGTTTTAACAGAGATTTTTGTAATTGCAACTGAGTTTGTATCAGATCCTTGTAACAAGCCTATCTACTTCATGGAAATTGCAGCTGGCCGACCAGTCATACCAGTTAATCAGACGCACATTAAGTAGGAAGACTGCCATTAAGCTTGTTGCTTTGATGCATGTCTGAGGTGGTGGTTAAGCATAGGAATTGTAAACTTTTGTGAGTAGATAACCTTGTCTATCCTATTTACAGGTATGTGAGAAAGGAAGAAGTTCTGGGCCCTTTCATCATAAAGAAGCTTAAGAAAGCTCAGAGGGCCTGGTAAAATCGCCTACAGAATTTGCTTCCGGAGGGAACAGAGATAAGCACTCACCTACCACCAAGGTCATTCTCAGGCTGGTCCTAAAACCAGCCTTCGGGCTCATCTCTGGGCAATTTCGACAGTGAAACTGACTTTGTTTACCTGCTTGCAGCATATTAGAACACACCACCCATGCTAATATTGTATTTTCTCTTAAAACATAGCTTTCCTGTAATTTAAAGTGCTTTTATGAAAATATTTGTAATTAATTATATATAGTTGGAAATAGTGATATGCTTTTCTCATTATAATATATTTTTGTATGCAAATAAAATTTGAACCGGAGTCTGTATTTTGTAAATTTTCATTTTTTTATTTCTTTCAATATATTACAATTTAAATAGTCTAGTGGGAATGCCATGCTTCTTGACTTCTAACAAGGACCTTGGATGCTGCCAATTGTACTAGACAATAGGATGGTAAACATAAAGTGTTAATTTGAAGCTCATTTCTGCACTGTAGAGGAAAATTTTGACATATGATTAATGGAAAATTTTAATTTGAGGATTGTGGTTTTGATGGAAGTTGGGTTTCTCTTCCCTGTTCTCCTCCAATTTAAGGAAATAGTATTTTCATTCATAATCCAGGACTTAAATATGAGGGAATGTTTGGGCATCTGGGACACGTAAAAATGATGATGCTCTTAAAAATCTCTGTGCTAAGGAAGACTTGATGGGGGCAGCCTCGATGTTCAGCTTGCTTCAGTGAAACCAGAGGGTCCAGATGCCAGGTCTTCTATAGCGTGGGCTTGCATGTAGCAGCCAGTGCTCACTCCTCCTTCCTCCCCATCTGCTTCTTTTGGAGGATGGAGAGAGGTGTAAAAACAGGAAAGTTCATGATTTTCCTGTTTATGATTTTCTGTTTAAACACCTAAAATAAATAGGTATCACTTTGATAATCAAATCAAGTAATTTAAAAACTTTAATTCTTATGTTCCTGTAGGTCACAAATCCATAACTTAGCTACTTATAGTTTTCTTTATATCTTCAAAAGTGAACTACGGTATTAGATTTTTTTAGGACATTAGGGAACTAAAACTTTTAAAAAACATTTCTTTATTTCTTTATTGAGATATAATTCACATACCCTGAGATTCATCCTTTTAACGTTTACAAATCAGTGTTTTTTAGCATACTTACATAGTTGTGCAACCATCACCACTATTTAATTCTGTGTTAATGGGTTTGCGTATTCTGGATATTTTAGATGAATGGAATCATACAGTGTGTGGCCTTTGGTGTCTGGCTTCTTTCCCTTGCCATACTGTTTGCAATGTCCACCCATGTTGTACATGAATCAGTACTTCATTCCTTTTAATGACTGAATAATAATCTATTTATGGATATACCATATTTTTCTGTGTGTGGATATATGTTTTAATTTATCTTGGGTATATAACAATGAGTAGAATTTCTAGATCATATGATAACTCTATGTTTAACGTTTCTATAGCAGCTGCACCATTTTACATTCCCATTAGCAATATATAAGCATTCCAATTTCTCTACATCTTCACCAACACTTGTTATTATCTATCTTTTTAAATATAGATATCCTAGTGGGTGAAAAGTTGTATCTTACTGTGGTTTTAATGTGCATTTCCCAATAGCTAATGATGTCAAGCATCTATTCATGGATTTATTGGCCATTGGCAGACCTTTAGAGAAATGTCTATTCAAATCCTTTGCCCACTTTTTAGTTAGTTTGTATTTATTATTGTTGAGTTCAAGGGGTTTTCTATGTATTCTGTATACCAGGTATATAAGACCCATGATTTGCAAATATTTTCTTCTATTTTGTCCTTTGAAGCAAAAAGTCCTAAACTTTAATGAAGTCCAATTTGTTTATATTTATCTTTTGTTTGTGCTATTCGTGTCATATGTAAGAAACCATTGCTTAATTCAAGGTTCAAACAGTTACTTAATGTTTTCTTTTAAGAGTTGTATAAAGTTATACAGCTCTCTTATATTATACAGATCTCACATTTAGGTCTTTGATGGACTTGGAATTAATATTTGTATACAATGTGAGGTAGGAATCCAACTCCATTCTTTTTATAATTATTTATTTATTTTTATTTTTTAAATTCTCACCCAAGGATATATTTGTTAATTTGAGACAGAGAGAGAGAGAGAGGGAGAGAGAGGGAGAGAAGCATTGCTGTGAGAAACATCGATCAGATGCCTCCTGTATGTACCCTGATGGGCGATTAAACCCACAGTCTAGGTATGTGCCCTGGCCAGGGATCAAACCTACAACCTTTTGGTGTATGGGATGATGCTCCATCCAAATGAGCCACCCAGCCAGTGCCAATTCCACTCTTTTTTAAAATTAAATTTCTCAAGTAACATTGGCTAACAAGATTATATAAGTTTCAAATGTACAATATTATAATACATTATCTGTATGTTACATTGTATGCTCATCATCCACAGTTTAGTGTCCTTCAGTCACCATATATTTGACCTCCTTTACCCTCTTCAACCTCCCCTCATCCCCCTTCTCTCTGGTTAACTACTGCTTGATGTCTGTGTCAGTGAGTTTTTTGTTACTGTTGTTATGTTTGTTCATTTGTTTCTTTGCTTTTTATCCCACATATGAGAGAAATAACATTCTTGTCTTTTTCCATATGACTTATTTCAGTAAGCATAATACTTTGAAGATCTATCCATGTTGTTGCAAATGGCACCAACAGCATTCTTTTGTATGTAAATACTATCCAGTTGTCACAGCAATATTTGTTGGAAAGACTATTTTTCCCCATTGAATTGTGTTGGTGCCGTTGTTGAAGATCAGTTGGCTATAAATGTATGGGTTTATTTCTGGACTCTTGATTCTAGTCCAGTGATCTGTATGTCTGTCTTTATTACAGTACCACACAGTCTTGATTACTATAGCTTTGAAGTAAGTTTTGAAGTCAAAGTGTGAGTCTTTAACTTTGTTCTTCTGCAGCATTATATTGGCTGTTCTGAGTAACTTGCATTTTCATGCAGATTTTAGGCTCAGCTTGTCCATTTCTGCAAAAAAGGCAGCTGAGATTTTCAGAGAGATTACATGGAATTTGTAGATCAGTTTGGGGAGTATTGCCATCTTAGCAACATTGTCTTCCTTCCATTTCAGGAACATAAAATGTCTTTTAATTTATTTAGGTCTTATTAATTTCTTTCAACTATGTTTTGTAGTTTTCAGTCTATGAATCTTATACTTCTCTTGTCAAGTTATTCCTAATATTTTATTCTTTTGATGTTATGTAAATGAAGTTTTTTAAAATTTTATTTTCAGATTGTTTTTGCTAGTGTTTAGAAGAAATACACTAGATTCTTGCATTTTGATTTTGTATCCTGCAACCTTGGTATACTTGTTATTAATTCTAATAGTTTTTTTGTAGGTTTGCAAACAAAATTATACCACTTACAAATAGAAATAGTTTTACTTCTTCCTTTCCAATCTGAATGCCTTCTTAATCTTTTCTGCTTAATTGCCCTAGCTAGAACTTCCAGTACAATGTTGAAAACGAGAGGTGAGAAGGCACATCCTAGATCTGTTCATGCTCTTAGAGGAAAAGCTTTTAGTCTTTCACCATTAAGTATGATATTAGTTGTGGGCACATTTTCTTTTTTAATTACAACTTTTCGGTGACCTGGAACTATCTCTTGCTTATGCTTAGGAGGCTTTATCTGCTTTGGATAAATCTTTTTCCATCAGGACACCAGTGGCTGGTTGTTCACTGTCGGTATAATTTTTATTACTAGCCTTTTTCTGGGATTGAGGATCTATCTGCATGTGGCAACTCTGTCTTTATGGTTTCCTGGAACACAAACTCCCAAAGTTAGAGGTGTTGGGTATGTGGCCTATTGTAAAGTAAGGTCAGTGGTTTGGGGAAAGGAAATGGATTCTTTTAGAAAAGTGTTGGAGGGAGAATAGTTTACTTTCTATAAGCCTCTGTTGGATGAATAACTGGGGACAAGCTGAGCTTGTGGGCTGAGTCCCACATGCTTGAGATTCTGAGATGCTGAAAAAAGTGTTTTCAGTGTTTTTCAAGATGCATTTCAAGTAGCACATTCTTAACTAGTTTTCAAAACAAATATTAAGGTCATGTATACTTGAAAACTACTGCATGGTATGTATCCACTTAGAGATTTATTATGCACCTTAGTGCATAAATTACGTAGGGTTCAGACTAGGTTGGTGGATCAGAAAATGCAAAATGTAGTGTCTTAAACAAAAAGAAAGTTTTTTTTTTTTTCTCACAGCCCAGAGGTAAGTAGTACAGGGCTGGGTGAGTGGCTCTATGGTTTAAAGTGGCTGCTCATGCTCTTGTCATCACATTTACATTCCAGCCAGTAGAAATGAGAACAGGCAAATCAACACAGGCTTATTTTTTAGTGACATGACTAGAAGGGACAAAAATCACTTCTGTGCATATTCTCTTGTCTATGTCTTTGTCAGATGGTCATTTCTAGCTGCAAGGGAGGCTGTGGAAAATATCTCTAGCTGGGCAGCTAAAATTTGAGAGTGCTATTATTAAAAAAAGACAAAGAGAATGGATATTGGAGGACAGCTAGTCATCCTGCCACTGACTTCTGCAATACTCCATTCCCTCTAAGACCCGAGTGCCAACAGCAGGCTCTTGCAAACTGCTTGATTGTTACCTGGAGTGTGTTAGTCAGTGGGCTTTTCTGGACCAGAACAAGCCTGATATTGAGTATACAGAGCTGTTAGGATATGAATACTATGTTTTTGAGTTTGGAAATTTTCAGTTCTAACTTCTGGGAGGAATAGCTAAGCCAAAACAAATAAAAAAAATGTGACACACACCCAAAGTGAGAGGGTTCAGTGCCAGCCCCAATCTTTATGCATAAGCCAGCCTCTGGGATGGGACAGAGGAACCAGTAAATCCTCTTCTTGGGGGCATCGTGACAGAGGCAGGCTGCACATCTCTCCCAGGTGCAAGCAGGCTATCTGAACTGAGGGACTGTTATTGTTGGTAGGTAGTCTACTGGCAATTTGGTTGGGAAGCAGAGGAGGTTTCTCCACAGAAACATCTCTGTGGGAATTACATTGGGAAAAGGAGGAGAAAGTATGGGCTTTCAACCCAGACCAGTTCTATCACTATAATTGGGTGCTATCTCATATTTCCCCTCATCTCAGAGGCTCTGTTTCCTCATTTGTGAAATGGGGGTGTGATTCCTTGTCTCGCAGGGTTGTTGTGAAGACCAAATATAGAAAACATAGTGTCTAGAGCTCCTTACCCTCTTTTTCATATCACAAGGACCCAAGGCAAAATTAAGCTTCACCTTCAGTTGTCTCAGAGGCAGTTCCAACCCCACTGAAGTCAGCAGGTGTTGTCTGATGGGACCAGAGGGAGCAAGGCAGGGAGAAAACACAGGATAAAGAGCCCAGAGACAGGCTTCAAGCCTAGCTCTGCCATTGACTGGATCCTGGCCTCTTTCTGGGCCTCAGCTTCCCCCAGGTTAAGCACCAGAGGGGGATGCAAGTCCTTGGGTCTCTTAGCCCCTCCAGTTGGGTGGCTCTAACTCTTACCTCAGACTTGTACTCTTTTCTGAAAAGCAGATGAGATATTTTTCTTGATTTTTCAGGCTGTGTTCCTTCCACACCCTTCCCCAAAATATTTTCCTGTGCTAATTTATTTGGCTAAGAAAGTTTGTGGTGAGAGATACCAAACAGGAAATGGCTGTCATAGCTGCTGTCTGCTCTTTTGTTTTTTTAAGGGTTTCTCCTGCATAGCTTACCTTCTCTGCATCCCTTGGTATTGATTTAAGTGGAAAGGGAAAGGGAAACCCATTTTTAGAAAAGAACATTTTCCTTCAGGTTCAGAGTTTACTGAAGGTTAAGTAAACCTTCACACACAATGGTGGTATTAAGTGGCTCCTTTATACCACAGGGCTTTTGCACATGCAGTTCCCTCTGCCTGGAATGCCTACACTTCTCTGTTTTTCTAGTTAATTCTACTTTAAGACTAACCATCACTTCCTCAGAAAGCCTTCTTGGCTTTCCAGTCTAGGTTGGCTCCCCAAAGCTATTCTTGTAGAACCCTCCTTAAGTACATTCATCTTGGTTTGAAAACACATGTTTTTGAGTGTGATTTTTATGGTTGATTTCTCTCCACCCTCCTGCAAGTGAACCATAAGCTCCACAAAGGCAGGAACCATCTCTGGCTTCACTTGCCACAGTATCCCCCGTGCCTGGCATGACACCTGGCACATAGTAAGCACTCAGTCCCTACCTGTTGAATGAATGAGTGAAATTTCTCACTTCCTTTATAGCCCAGGCAGGCTGGGTATGACAACATGACTGTGGATTGCTCTTTTGCCTTGTCCACTCTGTCCTCTTACTAGGCCACCCTTCCCTTGCAGGTCTTTTCTGCTTCCCCCTCTCCAGGGCCTTGCTCCCATACTACCAAGGCATCTGAAAAAATTCATCCAGGGCCAAGATTGGTGCTGGGGACCCATAGTAGTGTCCTCCCCAGCTACTTATAATTTATTGAAGGAGAAGGGATCTCTGAAGCCTGGAAGACCCTTGAGGCCAAAGGAATGAATCTCTAATGGTAGAACCTCAGGCATAATGAAATAGAGGGAAAGAGGTGAACTTCCTATCACTCCCAGGCAATATATGATGCTGGGCTGGCCCTGATCCTGACACACATTAATACCTTTTCTTAGAATTCAAGGATTGTAAAGTCAGTGAAATCTTCTGAGCCTCACTGTGAATGGCTCACCATGTTGACATGGTGTGCTCACTGTGTTGGCACACCATGTCTGTGTGAATGTGTGCATGCATGTGAGCATGTATACATGTGTTTGTGTATCTACGCACATGAATATGTATGTATTTGTGTATGTATGCATGTTATAAATTAGGTAGAAGGAACAGGAGACAGAGACATGGGCCCTCATCTGCAAGACCCATAGAAGGCAGGGTCTTCAGGGGATCTAGTGTTGAGCTGCTTACCAGACTGGCCTGCTAGCAATAGCATGGCCTGCTTCCTGGGGCTGAATGGCCTCCCTCCTACAAGCTTGCTCTTGCTTGTCAACGTGACAAAACAGGATTACATTTGTGAGTTTTCATGCATCTCATGGGAAGGGCCCATTACTGTGTGTTCCCAGGAGGCATATGACCCTCTGTCCTAGGCCCAGGGCCAAAGCTTGTTCTGGAACCAAGAGTCAGGGCTTGGTTGTGAATTCTGAGCCAAAGGAAGCCCCTCCTCACTAAGAACAGGTCAGGGAGCGGCAGGACCAGTGTGTGACCTGTCACCTATAAGAGTATCTTGAGGGTGAGGCCTGGAGATGTGGGAAGGAGGCCCTGCGAGCCCAGGTAGGAAGGGAGCAGCAGTCACCAAGGCATTATGGAGGGGGTTCTGACTGAGGGGCTGGCTTCTGTGAGGGCAGCCGGGAGCATGGGGTAAGTTCCTGGGATAACTCAGGTGGCCATAGAGAAATTTGGGAAAGAGAATGAGTTACTCAGTGAGGTTTGTAGAAGGGGAGCAGACTTGAAGGAAAGGAAAGTTAAGTGAACATGGTGTTCAGGATCACTCTGAAAGGTAGGTCAGCAGCTCATCTTCCAAACAGAAGAGAAGCTGGCATCAGATCTCCTGTCCCTGCCGGTTCTGCCCTCAGCTTCATTTTAGAAAAAAGAAAACAGGGGCTGAAGGGTTAAGTGGCCGAACATTGTGTCTCTCAGACAAAAAAGTTTCAGGAAGGTGAAATCAAAGACCTGAATGTACTATGGGGAAAATGAGCTCCCCAAACCCTAAGTATAATTAACTATCATAATCTCAGAGATCTAGAACTGATAGAGAGATTAGCCTGTTTAGAAGGACATTCCCTTACCACTTGCTCCTGCCCAGATAAGAGAAGTTGCATAAGACCACAGGCAAGGGAGCCAGGGAGTGGCAGACAAGAAAAACATTTGCTGAGGGAGGTCACCTTGATCTGAGAAAGCCATTGTGCTAAGATTAGAGCTAGCCTTCCGAGAGGTTTTGCACCAGGTAGGGGCCCAGGCCCCGTGCATGTGGAAAAACGAAATCTAGGTCTTTCTCTAATGTTTAAATCTTGGTTGAAAAGTGAAGAGATTGCTTCTCCTTGGCAGGCTACTGAATGGTGTTTTTCAGACTGTACAAACCATCTGTAATTTGTGATCTGAGATATCAAAGTAGTAACTTTTCCTTTGTGTGAATCCTGCTTTCTCAATTCTGCCACATCTTGAGATCCAGATTTCTTTTCATGTTGTATTAAATCCTGTTTTTAAAGGCAAAAGTGTTGGGGGGGAGGGGAGAGACAGTTGCACAGCTAATCAGAAAGATCAGATTAACATTTTCTCCTCATAATTAAGACTCTATGCTAAACAATCACCACTTTGTTTCTTTTAAAGATGATAGGTACCTTCTCAGAGCTTAGATGTATGTTTTCTGGGTCTCTTATTGGCTTCCAGATCCAAGAGGAACACGGGGGACCTGGAAATGGTCTGAGACATGGTGTGAGGGGTCAGGAAACAAAACTCATTTCCAAGGGCTGGGGTTACATTGTCCCACTTCCTTAAAATACTGAATGGCAATTTAATGCTACTAAAGAGATGTCACATGCTTTCCATATCACCAAAGATGGACAAAGGGTCCCAGGCTAAGCTGCAGACACATTCATTGGTGGTGAGTGTAAGGGATGTTGGGGCTTTCTTTCTCCTGAGGCTTTTTCAGTTTTAAGGATACATCACCATTTGTTCTAAAGGGTTTAGGGAAGTCAGCAGACCTCAGAAGGCTTTTCCTGTTCTGTGGCTATTTCTCCCTAGCCTCCGGTCCACACTGTGGGCCTCCTGAGCTGTTCTACTTTAGGAAACTGAATTCCATTTGGATGGCTAACTGTGCGTGAGCCTGCAGGGCAAAATGAGAACCTGGAATGGGCCCCAGTCAGTCACTGTTTCAGCCACATCTCATCCGTGCTGCAGAATGAGGTGGCTGTCATGTGAACTGCACTTTTTCCAGGGTAGCATTATAGCCTTAGAGGTCCCAGTAGGGTTTCTAAATGCAAAGACATCCTGTTCTGGTATTTAAATAGACAAGTCTAGCATTTAAGGAGTGTGAAGTAATCTTCAAGAGGGCCACTTAAAGATTGCTGTTTATGCAAATGAAATGCCCAGTGAATTCATTTCAGAGTTTTTTGTTTTAAATCCTCACCCAAGGATATGTTTATTGATTTTCAGAGGAAGGGGGGTGGGGGGGAGAGAGAGAGAGAGAGAGAGAGAGAGAGAGACATTGATGTAAAAGAGAAACATATTTTGATTGCCTCCTATATGTGCCCTGACCAGGTGTGAACCTGCAAGCTAAGTATGTTCCCTGACTGGGAATCGAACCCGCAACGTTTTGGTGTATGGGATGGCACTCCAACCAACTGAGCTTTTAAGAGAAACTCTGAAAGGTGTCCTCAGGGCAGAAATTCAGTGTCAATTCCAACAATACCAAGTACATTGGACATAGGTGCTCTCATTTCATTCTCAGGGCAGCCCTATGAGGCAGGTGTTACCATGCTCAGAGGAGGAAACTAAAGCTTTGGTCACAAGCAGTGGAGAGAGGGAGAGCAGGGCCACATCTGGCTCATCTGGGTTAAACTCATGCTCCCATTATACCAGCTGGCCCTCAGGGAGAGATCTGGGTGAGCTGGTCTCCTTAGGACTTTTTATCAGGCAGAAATCTCAAGAGACTTTACTCCTTGTCAATGAAGTCCAGTGTTTTCACTCATCTTCCAGCTGATACCTAACAATCTCAGAAGCAAGCTCTAGGTTGGTATGGTTAACTCTTCTCCCCTTCCAAAGAAGGGGCTGATGAGTAAAACTCCAGGGTTCCCCTTTCCTTCCCAAGTTAGGCCCAAGAGATATGTGGAAAAGAGGAAACACAGAAATTACCTGGAAAAGTGCATAGAATTAGTTTCTTCAGGAACCAAGCAATTTAGATAGAGAATTGCTAGTGACCCAGGCTGGTCTTCAAAAGAACCTAACATATTGGGGAGAGATGAATGCCAACTGAACACCATGGCTGCCTCATTTATCTCCATACCGCCCTTTGTATCTCTAGCATAGCACTTATTTAATACTCTGTTTCAGCCGTGTCCTGGCTTTCATTTCCTGTCTCCTCCACTGGAACCATGAGCTCTGTGAAGGTGTGGGTGGTATTTCCCCACCAGGTTCCCCAGGAGCTGATTTGTACCTGACAGATGGAGGCTTGGCAATAAAAAACACTTTAAAAAGTGGAGAAATTGAAAAAGAAAAAGAAGTTTGTCTTGGAGATGCCTCTTGGACCTTCTTGGTACAAACTGCAGTTAGAATATGAAATTAATAGCTCCCAACTTTTATTTATTTACTTATTTTTCTTTCTTTTATTATTGTTCAAGTACAGTTGTCTCCATTTTCACCCCACCTCGGCCCCTGGCCCCAACCATCCCCACCTCCCACCCACGAACCTACCCACTTTGGCTTCGTCCATGTGTCCTTTATACATGTTCCTTGATGGACCTTCCCCTATTTCCCCCTATTATCACTCTCCCTCCCCCTCTGGTCACTGTCAGTTTGTTCTTTGTTTCCTTGTTTCTGGTTCTATTTTGCTTGCTTGTTTGTTTTGTTGATTAGGTTCCATTTAAAAAAGAGAGAGAGATAAATGAAATCACACAGATAAAAACACAGTAAATGGGAAATACAAGGTGGATAATTTCTGTGCTATTGAAAAGACAAAATAGGTGGTATCATATGGTATTTGTCTTTTACCACCTGGCTTATTTCATTCACTTAGCCTAATACTCTCCAGTTCAGCTGCCAATTTTTAAACTAGCTTGGAATAATGGGAATAGAGCTGAATTGCAAGTGAGGAGAACTGATTCAAATTCTGGCTCTGCTCTTTTCCAGTTGGGTGATTTGGAAAAAGTTATTTAATCCATTTGAGTTTGAGTTTCTGGCATAAAATTCTAATTAACCTCAGGCTTGTTAAGAGAAATAAATGAGCCCTGGCCGGTATGGCTCAGTGCTTGGAGTGTCATCCCTTAATGAAAGGTTGTGAGTTCAGTTTCTGCTCAGAACACATACCTAGATTGCAGGTTCCTCACCGTCTGGGTATGGGCGTGTGCGACTCCCAGTCTGGATGCATACAATCCCCTGGCCCTGCGTGGATTCCTCATCTGGGTACATGGGATTGCAAACAACTGGTGCTTCTCTCACACTGATATTTCTCTCCCTTCCTCTGTCTCCCTAAAAAAGCAAATAGAAATGTGCTCAGTGAGGATTTAAAAAAAGAGAGATAAATGAGATCACACAGACAACAACACAGTAAATGGGAAATACAAGTGGATAATTTTTGTGCTATTGAAAAGACAAAAGGAATAATGTAATAGGCCTAGGGTTCTGTTTTGTTTTTTGATGTAATCTTAAAGTCTCTTTCTCTCTCCTACAATCACCATCCAAATCAAAATATAGAATATTTTTAGCTCCTAAGGGGCTCTCTCAGGGTCCTTCAGAGTGAAACTCCCAAAGGCAACTATAAATTGGACTTTCCTTTTCTCTAGTCTTAGGATTTCACCGGAGAAGTTGTTGCTGCCTAATAATAATAATTCTTCTCCTCCTCCTCCCCCACCGTCTTCCTCCCCCTCCTCCTTCTTCTCCTCCTCCTTCTTCTCCTTCTCCTCCTCCTCCTCCCCTTCCTCCTCTTCCTTCCCCTTCTTCTTCTTCCTCTTCCTCTTCTTCTTCTTTTTTGTCTTCTTCTTCTCCTTCTCCTCCTTTTACTTCTCCTCCTCCTCCATCTCCTTCTTTTAAAGATGTTATTTATTTTTAGAGAGAAGGGAAGGGAGGGAGAGAGAGAGGGAACAAAACACCGATGTGATGAAAAATATCAATCAGCCACCTCCTGCATGTGCTCTGACTGGGGAACAAACCTGCAACCCAGGCATGTACCCTGACTGACTGGGAGTGAACCATCCATCTGAGACACACTGGTCAGGGCTGAAAAGTCTTCTTGTCTGATCCAACTCTGCAATCCCCTTGCCCTGCCTTCCAGTTGCGTATGTGCACAGGGTTGTCCCATCCAAAAAAAGTTGCTTCATAAGCTGATGAATGCAAGTCCAGCCTCAGGGCTCCAAGAGGGTGGAGTCCACCAAGACTGGAAGCTGCCCCTCTAGGATGCTTCTGGGACATCTCTCCATTCCCCAGGCTGGACACGCATATGTCCCTCCACCATCACAATTCCTTAACCTCACACTCATCTGACTCAGAATCATTCAGTCCCACCAGTTTGTGAGTTTCTTAGAAACTAGACCACTTTCCTGCACATTGTGTATCCCTTGGTCCCTGACATGCTGTAGGTATCTATGAAACCCAAACGAGTTGTACAGTTTGTTTTAGGGCAGGGCATTAAATTTGGCAGGTCCTGAATTCATTGCCTGTGTCATCTAATTTATAAAACATCACCCCCTGCTTCAATGGGAGACATTCTAAAGATATACAAATAGTATTCCTATTTGTGCATTTATGCATTAATATTTACACTTTATTTTTTATTTTTTTAAAGATTGTATTGATTTATTTTTAGAAGGAAGGGAAGGAGAAAGAGAGGGAGAGAAATATCAATCTGTGGTTGCCTCCTGTATGCCCCCAACCCAGGCATGGGCCCTGACTGGGAATTGAACCAGCAACCATTTGGTTTGCAGCCCACATTCAATCCACTGAGCTACACCAGCCAGGGCTGTTCATTAATATTTAAAAAGAGAAATTACCAAATGTCACCCACAGAGCCAGCAGTCAGTGTTGCACAGCTCAGATCAGCAGGGCTGAGAACCTGCAGACTTGCTTCATGTTTTGGTGCTGAAAAGTTAAGCTCCCTGGAGGTGAATTCCTGTGCCAGCAGCCACTCCTCAAATGTATGCAGAAGGGCTGAAGCAGGCCTGGTATGTCTTGTATGCTATGCATGTATTGCTTGCACAGCTTACTAGAATGTGGTTTTACAGGGAGAGCTACAAAGCTGGTTCTGCGCTTTCTATTTTTTCTATCTTTTGACCCAGTATTAACTCACCTGGGGTGTGTTGACTTCACTGCCTTAGCTCAGCTCCTTATTTTGCTTCACCGGGGTTGCCAGTCTCCATGTTCTGTTCTCCATCTTCTTCAAACTACTGCTTATATAACCACCAGTGTGATATCTGACCACATCACCTCCACCTGCTTAAAATTCTTTCATGTTTCCTCATTGTCTTTAAGATAAATTTTTAAAATAGCATCTTTAGTGAGATATAATTCACATACTACAGAGTTTGCCTTTTTAAAATGTACAATTCTGTTGTCTTGAATAGATTCATAGTGCTGTGCAACCATCACCGCTATCTAATTCCAGAGCATTACCATCTCCCCGAAAAGAAACTCTTTACTCATTAGTACTGAATCCCCATTCCTCCTTCCTTCTAATCCCTGGCAACAACTAACCCACTTTTGTGTCTTTGGATTTGTCTATTCTGCACATTTCATAGAAATGGAATCATGCAATATGTGGTCTTTTGTGTCTGGCTTTGTGTTTTTAAGGTTCATCCATGGTGTAGCATGAATCAGTACTTCATTCTTTTTTGTGACTAATAATATTTTATTGTATAGATTTACCACATTTTCTTTGTCCATTAATTTACTGATGGACATTTTGATTGTCTCCACTTTTTGGCTGTTGTGAATAATGCTGCTATGAACATTTGTGTACAGGTTTTTGTGTGAACATATGTTTTTATTTCTATTGCATCTATGCCTAGGAGTGGAATTTCTGGGTTGTGTGGTACTTAAGGATAGATATCAACTCCTTAGCCTGAGGCCCATTCTGGGCTCTGCCCCCAGGAGCCTGCCACGCCCTGGCCCAGACCCCATTCTTCTCTCTTGTCAGAGTAGGTAACTGCAGCTTTCCTAAAACACCACACCCTGATACTTCCTGCCTTTTTTACGTGCCATCCAGCCCCTTGGCACAGCCTGCTTTTCTCTAACCTCTGCACCTGGGTAAGTCCTTCAAGGTTCATTTCAGGTATCACCACCAGCTGGGGATTCTACAATGAACAAAACAAGTCCCTGCTCTTTTGGCACTTATGTCAGAGTGGGGAAAATAGGGAAAAAGAACTATAATGATGCATTAACATGCGTACATGCAAGGAGCTAGTAATTTACTGAAAAATTTTTCAGTGTGGAATTGTTGCTGTCCCAGCAGGAACAAGGCTTGCATTTCCCTGCCTTGTTTTGTATCCACAAGTGCCCATATATATACGATTAATTCTTGCAAGTGGAATGTGAATAGAAGTGATGTGTGTTGCTTCTGGAAGAGGGCTTCTAAGAAGGGGGTGGGTTTTCTCCATATTCTCTCAGCTGTTGGGTGTGTGGGACTTTGAGGCCACAGGCATGGCAGGTCTGCGTGGTAGAGGGAGCACAGGTACCTGAATCCCCATGTGGAAGGAAGCATGTGCTGACCAGGAACATCGCACTGAGCTGATATAGGAGTGAGAAATAAATTTCTGTTGTCTTAGACCATTGAAATGCCTCACTTTTCTTAACATGAAGCATTAGTATTTCCCATTTTACCCCCCATACTCCCAGGCACACAAAACATGGGGCCATAAATACCCATAAGGTTGCTTATCATTGCAAGAAAACAAAAAATGTTTATTTTCTTTTTGCCTTTTAAATACCCACAACATCTGCCACAGTGTAAGCACTCCGAAAATATTTGTCAAATTGGATTAATGGTCCTAAGAAATAAATTGAATTTACCAAAACAAGACCCAATTTATTTTGAAAGTGTAGTGATGACAACTAGTATCTTAAGTAGTCACATGAGCAATTTTGCTTAACCACCCAATGAAGCAGAGGAAAGAACTGGTTTGTGCCACACGATGGCCTCTAACGGATACCAACAGGTGTTTCTCCTTATTGCTGGGTGATCATTGTTTCACATTTACGTTCGCTAGCCACAGACACCTGTGTTTTTGCATGTTATTGTTCAGACTGCAAAAATCCCTATTATAACGTTTCAGTACCCAGGAGCAGTTAACTCCAAACTGGCCCAAACACTTTCCTTGTACCTCCAAGGGAGGGACCAGTCTTTTAAGGGTTTCAGATACTGTGGATATGAGATTCATGTTGCAGTGTTCCTGCTCCTTGGAGTTTACAAAGATTGGGTGTTTTCCCAGTGAAGGTTTATAGTTTCCACATCAAATTATATTAGCTACACTTTATTGAGCATTTACTATGTAGCAGGCACTGTATGAAGCACTTTCATATTTTATCTCACAACATCCACATAATAGTCCTGTGTTATGGCTCCTGTTTTACCCTTGAGGAAACTGAGAGGTTAAGCAATTTGCCCGAGGTCACATAGTAAGAGGAGGAGACAAGTGTTCATTCAGTTTTCTGACCCTGAAGTCCAGTGCACTTAACCACCATGTTTCACAGCAGAAGGTGGAACTCCTGACTTGTGAGTGACACAAGCATAATGTGAGAATATAAATCTTTACTAAGGCACGTCTCTGGGCCCCACAAGCTGTGTGGGTGGGCTGGTTCAGGGTCTTTGTTGAAGATTCAGCTCAGCTTTGGAAATGGGCTTGAAAGAAAGAAGGGGAGAGGAAGGAAGAGGGAGAAGTAGAGAGAGCAGGAAGGTAGGAGGTGGGGGTAAAGAGGGTGAGGGAGAAATTTTCAGATTGCATTAAGCATATTCTAATGCCATTAACACAGGCTCTTTTAAGAGTTTCAGATGCATGATTGTCCTGTTAGGGATGACAGAATTCCCTAATCTCCCATTCAGAAGGAACTTAATGGCACATAGCTGAACTTCCACCTCCTATCTCCAGGAAAGGTGGGAGAAATGACCCTTTAGTCCTGTTCCCTCATCACTATTATGGAGCTCTGGAGTGCAGAGCACACTGGATGGCCTTAGAGGCTTGGGAGAGGCTTTAGCCTCTGGTATTACCATGATAGAGAAAAGCCATGATATCCATTATCCTGTTGAAGAGCTAGGCTGGGTCTCCAGCTCCAGTCTGTCCTCTGGAGGAGATGGGTATGAGAAATGCTCCAGAGCTGAATACTGGGGATTTGGGGGTTGGGTTTCAACAGAGGTGTTGAGAAAGTAACTATGAATAGGAACTTTCTATGATTAGATTTTGACTAAGGAATCTACTCTTTGTAAATTAATTTCTACCTTCTATGTTTGATTTATTGGCTCAGATTCGTTGCTCCTCCCTGTCTTCACACTCTTTTCCATGTGATTCTGCATTTCTTCCACTAGAGACAGAGTTGATTTGTTCTTGACTTTGGGCTTGCCCTTTGACTTGTTTTGGTGAATGGGCTGTTGTTAATAGACCTACTACAAACAGGGACTTGACAGGGATTTGGCCTGGTTGGGCTTATTTTTTCATGAATTTGCCATCATCATGAGAACATGCCAAGGAACTAGCCCACTGATCTAAGGAAGATAAGAGACCCATGGAGCAGATCTTGTCCCAACTTGAAGCTTAGAACTGCCCAGCCAAGCTCCAACTATATCAGAGTGGCCCCAGCCAATCCACAAATGCTTGAGTGAAATGCATTCTTATTATTGTGCATGCTTATTATTATTGGCATTCTATGGTTGTTTGTTATGTAGTAATAGCTGACTGATACAGTAGTAGAAGTTCCTTTTGATGCACTCCAATGTTTTCTTTGCTGAAATGAAAAGTAAAAGGATTTTACAAACCTTAGTTAGAATATCTGACAGAGCCTAGATGTTCTGAAGTATGGAAGGGCATCTCCAAATTCTGGGGAGGGCTGGGGCAAGCATAGAAAGGCAGAAGCTAGGAGATAGTAATCATTCTAGAATAAGAATCTGTTATTACACATTGAATAAGTTGTAAATGAATGACTCCATGTTATCTTCAGGTTAAAGCTTTAGAGTCTGAAGTTCTTATAAGGTAAACTGTGACTTCTTGGGAGGGAATTTTTGGATGTGCTTGGAATTCACATAGTCAAAGTGAGACTCCATCTGAACCACAAGACTAGAAAGAATGCCTTGTCTTCAAGTTCATCTTCCTGCTTTCAAGAAGAACCATATATATTTTTTATTAGTTTACATTCAATGTTATTTTGTATTAGTTTCAGGTGTATAGCATAGTGGTTAACCATTCACTTCACAAAGTGCACCCCACCCTAATATTTCCAGTAACCGTTTGGCACCATACATAGTTATTACAATATTATTGACTATATTCCCTATGCTGTATTTTATATCCTCATTACTCTTTTATAATTACCAATTTGTACTTAATCCCTTCACCCTTTCACCCAGTCCCACAAACCCCCTCCTCTCTGGCAATCATCAGACTGTTCTCTGTATCTATAAGTCTATTTCATTTTTGTTTGTTTACTTATTTTGTTATTTAGATTCCACATATAAGTAAAATCATATGATATTATCTTTCTCAACTTATTTCACTGAGCATAATACCCTCTAGGTCCACTCACATTGTTGCAAATGATATTTCATTCTTTTTTGTGGTCAAGTAATATTGCATTGGATATATGTCTACTCTTTTATTGATGGGCACTTGGGTTACTTCATATCTTGGCTATTATAAATAATGCTGCAATGAACATAGAAGTGCATATATTCTTTCAAATTAGTGTGTTGAGTTTCTTTGAATATATTCCCAGAAGTGGAATCACTGGATCATAGGGCAGTTCCATTTTATTTTATTCTAATTTTTTTAGAGAATTTTTCTGAGTTTATTTGAGTCAAAATTGGTGACATATGACCATGGAGCAAAATCTCAAATGCTGTCGGCAGTTACATTTTTAATGTTTTGGGGAAAATCTATACTGTTTTCCACTGTGTCTGCCATAGTCGGCATTCCCACCAACAATGCACATGGGTTTTCTTTTCTCCACATCCTTGCCAACA
The DNA here is from genome assembly GCA_028533065.1 of Trachops cirrhosus. NCBI lineage: Eukaryota > Metazoa > Chordata > Mammalia > Chiroptera > Phyllostomidae > Trachops > Trachops cirrhosus. The sequence goes on from CM052548.1 coordinate 38,718,075, forward strand.
TTTCTTTGTAGATTTGTTGATGATAGCCATTCTGACAGGTATGAGGTTATATCTCATTGTGGTCTTAATTTGCATTTCTCTTCCTAGTGACATTGAGCATCTTTTCAAATGTCTCTTGGCCATCTTTGCAGAAGTGTCTATTCAGGTCCTCTGCCCATTTTTTAATTGGACTGTTTGGGATTGTGTGTGTGTGTGTGTGTGTGTGTGTGTGTGTGTGTGTGTTGAATTGTATGAGTTCCTTATACATTTTGGATATTAACCCTTATTGAAAGAATCATTGGCAAATATGTACTTTCATTCATAGGTTGTCTTTTTCATTTTGTGGATGGTTACCTTTGCTGTGAAAAATAGTTTAATATAGTTTCATTTGATATTTTTTCTTTTTTTCTCTTGCCCAAAGAGATATTTCAGAAAAAATATGGCTAAAAGAAATGTCTGAGATTTTACTGCTTATGTTTTCTTATAGGAATTTTATGTTTTTGAGTCTTATATTTAAGTCTTTAATCCATTTTGAGTATATTCTTCAATGTGATTTAAGAAGGTGGCCTAATTCCATTTTTTACATGTATCTGTCCAATTTTCCCAGCACCATTTATTGAATAGACTGCCTTTACACCATTGTATGTTCTTATTTCCGTTGTCAAGTATTAATTGGCCACAAAGGTGTAGGTTTATTTCTGGATCTCCATTCTGTTTTATTTATTTATATGTCCATTTTTAATGCCAGTACCATGCTGATTGATTACTATAGCCTTGTGGTATAGTTTGACATGAAATAGTGTGATTCCTCCAAATTTGTTTTTCTTTCTCAAGATTGTTGTGGCTATTTGGGTCTTTTGTGATTCCATATAAATTTTTCAATTATCATTCTAGTTTTATGAAATAGGCCATTGGTATTTCTGTAGGAATTGCATGGAATCTATAGATTGCTTTGGGAAATATGAACATTTTAATGACGTTAATTCTTCCTACCTATGAGCATGGTATATGCTTCCAGTTATTTGTATCTTCTTCATTTTTTTTCTCCAGTGTCTTATAATTTTTTTGAGTACAGGTCTTTTACCTCATTTGTTAAATTTGTTCATAGGTATTTTATTTATTTTTTTTGATACAGTTGTAAGTGGGATTTTTTAAGTTTCCCTTTCTGATAGTTTATTATTGATCTATAAAAATGCCACCTATTTCTGAATATGTCTTTTGTATCCTGCTACTTTATTGAGTTCATTCATCAACACTAGTTTTTTTGTGGAATCTTTAGGGTTCTCTATACACAGTATTGTGTCATCTGCCAATAATGACAGTTTTACTTCTTGCTTTCCAATATGGATACCTTTTATTTCTTCTTTTCTAATTGCTGTAGCTACAACTTTCAGTACTACGTGGAATAAAAGTAGTGAAACTGGACATCCCCGTCTGGTTCCTAATTAGAAGAGAAACACTTTTAGTTTTCCCCTGTTGAGTATGATGTTGGCTGTGGGTTTGTCATGCATGGCTTTCATTATGTTGATGTGTGTTCCCTCTATTCCCACTTTGCTAAGAGTTTTTTTTATCATAAATGGGTGCTGGATTATTTTCAAATGCTTTTTCTGCATCTGCAGATATGATCATAAGATTTTTATCCTTTATGTTGTTTATGTGGTATATCATGTTAATTTGATTTACAAATATTGTACCAACCTTGCATCCTCAGAATAAATTTCACTTGATCATGGTGTATGATCTTTTTACATATTATTGAATTTGGTTTGTTAAATTTGGTTTAGGATTTTTGCTTCTATGCTTATCTGGGATATTGGACTATAATTTTCTTTCTTTGTAGTGTCTTTATCTGGTTTTGGAATAAAGTTAATGCTGTCTCATAAAATGAGCTTTGGAGTCTCCTCTTGAAATTTTTGGAATAGTTTGAGAAGGATAGATGTTAGTTCTTCTTTGAATCTTTGGTAAAATTCACCTGTGAAGCCATCTAGTCCAGGACTTCTGGTTTTTGGAAGTTTTTTGATTACTGCTTCAATTTCATTAATTGTAATCAGTTTGTTCAGATTTTCTGTTCCCTCTTGATTCAGTTTTGGAAAATTGTATGTTTCCAGGAATTAATCTATTTTGCACAGATTGTCCAATTTGTTGACATATAGTTGTTCATAATATTTTCTTATAATTATTTTTATTCTATGGTGTCAGTTGTTACTTCCCCTCTTTCATTTCTGACTCTATTTATTTGGGTCCTCTATCTTTGATTCTCAGTGAGTCTGGTTAAAGGTTTATCAATCTCATTTATCTTTTCAAAGAACCAGTTTTGTTTTTCATTAATCTTTTGTATTTTTTTAGACTCTATGTTATTTATTTCTGCTTTGACCTTTATTATTTTTTGTCTACTCACTTTGAGCTTTGTTGTTCTTTTTCTAGTTTCTTTAGGTATAAGGTTAGATTTTTACAGTGTCAACTAATATACTTTTTAACAGATTGATTATTAATACAAAGATTTTAATTATAATTAATGAGGCACCTTTAACTAATTTTGGTATCCCTAAGACTTTTAGTGTAATGTGATTTGATCATGGTTCAACATTTTGGGTTCAGTGAGTTAAAGGTCTGGTCCAGAATTTTGATCTTTCACTTGTCTAGTCAACAAAAATGGATTATTATGTTCTAACAAAGAACCCCACAGTCTCACTATGTTAAAACTCAGTATGTTTATTGTTCTTTTATATTAAGTTATGGCTCTGTCATAGGTTGGGAGGGTGCTCAGACCCCCAGGCTGATGGACCTATCATCCTTTTGAATGTCACCAATTATTGTGCCAGAGGCAAAAGACAATGTGAATTGTTCATGGGCTTTTGACATTTCTACCTGGAAGTGTGCCAGCACGTCTGTTCACATTTTATTTGTTAGAATTAGTCACATGGTCAAACCTGACCCAAGTTGGGTAGGAGGTTATAATTCCACTCCTTGCTTGGAAAGGAGAGCGCTAGAAAGAGCCTGGAAAATGGCACTACTGGCTACCACACTGTTGTGGGTAGAGTTTTCTCACCAGATAGAGATGGAAATGGAACAAGTGAGTTGTTGGCTGCATTACTGAAACAAGATCCTTGTTTTTAATCTCATCCTACAGGTATGCAGAGATTGTTGTGAAACTCAGCTAGTAAATTTCCATCTTCCCTGATGTCCATCAATTCTTGAAATTTACTTAGTTGTAATATTTCCCTCTGTATTCCAATAAATCCCTCTTGATTTCCCCAAGTACTTGCACCTCATTTTGGAGATCAGTATTTCTAGAAGTTTTTGTTTCACTGAGGTATTCACATGGTTCAGCAAGAATAATCACTTCTCTCTAGTCCTACTTGTAAAATGACTCACTTCTTTAGGGCTTGTCTTATATCAAAGCAAGCTTCAACTTTAGATGATGCAGTTCACTACCCAGAGAAATAAGGAGCCTGACTCTGGTCCTGGCTCAGGAGGCACTGTTCCTGGTTGGCGTGTGTCTGAGGTGAGCAGGTTATGGCCTGTCAGGAGGTCTTTCCCTGAATGGAGAGAGGCTCTTTCTTTCTGGGCCTCAGAGGTATTTCCTTGTCCAGGCAGAATCTTCTATGGCTAACTCTAGAAACTGTTCCCTTCCCTGGGCAAGTAACTTGTTGGGGTGAAGGGAAGGTGAGCAGAGAACTACATTTTTTTAAGTCTCACTGTACCTCAGCAGCTACTTAAGGCAGAGAAACCTGGGGCCACATCCAGCCAGGCCTGTTTTTGTACAGCCATCTGGAGGCTGAAAGTCTGAAACCAGAGTTCCAGTATACTCAGTTTTATTTATTTCCCTGGCTTGCAGACATCTTTTCACTGTGCCCTCACATGGGGATGAGAGGTTAGATTGTTTATTTGAGATTTTTCTGGTTTCTGGAGATTGGTCTGCAATGCTATGAATTTCTCTCTTAAGACTGTTTTTGTGGTGTCCCACAGATTTTATGCTGTGTTTCAATTTTTATTGGTCTCAAGGTAACTTTTGATTCCTTTCTTGATCTCATTATTAACCCATTCATTGTTTAGTTGCATGTTATTTAGCTTCTATGTGTTTGTGTATTTTTCAGGGTTTTTTTCCTTGTAATTGATTGCTAGTTTCATACCATTGTGGTCAGTGAAGGTGCTTGCTTAATATGATTTCAATCTTCTTAAATTTATCAAGACATTTTTTGTGTCATAGCATGTGGTCTAACCTAGAAAATGTTCCATGTGCACCTGAAAAAAATGTATGCTGCTTGGGGTGAAAAGCTCTGAAAATATCAACTAAACCTATCTGGTCTAGTTTGTCATTTAAGTCCACTCTTTCCTTGTTGATTTCATGTAGATCTGTACATTGATGTTAATAAGATGTTAAACAGTCTGTATGTGTTTTCTGTTTTTAGGTGTGTCTCTTGTAGACAGTCTTATTTTCTTATCCACTCACTATCATACATCTTTTGATCAGAGCATTTAAACCATTTACATTTAAAGTGATTATTGATAGGGAATTATTCATTGCAATTTTATTCTTTATAACTATGTTCTCTTTTTCTTTCTTTCTTTCTTTCTTTCTTTCTTTCTTTCTTTCTTTCTTTCTTTCTTTCTTTCTTCCTTCCTTCCTTCCTTCCTTCCTTCCTTCCTTCCTTCCTTCCTTCCTACCTTCCTTCCTTCCTTCCTTCCTTCCTTCTTCTTCTTCTCCTTCTCCTTCTCCTTCTCCTTCTCCTTCTCCTTCTTCTTCTCCTTCTCCTTCTCCTCCTCCTCCTCCTCTTCCTCCTCTTCCTCCTCCTCCTCCTCCTCCTCCTTCTTCTTCTTCTTCTTCAAGAAGATCCTTTGATATTTCTTGTAATACTGGCTTGGTGGTAATGAACGCCTTTAACTTTTTTTGGCCTGGGAAACTGCTTATTTCTTTTTCAGTTGTAAATAGTAGGGCAAAATAGAGTAGTCTTGATCATAGGTCCTTGCTTTTCATCACTTTGAATATTTTGTGCCAATCCCTTCTGACCTGAAATGTTTCTGTTGAGAAATCAGCTGACAGTCTTATGGGAAGTCCCTTATAGTTAACTAACTGTCTTCCTCTTGGTGCTTTTAAGATTCTCTCTTTGTCTTTAACCTTTGCCATTTTAATTATGATGTGTCTTGGTGTGAGCCTCTTGGGTACATCTTGTGTGGAACTCTCTGTGCTTCCTAGACTTGTCTGTTGTTTCTTCACCAGGTTAGGGAAGTTTCAGTCATTATTTCTTCAAATAGGTTCTCAACTCCTTGGTCTCTCTCTTGTCCTTCTGGTCCCTGCTCTGTATCTTGTCCTTATGATACAGATGTTACACTTGATGTTTTCCAGCGGTCCCTTAAGCTGTTCTCAGTTTTTGGATTCTTTTTTCTTTTTGTTGCTATGATTGGATATTTTCTACTACCTTTTCTTCCAAGTTGCTAATTTGATCGTCTATTTTATCTAATCTCTTGTTGATTCCTTCTAGTGTAATCTTCATTTAAGATACAGTATTTTTCATTTCTGACTGGTCCTTGTTTATAGTTTCTATGTCCTTTTTAATGTTTACTATCTTTTTTTAGTTATTACTGAGTTAGTTCATTCTTTTCCTAAGTTTCTTGAGCATTTTTAAAACCATTGTTTTATACTCTTGTAGCTTGCTTGCCTCCATTTCATTTAGTTCTTTTCCTGGGATTTCTCCTATTCTTTCATTTGGAATATGTTTCTTTGCCTCCCCATTTTGGCTTTCTCTATATTTGTACCTGTGTATTAGGTAGATCTACTATGTCTTCCAGTCTTAATATAGTGGTCTTATGTAGTAGATGTCTTGTGGGGTTCAGTGACACAGTCTCCTTGATCACCTGAGCTAGGTGTTCGAGGAATGTCTGTTGTGTGGGTTATGTGAGCTCTCCTGTTGTACTTAAGTCTTGATTGCTGTTGGCTCATCTGTGGGTGGGACTGACTCTCAGGCTGACTAACTATGACAATTGACTCCGAGCACAGTGTATGAGCTGCTTGTGTCAACTGACCCCTACTAGGTGACATTTTCCCCAACAGGGTCTGGTGCTTGCCAAGATCTTTGTTTATGTGTGTCCTTTGTATATCTAATTGGTTTGTCCTCTGATGTAGTCAGAGGGCTGCCAATGAGTGTTTTGGTTCTGAAGGCTCTTGGCAAGGATTCTGGTTCAGGTCAATGCCAGACACTGCCTGTGACAGGCCCTGGGCTCCCTGTTTGGAGCTGCAAGGCAATCCATAGGTTTTGGCTGCCTCTGCTGAACCTGGTGTGTGGAAGGGACCAAGCTGCTACCAAAACCACTTCCACCAGCATGGAACCTGAGGGGGTCAGAACAGGCCCAAAGCTCTCTGAAATCCACCTCTTCCTGCTAGCTGCCTGTTAGGCTCAGTTACTGAAAGGGCCCCTGGCAGTATATGAATTGTGTGAGATAAGTTCTCAGTGAGTCACCAGATAGGAGTGGGTGTTGTTCACCAGTTGACACAGATTCAAACTTGGCACCAGTGCTGGGTCTGAGGTCACTCAGCAAAAGTCTCATGGTACACCAAGGGCAGCTGCCACCTGCTGGGGACCTTTGGACCTTTGTGATAGGAAGCATGTCAAGGAATCATCAAGATGAGCCCAGCAGAATTCCTTAGGCAAAAACAGACTAAGATTTGTACCTGTGGAGAGAGGGCTCTGCACATGAATTGTAGCACCAGTGTGCAAGGGAGAAATGGCCCTTGCCCTAGAGGCACACACCTCAGTCTCTGCCACTTGCTGAGACTGCCTGGAATTCTTCAAGAGTCTTCCAAGATAGTCTTCAATGTGGGCCCAGGCTGGAGGTAGCTAGCTGGTTCCTCCGTAGGGCTAGCGCTTGACAGGGAGGGGCCACAGGGAGTCAAGAGGGTGAGGTATTGCATTCCCTGAAGCAGGTGCCTTATGGAGGGAGTGTTTGACCCTGGAAAGATGGTGTCCATGGGCTTCGTGGGTGAGGGGCTTAGCACAGGGACCTTAGTGGATGTTCAAGAAGGAATATATATATATATTTATATAAATTTATAATATATACTTATATATTATATATATTTATAATATATATTTCTTTTTCCATGTTGCTAAAGACTCTTTGTCCAAAGGAACCCAAAATGCTAATTTGAAAGGACATAGCCACCCCTCTTTTCATTGCAGCATTATTTACGATTGCCAAGATATGGAAGCAGCCCAAGTGCCCATCAGTAGATCAATGGGTAAAACAACAATGGGACATTTACACAATGGAATACTACTTGGCTATAAAAAAGGAGAAAATTTTACCCTTTGCAACAGTATGGATGGACCTGGAGAACATTATGCTAAGTGATATAAGCCAGTCGGAGATGTCATATGATTTCACTCACATGTGGAATCTAGTGAACAAACTGAACTACCCAGGAAAATGGGACAGACTCATAGAGGGCAGGCTGACAGCTGAGGGTGGTGGGGGAGAGGTTAGGGGTTAGAGGGATTGAACAAAAGGAGAAAGGACTCATGTATGTAGACAACAGTTTAGTAATTGTGGTGGGAGGGAGGTATAAGGGACTAAATATAATGGAAAAAATACAATAAAAAACAACAAATGTTTTTAGATAAAAAATATTTGTAAATATCTGTTTCAGTGAATGCTACTCCTTTATCAATGGTTATCATGTTACTTTTGTTACCAACCCCTAATGTTAGTAATTTAAATTTTTTTAATTTTTCACAAGTGTAAGTAATACTTTTATAAGTATTTTTGCATGGGTTTTTCTTAGTTTTTACTGTTTTCATAGACTAGATTCCTAGAAGTGCAAAGTGAATATTTTTTATGACTCAGGAAATAATATCTGAAGTTAATTGTCTCAATTTACACTTACCAGATGTGTGAGAGTGTCTATGCCACTTCTTTTCTGTTATATTTTGAGGATACTTTAAACATCTTTGCTGTTAAAGTGAATTTTTTAAAAATGGTATTTTATCCTTGTGTTTCTTTGAAGCCTGTGTCTCTTCCCCCATGCCTCCTGGGGTGGGGGACACTAACATGGCTGGAGAAAACCCCCTCCCCTGGCTGGTTTCATTTGACTCTATGGCTAGTGACCTCCAGTGGCCCTTGGTTTTGCTAGGCAATCTGACTCCATTTTCCACTCTATTAAACTGCTTTTACATACCTTCTCCTGTTTCCTCCAGCCTCCTTCTTTGTCCTCACACTCTTCTGATGACTGTGCTCCATATTTAATTGAGAAAATGAATAGAACTTTCGCATGCTCCCTCCACCATCCTACTTGCATTGGTGCCATTTACTTTGCCCTTCTTTCTATAATTAAACCATAATCTGGGATCAACTACTTTGAGGTTCAATAAGTCTAATCCTTTCCTGTCTACCTCAGCATTTCACTCTGGCAATTCCCTCCTCTTACTCCTGCATTATTCTGACTAGCATATAAACATGCTCTAATGTCTCCCATTTTCAAAACAAACAAAATAAAACCCAAAACTTCCTTTGACTCCACATCTCCTCCCAGCTACTGCCTCTGTTGACTCTTACAGTAAAAATCCTCAAAAGATTTTTCTCCCTCACTGTCCCTGCTTCCTCTCCTCCCATTCTCTTTTGGCCATACTTGTATCAGTCTTTACTCCTCTGTCAAAATAGCCATAGCCAAGGTCCCCAGTGAATCCAACCTTGACAATGGTCAATGCATCGTATACTCTCTCTGATGTAGGCAGCATTTGACACAGTTGGTCATTCCTGGGGACTTAACTTCATCCTTGCCTCCAGAACACTGCTGGTTCTCCTGACTATTGGTTGCTCTTCTCAGTCTGTTGGCAGTTTCTCTGTATCTACGTATGTTAAGGATGGAGGCCCCAAGGCATAGCCTTTGGGCATCTATTCCTCTTTATCCACTTTTATCCCGATTTGATCAACTTAGTCACATGACTTTAAATAGCATCTATATGCTGCTGACTTTAAGATTGGTATCTCTAGCCTGATTCTTTCTCTAAACTCAACTGTGTACTTATCTGCTTGACTTTACCAGTTGGCTATCTAACATTATCTCAAAATCAGCATGTTAAAACAATCTTCAGATTCCATCCTTATCCCAAATGCAGTCTTCATCAGGCAAACTCTCTCCTTCCACTTAAGGTCAGAAACTCTGGAGTTAGCTTTGATTCTATCCTTTCTTTCACACTCCTGATAGAATGTGTCATGAATTCTATTGACTCTATTTTTAAAATAGACCCTGTATGTACTCTTACCACCTTTAGCACTTCCACCCTGGTCCAAGTCACCATCTTTTCCCACCTGGATCATTGCAAAACCTGGATCATTGCAACTAGTTAATCTCCGTACTTTCAGACTTTCCCACTTTCCCTCCCCCCACATTTATCTTCCACACAGCAGCTGAGTGATCCTTTCAAAGCTAAAGTCAGATCATGTGACTCCTCCCATTGAAACCCTCCCCTGGCTTCCTATCCACCCCACACAGCAGAGTCAAGTCAACAGCCTGGCCTATGAGGCCCCATGGGCACCAGTGCCTGCCTGCCTTTCTTATTGTGCTTCAGACAAATGGGCCTCTTTTCTGTTCCTCAGATGTGGACAGCATGCTCCCACTTCAGAACCTTTTTACTCACTATTCCCTTGGTGTGGGGTGTTCTTCCTCACCTTGCTCATTGCTTCAGCCTCCTTTCTCTCAGGTATAGACCTGTCTCAGTCCTGTTCCAGAGAGGCCCACCATGGAAAAGCCTTGACAAACAGGAGTAAAAGACCAACTAGATGATAGATGCACATGTCCTTGTCATGGGGACTGCAAGAGAGTGCTCCATTGACTGGGGGTATCTGAGAACCCTTGTGAGCCTTATGAGAGAAGGACTCAGCTTTCAATACCTTCTCATCCTAGAGAGAGCTGTGTTGACTTGAAACCGGAAAAGCCTGCGTTCATGCTGCTTGTCACCTACAAGATCCAATAGGCCGAGCCAGGGATTGAATCTTATTGGCGCTTTATTCAGATAAATATGAGAAGACAGTGGTTTAAGTATCCTAACAGACCATCTTAAATTCCATTTTAAACCGACCCTTTTTGTAAGGAGATGAAAAGTGTAGGTAAGGGGTTTGAAATTCAGGGAAAAAGGTAAGCAGATAAAAGCGGCAACATTCTTTCAAATGCATCTTGGGCGGTGGTGGGGTGGTGGTCTTTACTTGTGTCCTGGGCGTTGAGCGTCTTACTCTGGAGCACAATGGCTCAGATATCATCTGGATTGCTCTCAGTCCTCTTGAGGCACAAAAGTAGAAATTGTTTATGGTCTCTTGGTGTCCCAAAGTTTCTCTACAGTTCCTGAAACAATAGCTTTTTACGTATATTGATTACTAAGCTTATTAGCTATTACCTGAAACTAAAATTTTTGAGCACCCCATCAAACTTATAACCATGCCTGACAAGGAGGAGCTTTCCTTCCTCTAATGCCTTACTTTTTCTCCCTTCTTTTTAGTCCCCTACCTATTGTCAGAAATGATAGCTAGCAAGATGGTGACAAGAGAAGTAAAACTGGAAAAAAGATAAGAAAAAGTAAAAAGTAGTCTTTCTATGATAGAGACCTCCTGTTAGGATAAGCCTGAACTAGGGGGACGGGTAATAATTGGGCCTTTAAATAAAGTTGGTTTTTGGACTATTTTGAGTACTGGACATTTTAATTTCCCACTGGAGGGCCTAGGATTACCCAGAAGTGGCCAGAAAATAGCCTGAGCCTGCCTAAGATTTCACCAGGTCAGGAGAAGTAGCCTGATAGGATAGTTATACAGGGAGGTTGGTTTATGGTTTCCTTCTCTGAGGATTGCTCATTCTATCTATGTTCATATATAAAACATAAAACACATGATAGTCCATCCACTAAAGTGATCTACCTTCTTTGTCTCTGCTAGAGCTTGATTTTCAACCTAAACCAAAATAAGCAGCTAATGCACTAGTATATTAAAAGTAAAAACACCAACAATCCAGTAAAAGGTGAGTTTTAATTTTCTTTGCTTTTTGTTTTGGCTTGTAAGGTGAAGTCCAAAGCTATCTAACTACTTTGAGCTGGGGTAAAAATAAATTCCTGTGAGTGCACCCATAGGAGGAGGCAGGAGAAAAGGAAAAATCAGGAAGAAAGCAGAGCAGAGACTAGTGAGGAGCAGAGGAAGCATAAGGAAACAACATTAAAATTGAAAAACCAAGCAAAACATTGTATACAATGTGGAATTGTAACATGCACTAATATTATTTCGGGATACATAATTTAAAATGTGTATTTTATTTTATTTATTCTATGTGAGTGTATTATTTGGTTATTTATTTAGTTTATATTTATATTCTCATGGGAAAACACTGCAGAATGAGGTTTGGGTGCAATGTTTAGTCCTTTTAACAGCTATGACTGGAAAGATCCTTTTCCTTGAAATTTGAGTATAATTTTAATGAGGGAAAGGAAAGGAACCATTAGATTTCTGGACCTTCAGATGAGGCAGTTTTACAACATTCTTTAGATATACCAATGTGAAAATCTTCTCTGCAAAATGCATCATGTTTCTGAGAAGTAGGGACCTTGCATGCCTACAGTGACAATTTCCCCCCAACTTTCTAGCCTTGGAACTTAATTAGGAAACTGAGCTCCCAGAGGAGATTGGCCTCCTTATATTTATTTTCAAAATGCAGCATTCAATTTAAAAACTTCACTTGAAGTTTCACTTCTTGCCAAGATGGAGTAACAGGGACAGAAATTACAGGAATCTACTATGCCTGAAACAACAAAGAACAGACAAAACACAGGATACAATGATTTTAAGACATTGCCCATCAGGCAAGGAAGGGTGCTGGTTCCTGAGAAACAACAAATAAACAAGATGAGTCATACAATTGCCCAGTTTATTGTCTAGAAAGAGTTTCCAGGTTGCAGCACAGGGAGGGGAATTGAGGCAGAGCCTGGCAGTCTCCCTGAGTTAAGGAGAAAGCCCTGAGAGTTTGGGAAGACCAAGAGGAAAGAAAACTGTACAGAGAAAGAACTCAAAGTTCTTCCACTGAGTACTGAGTACTGAATTATGTAGGTGAGGAAACTAGTCAAGGGTGGGGAAAATAGTTAGCTAAAAGTATTAGAGGGACAGTCTTTCCAATAAATGGTGTGGGAACAAATGGATATCCGTGTATACGAATAGGTTTGAATGTAAAACTATAAAACTTCTAGAAGAAAACAAGACCTTTGTTTTCTTGGGTTGGGCAAAGATTTCTTAGATAAAATACTGAAAGCAATATCCTTAAAAGAAAATAATTGCTAAATTGGACTTCATTAAAATAAAAAAAACTTTTCTTTGAAAGATACTACAAAGACAGATTTGAACATAAATGTTTACCTAATTTGTTTGTAACGGTAATATGTGGCTACGAGCTAATATACATTTTCTCCACATTCTTGCCAACATATGTCCTTTTTTTAAAATTATATTTTATTGATTATGCTACTACAGTTGTCCCAATTTTTCCCCCTTTGTCCCCTCCACCCAGAACCCCCTCCCCACTCCCTTAGGCAATCCCCGCTGCATTGTTCATGTCCCTGGGTCATGCATATAAGTTCTCTGGCTACTTCGTTTCCTATACTGTAGTTTACATCCCGGTGGTTATTCTGTAAGTACCTATATGCACTTCTTAATCCCCTTATCTCTTCATTTGTTCCCCTACAGTCCCCTCCCATCTGGCAACCATCAAAATGCTCTCTGTATCCATGATTCTGTCTATGTTCTTCTTGTTTGCTTAGTTTGGTTTTTAGATTCAATTGTTGATAGATTTGCATTTATTACCCTTTTGTTTTTCATAGTTTAGATCTTCTTTTTCTTATATAACTCCCTTTAACATTTTGAGTACTAATGGTTTGGTGATGATGAACTCCTTTAGTTTTTCATGTCTGGGAAGCTCTTTATCTGCCCTTTGATTCTAAATGGTGTCTGCTGGGTAGAGCAATCTTGACTCTAGGTCACTGCATTTCATTACTTTGAATATTTCTTGCCAATCCTTTCTAGCCTGCAAAGTTTCTTTTGAGAAATCAGTTGACAGTGTTATGGGAACTCCACTGTATATAACTAACTTCTTTTCTCTTGTTGCTTTTAAGATTCTGTCTTTATCTTTTAACCTTTGACATTTTAGTTATGATGTATCTTGGACTGGGAGTCTTTGCATCCATCTCATTTGGGACTCTCTGTGTTTCCTGAACTTGCATGTCTATTTTCTTCACCAAATTAGAAAAGTTTTCTTTCATTATTTTTTCAAATAGATTTCTAATTTCTTGCTCTTTCTCTTCTCCTTCTGGCACCCCTATGATGCGAATGTTGGAACCCTTGACATTGTCTCAGAGACTGCTTACACTATCCTAAATTTTTTGGATTTGTTTTTCTTCTTGTTGCTCTGATTGGTTGTTTTTTTTTTCTTCCTTATCTTTGATTTGATTATCAGCTTTATCCACTCTACTGTTGTTTCCCTGTAAATTGTTCTTTATTTAAATTAGTGTATCCTTCATTTCTTACTGGATCTTTTTTATGCTGTTGAGGTCCTCACTAAGTTCCTTGAGTATCCTTATAACTAGTGTTTTGAACTCTGCATCTGATAGGTTGCTTATCCCCATTTCATTTAGCTCTTTTTCTGGAGTTTTGATCTATTCTTTCATTTGCGCCATGTTTCTTTGTCTCCTCATTTTGGTAGCCTACCTGTGTTTGTTTCTATGTATTAGGTAGAGCTGCTATGACTCCCTATCTTGGTAGCATGGCCTAACATTACTTTGGTAGCATGGCTTAATGGTCAAGTGACACAGCCTCCCCTATGACTCAAGGAATACCCTTCATGTGGGCTCAGTATACCCTCTTCCTGTAGTTCAAGATGGTGGCATAAGTAAACATGGCTTACCTCTTCACCCAACCACATCAAAATTAGAGCTAAAATATAGAACAACCATCATTCATAACTGGCAGAAATTCAGTTGAATGGAAGTCTGACAACTACTGAATTAAAGAAACCACAATCATCCAGACTGGTAAGAGGAGTGGAGATGCGGAACAGGCTGGTTCTACACTCACATGTGGTGGATAAAAATCCAGGAAGGATATTTCAGGAGTGAGTAGTCCCAGCCCAACACCTGGCCACCCAGCCCGTGTTTTCAATGCCAGGAAGATAAATACCCACAACTTCTGGCTGCAAAAACCCCTGGGGATTGAGTCAGTGGAAGAAACCTGTGGAGCCCCAAGTAGTTCCCCTTAAAGAACCCACACACAGACTTAATCAGACTCACTACCTCTGAGCTCCAGCACAGGGGTAGCAACTTGAAAGGTACCAGTCGCATACAGGGAGAAACTGAAGTGTCTGGCATCAAGGTGGGAGCTGGCGGACAGCTTTCTCTCAGAGAGAAAGGTGAGCAGAGGCCATTGTCCCTTTTCTGAACCCTCCCTACACGAAACCATAGAACCAGCAGGCTGGTGCCATATCTGAGACTCCATTAACCTGCATAACACTGTTTGCCCCACCCTGGAGATCCCTTGAGACTCTGTCCCATGAACTGTTAACAGTGACTTTTTCCACTGAAAGGCTGGTCTTGGCTCATGCTTCACAGCTTTCTAAATACCTTCAAACAAGCAACAGCCAGGGCTTACTGAGGTAAGCCCCCAATCCTGGTAAGCCCTCCTGCACCTGTACCTCTTGCTGAGTGGCCCTAAGCCTGGCACTAGTAGCAGTCAGCCTACACTCACAGCTTGGCTTCACCTGAGAATCTCCAAGTCAGCAGCCATCCCAGATTGCTTTATAGCTCATACAGGGTGTCCCTGGGCAGAACACAGGTGGGGGCTGACCTTGGCCTGCTCCACCCAGGAAACCCCAGAGCCTGTGCACTAAGTGGACAGCTTAAGAACATGTTGGAGTGCCTCCACCCTGCCCCTGCCAGAATGTTTTTGTCCATCTTCTTAATTACAGCCATACTAGTGGGTATAAAGTGGTATCTTATTTCCCTAATCACTAGTATTGTGGAACATCTTTTTGTGTGCCTATTGACCATATCTGTATATGTCATTTTTTTAAAAAGATTTTATTTCCTTATTTTTAGACAGAGGGGAAGGGAAGGAGAAAGAAAGGAGAAAAACAACATGTGGTTGCCTCTTGCGCACCCCATACTAGGGACCGGCCCGCAACCCAGGCATGTGCCTTGATTGGAAATAGAACCAGTGAACCTTTGGTTCACAGGCCTGTGCTCAATCCACTGAACTACACCAGCCAGGGCCAAATCTGTATATGTCTTTTGAGAAATAGCTTTTCAAATCCTTTTTCCATTTTTAAATTGGGCTGTTATTCTTTTTCTTGAAATGTGCAAGTTCTTGGTATATTCTGAATAAATTTTCTTGTGAAGTATATGCTTTGCAAATATTTTCTCCTATTCAGTGGGCCTTTTCACTTTCTTTGAAGCAAAAAAGTTGTTACTTTTGAGTAAGTCCAATTTGTTTTCTCTTCTTGGGTTGCTTGTGTTTTGTTGTCCTATCTAAGAAACCATTGTCTAATCCAAGGTCATGAAGATTTGTATCTGTTCCCTCTTCTAAGTGTTTTTATAGTTTTAGCTCTTACATTTAGGCCTTTGACCCCATTTGGAGTGAATTTTTGTGGATGGGATAAAGCAGAGAAGATATATTCTTTATTTTGATTATGGTGATGATTTTACATATATAGATGCCAAAACTTTTCAAATTATACACATAAGTATGTGTAGTTTACATAGTATGTCAATATACCTTTTTAAAAAGAGTGATTTTTAATGCTGTAAGAACAATACATGATTATGGTAGAACTTTTATAAAATATAAAGATGTATAAAATTTTTTTTATTACCTATACCCCTATCATCAACTATTAGGACTTTGCTGTTTTTCTATTAATTTCTATTTTTATTTCAGTCTTTTGTGAGTCTTATTTTTAAAATCTTTATCATGTTTTAATATATTTCAAGAATGAACATTTTTATTACCATTGTTTAATTAGTTATCATTTATTTATTTAATATTTAATCAAAATAAAATTAACATTTGGTTAAAAATAAAAAATAAAAGGAAATGAGATAACATATTTGAGAGAACTTGGAACAGGTAGGGGCTGGGGTCTTGGAGGATCTCAGCTGGGAAAGGAGTGATTCTCACTAGATTCCTTTTGTACTACTTGATTTTGAAAATAACATTCATATGTCATTTTTTAAAAAAATGTACTGATTTCCATTAAAAAGACGTTTAACCTTTAAAGACTATCTTTAATACAGACATGTTCTGACTCCTCAGTGTTCTCACATTACTGTTCCAGGCACTCTTCCTTCTCACTGTCTCATTAGTGAGCTTCGCCTGCTTTCCCTCCAGTACACTAGGAGAGAATGACCACTGTGTGGGCAAGAATCTCTAGGCATCTATCGAAATACTAGGCCTGCTCAAGTTATTTACTCTCTAGTTGGCATTACCACAAACTGCGTATGGCACAGTGAGAATGCCAGGAATTCTTCTGAAAGGACCTGCCCCTCTTTTCACCTTGCATTGTCTAAGAACTTAGGACCTGCCCTTAAGTCTAGGAACTGTCCCACTAAACCAGGGGGTTCCAGCCTGCCAGACCCGGAATGGTTCAGCCCCACTCACTGTGCATTATTTTCACCTTCTAAAAGTCTCTCAAAAGGACAATAATTGGCTGTGGAGGAGAAACTGGGGGACAAGCCTGGGAGCCACAGGCAGAGAGAAGGGAAGATCTTCCTGTTTTTCCCTGCAGCCCTTCATGTCATCAGGTTTCACAGAAATCTGTTATTTAACAATTCCTTAGCAGCTGAGTTTCCAGCCAGAATCAGAGAAACACATCATCAGAGCATTGAAATTGAAGTAAATTTTTGGTTAATAGCTCAACAAATAGTAACTGAGGGCCTGCTCTTCCCCGGGCCTTGTGCTTGCTATTGCTATGTGCATGGTAATATTGCCATGCCCCATTTTCAGGGGCTCACAAGGAGACCAGGTGACTAGGATGCTGTGTGAGCAGGTGCCTGGCAAGGGGCACGGGGAGGGAATCCCACTCAGACTTGTCAGGTCAGGGAAGACTTCCTGGAGGAAGCAGATCTGCCCAGAGACATGAAGACAGAGACTCTGAGTGGACATAACTAGGAGAAGGACAGAGGGAAGGGTGTTCCTGCTGAAGGGGTTCAGAACATGTCACCCCCAAATATGCCACTTTGGCATATTGATTATTTAAGCTGAAGTCACTTGAGAAATAGTAGATTTGGGAAGGGCTTTCTGATCTCCCTTTTTGCACCTAAAAGCAAGTCATAAAATTTCTCTTGAGAAAGGTGCTCTCCTTGTACTAGGAAGAGAATATCTTTATCCCTGGAGACTGGAGTTGATGCTGAAATGGATCTGTACAAACCAGTCCTCTTAAATAACTCTTATCTTCCATTAGCTTCCCCCATACTTTTCTGAGTCACTGCCCCACAATTTACTGCCCTCACCCCAGCTCCTTTGTCTTGTCACATCCTCACAATTTATCATTCTTCATGTAAAATGGTCACTGTGTAATCTTTTGGGCCTAATGGTTTCTTCAGGTTTTTATTTTCTTTTGAAGACTCCCATATACATGTAACAACATTAAGTAAAATTTGTATGCTTTTTTCTTGTTAATCTGTCTTTTGTCTCAAGTACAATTCTTAAGCCCAGCTACTGAACCTAAAAGGGTAGAAGGAAGCTGTCCCCCTCTTCCCCAAACAGCTGAAGATGCAACATAAAAGTGACACTGAGGAGACAGCAATTGTCCCTGAGCCTTAGCAAAATCAAGTGCTCCAACCTGTCCTCAGCTGTCTTGTGGGGGGACAGGGCAAGCCTGTGCCTACACTTGGGCCAACTCCTTGAGGCCTTTGATGGCTGTGGTCATTATGGAGTTGTCCCTATGAGAAAGGAGTTCCCATGGGAATGAGACGTGGGACTGAGCCTTCCAGCTGACCCTACTCATAATTAGCTTTTACCCCACTGCCAACTCAGGAGGATCCAGGGACTGTTTTATCAAGAGAGATAACAGATTTCTTTGTATACTACAGTACCATTTGGTTAATGAGTTTTTTTTTTAGCCCCCTAGACAGTGGGATGGAGACTATTATGTGGAGAGAAGAGGAGAGGGTGTTGGAACTGGGAGCTCATTCTGAGCATGGAGCAAGGTCCTGCAAGGCACTCCTGGTGTGTGTGTGGCAGGAGGCTCTGACAAACTGGAGAAAATTTAAGGATCCTAGGGATCTCTATCAAATGGGACTGACAATGAGAAGAGACCAGATCAGTGATGGTGGGAGTGAGGATGGGACTTGATGATAAACAGTTTTGCCTGGGGCTGGCACTGACTAATTATAACTAATACTTACTGAGTGTTTACATGCTAGAAATCCATCCTAAATGCTAAATGCTTTACATATATTAACTTAACAGATGGGATGGGAGGGGTTTCATTATTACACACCTGTGGTTACATAGGGAAACTGAGGCAAAAAGGGTTGAGTAACTAGCATGCAGCTAGTTAGCAGCAGAACCAGGATTTGAATTTAAGCTATCTGGCACTACCTGTCTCTAAATGATGCTAGAAGATAATGATGATGGCATTAACCTACATAATACATATTTTGCGCCTTCCATGCCAGGCATTGCTCTAGGTTCTACAGAGTCAACAGTGAACAAGGCCAACAAAGTCTCTGCTTTTGTGGGGCTTATGTTTTAGTGGGGAGAGAGTTAAAAAAAAAACCCAAAATAGACAAATACGTAATTTCAGAGAGTGACACGTGCTATGAAAAGTATTAAAACGGGAATGCAACAGAAGATGAATGGAGAGAAGCTCAGGAAATGCTCCCCAAGTGAGCAGTTGGGGTGTGGAGGTTGGTAGGAACCTAATAAATCAAGATGAGCCCTGAGCACCTGCCACTCAAAAAAGTCTGCAGCCTGAGGACTCTGCCATGTCTCGTTAAGTGCTGTGAGAGACACTTTTTATCTGAAGTCACTTCATCCATGCAGTTTCATTCCTTAGAAACCTGAGCAGCTTCCCCAAAGTTGTGGGGGTCCTAGAGTTCAACATGTAATAAATAAAAAAGTCTCTTAAAAAACTTTTCCCCTATTGTCCAGTGATGTCAGACTTCTAGTGTGGTTGTTCATTGTGTATTTATTTTAATGTTAAGTGTGTTACTTGAAAAAAGATCCCTTGCGAACAAAGAATGATAACTTTGAAAAATAACTTGTGAATTATAACGTTCCTTCTGCTGATATTCAAAGCTACTGATCTTTTTGGGGATGTTTATTATTCTGGACTGAGCTGTGAAAGGAAAGGGAAAATATCCCAATTTTAATGCAATTCAAAGTAAACACTAAAGAAAAGTCAGTGCCTTTGCATGGGACCTCCTTTTGCAAAGTACACACATGGAGCATAAAAGCACTTCAGGAGTTCTCTGAGACCAGTGCCACTGGCTCACAGATTATAGTGTCCTCCTGGGCCTGTATCTACGAGCCCTTGAGCTTTAAGATCTGCAGAACATGGCTCTGCCATAACTCCTAGTTAACCATTGGGTCCCTTGAAGGAGAGCAGCAAACAGGAAGGTTCAGTGGCCGAAGGCAGTGAACGCCACTGACTAAAGCAGATGGGTCAGTGCACTGAGGCCTGGGACACAGGTCCTACATGGGGTCCTCACCATCCTTTCCCTTTCCCCTGGATCCATCATAGGCACCTGGCAGTGAGGCTGCCCTTCTTTCTGCTTCTCCCCTCTCATTCCTGCCTTTCTTCCTTCTCCTCTTTCCCCTTGTCCTCTCTCTGGTCCTCTAGTGGGCTGGGGCTGGGACTGGGGGAGGGCAAGTTAACTGCAGTCAGGGGGGCCAGCCAGATGGAGATGGTTCCCTTGAGTCAGCCAGCATATCTGACCACGTGTGTGGGAACAGGAAGGACAAGGCAGGAGCAGCTGGTGGTTAGCAAAACCACAACTTACAGCAAGCACTATTGCAGGGAGACACCGATAGCAGGATGTAGATTGCAAGTCAGGGTTCTGGGTACAAATGCACAGGCAGGGACTTTCTCTGAGAGCAGGCGAGGAGTTGACAGGTATTGGAGGAGAGAGGGCAGATGAGTGAGTCACAGCTTCATCAGCAAACAGCAGGTGAGCTTGGGCAAATGATGCCCTATTTCTGGGTCTGAGTGTCCTTGTCTGTCAAAGGATGGCTATGTCCTTTCTTGTGTGACTGGACCTTCAATTTCAACAAGGTGGCTATGACCGCAGACAGTCTGGGCTCTAAGGTAGGCTGCTCCTGCATCAAGGTGCAGATCTAGTTCCTGAACTGAGGTGCTGCTGTGGAGTGGGTCAGAATTGGGCTTCAGGGTGGGGCTGGAAAAGCAGCCAGAACAACTTGACCCAGAAGACCGAGGGCCGGGCTTCCCACAGCAGTGGTGGCACTAGTTTCTCTAGTGGCTTAAGTAGCAAATGCCTCAGGATAGAGCCTCACTGATCCTCATATTTATTCTCCCTGACCCCCATTTCCAAATGCTTACTATCATCCCTAGGAACTGTATATCCCAGAAACTTCTTGGTTTTAAAACTCTAACTTCCTCCTTCCTCTGGTGAATGTTGGTCTTAGGGTAGAGGCCAGGACAGAGGATTCTGAAGTGACCCAGGCAGAGGGAGCACAGAAGGGGTAAGGAGTGGGGACCCTGGAGGGCCTGACACTTATGTTTTCCTTTTTTTAAAAAAATGAACTTTTAATTTTGGAATAATTGCAGATTTACAAAACAGTTTCAAAGATAGTACAGAGAGTCCCATTACCGGCTTCCTCAATGTTCATACATCTTTATGTACACACATAAAATGCACCTAACCAGGTGCATCTGTTGAATAGTACATCTGTTGAAGCTAAGAAATTAACACTGAGACAATACATTTAACTATCTACAGACTTCATTTGGGTTGTACCAGATTTCCCATTCTGCCCTCTCTCCGTTCCAGGACCACATTACATTTAGCTCATTTTCCTTTCTTATTCCAGTCACCACAGTTTGTTTGTTTGTTTTCTCTCTACACCTCCCTTCTCTTCCACTTCATGTTGGGACAGGGAGGGTACGGTGCATGAGGAAGGCAACAAGGTGAGTACAAGAGTCCTCTGTTCTGGGGACAAAACACTTAGATGCCTTTTGTGATATGTTAGTGGTTTCAGGGAAGAAAAGCCCACAGTGTGGCTAGATGGAGAGGGACCCGAGGACCTGATCACCTGCTATGAGCACGCAGAGGAGTCTGTCTGCCTCTAGACGGTGAGGGCAGGAAATAAGACATGCTAATGGAGAAATCCATGAAGTTTGAGGAGCCTCTTTCTCAGGAAAGTAGCCCCAACTGTTCTTCATCTCAGTTGCAACTATGGGTGGAGAACGCTAGTGAGATAACAGAACTCCGCCTCATTACCTGAGACCTGGATGGCTGGATCAGGCACCACACTGTAGGTCAAGGCAATTGGCCAGGTGAAGGGGAGCTCAGGCGCCAAGGTGGCTTGGCAGGATGGCTACTCAGAGGGTTCAATCCAAGGTGACTGAAACCAGCCAAACAACCTTTTTCTCTTTAAAAAAAAAACACACCCAAGGATATATTTACTGATTTTAGAGAGAGAGGAAAGGAGAAAGAAAGAAATATCGATGTGAGAAACATTGATTAGTTGCCTCCTTTACATGCCCCAACTGGGGATAGAATCTGCAACCTAGGCATGTGGCTTGACCCAGGAGTAAACCTGCAACTTTTTGGGGTATGGGATGATGCTCCAACCAACTGAGACACCTAGCCAGGGCTTCTTTCTCCTTAAATGAAGGAGAAAAGCTAGGTAAAAATAGAGCAAGGAAGAGATGTAAGCTCTGGAGCTGTGTGGAGTAATAAGGAGAGACACTTCTGGTTCTCTGTGACTTCCTACCACACCAGTGGAGTAGACACTTCTGGATGCCTACCCAATGCAGATTTGCCCTCTTCTTCCTTGCTCACGCAACCCTGATTTGGTACTGGTCTTCTCCCTCTGTCTAACAATCAAATACTTCAAGGAGGCTGGCTTCCAGGGGTAGGTCCCTGATTAGTCTAAACCCATCAAAGTGCTCCCATCCTGCTTGCCAGGAATTGGTTTAAGCATGGACATGTGGTTCAATTCTGGCCAATGAGGTAGATGTGAGGGACAGTCCTCTGGTATAGTGGGTGTTCTGAGAAAGCTTTTCTTACTCTCCACGAGAGACAAGGGTGAAATGGCTTCCTTCCCTGAATCTTGGGAATGGTGTGCCTGGACATGACATCTGGAAATTTGGCAGCCATCTTGTGACTGAGACAGCAGTGAGCGTGGAAGAATGAATTGATGGGAAGGACCAAGGTCCTCGTTAACATAACTAAGTTGCCAAATCCACCCAGCTTGATTGGAGCCTGCCCGTGACATGAGCCAGGTGAATTGTTTTTTTTCTATTACTTGCTGCCATTGCATCACCCAGTGCTAGAATATCTGTGACCTGGGAGACCAGATCTGTGACCTGCACCAGAGGGGACAACGCCCAGCTTTCCTTCTGGTCCTATGGACTCTTTACCTTTAACTCTCTGCATTAGTTTTCTATTGGTGCTGTAATAATTTACCAAAAGCTTAAATGAATGCAAATGTAATTTACTACCTTTCTAGAAGTTGGAAGTTTAAAATCAAAGTGTTGGCAGGGTTTCATTCCTTCTGGAGACTTCTGGAGAATTGGTTCCCTGCATTCCTTCCCTGTGGCCTCTGCCTCCCATCACTCCAGTCTCTGGTCCCTTTGTCACATCTTTTCTCACTAACTGTGCCCTCCTGCCTCCCTCTTACAAAGACCCTTGTGGCTGAATTGAGCCCACTCAGGTAAACCAGGATAATCTCTCCAACTCAAGACCCTTAACTTCATCACATCTGCATACTCTCTTGTGCCATGTAAAGTATTATGAGGTTCTGGGGATTAGGATGTGGACGTGTTTGGGAAGGTGTTATTCAGCCTAACACCACGTCCCCCAACCAAATGTGGCTCCATGGGGGTTGGTGGTTCCTGTTGTGTCCCATCCAGGGCACTATTTGCATGAATCTCAACCTGACATGGCTTACTTGGCATTTTCTACCCCCAACTATGGAGTCTAATTGGATCTAGTGTCTGCTCCTGATGGGAGAGGAGAGCCTGGGGTCAGAGAAAGATAGGGATTATGGACATAGAATGGACTTGAGAAATGGGGGCCTTTTGTTTTCTCAGTGGCAGGGAACCTGAGAAAGATGTCAGAAGCTGACCAAATGGTTTAAATGAGGTTCAGATATTCCTCAGAAATTCACTGTTTTTGAAGACCCTTGTCTACGTCAGAGTCCCAGAACTCTGAGAAGATCAGGGTGCTGGGGCATATCTCGGAGCACATGAGCATCAGAGTTGGACCCCAAAATCAATAGGCTACTGATCTGTTTCTTATCCATTCTGGAACTTGGCTATGTTTGTGGTAGGGAGAATTAAGAAAAATTGCAAGGTCAGCTTTGGGGAGATATCCAGCTATTTTCCTTTTTTATGCCACATTCTGGGCTTTAGTCTGGGCCAAAGTGCCCCATATGTGAATCCCAAGTGTATTCCCCATGTTTAGAACACATCTCTGCTTGACCTCTGCCTCCTGCCTGTATAAGACATCTGAAGCAAGGTCAACTCGACTGTAAAATGAGAGGCTGGGAAGAATCTTAAAGCCCTGCAGCTTTCAAATGCCACAACTTGTGGTTGGGAAAGGAACATGGAAGAGAAACAATGAGGTCAGAGCATTTCACGGTTTCTCATCCTCATCTCCAACCCAGGAAAAAAAATGTGGAGGGTAGATGGACTAAGTTAGTCTGGGGTGACATGTTTCACAGTCCAGCCTGAGTTGTTTTTCTGGCCTGACTCTTATCCTCTGTCTAGCCTCCTTTAAAGCAGCCCCATAGGTGGGAAGATGTCAGCTTTGGAGTAAAAAAGTCCCACCAGGAGCAGATCAATGACCCAGGAGACAATGAAAGAGCAGCACAAACTTTGTTTGGGGAATAAGTCACCTCTTAGAGAGCAAAGCTACAACATCCTTTTTTTGTTGGTCTAGATTCTAGTTATCATAGCTTAGCAATGGTGAATCCCTAGAGAAGTCAGCATTTCCCAAAAGTGCTCCATTTAATGGCTAAAAGAGGAAGAATGGAAGAGAGGAAATGGAAGCCTTTATCCATCAGAGGGCAAGCACAGGTGATGATGCCATTGATAGCTGATGTGGACGGATCCCCAGAACTGGTGTCAGCAGCTATAAATTGGCACAGTTTTGCCGCATTCAAAGTCACTCTTGAGCTCTTTGGCCTCACTTTCCCAGCTGGGTCACAAAATCTATGCCCTTCTGCACCTCAAGGGAAGTTAGTGTACATCAATTGGGTAAGGCATGTGACAAAAGACCTTTTTGGAAAAGATGAGAATGTGGACCTGGGAATCTGATGGTCATGGGAGTGGGGCAGGCATAGAGACTTGCTGTCTAGCACTGCCTGCCTCCAAGCTCCAAAGTCAGCAAATCTTCCCCATAGACCACACATGTAATTAGTGTGGGGAGCCTTCTGGGAAGGCATCAGGCTTTCAGACACAGTCATACATGAAGGAAAATACCCACAACATGGAGACTCAGTGGGCTGTGGAGGTGGCATGGTTTTGGCATTTGTCAGTGTCATGGTTGGAAATTCATCCTGGCTTGTCTGTTCAGGCACTATGGGTTCCATGCCAAGGGTGGCTGGGGAGACCCTGAGGATTCCCTAGAGCTATAAGGTCTGATTCATCCTCTGTCATCCCAGTGTGATGACAGATGTGGTCTGATTTCAGGGAGAGAACAGCAAACTAGTGTTAATAAGACAAACCTACTGATGCTTCTGGAAGAGGTTGAATCTTGTGCTTTTGCTTATCTACTTTCCCACATTCATCCCCAAAACAGCTAGAAAACCACAGACTCCAAGGAGCCCCTGGAGAAGGGGGTTGGTAGTTAAGTGAGAGCTATTTATTTTACAGAGCCAAGATAAAGTGGGGAGCAGGCACACACATCCACATCGGGGCATTTTGCTCATGGTAACTAGAAAGGTGGCCAATGACTTGAGATTGGAAAAGGGGAGATGGGTGTCTCAGGTCTCTAGGTTGAGGGATATTCACAGAGTGTGACTACTGGGATGTCATTCTGTCCACAGTGGCCTTTGGCCATGGACACTTGATACTTGATATACACTTGAGAAGGAAATTTGGGGTAACATGGCATAAAGGATTCTCTTCTTTAGCCAAGAAAATGCAAGATCTTCTTTCAGTCATGATTCACAGTTGCAAACAAAAGCAACTGGCCCTGGCTGATGAAGCAGAGAGTGAATTTATTAACAATACATTGGGTAGCTCACAGCATCTCCAGGAGTCCTGGGGTACCTGGCTGGGAAATGGCACAGCCAGGTAGTCCACTCCAACTCCTGTCACAGGACCCACATAATGAAGACACATTTGCTCTGTAGCAATGGCCACTAATGACTTCCCAACACTGGGCACTGGGTGCTGGCTGGAAACAGATCCTCTTTTTAAAAAATATATTTTATTGATTGTGCTATCACACTTGTCCCATATTTTTCTCCCTTTTATTCCTCTCCACCCTGTATCCTCCAACCACCATCATTCTCCAACCTTAGTTCATATCCCACCTTAGTTCATGTCCATGGGTCATACATATAAGTCCTTTGGCTTCTCAATTTCCCATACTATTCTTAACCTCCCCCTGTCTGTTTTGTACCCACAAATTATGCTTCTTATTCCCTGTATCTTCCCCCCTCCCACTCTCGCACTGATAACTCTCCATGTGATCTTCATTTCTGTGATTCTGTTCCTGTTC
Source organism: Trachops cirrhosus (assembly GCA_028533065.1). Classification (NCBI taxonomy): domain Eukaryota; kingdom Metazoa; phylum Chordata; class Mammalia; order Chiroptera; family Phyllostomidae; genus Trachops; species Trachops cirrhosus. The sequence continues at coordinate 38,743,979 of CM052548.1, forward strand.
TAGTTGTTTGCTTAGTTTGTTTGTTTGTTTGTTTTTTAGGTTTGGTTGTTAATAGTTGTGAGTTTGTTGTCATTTTACTGTTCATATTTTTTACCACCTTTTTCTTAGATAAATCCCTTTAACATTTCATAGAATAAGGGCTTGGTGATGATGAACTCCTATAATTTGACCGTACCTGAAGAGCACTTTATCTGCTCTTCCATTCTAAATGATAGCTTCGTTGGCTAGAGCAATCTTGGATGTAGGTCCTTGGCTTTCATGACTTGAAATACTTCTTTCCAGCCCCTTCTTGCCTGCAAGGTTTCTTTGGAGAAATCAGCTGGCAGTCTTATGGGACCTCCTTTCTAGGTAACTGTTTTCTTGTCTCTTATTTTTTAAAAATATAATTTGTTGATTATGCTATTACAGTTGTCCCATTTCGCCCCCCTTCATTCTTTTCTCTTGTTGCTTTTAAGATTCTCTTCTTCTCTTTAATCTTGGATAATGCAATTATCCAAAACGTTGATTTGAGTCCTGATTTCTTTCCTGTCCTGTTGGTTCCCCGTACATCTTCCTTTATTTCACCTTTCATAGCCTTCATTTTTTCCTCTATTTTACGACCATACCCAACCAATTCTGCGAGCATTCTGATTACCAGTGTTTTGAGCTGTGCATCTGATAGGTTGGCTATCTCTTTGTTGCTTCGTTGTATTTTTTCTGGAGCTTTGATCTGTTCTTTCATTTGGGCCATTTTTTTCTTTTGTCTTGATGCACTTGTTACGTAGTAAGAGGTGGAGCCTTAGGTGTTCACTAGCGCGGGGCAACCCAGGTAGCTGCATTATGGCACTGTATGTGGGGGAGGGGTCCGAGAGGTAACAATGCCACTTGCTTTTCTCTCTGCTGGCTTTTAGTCACTCACACTGCTACCCACAAGCACACTAGGCCCTTCTGTGACTGATTACTGGGTGGGTGGTTTTGTGTACATTCTAGGACCCTGTGGGTCTGTCCAGCAAACTCTCCTGTGAGGCTGAGTGTTTCTCCTGCTACCTCAACTCCCACAGGTTTTTTCAGTCATAGGTTTTCAGGCTTCTTTCCCTGTGCTGGAATCCTGGGTTGTGTGGTCTGTCTCACTACCCAGTTGTTCCTCCTGGTTTAGTCACACACAAATGTGGGACTGCCCAGTCTACCAGGTGCAGCCTTGCCTGCTCCCGTCTTCCAGCCACCACTTTGCCAGGCATCCTCTCCACCTTGGCTGCCTGTCTCCACCCCTCTTACCAGTCTGGATGAATGTTTCTTCTTTAACTCCTTGGTTGTCGGCCTTCCATACATTTTGATTTTCTGGCAGTTTTGTTTATTTTTTGTTTTTAAATTTGTTGTTGTCCTTCTTTTGGTCTTGTGAGGAGGCAAACTATATCTACCTATGCCTCCATCTTGGCTGGAAGTCAGAAACAGAGTCCTTAATGCCTCTAGAAACTGGATGTATTGCCATCACAATCACCATTATCAAAGCCAAAGTACATTTCTGAGCTCTCCCAGATTCTTCTTGTAAGAGACAACACAGGTCAGTTAGTTAGTTACGTGACACACCTGCCAGGGGAACTTTGGTTTCTCTAGTGAGGTGGGCTCTGTCTCACAAGGTGGGGGACAGCTTACAAACATCTTTGGTAACCAAATGGATAACAAGTGTTCCTTGTATGGCATGTACTGATAGGAACTGACTACAAGGGCTTCTGATGCTGTTTCCCTTGGAAATGCCTCCTTTTGATGCTGATGGACCAGCCCTCTCTTCTCTGGGGGCTGGAAAATGATGCTGATTCTCTCAGATACTTCCCACTTGAGGGAAGTCATCTCTTCCCAAATATCAGACATTCCATGTAGAAATGTTAACCAAGAAATAATTCCTGTTATCTTAAGTTGAAAAAATTATAATGCATATATCTGACAATCAATTTTCTTAATGTAATTAAACTTGGTAAAACACCTAATATAAGTAATAAAGTACTACATTAAGATGTAAAATGCTTAAACACAGCTACTTGCATGGTGTTAATGGTTGCTCTGTGATGCTGGGACAGCTTTCAGTGCCTGCAACATGGAAATGCTTGTCTCCTGTCTTGATGTTTTACATTCTTTACCAAAACCTCTCAAGTTTTATTAATTATAAAAATAACGTTTCTCAGCACAGTGTATGCTTCCATTTATTTGTATCCTCTTTAACTTCTTCAGTATCTTATAATTTTCTGAGTACAGTTCTTTTACACCCTTGGTTAAATTTATTCCTAGGTATTTTTTAAATGTAATTGTAAATGTGGTTGTTTTCATAGTTTTCCTTTCTGATAGTTTATTATTGGTGTATAAAAATTTGTGAACATTTATTTTGTGTCCTGATACTTTACTGAATTCCTTTATCAGTTCTATTGGTTATTTTTTTTTTGGTGGATATTTTAGGGTACTTTATATACAGTATCATGTCATCTGCAAAGAATGACAGTTATACTTTTTCCTTTACAATTTGGATGCCTTTTATTTGTTCTTGTTGTCTGACTGTTGTGGCTAGGACTTCCAGTACTATGTTGAGTAAGAGTAGTGAAAGCAAACATCCCTGTTTTGTTCCTGATTTTAAGGAAAAAATATTTTTAGTTTTTCTCCATTGAGTATATACTGGCTGTGGGTTTGTCATATATGGCCTTTATTGTGTTAAACTATGTTTCCTCAATTGCCACTCTGCTGAAAGTTTTTATCAAATGCTTTTTCTGCATCCATTGATATGATCATATGAGTTTTATCCTCATTTTATTTATGTGGTGTATCACATTTATTGATTTCTGGATATTGTACCAAACTTACACCCCTGTAATAAACCATACTTGATCATGGAGTTTGATATTTTTAATGTATTGCAGGATTCTCTTTGCTAACATTTTGTTGAGGATTTTTGCATTTATGTTCATCAGGGATATTGGCTTATAATTTTCTTTCTGTTTAGTATCTTTATCTGGTTTTGGAATGAGGATAATGCTGGCTTTGTAAAATAAACTTGGGAGTCTTCCTTTCTCTTGAATTTTTTGGAATAGTTTGAGAAGAATAGGTGTTAGTTCTTTTTAAAAAATTAGTTGATTTCATTAGTTGAATTGGTCTGTTCTGATTTTGTGTTTTCTTGCTTTAGCATTGGAAGGTTGTATGTTTCTAGGAATTTATCCATTTCTTCCAGATTGTCCTAGTCGTTGGCATACAGTTGTAATATTTTCTTATAATCCTTTATATTCCTGTGGTGCCAGTTGTTACTTCTCTTTCATTTCTGATTTTATTTATTTGGGTCCTCTCCCCTTGACTCTGAAACTGATTAAAGGTTGATCGATGTCATTCATCTTTTCAAAGAACCAGCTCTTTGTTTCATTGATCTTTTCTATTTTTTATACTCTATTTCATTGATTTCCACTCTGATCTTTATTATTTCCTTTCTTCTACTCACTTTGGGCTTTGTTGTTCTTTCTCTAGTTTCTTTAGATGTAAGGTTGGATTGTTTACTTGAGATTATTCTTGCTTCCTGAGGCAGGCCTGTATTGCTATGGATTTTCCTCTTATGACTGCTTTTCACAGATTTTGTATTTTTGTGTGTTTATTTTTGATTTGTCTTAAGGTAATTTTGATTTCTTCCTTGATCTCATTGTTAACCCTTTCATCATTTAGTAACATGTTATTTATCCTCCATGTGTTTGTGTGATTTTCAGCTTTTTCACCCCTTGTAATTAATTGCTAATTTCATACAATTGTGGTTAGAGAAGATGCTTGATATGATTTCAATCTTCTTAAATTTATTGAGACTTGTTTTGTGTCCTAATATGTGTTCTATCCCAGAAAATGTTCCATGTGAACTTGAAAAAAATATATATTCTGCTGCTTGGGGGTGAAATGCTCTGATAATATCAATTAAATCTATCTGGTCTAGTGTGTCATTTAAGGCTACTATTTCCTTGTTGATATTCTGTCTAGAGGATCTATACATTGATGTCAATGAGGTGTTAAAATTCTCTACTATGACCGTATTACTGGCAATCTTTCCCTTTATGTTTGCTCTTATATTTAGTCCTTCTATATTGGGTTCATAAATATTAAGAGGGATTATATCCTGTTGTTGGAATGATCCTTTTATCGTTTTGTAATGTCCTTATTTGTCTTTTATTATAGCCTTTGTTTTAATTTAGTTTGTCTCATATAAGTATTATTGCCTCAGCTTTTTTTAAATTTCTATTTTCATGAAATATCCTTTTTCATCCCTTTACTTTCAGTCTGCATTTTTCTTTCTGAGGTGGGTCTCCTGTAGATAGTCTTATTTTCCCATCCATTCAACTACCTTATGTCTTTTGATTGGAGCATTTAATCCATTTACATTTAAAGTGATTATTGATAGGTAAGTATTTATTGCCACTTCATTCTTTATAACTGTTACTTTTTTCCTTTCTTCTTCTTAAAGAAGGCCCTTTAATATTTCTTGTAATACTGGTTTGGTGGTAATAAACTCCTTTAACTTTTTCTTGTCTAAGAAGCTCTTTATTTCTCCTTCAATTATAAATTTGGCCTTGCTGGATAGAGTAGTCTTGGTTGTAGGTTTTGCTTTTCATTCCTTTGAATATTTTGTGCCAGTCCCTCTTGGCCTTTAATGTTTCTGCTGAGAAATCAGCTGACAGCCTTATGAGAGCTCCATTTTAGGTAGCCTTTTTTCTCTTGCTGCTTTTAAGATTCTCTGTCTTTAACCTTTGAGTTTTAAATTATATGTCTTGGTAGGCCTCTCTGAGTTCATCTTATTGGGAACTCTGCACTTTTTGGACATGTGTCTTTTTTCTTAAGCAGGTTAGGGACGTTTACAACCTTTATTTCTCTTGCTCTTTCTCTTCTCCATCTGGTACCCCTATGATGCAGATGTTGCTATGGTTGACATTGTCCCAGAGGTTCCTTATACTATCCTTAATTTTTTTGAAAATTTTTTCCTGCTCTGATTGGATGTTCTCTGCTACTTTGCTAATTAAATTTTCTGCTTCATGTAGCCTATTGTTTATTCCTTCTAGTGTATTCTTCATTTCTGATATTGTATTCTTCATTTCTGACTGTTCTTTTAAAATAATTTCTGTGTCCTTTTTTTATGTTTACCATCTCTCTCTCAAAATCTCACTAAGTTCATCTATTCTTTTACTAAGTTCCTTGAACATTCTTTTTTTTATTGTTGTTCTATTACAGTTGTCCAAATTTTCCCCACATTGCTCTACCCTGTCCAACCTACCCCTGCTCCCACAGTCAATCCCACCCTGTTGTCCATGTTCATGGGTCATTTATACTTGTTCTTTAGCTAGACCCTTTCCCTTCTTTCATCCCTCCTTGATCATGTTTTCAACTTTGTGTCTGGTAGTTTGCTGCCTCCATTTCATTTAGTTCTTTTTCTGGAGATTTTGCCTATTCTTTCATTTGAGGCATGTTTCTTTGTGTCCTCATTTTGGCTGTCCTCTCTGTATTGGTTTCTGTGTATTTGGCAGATATGCTATGACTCCCAGTGTTGGCATCGTAACCTTATATAGTAGGTGTCTTGTGGGGCTCAGTGGCACAATCTCCCTCATCACCTGAGCTAGGTGCTCCAGGAATGCTGGTTGTGTGGGTTATGTGAGCTCTCCTGTTGTAGTTAAGTCTTGATTGCTGTTAGCCTGTCTGTGGGTGGGGTTGATCCTTAGGCTGGCTATGAGGATCAACCCTCATAGCAATGTATGAGCTTCTGCATGGGGTGCTGACCCTACAAGGCAAAATTCACCTCAACAGGGTCTGGTTTCTGCCAAGATTTCCCTTTGGGTGTGCTGCTTGTGGGACTAATTATGTCATGCTCTGATGTTGTCTGATTCCACCACCAGGTTATTTTGATTTCTGGGGCCACTTGTGAGAGTCTCCAGGTCAGGTCAATGTCAGGTGATGTTTGTGACCAGCTCTGGGCTACCTTTTTTAAAGCTACAAAGCAATCCACAATTTGTGGCTACCTCTGCTGAAACTGTGTGTGCATGGGAAGTGCCAATCTGTCACCAAGGCCAGTTTTCACCAGCACCTAGCCTAGGGGCAGGCCAGCAAAAGGCCTTAGGCTCCCTGAGATTCACCTCTGTCTCCTTGCTGCTTGTTTGGCTCAGTTACTGAAAGAGACTCTGGCAGTAGCTAGTTGTGTGAAGTAGGTTCTCACTGAGTCACCAGGTAGAGACAAGTGGTTTGCCCAGGTTGATTCACATTCAAATTCTACACCAGTGCTGGATTTGAGGCCACCCATCAATAGTCTCAGGACACACCAATATCAGCCACCATTGGTTGGGTGCCTGTCACCTTTGTGATGGGGCATAGTTTCAGGAAGTTGTCAGGGTAAGGCCAGCAGAGTTCATCTCTACTGGCCCAAATTGACTAAGATTTAGCCATGTAAAGGGAGGACCATACACTGAAACGTTGAGCTGGATGGGTATGCAAGGGAAAAATGTCCCTGTGCAAGAGCCACACAACTCAGTTTTTTCCAGAGTCTCTCAAGACCTCTTCAAAAGTCTTCCAAAAATTTCTTCACTAGGCTAGCCACTGCCCCTTGACAATAAGTGCAGAGCATAAGCTTGGTAGGGCACTGCCACTGGGAGTCTGGAGGGTGGGGCTAGTGAATCTCCCTGGGGTGTGGGTGGTGCTGGTGTTCTGGGGCACAGGAAATGGGGAACACTGCTGCTCTGGTGCTCAGGGTATGCCTATTTTCTAAAGTTTTGATATTAAGAACCAAAAGGCATTCTGCAAGGGGAAAGTTAGCTAGGAAGATATTATGTTGGGAATGCCTCTATTTCAGGAATTTTTTCTGAGTGCTAAGGCCTTTCCATATATTGGTGCTAATGTTAATAATAACTCTAATTCTATTTTATATGGTGAAATTTTAAGGATTTCTCTGGGCCTCATTAGGGCAGGAACCTGAACTCAGGTCTACTCAGTTCCATGGTCTTCCCACAATACAATTCTGCTTTCTTGTTTCCTTTCAACATAACTGAAAAAAAAGCAGAAATATTGAAGAGGAACTTTATCAATATAAGGAAAATAGACCAAAAAAATTCAAAGATAATAAGATTAGTCAAGGATATGAGGCATATGGTTTTTTAAACCCTAAATTTTTATTGCTTATCACTATCACATATTATGTGCCATTTCATGTACTGTCTAGATTGTGCAATGAAAATGGTTAGCTTTGAAATCAAACAAAGTTGGGTGTGAGTCCCAACTGTGTCACTGTTCAGCTGTGTGGCCTTGGGTTCTTGATCCCTCTTTGCCTCCCTTTCATAAGGATGATAATATTGTCCGCACAAGACTGTGGGAGAAGATTTAATGATACACTGTATGCAAAGTAATATAGATTTCTGGTTCAAGATAGTGGGCTGAGGACATTCTTCAACCTCTCCTTCTACCCCAAAATTCCATAGAAATGACAGAAAAGCTGTTACAAATAACACATTCATAACTGTCCTGAAAGAGAGGGTGCTATTACCTGATCAATAAATTGAGGAAGTTACTGGAAGATAGATAGTAGGTAATATTGGAATGGTGTAAAAATTGGAGTTTGTTTCTCTTTTTATTTTATAGCAACATTTCATGAGAGTTATTTGTATTTACTGCCTCTAGTTCTTTGCCTTTTGTTGATTCTGGAAACCACTATAATCTGGTTTCTTTCACAACAAATCCATTGAAACTGTTCTTTGTAACATTTCTCATGATCTCCATCTTGCTAACTCTAGTGGTCATATCTCCATCTGCCTGTTAGGCAACTTCACAGCAATTTTGGTCACAGTTAGTCACTCCTTATTCTCACAACACTGTGTTCTCTTGATTCTCATGACACCCCACCACTCTGGTTTCCCTCCACCCATTTCCTCCTCTGTCTTCTTAGAGGAGGAAATAAAGAAGTAGTAAATAGTATGTTCATGGATGGAAAGGTCCACATATTCTGTAACTCTAACAAAATACATCCTGACTCCCACAGAATTTTTCAAGCTGTTTATAAAACAGACCTTAAACTTCCCATGGAAAAGTAAATGCATAAGAATATTCAAAGTCAAAGGGAGGCTAGGTTCCAGGTCTCAGATGGCAGAGTAAAGAAATTCTGCTTCCTTTCTTCAACATCAGTCCCAGACAACAAAGAGAATACAAAATAGAAAAGTAAACTCCATCTTTGATTGAAATAGGGAGATCTGAGACCTATATTTATAATAATTGAGGAAGGACTGCCTATGAAGAGACAGACCATCACTGGAATGATGAATGGGCTAAATAAATAAATTATGCAATTTCTATATAATGAAGTGTTAAAAAAAAGTGTAAGGCAGTTTGATACACACTGATAGAAAGGATCTACAGTGTACATACTGAGTAAATATGTAATTATATACTGATAAAAGCCTAGAATATTTCTGGAAAAAACATAAGAGGTTGCTTCCAGAGAGAACAGCTGAGAAACAGCAGTGAGAGAAACAGACTGACTTTATACTATACTTTTTGAGTTTTGTACCATGGGCATGTATTATCTATTTTTTAAAAAAGGAATAGTCAAAAGAATAAGAACTTTTCTAAACCTTATAGGATGTATTTTTAAGTATGGTAATTAAAAGTGTGACATTGTTATAGAAATAGTTAAGTAGATCAATAAAACCAGTAGAGCTCAGAACCAGGGACTAAACAGAGTTCAGAACCAGGAATATGCATGGGAATTGGGTGCAAGATAAAATGGCACTTCAAGTTGTGGGGAAAGGATAGATGCAACAATAAACACAGACTAATTGGTTATTCATAGAGATAAAAACAAAGTCAAACTTCTACCTTACATTATGTACTAATGTAAATTCCAACTTGTTTAAAGATATAATTGTTCAAAACAATGTCATAAAAATATTTAGAAACAAAAAAATGTGCTTGTGACTTTGTTGTAGGAAAGGCTTTATAAACATACAAAAAGCCATTAAACAAAAAAGGGAAGAAAGAAAGATAGGAAGTAAGTAAGGAGGAAAGGCAGAAAGGAAACCCTTCAAATGAATATATCTTAAATGTGTGGGGTGTATGTATGTGTGTTCTAACCCAAGTAGAATTAAGCCAGAAGATGAAGTGGAACTGTGGGCTTTAGCTTTATACAAAAAAGGCTTTTAGAAATTTGTTATTTAAAGAATTAATTTTTACTGTTAGATATTATTGTAATTAAAAACTTACTCAAAAATTTCAAAAATAAATACACTTCTGGCCAAGATGGAGCTGCAGGTAGATACACTGTGCCTCCTCCCACAACCAAAAGAAGGACAACAACAAATTAAAAAACAAAAACAACCAGAACTTCCAGAAAATCAAACTGTATGGAAGGCTGACAACCAAGGAGTTAAGAAGAAACATTCATCCAGATGGGTAGGAGGGGTGGAGATGGGCAGCCAGGGTGGAGATCATGCCTGGCAGGTGGTGGCTGGAGGAGGGTGGTGGGCAAGACGGCAGTTAGTGGACCAGGTGGCCACACATTTGCATGTGGATAAACTGGGAGGAACAACTGGGGAGCGAGAGAGACCTTGCAACCCAGGGTTCCAGCTCAGGGAAATAAAGCCTCAAAACCTCTGACTTAAAAATCCTGTGGTGGTTGCAGTAGCAGTGGAAACTTCTAGCCTCACAGAAGAGTTTGTTGGAGAGATGCACAGGGTCTTAGAACATACACAAGGCCACTCACCCACCTGGGAATCAGCACCACAAGGGCCCTATTTGCTTATGGGTAGTGGAAGAAGTGACTGAAAGCCAACAGAGAGCTGAACAAGTGGCATTGTTCCCTTTTGGAGCCCTCCACCACATACAGTGCCACAAAGCAGTGACATGGGTTGCCCTGCCCTGGCCAATACCCAAGGCTCCCCTCTTACTATGTAACCAGCATACCACGACAAAAAAAAGACTCAAATTAAAGAACAAATCAAAGCTCCAGAAAAAATATAACTAAGTGATAAAGACAGCCAAACTGTCAGATGCACAGTTCAAAACACTGGTAATCAGGAGGCTCATAGAAATGGTTGAGTATGGTCACAAAATAGAGGAAAAAGTGAAGGCTATGAAAAGTGAAATAAAGGAACATGTACAGGGAACCAACAGTGATGGGAGGGAAACTGGGACTCATATCAATGGTTTGTAGCAGAACGAAAAAATTAACATTCAACTAGAACACAGTGAACAAAAAAGAATTCAAAAAAATGAAGACAAGCTTAGGAACTTCCAGGACAACTTTAACATTCCAACATCCAAATCATAGGGATGCCAGAAGGAGAAGAAGAAGAGCAACAAATTGAAAACTTATTAGAAAACATAATGAAGGGGAACTTCCCCAATCTGGCAAAGGAAATAGACTTCCAGCAAGTCCAGGAAGCCCAGAGAGTCCCAAAGAAGTTGGACCCAAGGAGGAACACACCAAGACACATCATAATCACATTATCCAAGATTAAAGACAAGTAGAGAATCTTAAAAGCAGCAAGAGGAAAGGAGACAGTTACCTACAAAGGAGTTCCCATCAGACTGTCAGCTGATTTCCCCAAGGAAACCTTTCAGGCAAGAAGAGGCTGGAAAGAAGTATTCCAAGTCATGAAAGACAAGGACCTACATCCAAGATTACTCTATCCAGCAAAGCTATCATTTAGAATAAAAAGGCAGGTAAAGTGCTTCTTGGATAAGGTCAAGTTAAGGGAGTTCTTCATCACCAAGCCCTTATATGAATTGTTAAAGGAACTTATCTATGAAAAAGAAGATAAAAAACTATGAACAGTAAAATGACAACAAACTCATAGCTATCAACAACTGAAGCTCAAACAAAAACAAAAACTAAGCACACAACTAGAACAGGAACAGAATCACAGAAATGGAAATCACAATGGAGGGTTATCAGCAGGGAGGCAGAATGCGGGAAAAGGTACGAGGAATAAGAAGCATAAATAGTAGTTACAAAATAGACAGGGGGAGGTTTAGAATACTATAGGAAATATAAAAG
>CM052548.1:38755489-38771261 GCA_028533065.1 Trachops cirrhosus
CCTTTTACTTGACCTTATCTGAGAAGCACTTTATCTGCCCTTCCATTCTAAATGAAAGCTTTGCTGGATAGAGCAATCTGGGATGTAGGTCCTTGCCTTTCATGACTTGGAATACTTCTTTCCAGCCCCTTCTTGCCTATAAGGTCTCTTTGGGGAAATCAGCTGACAGTCTGATGGGAACTCCTTTGTAGGTAACTGTCCTCTTTTCCCTTACTGCTTTTAAGATTCTCTCCTCATCTTTAATCTTGGGTAATGTAATGATGATGTGCCTTGGTGTGTTCCTCCTTGGATCCAATTTCTTTGGGACTCTCTGGGCTTCCTGGACTTGCTGGAAGTCTATTTCCTTTGCCAGATTGGGGAAGTTCTCCTTCATTATTTGTTCAAATATCTTTTCCATGTGTTGTTTTTCCTCTTCTCCTTCTGGTACCCCTATAATTCGGATGTTGGAATGTTTAAAGATGTCCTGGAGGTTCCTAAGCCTCTCTTCATTTTTTTTGAATTCTTGTTTCTTCATTCTGTTCTGTTTGGTTCTTTCTTTCTTCCTTCTGGTCCACACCATTGATTTGAGTCCCAGTTTCCTTCCCATCACAATTAGTTCCTTGTACATTTTCCTTTATTTCACTTAGCATAGCTTTCATTTTTTCCTCTAATTTGCGATCAAATTCAATCAATTCTGTGAGCATCCTTGAATTGTGCATCTGATATGTTGGCTGTCTTTTCATCGCTTGGTTGTATTTTTTCTGGAGGTTTGATCTGTTCTTTCATTTGCAGCATTTTTTTTTTGTCTTGATGGGCCTGTTATGTAGTAAGGGGCAGAGCCTTAGGTATTCACCAGTGTGGGGTAACTCACGTTACTGCGTTGTGATGTTGTATGTGGGGCAGGGGTCAGAGAGGGAACAATGGCACTTGCTCCACTTTCTGCTGGCTTTCAGTCACTTCCTCCTCTACCCACAAGCAAATTGATTCTTTCTTGTGCTGATTCCTGGGTGGGTGGGCTTGGGTACATTCTAGGACTCTGTGGTTCTCTCAAATGAACTCTCCTGTGAGGTTGGGAGTTTCTCCCACTGCAGCTTCAACCCCCAGAGGTGTTTTCCATTGGTGGTTTGAGGCTTTATTTCCCCAAGGTGGAACCCTGGGGTGTGCAGTCTGTTTCTTTCCCGCATTGTTCCTCTCGGTTTATGTGCTCGCAAATGTGGGACTGCCTACTCCACCAGCTGCCATCTCACTGGGTCCTCCAGCACCACCTTGCTGGAGTCCTCTCTGCCCAGTTGCCTATCTCTGCCCCTCCTACCAGTCTGGATGAATGTGTCGTCTTTAACTCATTGGTTGTTGGACTTCCATAAAGTTTGATTTTCTGTCAGTTCTGGTTGTTTTTTGTTTTTAAATTTGTTGTTGTCCTTCTTTTGGTTGTGTGAAGAGGCACAGTGTGTCTATCTACACCTCCATCTTAGCTAGAAGCCTTCCCCCAAAAGTTATTTATTGGTTTAAGTTCTAAAAATTGCTGCTGTCAGTGATATCCCATAATGATATTTATATCTAAGCCTCGAGTACCCACAGGTTTATTTTTTAATAGACAGCATTCTACAGGAAATTAACCTGGAAGCCCTCCAGTGACACTGGCACCCAGGATACCTGAGTCAGTTACATGACTTGTTTCAAGTTAGTTTGTAAGGGTGACAGTTCAGGATTGTTGGAGCTTGCTTTTGTGTAGTCTGTTTCTACAGCACCTGGGGTACTACATCTTCCTGTGTTGAAACTGTAGATCAGAAACAAAGGATAGCTACAAGGAACTGGATTTGCTTCAGTTCTAAGTGTGGTCATTCTCCAAAGCTTGTGGAGTTCACTCTTTATAAAGTGTTTCTTCATGTGTGTCCCCACTTTAAAAAATAAATTAGTGTAATTAAAAAGTACCAATCCATAACTTTTGATTTTTTTGTTTTATAATATTTACTTTATTTTTTATTAAAGAATTCTGACTGGCAAAATTACATATATAAAGTTCAATCCTGTCTTTTTCTTACTGTTGTTTTAAATTTTATTTAATTATTATTAATGAAAATAATTTCATTTGGGGGATGTTGAAAATGATCTGCTCCAGGGTCTATTATAATAAGTTTGCCCCTGCAGGCATTTTCCCAGTTTTTGCTGAGGGGCCTCATCACCCTCAGACCAAAAGGACAGGTGGCTGGTGTGGTTATAAACAAGGCCCAGGGATGGCCAGAAAACCTGGCTTGTTTCTCATCATTCAGTCTTGCATCCAACACAGCTCAATTCCCCTGAGATCATCCTGGGCAATCACCCCAGACTTGCCTTGATTGTGCTTATCTGGACTTGGTGACAGCGTAGTGTATAAGTTGTAGTGTGTCTTAGATGCTGCGCTGCCTGTCCCTGCTTGCTTTTTGCTGCTGTTGGGCTGGGTGGGTGGGTTTCCCTCCCATGATCTGGAGGCCTAATGCATGGGTGTAGCCTCTCTGCATTGACCTGCTGGAACAGGGTTTCCTCCTGAGGTATGGTACCTTGGGGCCATGTGGTGTTGCTGTTTTGGCTATGCTTTCTGAGTACTTGCCGGGGCCAGGTGCACGGAGAGCAACAATCCTGAAATGACATTTTGACACCATCTGGAGTAATTGAGTCAGCCTCATAAAAGCTCAAACACTATGACATGAAGTACATGTGCAAGAGAGAGTGTTAAGTCAGGTTCTTTGGTTTAAGGTTGGTTCAGTTTTGAGTTCCATTGGTTATTTCAGGTGGGTCAGTCCAAGGTCATTATCCCTGTCAATGCGTCATGCCACCTGGAAAAGCCCTAGGGGCTGCCCGCCTCTAGAAAGGGCTGATCCCAAAGACACTCAGAGTGAAGGGGAAATATATTTTTGCATTAGAACCCGCAGAATGATTCAAACCAGCCAGTCCTCAGCTGTTTACTCTGCCCTGCCTCGCCTTTTATGGAAATTCCAATAAAGGCTATGGCGTCAGCCTTCACGCCTGTCTTCTGGCCCCTGATGCACACAGGTGCTTCCCCATGGGCATGGACCCCCTCTCTAGGACCTGTCAGAATAATACAATGTTTTCCTGAGCCTCTTCTGTGTCTCCTCTTGACCATCACATTAAAGAACACGGAATAAGAAAGCTAAAAGACAGTTCTCGGTTGGCCTTGGGTCCATACCCAATCACCTAGGGGCATCCCTTGCTCTCTCTCCATCTTCAAGGTGTTGGGTGACCAATTCATGCTTAATGTTCTACCCTGGGCAGCCTGTTCCCTTCTCATCCTGGGGAGGAGGTGAGGATGGATATATCTCATAGCAGAGATTTGGCAGGCCAACCAATTCTCTCTTACAAACATGGATTTTTCTTGGCATAACAGTGGAGAGCTCCAGCCCTATGCACCAACCAGAGTTTCTTTGAACCTCGTGCCCCCTGCCTGTGTTCCTTGCTCCTGGAGCACCACCTGCCAGGCTGGAAACCTTCACCTCACCCTCATTCAGTCTGACAATTTATTTGATCACTGACAGCAAGTGGCTTAATCAACTTTGTGCAGTTGGTGAGCGGAATCCCGGGTCAGGCTGTTTGACTCCCTGTCCCAGCTCTTTCCCCTTTTCCTCTAGGGCACTGGCAATGTACACATTGGTCATACTGCCTAAGTCACTTCTGGAAGCACCTGGTTGGGACTGGTCCTTCCAGGCAACCATCCCCTGACTTGCTAGGTCCTTGGGACCCTACCCAGCTGGATGAAGTTGAGAACCCAGTATGACTGGGGCAGTGTGAGGGTGGAAACCAAGTCAGCAGTGTTTGCCTCTCCCTGAGCCCTGGGAGGACAAGCCTTTATCCTGCAGAACAGGCCAGGGCTCTGCAAACTGTCTGACCTCAGAAGGGCTCCCTAGTCTCTACCATGGGATTCTGCACCCAGTGAATTTCTGCTTTGCAATTCTGACCACCATCCACAGCTGACCAGCTGCCCTGGACCCCTGAAAACTGAGTCTGCCTCTGAGGGAGCAGCCTTTGGGGCATTTCTGAGGCTGTTACCTCAGCTCTACCACTTACCACTTACGGTGTGGCCTTGGCCAAATTACTTAGCCCTTGCTGTAATATTGGGTAAGAGTCCTCTGACAATGGAATTGGGAGAATAGTGAGCTTCTACATGCCCAGCACATCATGAGTTCTTAATAATTAGTGGTCATTATTATTGTTGCTACCGCTTGCTCATCTCTCTCATAGTTATTCATTTTCTGTCTTCCCCAAGGGCTCCTTGCTCCACATCTGCCCAACCTCCTTGCTGACCTAAGACCCCAATATCTCAATACATATCGCTGAGTGAATGAATGAATGCAGTAATGATTGAACCTATTGTCATGGAGATTAAATGGGACACTGAAAGTTCCAGGAACAGAGACCCTTCATCTAAGGAAAGGAGGTAGACAAGCAGTTAGCAGAACAGGCTAAGGCAGACCCCAGGGGTGGGTGTCAGGAGGGCACTGTGGGGGAGCTCAGATGCTGCTGTAGCAAAGGTCTCTAGGTGGCACCTCCTTCCGAAGCTGGTGGTAGCACCCCAGTAGGTAGCTCCTCACTTCTGGCCTCTATGTGCAGTTTCTGCCACTGCTCAGTGTGGAAGCTGCTGGCCTGGGTCCGAGCAGTAGGTGGTGGCTACCATCTAGTTTCATCACTGTGAACTCTCACATTTATATTTTTGCCAAGCTGGAAATAACAATAACCTAAACTCTCTCAGTAGCCATGTACCCCATACAGAGAGAGGAGAAAAAAAGCCCAGCTCAGTCCAGGAAACAAAGTCCCCTCTGTTGGCTAACATGGGCTTCTGTTCAAGCCCCTAGGGCCCCTGTGGCAGCAGTGGAATAAGCTGGACCCAGCCAGCGGGGGTAGGGGGTGGGGGTGGAGGTTGGTTACTGGGCAATCTGGGGTGGTCTCCCAAGGCCCTGTCCTTTGTCCCACCATGGGGAGGGTCATCTCCCGGCCTAGCTGTGGCACTCAGTGAGATGCTGATCCCCAGAATAGCTGCCTGAAAGCCTCCCCTGTGCCAAAGGCTCAGTGCTTCTCAGCTCCCTGCCCTGTACACCTTGGTCAAGGGCACATCAGATTCCTAAACCCAGCATGTGCCTGGAATCCCCACCCTTCAGAACAGCCTTCCTTCTCAGTGTCCTACTCAGGAGGAAAAAGGTTAATATTTCCACCTTCCCTTTTAAGGAGATTCCTTCTGTGACTTAATCTCTGACAGGAGTCTTTTCTTTTCTCTTCCTGGGTGGGGTTTGAGCTGAAACCTCAAAGCAGAGAGGCTAACCTTGTGGGAGCAGTTTAGATGTGCCAGAGAATGCCTTTCTCACCAAAAGTTCTACAGCCTCTTAGGGCTTAGCAGGGAATATTTCTACCACTTTCTAATGGGTAAGCATCCCTGTGCCAGCTTAAGCTCGGGTATAAGACTCTTGATGAGAGCATGACAGAGCATTGTGGTCATCTTTAATCCACTACAGGACCCTATATGGACTGTGCTAAGAAGGAGGAGGAAGCTAAAGTCATATTAACACATGGCTCCTTGAGGATGTGGAAGACCTCAGAACAGCATCCCTTGCTTCCCCATCTTGTTGCAAACTTGGACAAGTAAGGTGTGATTGCAACATCTTTAGATGATTCTCCAGACTTTACATCATCTTCTGTGAAACGGCATCACAGTGATCTCTCTCTGGGGCCAGTTTCAGGTCAACCAGTCAACAACCTCACTTGGCACTGCTCTTTAAAATCATTCACTTTACAGGACTCTGAAGCCACACTGTCCCATGCATGTGTGGGGGGCCTTCTCTATGAGGTCAGGCTTCAGTTTGTCTTAGTCTCTTTGGATTGCTATAAAAAAATACCATACAGTGATGGCTAATAAACAAACACTTATTTCTCACAGGTCTAGAGACTGGAAAGTTGAGATCAAGGTGCTGGGGGATTTGGTGTCTGGTAAGAGCCTGCTTCCTGGTTCATTGACCGCTGTCTTTTTGCTGTGTCTTCACATGGGAGGGAGGAGTGAGAGAATTCTCTGATATCTCTTTTATAAGGGTACTAATGACCTTCCAAGGCTCTACCTCCAAATCTCTCAATGGGGATAGGAACTGTACACACAAATTGGTGGGGGGACACAGACTTTCAGTCCATAAATGGTCTTTCACTTCCCTACTTCTGCACCCACAGAAAGGAAGTTTTCAGGGAATGGGAGGGAGAGCCTGACTCAGCTTTAACTGAGTTTGTCAAATAATGGGTTCACCAGGCAGGTGAGGAAACCCAGAAGGAGACTTAACCTAATGGAATACCTTCATGTGTCAGCATCTGCTTACATCACTTGCTTAATCCTCCTGACAAGCCTGTGAGGAAACTGAAGTTGAGAAAGGCCAAACAATCAGCCTTAAAGTCTCCTGGGCAGTCACAGGGAATCAAGGTTTGCGTCCAGGTTGACCTGACAATTATGGTCTTGCTGTCTCCTCAGTCCTTGTGTCACAGTCTCCTTGGCCTCCCATAGGTGGTTGGGGAGGTGGGTGTAGAAGGAGTAGCTTCTGCCCCCACACCCACACTCCTTGGGCATTCCCTTTCCTTAGTTACAAAAAGCCAGGACAGATGTTAGCAATTTTTAGGAGCAAACGTTTCTCATTTCATCTTACCTTAATCACGTTATTTGGGTTCTGTCCACAGGGGTGTCTGGGGAGCCAGGTGACTGGGGAGGGGTCCCAGCTGTCCGCAGGCCTGGAACAGAGCTTTTGTGCAATGAATGGCTTGTCTGTCTGCTGGCTGGCCAGCTGAGGAATGGCTGACTGAGAGGCATTCATGGAGGGGGCAGGTCTCTCTGGCTCCTGGGTCTGGAATTGAAATTTGATCTGTTTCCAAGTCGATATGCCTTGGGGGATCCTCCATTCTCTCACAATCCTCTGGTTCCTGGCCACCATCCCTGTCTGTCCTAGTGCTCACATGGGAAATGGACACCTGACACCGGGCTCAGCCCTGAGCTCTGCTACCTCTGTCACATTCCACACACTGGTGGGCTTGCCTTGGAGGCATTCCTGGACAGAGTTTGGCCAGACTGTGTTAAAAAATACTCTTTGAAATATGCTCACCTTCAAAGCAGGGCTGGGGGTGGAGTGTGGAGTGAGGTCAGGTAGTCTTGCAATGCTTTCTTAGAGAGTTTGATCTGGTTTCAGTTCTAAGCAGAAAAATGCTTGGCAGCCCATGTCTGGTCCACCTCACTTTGTAAGGACAGAGGCGTTTCTGTCCCCTGATACTTCCCAATCCCTGGCTAAGCACAGCTGGAACAATCAAACACCAAAAGGCACTGAAGAGACACTTGATCCAAGGAATTGGCTCTCGACCTTGGCCCAATGTTGGGATCCACTGGGAAATTAAAAAAATGGATGTCTGCCTCCCACCTGCAGGCATTCTGATGAACTGGCCTGAACTAGGATCTGGACAAGAGCTCCCATGGGATGCCACAGTGCAGACAAGGTGGGGAACTGTCACTCTGGTGCCCTTCCCTCCTCCTGTGCTAGCCCTGCTTGAACTTGTTAGTGCCCCAGTTCAGGGTCTGCTCTTCTTCTTATCCACTGGGACCTGCACAACTTCTGCTAGTTCCTAGTATATTCATACAATGAGACTCGAGGAAAGAGGTACTTAACTGGAGATGTCCAAAGGGCCTGCAGTCCACAGCCATGGAGTGTCAGAGGGTAAACTTGCAGTTGTGTGGGAGGAGCATGGCCTTGAAGGTAAGAGGTGGGTGCCTTCATCTGCTTGGCTTCCCCATCTCTATAAATGACAACTGTGTGTTTTCAGTTTTGCAGGTCAAGTGTCTTAGAGTCATCTTTGATTCTTATCTTTCTCTCACATCCCACACGTAACCTATTAGCAAATCCTGTTGGATTTGCCTTCAGAATATATTGAGATTCTGGCCCCTTCTCACCACCTCTGCTGTTCAGTCTGGTCCCTGGCACCATCTTACTGTGTCTGACTTATTGCAACAACCTCCTAACAACCTCCTCATTCCATCTGGCCTTTCACAGTCTATTCTCAACATGGCAGCCCGAGTGAATCTTTTGAAATGCAATTTGAAATATGTCATACTTCTGCTCAGAACTTACATCCTATAAAATCCAAAGTTCTTACCATGATTTATAAAGCCCCACATGGTCTGCTCTTTCTCTGGCCTCTTCATCTGACATTCTCTTCCTTGTTCACTTTAATCCATCCTCACTGGCCTGGCTGTGTTTTAAGCTTATGAAACATGCTTCCCACTTGGGGTTTTGCACTTGTTCTCTCTGGCTGAAATACTCTTCTTCTTAGTATTTGTGTAGCCCATGACCTTACTTCCTTAAGGTTTCTCCTCAATTGTTATCTTATCATAGAGGCTTCCTTGTGTACCCTATTGAAGATGATGCCCCAAACCCAACCCTCACCTTTTAAATTTTTTCTTCTCAGAGCTTATCACTACTTATGTATTTTCTGCTTATTTTTTAGCACCAGTCACTAGAATGTATGTCCCTTAAGAGCAAGTCCATTGTTGTATCCTCAGTGCAGGACAGTTTTTGAAACATAGCAGGTGCTTGACAAATATTTGTTGAATGGGTGAGTAAATTTATGAGGCAAAGAAGTAGCAAAAAAAGATTCTCAGAAAGTTTATGTGAGTTGGGCCTGGATTGAGTGATGAGCAGATGGCAGATGGAGAGAGAGGGTGCTTCAAACAAAGAGGACAGCAGATGTGAGCTGGTCAGGAGTTATGGCTGACTAGAGAGTGGGGCACAGGTGGAACACCGGGAGAGGGGACTGGGAAAGCAGCACATCCATAAGGGTCCTGGGCAGCCTGCTAACTAATTGACCCTCAGGTATGCAGTGAGGCTGAGATGATGTGAGTGTGCATGGAGGGCCCGTGTAGCTAGGAAAAGGTACTGTGCGTTATCGAGGTTCATTGTGATTGCTCAGCTGCTCTCTCTGGTTGATACCACAGACCACGTGGACTTGGGGTTTAGTCTCCCTAGAATCATTTGTAAGCCACAGAAGTTATCCTAGCCAGGGCTGGCCTGAAGTGAAGGTGGATGAAGCTATTATGGTTTGAAGGAACTGCTTTTCTGCCTCCTCCAAGTCTACTGTGGCCTAAGGTGGCTATGGCTGCCTTTGGGGTTTGAGAACCTCACTCAGACCTGTGAGCACAACTAGGTTCAGACCCTCAGCGACCTGGAGAGGTAACCTATCAGTAATTAGCATGTTACCACCAAGCAGAGAACAGACACAGGTAGCACAGCTTGGAAAAAGTAGTGAGAATTTGACAGGGAGACAGGAGTGAAAGGGAGGGTTTGCTGTACAAGGAATTGGTGTAAGCTGGTCTGGGGTTGGTGGGGGGCTATCTGGATATCAGCTCAGTGGTTTTAGGATCACACTGTTGTGCTTTCATGAGCAAGGTCAGGCAGCCTCTGCACAGTCACTGCTATTTCTGCTTTCTCTAGTGACAGCTTTCCTAAGTATCTACTAGTGCCAGGTAACGTTAAGTGCTTAACCACAGTATCTTATTAATCATCTCCAAAACTATGGAAAGATGATAATACAGCTGAGGAACAGGAGGTATAAGAAAATCTCTTAAAAGGGAGTAATGTCAGTGAAAATGGGTGGGTAAGGACCTCTGAAAACTCTCCCCTCCATAAAAGTAATAACAGCACAGGCAAAAAAAAAAAAAAAGGAAAAGTCAGAATCAACTTTTTCAAAACTCTGAAAATTCACCAAAGACTTGTAGCAATTGGGGGCATTCATTTGAGAAAAATGGCTGAAACATAGTAAGGCAAGTGAGCTTTGTAGTGTTTTAACTTGCCTTATTAGAATTAATAAGTAAGTTCAGCACACTTGCAAGGATACAAGATTAATATACAAAACTCAATTGTATTTCTCAGCATGACCAATGAACAACCTGAAAATGAAATAAGAAGATAATTTCATATATAATAACAGCAACAAGAGTTAAATACTTAGGAATAAATTCAACATAAGAAGCACAAGTCTTATGCACTGAAAACTACAAAATATTGCTGAAAGAAATTAAAGAAGACCTAAATAAATTGAAACATCCTGTATTCATGGATTGGAAGACTTAATATTGTTAGATGGCAATACTCCCCAAAGTGATCTACCAGTTCAATAAAATCCCGACAAAAGTCTCAGCTTGTTCTTTTGCAAAAATGACACGAAGATCCTAGAGTTTATATAGTAATGCAAGGGACTCAGAACAGCACAAATAATCTTGAAAAAGATGAATAAAGTTAGAGGACTCACACTTTCCAATTTCAAAACTCACTGGAAAACTACAGTAATGAGACTGTGTGGCAGCAGCAGAAGGGTACTCGTGTAGATCATTGGAACAGGACTGAGAGTCCAGAAACAAACCCATACATTCATGGTCAATCAACTTTTGACAAAGATGCCAAAACAATTCAACTGAGACAGAATTGTCTTTTCAATGAGCAGTGCTGGGAAAACTGGATATCTACATTTAAAACAGTAAAGTTATACCCCTACCTCACACAAAAATTAAATCAAAGAGGATCAAAGACCTAAATGTAAGAGCTAAAATTATAAAACTCTTAAGAAAAAAGTCAATGTGAACCTTCATTACTTTGGATTTAGACAATGGTTTCTTAGATATGACACACAGAGCACTAGTAACCAAAGGAAAAAATAAATTAGATTTCATCAAAATTAAAAACTTTTGTACTTTGAAAGAGATTATTAAGCAAGTGAAGACAACCCACAAAATAGGGGAAATAATTGTAAGTCATTTATCTCATAATGGCCTAGTGTCCAGAATATAGAGTTTTTATAGAGTAAATAGACAAAGAGTTGATTTAAAAAATGGGCAAAGTATTTGAATAAATACTTCTCCAAAAAGATATACAAATGGCCACTAAGCACTTGAAAATATGCTCAATATCATTGGTCATTAGGAAGATGCAAATCAAAACCATAATGAGATACTGCTTCATAACCAGAAGGATGACTATAATTGAAAAGACAGAATATAACAAGTGTTGGAAAGGATGTGAATAAATTGGAGTCCTCACATTGCTGGTAACAATATAAAATGGTGCGACCACTCTGGAAAAAGTTATACATAGAGTTATCATATGATTGAAAAACTCCACTTTTAGTAATATAGCTAAGGGAACTGAAAATATATGTCCACAGAAAAGTTTGTGCATAAATGTTCATAGCAGCATTACTCACATTAGCCAAAAAGTAAAAACTACCAAAATGTCCAAAAACTGAGGAGTGGATAAAAAAATGTGCATTCGTACAATTGAATAGTATTTGGCCATAAAACGAGTGAAGTAATGATCTATGATACAACATAGATGAACCTTGAAAACATTATGGTAGGTGAAAAAGGCAAAATAAGATCCCTATTGTACAAATCTATTTATACGGAAAGTCCAGAATAGGCAAATCCATTGAGACAGAAAGAAAGTTAGTGGTGCCAGGGACTGGGGAGACAGGGAGCAATGGGGAATGAATACTGATAAGTATGGGATTTCCTTTTGGGTAATGAGAATATTCTGGAATTTAGTAGTGGTGATGTTTGTGCAACTTTTTGAATATACCTCAAACCACAGAATTGTATGCTTTACATGTGTATATAAAGAATTTTATGGTATGTAAATTATGTCTCAATAAAAATGCTAAAAAAACTTTCCTGGGACAGAAAATGAGCTAGTAAAGGAGTCATGATTTAAATCCAATACCCATGAGTGTAAGAACATCTGCCGCCAGGGCCTCTGTGCCTTGCTAGCAGGTAGTCCTTCAGAGCTGTCTCAGGTACCCATGGAAAAATAGTTTCTGCTGGGTGTCACTGCTTCTTTGGGGCACAAGTACCTGGATGTCTGCTTGTCATCAGGAGCTGACCCAGACACAAATTCATGTTCAGTACTACACAGCCATCCTCACCTCTCCCACTACTAAGATTTTGTCAGATAGAGTCAGTTCGTGTATCTGAGTTGCTCTTTTCTTGGGTTGAAATCCTTTCCACATGGTTCTTTTTTAACTTTATTGGGGTGACATTTGTTAATATAATGATATAAACCTCAGGTGTACAATTCTTCACATAGTTCATCATATAAATGGATGAGGGGGGGGCCTCTGCTGCATTCTAGCAGATATGGCAGAATAGTTGCTTATGCTAAAGGTGAAACTCCAATTCTGCTACACCTTTTCCTGAGCTATTTTAAATAGGGTAGACTTTCTCCTCTTCATCCTACCCACCCACTCATCTGCTCAACAAATCACCTACCCACTCATTTATCTATCCATCCATCCATCCATTCCACTTGACTAATCCATTTTGTGCCAGGCTCTCTGCAAAAACTGCTGAAGCAGTTTTGCTTGGGTATGGGAAAAGGGCCAAATGACTTTTTTTCTAAGTTTTCTAGAGCTTTATGAGTCTGGAGGTTCTACTGGGTTGTGTGTAGGGTTGAAATGTTTGCAATGGTGATGATCAGCCTGGGATCCCAAGAAGCCTCATAAAGACTGAGATGATTCTGATCCTCCCTGCTAATTCTACCCTGTTCTTTTTTCTTGGCCACAGAGTAAGTCTTTTTCAACAAAAGGGCTTGCAAATGTGAAAGCTCCTCCTCTAGGGCTCCTTCTGTGTGGCACAGACGTTTCATCACCAACCCAACTTGTAATCATGGGTAAAAGAAGGTTCTCAGCTTATTTTCAAGGAGAAAAAAATGCAGAGCAAAACAAAACAGCCACATCATAAAGTTGCTCATGTAATGAGGCTTGGTCTGTCATTATTCTGGGCTCCAGGAGGGCTGGGGCTTCCCAGTGGTCTCCCACCACCCTCCCCTCCCCCAGCAGTCATGGCAGGAGTTTGCAGCTGGAGATCCCCAAAGGCCACCCTGGAGGCTCTCAGAAGGCTGCTTTTTAGGGATGGGCCTTACTTTGAAATTCTTGGATGGACAGGGAGAACGGGCCTGTCAAGTCTGCCACCTCAGCTACCATTTGGGACATTCCAAATTCAGGTTTTTGTTCAAATTACTCTTCCTCTGGGTCTCCAAACTACTCCCTTTGGCCCATGCAAATCTTGCCCATCCTTGCCCAGCATTAAGTTCCACGTCTGGATCATGGTTCCTCCGCAACCCACTGCTATCTATATGACAAGAGTTTATGGACCAATTTTTCAGGACCAGGCCAAAAACAAACAAGATTTGATCCCTGCTTTTCTCCATGATGTGGCAGGCAGACATTGGAACAATTATGAGATCATGTGCAAAGCACCCATGACTGTTTGTGCACCCATGACTAGGGAGGTTGGTGTGAAACTCTGCTGGGAGTTATTTCTCCACGTTACAGTGAAGTGTCCTGCCTGCTCAGCTGCCAAATGTAAACATACAGGGAAGGGCCTTAAATGCCTTCTCTCATTTTAAGAGCACCTTGCACAGGGGTGACTCAATATGTCCTTGAATTAAATAGCTGTCTAGCAGTGATGAACTGTTTTCTTCTATTTAAATTTTACTTTGAAATAAGTGGAAGCACATACCATGTTCATGGATAGGAAGAATTAACATCACTAAAGTGTCCACACTACCCAAAGTAATCTATAGATTCAACACAATTCCCATCAGGATTCCAATGTTGTATTTCACAGAACTAGAACAAAATTCCCAAAATTTATATAGAAACACAAAAGGCCCTGTGTAGCAACAGTGATCCTGAGAAAGAAGAACCAAGTTGGAGAAATCACACTACCCAATATCAAACTATACTACAAGGCCATAGTAATCAAAACAACTTAGTACTGGCATAAAAACAGATACATAAATCAATGGAACAGAATAGAGAGCCCAGAAATAAACCCACACCTTTATTGTCAATTAATATTTGACAGAGGAAACAAGCACATACAATGGGCTAAAGATAGTTTATTCAATAAATGGTGTTGGGAAAATGGGACAGATACGTACAGAAAAATGAAACTAGACCACCTTCTTACACCACACAGAAGAATAAATCCAAAATGGATCAAAGACTTAAATGTTAGACTTGAAACCATAAATATCCTAGAAGAAAACAGGCAGCAAAATCTTGGACATTGCTTGTAGCAATATTTTATCAGATATCTCTCCCCAGGCAAGGAGAACAAAAGAAAAAACAAATGGGACTACATCAAGCTAAAGTTTTTGCACAGCAAAGGAAATTGTCAACAAAATAAAAAGGCAATCTACAGAATGGGAGAATATATTCACCGATATATTTGATAAGGAGTTAATATCCAAAATTTATAAAGAACATGTAAAACTCAACACCAAAAACCAAATAGCCCAATTAAAAAATGAGCAAAAGACATGAATAGACACTTCTCCACAGAGAATATACAGATGGCCAATAAACATATGAAAAGATGCTCAGCATCACTAATCATCAAAGAAATGCAACTTAAAACCACAATGAGATACCATCTCACACCTGTCAGAATTGCTATCATCAATGAATCAACAAACAAGTGCTGGTGAAGATGTGGAAAAAGGGGGACCCTTTTGCACTGTTGGTGGGAATGCAGATTGGTGTTACCATTGTGGGAAGCAGTATAGTGTTTCCTGAAAAAATTGTAAAAAAATGGATCTACTTTTCGACCTAGCAATTTCACTTCTGGAAATATATCTGAAGGAACTCAAAACATTGATTTGAAAGAACATAACCACCCCTATGTGCACTGAAATGTTATTTACAATAGCCAACGTATGGAAGCAGCCCAAGTGTCCATCAGTAGATGAGTGGATAAAAGAACTATGGGACATTTATACAATGGATTTCTACTCAGCTGTAAAAAAGAAAATTTTACCCTTTGTGACCATATGTATAGGCTTTGAGAATATTATGCTAAGTGAAACAAGCCAGTCAGATAAAGACAAATACCATATGATTCAACTCATATGTGGAATCTAATGAACAAACTGAACCACCAAGCAAAATGAAGAAAGACTCACAGAGGGAGAGCAGATGACAGCTCGTATTGGTTGTGGGGAGGTTACGGGGTCGGAGGATTGAGCAAAAAGGAAAAAGGACTCATGGGTGTGGACAGCAATGTGGTGATTGCTTGGGGGAAGGGGATGTCAGGGGACTAAATGGTAATGGGAAAAATACAATAAAAAGTAAAACAATAAATTTTACTTTGATTTCTTGGTCTTTGATTCAATCTGGGAATATTTGGCTGTGAGAAAAAGAACAAACAGAACTTCCTGTATTAGTTATGTTAGTGGCTTAATACCTTAAAGGTTTATTTCTTGCTCATTTATGCTACATTGCCAGTGCACGTTTGTGGGAGTCTCTGCTCCATGCTATCACCCAGGCTCACAGACACTCTGCCATCTTGGAGCAACAACATCTAAATCACACCTGTTTTCTCCATGCCTCAATGCACAAAAAGGGAAGCTGGAGGGTTGCACAGTGGCTCTGAAATGCTTCAGACTGTTTTTATTTCCCCTCCCCTTACCTGAGGTCATTTTAAAAAATATACTCTATTAATTATGCTGTTACAATTGTCCCAGTTTTTCCCGCTTTGATCCCCTTTGCCTGGTCCCCCCATTCCCTCTGGCAATGCCCCCTTAGTTCATGTCCATGGGTTATGCATATAAGTTCTTTAGCTACTCCATTTCCTGTACCATTCTTTTTTTTTAATTAATATATTTTATTGATTATGCTATTACAGTTGTCCCATTACCCCCCTTCATTCCCCTCCACCTTGCACACCCTCTCCCACCCACATTCC
>CM052548.1:38771761-38787596 GCA_028533065.1 Trachops cirrhosus
CTTATCTCTTGCTGCTTTTAAGATTCTCTCCTCATCTTTAATCTTGGGTAATGTAATTACGATGTGCCTTGGTGTGTTCTTCCTTGGGTCCAACTTCTTTGGGACTCTCTGAGCTTCCTGGACTTCCTGGAAGTCTATTTCCTTTGCCAGATTGGGGAAGTTCTCTTTTATCATTTGTTCAAATAAGTTTTCTACTTGTTGCTCTTCCTCTTCTCCTTCTGGTACCCCTATAATTTGGATGTTGCAACATTTAAAGATGTCCTGGAAGTTCCTAAGCCTCTCTTCATTTTTCTGAATTCTTGTTTCTTCATTCTTTTCTGATTTTATGTTTTTTTCTTCCTTCTGGTCCACTCCATTGATGTGAGACCCATCTTTCATTCCATTACTATTAGTTCTGTGTGCATTTTTCTTCATTTCAGTTAGTGTAGCCTTCATTTTTTCATCTAGTTTGCGACCAAAATCAACCAATTCTGTGAGCATCCTCATCACCAATGTTTTGAACTGTGCATCTGATAGGTTGGCTATCTCTTGGTCTCTTAAAAGGATGGGTTCTGGGGCTTTTAATTGTTCTTCTGTTTGAGCCATGTCTTTTTTTTTTTTTTTTGGTCTTGTTGCACCTTTTATGTATGAGGGGCAGAGCCTTAGGTATTTACCAGGACGGGGCACCCCAGTTGCTGGGTTGTGATGGGCTGTATGTGGGGGTGGGATCCAAGAAGAAACAAGACACTTGCTCCACTCTCTGTAGGACCTCAGACCCTTCCGCTGCTTTCCGCAAGCCAACTAGGCCCCTCTGGCACCAATTCCCATGTGGGTGGGCCTGTGTACCCCACGGGACCTTCCTTTTCAGTTAGTGCCCCAAAGCTCTATTTCCTGGCGCTGGGACCCTGAGTTACGCGCAGTGCCTTGAATCACAATGGCCGCCTCGCTGGGTCTGCTGGTCGCCCCTGCCCCCACCCTGGCCCACCAGCCACCGCTGCTTATGTGCCCTGGGTCTGCCTGCTGCGACTTGCGCACCGCCCTGGTTGCTCAGCTCTCTGCTCCTGCTCTGTGTCCTGGCCCGACTCCACCCCTCCTACAGGTCTGGATGAAAGTGTCTATTTTTAAATCCTTGGGTGTCTGACTTCCATACACTTCAATTTCCTGTCAGTTCTGGTTGTTATTTTGTTTCTATATTGTTGTTGTCCCTATCTTGGTTGTGCAAGGAGGCACAGTGCATCTACCTATGCCTCCATGTTGGCCGGAAGTCTCCCAACTTAATCATTTTTAAAAGGCACACATACACTGGTGCCCCCAGTATTCCTGACTTTGCCATCAATGGTAAAGAGGAACTGTTATTTATTTGTTTATTTATTTAATCCTCACCCGAGGACATTTTTTCATTGATTTCAGAGAGAGAGGAAGATAGAAAGAGATTGAGAGAGAGAGAGAGAGAGAGAGAGACATTGATGTGAGAGAGAAACATTGACTGGTTGCCTTCTAGTATGTGCCCCAACTGGGGATTGAAACCACAACCTGGGTATGTGCCCTGACTAGGAATCAAACCTGCGACCCTTCAGTCTATGGCACAATGCTCCATCCAACTGAGCCACACTGGTCAGGGCAAAAAGGAACTTTTTATTATATGGTTGGAGTGAGACTGAGTTCTGCTGAAGATTTGATTTTAAACAAAATGACATCGAGCCTATTGATAAACAAAGGTCAGCCCGAGATGGGGTGCACTTTGAAAGAAAAAGAATGAAGCTTGAAAAGAATATTTTTTAACAGCTGAAGAAATTTCCAGTTATCATTTAGTTCAAACATACTGCCTTGTTTTTACTTTGTTTTAGGTAAAAACATAAGCATTTGTTATTTTGAGCACTGCATTTTGGAAATCAGTAGGGAACACTGACACTTTTGAGAAGCACTAGAAGAACAAGAAGAAACAGGAAACTCAAAGCCAGACATCCTTCATCCTTCTGCTCCTGACAGCATAGAGAAAGGGCGTTTGCTCTTTATTATTTCAAGACACTTTTAAAAGTCACGTGGGAAAGGAAGCAATCCAAGGATCTTTTGATTCCTTTTGGTTTTGGCCAAGAAAATGGAATTACTGAGAAAACCCAACCTTTTATAAAAATAATACTGCTGTTAGGACTTCTCAGTGGATTTACTGCTGTAATGTCACAACAGAGTGGGGGAAGAAATAAAAGTAATTACGGGACAGGAACAGGTTGGGTGGGTTTGTACAGACTTGTACTGAATGTCAGAATGTGGCATCAGGGCCTTAGTTTGCTGGAGTCACTTTTGTTGTCTTGGGTGACCAGAGGATGTGCTAAGGCAAAAGCTAGGTATTCTCTTTTTGGAAACTGGCTGTCAAACTTTCCTTTAACCCTTACATTTAATGAAATGCAGGTCAACTTGCTTCCTCTAATTATTTGAAAAGCTATCAATGGTTGTAGATGTCCATGTGCAAGCCTCCCTCTGGATACTTTTCTGAATTCTGATAACTGGCCAAGTGTAGAAAGAGCCAGGAATGTTAGAATTATCCAGTTATTGCATGGGTTCATTTGACTATGTCTTCTTTTATTCAGAGTACTCTTTATTCCCATCTTATTGCAAATCACAGGAATCAGAGTGATGAAGGGCACTTCTTAAACACTGGACAACATGGTGGAGGTAAAGATCTGTTGTAAAATCTGAGGGATGTCCTTGGTATCCATGGCAATGAAAGACCGGCCAGCTGGTAAAGTTCTTTGAAGCCTGCCAGGATGAAAAGGGAAAGAAAATTACAATTGCAAATTGAGGCTCCCCTTCCACCTCCAGCCCCCACAAACCACAGCATCCAAGTGGTTTCTTAGGAAAGGAAATTTTTTACTTCCTAATACCTTGTCCCTGCTTGCAATTGAATGGGCTGTCACTAGGCAATGAAAGGTTTGGAAGAACAACAGGGAGAGCACATTGACAGCAGTGAACTGAAGGAAAGGTCTTTTCAGTGAGTAAATCAGTGGATTTGAATTTTTTTTCTCCCTTTTATTACTGTTATTTTCTGGTATTTTATATTCCCTTGACTGAACAGAGCCCTAGGAACCAATGTGAGATTAGCTCACATGGATCCAGTGAGTGGTTGGCCTCACGCTGTACTTCTAAGAACTTTTCCTATCTTAGAAAACAAGCCTGAAAATATGTTACCCACCCAGGCCCTGGTCGGGTAGCTCAGTTGGTTAGAGCATTGTCCTAAAACAATGTTGTGGGTTTGATCAACCAATGAATGCATAAATAACTGGAACAACAAATTGATATTTTTTCTCTCTCTTCCCCCTCCCTCTCTCAAAAAAATCAATTAAAAAATTTAAAAAATGTTGCCCAGGCAAACCCCAAGTGTTATTTTCTCTCCGCCGACCCTCTCTTTCTGCACCACATCACACAATGTGAAATGCAGTCTGATTTATGCAATTGCTGCTTTGATGGCACTGAGGTTATATAGGCTTATGACAATTTCTTAAAATGCCAATTTATCATTTGGAACAAAGGGCCATTTTTGAAGGCAATAAAAGTGCAAGACACAATTCTATCCAAAAGAACGCCTCTTTTCACTGTACCAACAAAGTTTGGTTTTCAAATGACATTTAATAAAAGTCAACCATCCTGTGTAGTATCATACATTTGGCATGCCTGGTAGACCAGCTAATTCTGCAACATATCTTTTGCCAGTGGATGTTGGACCATTTCCCTAGGAAACCACAAGGGTATTATTGTGCTTAAGTATTCAAACAGGATCTGTTCACTAGAAAGACAAAATAGCTATTTCAGCTCAACCAGTATTTGCTGAGCTTGCTGTCTGCTTAACATTGGGCTGGTCGTGAAGAAAATCTGGGTAGAAAAGGCATGGTTTGTGTTCAAGGACACTGAAGTTCTAGAAAAGGCTAATATACAAAACTGAGAAAAATGCAAAGTAATAAAGTGACTATAATGACATACATTAAGTCTATTCTTAACCTTACTCTGCAATCCTACAGTTTGGAGAAAGGAACAGAAAGAGAAAAAATGCCAGCACTTGCGGCATTAAAACATTTCCTAGTCTATACAGGACTCTGAATCAAACTACGGCAGGTAAAAGAGATGGAATAATAAAAAGGTATGTGGCCTTTTGAGTTTTAGGCAGGAATTATATTTTGGTGTGGGAGAAGATATAATTTCTCTTCTTACAAGTATTTTAAGCAGACAAAAAGCATGAGTCCTTTCTATTTGTAACTGAAAAAGAGAAATGTTAGTGTGTTTAAGTCATTGACAGTGTTTCCAGATCTTTGCTTTCAGATCATCCACAATGATGTTTATTGACTAATCATAAATTTCTCTGTTAAACATTCAGTATATTCAATATAGCAATATATACTATATATACTACCTTACATTGTCTCCAAGTGTTTCACCTGTCTTGTCTTCCGAGTAAGGGAGATATATAACTATTTGTCTATATATAGATATATAGAAATATATAGATATATATTTCATATATATGTGTGTGTATACATATATGTCTATATGTCTGTGTATAGATACAAATTATATGCTATTTATGTTTGCATATGTCTATATACATTATATAGACATACACAATCTCTCATGCTAGAAAAATGGTAGATGTTTGCTCCTTTGTGTATGATTTGAACATGAACTGATTACAACTGAACTTGGGACCTAGATGTAAAGTGTGCAAAATGTGTTAGATACTGTTTAATTTACTAGTGGACAAATAAATTTGCTACTTATTTTATTGTTGGTAAGTTTAATATTAGCTGAACAATAATTGATTTAAAATGATTATTGCTCATCCAAACCTAAGCTAGAACATCACATCCTCTCAACTAGACCATCAGCTCCATCAGGGGAGTGACTCTAGTTTCTGTTTCCCTCTGTCTTCCCCACTGCCCCTTGAGATGCTAAGCCCATGCAGTGGTGTTTGTCAGGGACTCAAGTATCTTTATACCTGCCCTTTGCTATATCCTGAGGTAACACTTACCTGGTTGCTTGATCACCTAAAGATCCAATAAAAATGGCAAAAGCATTTACTTGAGGGTTACTTGTCAGGATTTGGGCAAACTTGGAAGGATGTATTCCATATCGTGACAGGTTTGCATCACTCAGGACGATGACGAAGTACTCATCAGCTTCTTCTTTGACAATTTCCCGGATGGCATGTTCTGTCCCCTCTAACGTGTGGTCCCCACTCATGCAGAACTGAGCATGGGCGTGCATTGTCTGGGGGGTAACAAATGTGGCACAAAAACCTTGAGTGAGAAATGCCTTTTTTAACAAACATGATGATTTACTGACCATGAGAATGCACAAATACCAATTATTACACGTGAATGAGAAGTCTCAGGGAGTCTGTTTAATTGGTACCAGGGAGTGACTGAAGCACACAGTAATATTTGTATGTGGTTAAGACTTTTGTTAGAAACAAAAAATGTTCCCAAACAATCCCATTGGGCATTTAACTTTTAAAACTCAAGTAGCCATTTTCTTTTGCTTTTTCAGTGACTAGAAGATACTTTGCCTAGTCCAGTAGAAGTTTTCACAATATAAATATAATTAAATGAATTTACCTTCAGAATTTCTAGTCTTTGCTTATTGTCCTTGGGGATTTTGTTAATTGGAACTAGAGGAATATTGTAGTCATCTCCAGAGTGTCCAGCGACGTCATACTATAGGCAAGACAATCAGAGAGTTAGAAGCTCTGTCAACTACAGAATTGTCATTGGACCTACAAGCCTCCAACTCTTTGGTCCTGTTATTATCCAGAACTGCTCAACATATGGCCAGGGAGAGGTACAGAGAGATGGATATGTGTTTACTAAAAATGACAAAATCCTGACTCCTTCAACTTCTGGTCCCTCCTCATGTGATCTCTACTCTCCAGCAGGAAGTAAAATCTGATGAGGGCCTCAGGTGCTACCAGGAACTCTGTTCTTAACTTTAAGGAGAGAGTTAAAAAAATCACATACACATGTGCATGCACACAGGTGCAACACACTTACATTATGGTAGGCAGAGTTCTTAAGATTCCTGCCTCCCTGGTTTAGACAGCTTATATAATGCTCTTCCCTTAGTGGGGGAAGGACCTGTGATTATGATGGGATACCACTCATGTTACCTTATGTGGCAAAAGGGCTTCTGCAGGTGTAATTAAGATGACTAATCAGTTGTCTTTGAGTTGGTCAAAAGGGAGATGATCTAGGTAGACCTAATTTAATCATACTAGTCCTTTAAAAGCAGAGATTTTTTTTTCCTGGCTGGTAGTAGAAGAGAAAGATAGATCTGAAGCATAAGGGGATTTGACTTGTGGGAATTATCTGTGGCTAAAATAGAGGGGGCCATGTAGCAAGGCTGTGGAGTGGCATCTAGGAGAAACACTAGCTGAGAGTCAGCAAGGAAACAGGGACCTTAGTCCTGCAACCACAGGTAACCAAATTTTGCCAACAATCTAAATAGTCTTGGAAGCAGATTCTTCCCCAGAGCCTTCAGCCAATAGCTCAGCCTGGCTGACATCTATTTCAGCATTATGAGACCCTAAGCAGAGAACGCAGATGAACCTGTCTGGATTTCTAAACAACTGTTAGTTAATAAATGGGTCTTTATTTAAGATGCTGTTTGTGGTAATTTGTTACACAGAAATAGAAAGCTAATACATGTGCTTTTTTCCCCCGAACATAAAGTTTTGAAACATATACACTGTAGAATGACAGAAAAGCACAAAAAGTAAAAATCATTCATAATCTCACTACTTAAAGATAATCTCCGTTAATGTTTTGTTGTGTAAGTTCCTAGGTTTTTATTTCCTTCCACTGTATGTGTGAGAGGTTGCACATTCACCTGTATACACATTTACATTGGTATAATTTTTAGTTAAAAATGAATAACACTGCCCATGTGATTTTATAACTTGCTTTTCTACTTGATAATGTATAACATATACTTTCCAATTTAGAAAATACTTAAAAAATTTTCTATCTCACAATATACATGAAAAAGTCATATCTGTTGAGAAGAGACTAGATAGATTCTGTTTTACAGAAACTGGAAAGAAGTTTGGGGCCTGAGGAAAACTAAAATTGGGGCAAGGTGGTTCTCTCCAACTGTTGAGTTTGGCACCAAATTCCCTTTTCCCCTTCTACATCCTGTAAGAATTTTTGTGATCTTGATATAAATGTTAATATAGACCTCGGGGTTCTGGGCAACTGAGGCATCTGCAAAAAAATTCTGCGTGTGGGTCCGAGGCAAAATATTTTAGGGAGTACTTGGAGTATTATGGCACAAAATGCTTAAGAATCACTGTAGTCTATTCACCAACTAACCATCAGCCAACAGCTGTCTTTTGAATACCTGTCATGTGAAACACATTTCTCAAAGAGTTGTGGGAGGATGCAACTCTTTCTTTACATGTCTTTCTTTTTAACTGGTGAGTTCTTTGAAGATGAATCCGTTCTTATTCATCTTTGGATTCCAGTATCCATGAGTGTGCCTGGTGTGTCTTTTGCACAATTTGCTTTAAGAATGTGTGTAGATCAAGAGTGAACTTCTGGTCATGATGGCAGCATATATAAACATGGCTTGCCCCCTTGCACAACCACATCAAAATAACAACTACAGAACAACCACCATTCAGAACCACCAGAAACTGAGCTGAATGGAAATCCTACAATTACAGAAGAAATTAAAGAAGAAATCACATCAACACTGGTAGGAGGGGTGAAAATGCAGAAAGGGCTGGTCCCACATCCATGTGCGGGGGATTAACATTGGGAGGATTATCTAGGGAACAAGGGGTCCCAGCCCCACACCAGGCCCCAAAGCCCAGGGTTCTAGTGTCAGGACGACAGGTTCCCATCCCATAACTTCTGACTGTAAAAACTAGCGGGGATTGAGGCTGTGGAAGACAGACAATTCTGGAGTTCAGGCAGTTCCTCCTAAAGGGGAACAGACTTACTCAGACCTACTCAGACTTACTCAGACCTACTCCCTCTGAGCTTCAGTGCAGGGGCAGTATCTTGACAGGCACCAGAGACATATGGGGAGGAACTGAATTATCTGGCAGCAGGGTGAAAGTTGGTGTTAGCAATTCTGGCAGCACTTCTCTCATGCAGAAGTGCTGGCAGAAGCTATTGTTCCTTTTCTGAGCCCTCCTCCCACAGAGCTGGCAGGTGGGCACCATATCTGAGACTCCATCAACCTGGCTCACATTGTCTGCTCTACCCTGGTGATTCTCTGAGGCTTTACCCCACACAAATTTTGGGTCCACCCAAGCTGTTTCCATGGGCTTTTCCATATGTATGGCTTGTCTTGGCTCATGCTTCAGATTTTCCTAAAATCTCTCAAACAAGTAGCATATGGCCTCAGCGAGCCCTGTACCCTCTCACTAAGTGGCCCCAGGAACAGCAATAGCAGCAGGCAGCCTTGGTTCACAGCTTGGCCTCACCTAGGCACTGCCAAGCTCAGCGCAAGTAGCAGCTATCTGCAGTTCATTTTGTAGTGTATGCTAGGTGGCCCTGGGCAGAACACAAGTGGTGGCTGACCTTGGATATGCCAACAGCAATCAAGGTTCAACTACAAGAGGAGGGGGTACATAGCCCACATGGTGGGCATGCTTCAAGTACATGGCTTGGTTGATAGGGAGGCTGTGTCACTGGACTCTACAGGATACCTACTACATTGGGCCACCTTATCACACATGGGAGATATAGCAGCTTTACCTAATACATAGTAACAAACATGGGGGGAGCTGTCAAAATGAGGAGACAATGAAACATGGGCCAAATGAAAGAATAGAACAAAACTTCAGAAAAAGAATGAAACAAAATGGAGACAAGAAATCTACAAGAAGCAGAGCTCTAAATACCGGTTATAAAAATGCTCACTAAACTTATTGAGGACTTCGACAGCACAAAAGAGATCTAGTCATAAATCGAGGGTACACTAATTGAAATAAAGATCAGTTTACAGGAAATAAATAGTAGAGTGGATGAAGCTGAGAGTCAAATCAGTGATTTGGAAATTAAAGAAGCAATAAACAACCAATCAGAACAGTAAGAAAAAAAAGAATCCACTGAGGCTAGTGTAAGGAGACTCTGGGACACCTTCCAGTGTAGCAACATTTGCATCATGGACATGCTAGAAGGAGAAGTAAAAGAGTAACAAATTAAAAGAATATTTCAAAAATTAATGCCAGAAAACTTTCCTAACTTGGTAAAAGAAATAGACATACAAATGCAGGAAGCACAGAGAGTCCCAAACAAGATGAACCCAAACACACAGTATAATTAAAATGCCAAATGTTAAAGACAAAGAGAGAATCTTAAAAGCAGTAAGAGGAAGCAGTTAGTTACTTACAAGGGATCTCCCATATGACTGTCAGCTGATTTCTCAAAAAAAACTTTGCAGGCCAGAAGGGACTGGCAAGAAATATTTAAAGTGATGAAAAGCAAGAACCTTTAACCAAGATTATTCTACCCAGCAAAGCTATCATTTAGAATCAAAGGACAGATAAAGTGTTTCCCAGATAAGAAAAAGCTAAAGGAGTTCATTAACAACAAACCAATATTGTATGGAATGTTAGAGGGTCTTCTTTAAGAAGAAGATAAAAAATATGAACAATAAAATGGCAATAAATACATACCTATCAACAATTGAATCTAAAAAACAAAATAAATGAACAGAAAGCAGAACAGAAACAGAATCAGAGATGAAGAGAACATTTTGATGGTTGCAGATAGGAGAGGCATCAGGGGGATAGGCAAAAAAGGTGAAGGAATTAAAAAGTACTAAACGGTTGTTACATAATGGTCATGTGGATGTAGAGTGCAGCATAGAGAATATAGTAGCTAAAGAACATATTTGCATGACCCATGGACATAGACAATGGTGTGAGGATCTCCTGAGATAGTCAGGGGGCTGGGTGGAGGGGGACAAAGCAGGACACACTGGGACAAGTGTAACAGCATAAACAATAAAATATAATTAAAAAATATATGCAAGGGGGCAATAGGAAGATTTCCTTTCCAACAAGGGCCACATTGTTTCACATTAAGCTGTTTGGAAATTGGAATGAGTTCCCCAGCAATCATGTGATAAATGGTCATTGGCCCATGCTAGCTGACAAAAAACCACCCATAACAACTGAAACCATTGTAGTTAAAATGAAAAGTAGAAAAATTCCTATAGAAATAATTTTTATGTAAAAATAGGAAGTCAAAAGGCAGGTTATTGAGGAAGATGAGTTCTATTTTAGACATGTTGAAATCATGCACTTAGGGAACCATTAGAGAAGAAACATGTTTAATGTAGTCAGATCTGTGTCTGTTATCCCCAGGAGGGGGACATGTGATTGCTGAGGGCAAATGCACAGAAGGATAAGAGCAGTAGACTCCACATCTGAGCCTTGGAGAGCATCCTCCTTGGTGGAGTGGAAGAAAGACATAGAGCTGAGTGAAGATGGGAGAGAGTGGTGCCAGAAGCAGGACACAGGCTGGGAAACCAGTATTTAGGGTTTTGGGACACAGTTGTGCATCTGTGCTGAGTTACACTAACAATGGCCAGCAAGAAGAATGATGGCTAATAATCCCTGGGAATCAAACCTAATGGCAACTTTTGGGCAACAATTTCAGTGAAAGGTTTGTGGTATAAAAAGAGAATAGAACAGCATCTAAAAGGCTGTTGGGGAGAGGTGTCTGCATTTTACAGGTGGCAGAGCAGAGGCTCTGGGGAAGGAGATCAGGATCATAGCCAGAGGGTAAGGTTGGAGAAGGAGGGAAAAGATTCCTTTTTCTGAGACCAAAAGAGAGAAAGAGAAAATAGGAATGGACAGAGATGAATGCATAATTGAAAGGGCCAAGTGTGCAAGTGAAGGCCTGTATAGGATGTCTAAATATTTAAGAGATGTAAAACTAGCTACAAATTGTTAAATAAAATATGCTCTGTCCTCTTACTTTGATCAATACACATAATGACCTGGAAAGCCAGTGTGAAATTTCAAGTATTTGGAAATGGCAATGCAGGCAGTACAAGCCTCTGGCTTATAGCCCATCATCTTTTCTTTGTACAGTTGGCTCTGCCCTCACACCATGAGACATGTAATATGCATGTGTGTGGACACCTAGACCTCCCATCCACACACCATCCACTCTGCCATACAGTTGTCCCTCCGCCATCCCTTGGACCTAGGGGCTCGCACCATTGGCCAGTCTGCCTTAGGACAATGGACCTAAGAAGAGATGGAAGAGGTCCACACAGGTCCTGGAAGCAGGCTTGGGGTTATCTGAGCAGGATAGTGGGGGATCCCAGGAACCAGAGCACGATTTAGAAATTAGCTCTACATGGGTACGCCCCCTTGGGCGCATAGACTCATTGCCAAACAAAAGAGGCATGGCCAGAGCGGGGCCAGAGTGGAGCCTTGGGCAGAGAGCTTGGAGATCATTCTATACTTCATTAAATTCATTACTTAAAATTCATTTTAAGAATTTTTTAAATACAAAGAATGATAACAAACTAATTGTGAGAGCCATCTACCAATATATTTTTAAAAGCTTGACAATAAATACTTTCTAAGGATGTAAGAAATTCCATATATGAAAAAAAATCTCACTGGCATAGTGTGCTATCAATGTAGTGAAAAGGTAACAAATAAATTTGGAACCTAAAATCTGCACAGTTCTGAGCAATGGGTAAGTATAGGAGATTACTGGCTTCAATATGCGTTCGACTAAGGTCACCCGCATGCTCAGTGCTAGGATCAGCATGGATGTGGAGAGATCCGGCAAGATTCCTCCAGGGAAGTATGCTTGAGGCCCTGAAATATGGTTGGACAATGGTCACAGTGGAAATTGTTTTAAGCCAAATCCTTTGAGAAGATGCCAGGCAGGCTGCTTTGATTCCAGGGCTGGTGAAGTAATCTGTTAAACAGGATACTACACCAGGGGACAACATCAGCTTCTTGAAACAGAGGATTTTTTTATTTGGCTGAGATAAGAGGGCTATAAATATATTAGATCTTTTCCTCCCTTTTAACTGTAGGTTAAAGTTCTTACTAATCAGTTAACCATGGATGAGATGGCATAAATAAATATTTGACCATGTGGTCTGCTCACAGTGTTGTCATAACTGGTCACCACAGTTGCTAGTTTATGATTAAACAAATAGCAGCCAAATGAATTGTTGGATGTTCTTTATCAAAACCAGATATAGCTGATTAAATACTTCAGAAGCATTTTAGTAACTATCTATAATTTAACTGACTAATCTATCTACTATGTTTTTCATGCAAATGAAATAAAGATAAATGGGTTGAGGACCTCCCTTCCTTCCGCCCTACTACCTTTTCTTCCTTCTTAGTTTTTTCCCTGTATTTGTGATGAGGAAAGTGCTATTTGCAGAAGAATCTGGTTTTGCCTGTGCCTTATTAGTATTATAGCAGCTGAGAAGACAAATGTAAGGAATAGGATGGGGCTTTATAAAATGACTTGCAGACCTGGGTTTTCATGATGGGCTTGGGGATGATTCTGTGCCCAGAGGAAATAAAATGCTAGAGAGGAAACCAAAGGATATCCAAATGTGGAGCATTTCTTAGTGTTACTATAGATCATGCTAAACTTCCATTAAAACCAGTACTTCCTATGTCATAATTAATTATCTGGTATCTGCTGCCCAAGGATGCCAACACACTTTGCAGACAGTAATTTGCCCATCCTCAAAACTGTCTGGGTTAAAGGGAAAAGTATATAAACTCATTCATTTCCATTCTCTAACTCCTGATTCTGCCACTCACCCACTCTGGCTCCTGCCTTGACAAATCAGACTTGGCAGGGGCTCCAGCTCACTTTCCTGGAGGGTTTACAGGAGTCATTAAACAAGAACCTCACTGTCATTATCAAAGCACCTAATGTTTAGATTATACTTTTTTTGAGTAGCTCAAAATCTTCATATGTAATAACGATTTCTATATTTTTCAGAGCATCCCTGAAATCCTTGTGGGGTCTTGCATTTAGCATCCAACATAAATAATAAGCCATAGAAATAAGGAAAAATCTCAATTAGAGAAGACCAATTTTAATACTTTTTTGCTTTCAAAACTTGCTTAAATGTCCTTTGCTATATTTTCTTTTGAAAATTTCATTTATTTAGTGAAAAGTATTGCAAATGAAAACAAATGCTGGGTTTCATTCAGGGCACGAAATTTATCATCAAATATGAAGGCTGATTTATAATACTTAGACTGAAAAGTAAGCTCTGCTTAGAATAAAGAGCTGTCAGCGTTTTTTATGAATAAGGTTTATATTTAAATTCTTTTGGGGAAGGATAATCATTTGCTAACTTTGGGAGAGGTGATGCTTTATTATGCATCCTCATTATAAGTAGGTATGAGACAATCACCTGAGGCTATTCCTTGAAGACTGACCATGTGTGAAATTCTAACCTCCTTCTAGAAATCCAAACACACCATTCTAAGAGGGCACTACTGACTGGTCAGCAAAAGAAAAGAAGATAAATATGTGATTTACAACATCGAAAGTGCCAACAGAAACCTACAGTGTTAGTTAGCCAATCTATAGTATTAGCTAGCTAACCTTCTTTGATATCATAGTAGTGTAAAAAAATTAATGTTCTGCAGATCAAAGATGCTATACAGCCCTGACATTAACAAGTTTTTTGACCGAGGGCACGTCACTTAATCTTTCCAAATCTTGTTTCTACCTTGTAAATAATGCCGATTTAGATGACCCCTAACATTATAGGTAAATCACTTAACCTCTCTGACAAAAAGGGATAATCTTTGTTTTACCTAACCTCACAGGGTTGATGAAAACGTAGGGCTATACATTGAATGAGCATAATGCCAACATTTGTACAGTTCCTTTTAAAAAATATTTTATTTATTTATTTTTAGAGAGAGAGGAAGGAAGGAAGAAAGAGAAGGAGAGAAACATCAATGTGTGCTTGCCTCTTGAACTGCCCCCTATTGAGGACCTGGCCCGCAACCCAGGAATGTGCCCTGACTGGGAATCAAACCAGTGACTCCTTGGTTCACAGGCCGGGACTCAATCCACCGAGCCACACCAGCCAGGGCTTTGTACAGTTCTTAATTGTTTATAAAGTGCTTCTGTATATCTCATCTCTTTTGGATTCTCTCCACACCTTTGGGGTAGGTGTTATTAACCTCATTTCACAAGTGAAGAAATTGATGCTCAGAGAGATTAACAGACTTTCTTAAGGTCAGAGATCTAGTGTTGTCAGAGGTAGAAGTCAAACCCAGGTGCTCTGACTCTAAATCCAATGTTTTTGTTACAGAGAAATAAACATTTCCTAACTCCTCCCCTGCCCAATCTCTATGTCAGTTTTTCCAATGGTTGGCTTGGCCAATGCTTCTCTACATCAACAATTGAGTCAATTTTGAGTCTTTTTTAACTTGGGACTCAGAGAAGTCTATACACCGTTCTTTGGTTCTATCTCCATGTGGCAATAACAATTTATTCAAACACCGAGCCTGATAGGATAACTGGTTTCCACTTCTAAATGTGTGAAACATTCCTGAGGTGTGGGAAAAAGACACTGAACTGTTTCTGATAGAAGGAATTTTCCCAGCAGGTTCTGGTTTGTGAGTCATACCTTTCACATCCTTCTATGAGTTAACCCTGTCTTTCTGACCAAGATATTTTGACAAAAGTATGTCCATTATACCTCCTTGGGATGATAAGTGTTAAGGGGAGAAGATAGAGTACTTTATGTACTGGTACAGCTCCTGAATTACAGTTTTGTAAAAACACCTACTCGGTGGGAATAAAATGGCTGCGAAAAAACAGATAAAACATCAACTAAGAAAGGGCGCTGATGTGGGGAGTCAGAGTCCTGGCTTTTTATAGCTTAGCTATGTGAGCTTTAGCAAAGCATTTAATCTCTCTGCTCTCGATTTTCTCACCTGTAAAACAAAGAGTTTAAAAATAATTTCCAAGGTCATTCCTGCCCCAAGGTTCTATGAAAATTTAATGGTACACCCCAAAATGGAGTAAAAAACCTGCTTCACCTAGTCATAGGAACACCTATGCCTTGTTTTTTCCTGTCAGGGGAGTGAATTATCTAAACCAAACTAGGAACTGATAGACTCTTTTCCAAAAAGAAAGCCCTAAGAGTCTGTAAGAAATCACAATCCACAATTGACCCTGGAATAGTGGTTTTCTACCTAGATTTTCTTTTAAGCAGTGGAACTCTTTTTTCCATATGAAATATTGCACAAAAGCCCAGACTGAAACCAGGCAGTATCAATGTAAGTGGAAATGTTTGGGCTGCACTGGGGAGGGCGGGGGAGAGGATAAAAGCCGCCCACTTACCCTCACCTCCCACCACCCTTCAAGGGTTCTTTGGTACACTGTTGAAAACTATGGTCTCAGAATATGGTTTATCTGTCTCCACAGAAACAATAAATTTGGGGACTCTCTTTCCCCAAAGTCCAGCTTCTCAATAACTAAATAAATCTGTTTTCTGGTGTCACTATTTGAGTGTTTGGTGCAGAATCAGCTAACTTTCGGTGTTATTGAGTACTTTCAGAAAAAAAAAAGGCATTGAGAGCTTCTGGAAAGGAAGTTGGCCTTTTTTTTTTAATTTTAGTTTATTCAGTACAGTTTCTATCCTTTATTCCCATTCCAACCCTTCCCTCCCCTCCTCCCTCCCATTTCCAACCACCCTAGTTTTGTCCATGTGTACTCTATATTTGTTCCTGTAAACCCTTCCCTTCTCCCCTGAAATTCCCTCCCCTCTCCCCTCTGGTCACTGACAACTCTATTTCAGTGTCTTTTGTTATATTTTACTTGTTTCT
>CM052548.1:38788096-38813185 GCA_028533065.1 Trachops cirrhosus
TTTAATTGGGGCATTTAATCCATTTAAGTTGAAGGTTATTATTGATAGGTACTTATTCATTGCCATTTACATACCTGTGTTCCTCTCTCTTTTTTCCCTTCCTTTCCTCAAAGCAGTCCCTTTAGCATCTCTTGCAGAGCTGGCTTGGTGGTGTATTCTTTTAGACTTCTTTTGTCTGGGAAGCTTCTTATTTGACCTTCTATCTTGATTGAGAGCCTTGCTGGGTAAAGTAGCCTTGGTTGCAGGCCTGTGGTTCTCATTACTTGGAAAATTTTTACCATTCTCTTTTGGCTTGGAGCGTTTCTGTTGAGAAGTCAGCTGCTAGCCTAATTGGGGCTCCCTTGTATGTTACTTCCTGTTTCTCCCTTGCTGCCTTTAAGATTCTCTTTTTGTCTTGAAATTTTGGCATTTTAATTATGATGTGTCTTGAGGTGGGCCTCTTTGGGTTCCTCTTGATTGTGACTCTGTGTGTTTCCTGGATTTGTGTGACTTTTTCTCTCATCAAATTAGAGAAGTTTTCCGTCATTACTTTTTCAAATAGGTTTTCTATCCCTTGCTCTTCTTCTTCAGGTATCTCTATTATATGGATATTATTACGTTTCATATTGTCTGGGATTTCTCTTAATCCCTCTTCATTCTTTCTGAGCCTCTTTTCCTGTTCTTGCTCTTTCTGGGTGCTTTTTTCTACTTTGTCCTCCAGCTCGCTGATCCGATCTTCTCCTTCATCGATCCTGCTTGTCATTCCTTCTAGTGTGTTCTTCAGTTCAGAAATTGTATTCTTCATTTCCTCTAGGCCCTTGGTGATAGTTTCTATTTCCTTTTTCATGTTGATATAGTTTGCAGTGAGTTTATTGTAGCTTCCCTGTAGTTTCTGGTAACTCCTTGAGAGTTCGTGGATCTTCCTGACAATCATTTCTTTGAACTCAGAATCTGATAGTTGAGTTGCCTCCATTTCATTTAGCATTCTTTCTTAGGCTTCCTCCTTTCCCTTCATTTGGGGATTGTTTCTTTGTTTTCTCAGTGTTCGTGAGACTCTTCTTGCTAGCTTCAGCTTCTTAAATCGATCTGTTCTGGCTCCCTGGGTTTATGGTGTGAACTTCCGTGGTAGAATACCTGTGAGATTCAGTGGTATAGTCTCCTTCTGGTATCCAGGTGT
Source organism: Trachops cirrhosus (assembly GCA_028533065.1). Classification (NCBI taxonomy): domain Eukaryota; kingdom Metazoa; phylum Chordata; class Mammalia; order Chiroptera; family Phyllostomidae; genus Trachops; species Trachops cirrhosus. The sequence continues at coordinate 38,789,253 of CM052548.1, forward strand.
TCACAGTTTCCACCTACTCTTTTTTGTGATCAGTTGGAGGGGTAAGGCAAAATGGTGTAAGACAGCAAGAGAGTATTCTATGATATTTACAGTAACAGCCAGGAGAGGGGAGATATGAGATCCTTTGGTATGTATAGTGTTAATTGTGATCTTCCATCCCACTAGCCACTTTTTAGAAAGGATGGAAAGAAGATAAGACTCTTGTTGGGAAGGAAAGGATTGTGAGTTGGCTCTAGAAAGCAGTGAAGATGTGGGAAGTCAGATTCTGAGGTAGGGTGAGACTAAAGAGTAGAAAATAGGTGAAGTGTGTGAGAGAATAGAATTAACCACCACAGTAATGGAGTTCAGGAAACTGTGAAGTGGACTAAGATCTGGGATGGGTGTCATGAAGTATTTACAATGGTATGGCATAGCTATTATTTACAGTAGTATTAGAACAACAATCATATGACAGAATCTATGAAATCTAGATAACAAGAATAGAGAGTATTGAGCCTTGTACTCAAGAATAGAGAGTATTGTACTAATGAAAAACAAATGAAGGACAGTAAATTAGCAATACAGTATGAATGAGATAACAGGAGAAGCCTATCAAATGATACAATATAATCAGCCAAGCAAAGAAGTCTATACAGAAAGAAGAGGAATACTAAAAAATTATAAAAATAAAGGGTGTATGAATAATGAAATAGTGATAATACAATTATGCAATTATTTGCAGGTCCCAAAAAAAAGGAAGGAACAAAGGAGAAGATGGAAGGAAGAAGAAGAGATAAATTTGGAACGCAAGGGTGAAGGGTCAACACTAGGATGACAGAAAGTGAAGCATAAAGAATTGATAGATCTAAAAATAATATGTATTAAAAGATAAAAGCTTACTTAAAAATAATTAAAAGAAAACAAAGACAAAATAAACAAACAAAAAACAAAAAATAGAAAAAAAAAAAGAAAGAGAAAAAAATCCCCATACCTATTGTTGGTTTCAGACTGGCCAAAGTGGTTTTTCTAGTTGGCTTCAGCACAGTGAGGGGCGACTGGAGACAGTTTTTCTCTCTTCCCGTTCAGAACTCAGTCAGCCTCTGGCTGGCATACTGTTTGTAGTGTAGGCGCGTGTTTTCCTCCAAGCCCGTCTGGTGCCTCCCTGAAGGGACCTGTGTGTTGGGGCTGGGTGCAACTATGTGCATCCTTGGGAGTTCACCGCTGTGTGTTCCGATGTCCCATGGAGCGCCCGGGCCTTTTCCAGGTTCACGGGTGTGTACTCTCTGGATCTCAAGGGTGCCCACTTCCCCCAAATTCACATCCTGGGCATCATATGTCCCAGGGAGCGCCTGCGCGTTTTCCTTTTTCACTGCTGTGGTTTCTGAGACTTCCACCAAACCACTCCCTCTCTGGGTTGGGGGTGTGGGCATAGAGGTGGGTGCCTTTGGATGCAGGTGGGGTGCACACTTTCACCAGGGCTTTATTGGGTGCTTACAGCCCCTGTGTGGGTGCCTCTTCGTCCTCACTCCTCTCTCTGTGCCCTCTGGTAAACTGGCCTCCCCTGGTGCTGCTCAGTCCTTGTTTGGCCAGGGAGGGAGCAGGTGACCCAGCTCTCTCCTGGGAGACCCGCGGCAGACCCCTGAACGCCGGGCCTGGAGCTGCAACCTCCCTGGTCCCCATGCTAATCAATGTAGTCTCCTTACCATTGGGTTTTTCAATGTCCGCTACAATTTGTGATCTCCTATTTTCATATATATTGTGATAATGTTGGCTATTTGCTCTGTTCCTACGTAGATCGGCTAGGAGTTTTCCCCGAGTGTAAGCTGCTCCCTCCTACCATGCTGCCATCTTCCTCTCCTCGGAAGTTGGCCTTAAGGTCCTAGTGAAACACTCCCAGAGGCTTGGAGAAATCACAAGGACCCAACTGGAATAAAGATGAAGGGGAAAAAATGCTTCCTGACTACAATAAAGTGATTCATAAAACATTTCCATTCCACTTTTCACTTTTGTGTTTAAAAACTGCTGATTAGAAGATCAGAGGAGTTTATGCTGGTTATTAGCAAATAATATTGCTCCTGTCTTAAGTGACCTACTATCAATGCTGTTCCTGAGAACCAAATTCAGTTGGTAGAACAATTATGAGGAACTTTACAAACTCCAGATGGCTTTGAAATGTGTCCCGCCACTGAATTATCTTTCCTTCTCAGTAAGTCTTGCTCAAGGGTGTCTGTGGCCTGGCACACAGGTCATGCTCAGGTAAAATAAAAAGTGGAGGCTCACTGTTAATGAGCCTCTTGGACTTTAATGACCCAGCGCTCAGGAGCTGAGCCCAAGCCAAACAAAACACAAAGCAGATGCCAAGTGAGAGGGTTCATGGAAGAGTCCAGATCACTGGGCCAGGACAGTGGCTTCTGACAGTTTCAAAGCAAATATAGACTGGACACCTTTACAACAGAGGGACAGCTGCAGGAACACAACATTAAGAACTGTCTGGATCTGGGGAATGGGGGGGTGGGAAGTCTCAGAGCACACTCCTGAATTCTTAAAGACACCACATGCAATGCCATTCTAGGTTACAGAATATAAATTTCTCACAAGAAGCTCCTAAAACTGTCTTTTGTTCATGCATCACTTTATATTTGGTGAGTAAATTCCATACTTTCATGAGTTAGTCCTAGTTATTATGCTTTTTTCACAGGAGAAAGTGAAAGTATAGCCCTGGCCAGGTGGCTCATTTGGTTGGAGTATCATCCTGCACACCAAAAAGGTTATGGGTTTGATTCTCAGTCAGGGCACATACCTAGGTTGCCGGTTCAATCCCTGGTTGGGGCACATACAGGAGGCAACTGATCAATGTTTCTCTCTTTCTCTTCCTTTCTTTCTCCCTTCCTCTCTCTCTAAAACCAACCTTGGGTGAGAATTAAAAAATAACTAACTAAATAAATAATAAAACGAAAATACAGAGAGATTAAACGAGTAGCACATAATCACATAGTGTAAAGACACAGCAGAGTAGAATGCAACACTGCCACTTGATGTACATACATCAAATATCTCTGAGAAAATGCCCCCAAAAATCCACTACTCCTGGTTACCACCAGAGAAGGGCACTGGTGCTGACAGACAGAGAAGCTTATGTTTCACTCTTGCACCTTTGTATTTTTTATGTTTTGTACTATTTTGTGTACCCATTATCTATAGCCTAAAATATTTAATTATAACAAAAAAATCTCGTAGATGTAAGTAGGCTCCATCCCGCCTCCTTTGCATTGTCTACAAAGGAGGCCTGGACAGCCCTCGCAAAGACTGGGTGGCCTGTGGCCACCAAAGTCTTAGATATATTGGCAGGGGTGGTGGGAATATTAAACAAAGTGTCCAGTATACCTGATGTTGGGGGAAGACTGTTAGCAGTTCTGGCAATATAGAGGATATTGGGACAAGGTATATGGCACTATTTGAAAACGCCAGGCAAATCCTGGAACAAAGGGCATTCTACAAACAACTGATCTGGACTCTTAAGAGAATGCCCATCATGAAAAGCAAAAGTGGTAATGGTGGGAGAGACAGCTGCTCCAGATGAAATGAGGCTAATGAGACACAACAACCAAAAATAAGGTGTAGACTTTGACTGGATCCTGGGTTCAGGTGGGGTGGATAACACAATTAGAAATACCTTTGGGACAGCTGAGAAAAGTGACTTTAGATTTGATATAAGAAGATATTATGAAATTATCAATAATGTTCTTAGATGTGACAATGGTATTGAGGTTGTATTAGAGAATGTCCTTACTCTAAGAAGCATAATGAAGTAGGTAGAGGTAAAGCATTATGGTGTGTATAACTCTCTTTCAAATGATTCAGGGGGTTGAGTATATATATCTAGAGGGAAATGCAAAGCAAATAAAAGAAAATATTAACAATTGGTAAATATAAGTGAAGACATATGGGTGTTAATTTTATTCTTCTTTCAACTATTTTTGTATGTTTAAATTTTTTCAAAGGTGGAGAAGGCAACAATTTCAAAACAAAACCAAACAAAACAAAAAAGGGAAAACAAACAGAAGAGTCCTGGGTTCCATGTGACTCTATCCCTAGTTGGCCTTCTAGCTTTGGGGAAAGTCCTGACTGTTTCTGGGTCTCAGTTTCCTGTCTGAGGAATGAGGAATCTTGAGGAAATGACCTGGGAGGTGGCCCCAGTTCTGATGTCTGTGGACATGATGTGGAGCTTGCAGGAACAGGACCCGGTTATGCCTTCCCTGTCCTGTCCCCCTCCCCCATCCCTCCAGACACTTGCCTCAAAGAGCTTGTTTTGTGAAGTCTTAAGGTATTTCCTCTTGTTGAAAAGATTTTAATGTGCTGGTTTCATAACACTTTGTATGCTTTTTAAAAAAGTTCTAAAGGAACTTTAGTTCCAAAGGAACTGTAGTGAATGTGAGGAATATGTTTATAAGTACACAAAAATGCTCAAAACCAAAATCATTAAAGTACTACCTATTAAAAATTGAACAGCATAAAAATGATAAACCTACTTCAAGTTTTTCTTGCTGTTCTGCTATAATATCTCACTATAAATATATGATTCAATTTGTTGTCATATTGCTACAGTGATCAATATAGCTGTGGTTTTACTAATAAAGACAGAAAATTTTTTATACTGTTGTGGCAATAGAAGACTCAGCAAAATGCTGCTTTAGAAATGATGTCCCGAAGGGGAGTGTCTGGGACAGCACTGTGTTTGTACCTCTTACTGCAATTCTTTCAGCAAATCTATCTGAATTAGTAGTTTTATATATGCTTCCATCATGAGGCCACAAGCTCAAGGATGGCAGGGAACTCTGTACCCAGTGGAGTATACTACATTTAGCAAGTACTCAATTAATGTTTGTGATTTTATTGAAATCTAGCACCTCATTCAGCATAATTTGGTTTGTAACTGTCAATCAGGAACAAAATAAAACAACATCTTGTAAATACTCATTTACTTGATATTGCTTCTTTTTTGTCTATGTTCAGTTTCATTAATAGTGCTTCCAGATTACAGACTTTTAACGGCGAGAATTGGACAAATGTGAATCTCTCTACACTCCACTGTGTAAAATGTAGTGGAATACTCAACCTGCTCTGTGATAACCACACCAACTACCTGCAGGCTGTTGGAGTGGATCCTCAACTCCCTATCAGCTTTGTCACCTTCTATCCTTTGTCTAACCCTTAACAGGTCCTGGGGAGCTGTATAAATAATTTCTTGATTAACTTCTAGTAAATCTTTATTAAAACCTGGAAGAACTGTTGTAGTTTCACAAATCAGAGCAGTTCTTCTCTCAAAGGTATAGGAATTCTCCTTTTAACTGGAAATTTTATTCTGGTAAGTATGCCAAATTTCAAGGTGGTATATTTGCTACAGTCTATAATTAATTAAAATATCAAAGGAAGCTGAGGAACACTGACCTTCAAGATCCACAAAAGAGGTGGATGTGCTGATTCAAATATTAGCAGAACCCAAAGGTTTTAAAACGTTAGGTGGGATTTATGCTGATGTAATAATATCTAACAATCCTGTGTTTGTCAGTGGCCCATGTGATTTAAGAATTATCCTCCACCTCATACTAGAAAGAAACTAAAATATTTTAAGAGAAACATTTTCTAGAAATCCATACAACATAAAAAAGTAAAAAAAAAAAATAAAAATGAAACCCTGGCTGGGTGGCTTAGTTGGTTGGAGCATTGTCCTGTACAACAAAAGGTTGCAGGTTCGATCCCTGGTTGGGGCACATATGGGAGCCAACTGATCAATTTTCTTTTTCACATCAATGTTCCTCTTCCTCTCTCTTTCTCCCTCCCCCGCTCTCTAAAATTAATTTAAAAAACATATCCTTGGGTGAGGATTAAAGAAAAAATATTTTTTAATTTAAATAATCAAAATCAAGAAAAACTTACATCTAAAGGGAGGGAGGGCCAAGGGAAGGAAGCACTAGTCTCAAGCTGTAATACATGACACAGTGGTCATGGCGGGGCTTTGATTTTAGCTCAAAGCTTTCTGGCCATGAAAACTAAGAGGGAATCTTAAAATAGTTTCATAGTTTTCACTGATCACAAGGGGAAATATACTCCACTTCTGTAAAACAAAGTTACTCCCCTCCAGTGAAAATCCATGTTCTATTTACATTTGCATCCTGTACTTGTACAGAACCCGGCAACACTCAGCATTCCTCCTTCCTACCATTTAATCCACATGCCTTTTCTATCATTTAATTCTAAAAGCAATCTCTCATGTAGAGCATCATACAAGGGACCCTGGGAGACTCAGAGCCTCACAAATGGGCCTAAAAAAAAATGAGACGATGGGTTTCACCAATCTGTTTCTTGCTGTATCCACTATAACACACAGCAATCCTCAAGTGTAGGTGGGATGTCAAGCCAAATAATGAACTAAGCTCACCTATTTCTGAAGTACACATTTGATCTGGAATATAGTCTAGAATGTCTATGGACAGACTGTGTACCGCTTACACATGTCTGCACATGTACCTTTTCTTTCAATTGAACATCTGATAATAAATATACAGCATGTGATTGAATTCAAGGTCATCTGCTCTGGTAAGGGCCAAAAGTGCAAGTGCTCTTTGTGGTTTGCATAGTAAGAGAGAATCAATGGGCTCATCTCAGGCTACAGGGGATCCCCTCTCTATACTCAGACTTCTAAAGGAGGAAGCAGAGCAAATCGAGCAACAGCAAGATGGAAAAGTCTGAGTGGAAGGCTGCATTTCTCCCAGGGTTACCATCTTCACTGTCAGCTGAGGAGCCATCTATTACTGTATAATCCCTGCCCAAGTGGAAAGACAAAACAGTGCTGAGAACAGCATATTTGGAGGGTGTACTCAGACCTCGGGAGGCTGCCCGCTTGGTGACAGGCAAGAATGGGAGTGGGGTGGGGGAACTGGAATGAGGATGGCGGCTCTGAGAAATTTGGGGAAGAGACTTGTGGTTCCTCTAAGTGCCTGTTTTTGTTGTTGTTGTTTCCCCAGAACATTTTGGCTAACTTTTGAAGTGCAGTGCTCCTTCAAATTCTGGTATTATCATTTTTTGATTATTACAGCAGACAAAACCACAGGCTCACTTTTTCTGTGATACATGAACTGATAAGAAGGTGAAGATATCTGTCCACTCTGGGTGGAGACTACAACCACCCATCTACCACCACACCCTGAGTCGGGGCTGAGTCTTAGGCAGATGTGGTCTGTGATGGCTCTCATTATCCTTAGTTGATGCCATTACCTTGAACTTTTCTTCATAGTTCTCGAAGGCTTCCATTACCATACACACAGCTTCCATGGAGCGTTCCAGTCGGCCGTCTACCCCGTTAAAGCGGTACATACTGCCGGACACATCTACCACCAGGCGCAGGCGCTTGGGTTTCTGTTGGGGGCTTCCCAGCTGAGGGAGGGAAGAACAGTCTTGTGAACCAGAAAACCATCACTGGCTGCTGTTCTGGGCGCAGACAGGCCCAGAGTACCAGCCATGAGGCAGGCAGGTAAGCAATGGGCTCGGTGCTGCATGAGGCAGGGGGAAAAGCTTCTACCAACTGTATTTCAGTAAATAGAATGTCAGACTTGTGTTGGCAGTGGGGCCGTATGGGAAAGATCTTTCTTTGGAATATATGGTCCTGGCAAGACCGAACCTAGTCTAGTAAAACTGCCTTACTATGCACTGTCTTTAAAATAATAACCTGGAAAGACATAAACCCTAACATGTCATTCTCACATCATACCTTAGACTCAGTTACTCTAGCAAGACTGAGCTATTTTGGAAGCCCACATGAATTTTACTTGTATCTGTTGTGTAATGCTTTGAAAATCATTTTCTACAGAGTCCACAAAAAAATGCCAGATTCCTAAAACAAGGTTCTGTGAGAGTGAGTCTAGCAAAGAACTGAAGGAAAATATTTCTTCAGTCTTTTGTGTTTAGCAGGCTTTCAGCTTTCTCCTCCTTCCAGTTACTGAATTACCACTTCTCTTTACTTCCTTGGCAGTTAAAGGCATAAAAGTAGCACCTTACTGCCATTTAGCAACAATTGTCAATTAAATTATGAAAACCTCATGAGTTTCAGTTTGATTTTGGATTCATTCCTGCCAATTTGCAGAATCAAAAGCAAAAGTATATTTGTCACTTTAGTTATAAGAAAAAAGGAAGAAGAAAAATTCCAGACTATTCTATTATTATATACTTGCTGACAGATATGAGATTTAATGAGCAGAGTAGTAATTTGAATAAAATACTGTGAGTATTAGTGTAGTGGTTTGAGACAAATTCAGTACATTTTTTAAAAACTTGCTGAGTCTGCCTAAATTAAGAGGAGTGCCACACATGCTTCCACAACTACTCACAATTTCAGATGCATCTAAACACATTTGTTGACCACAATGAGTCAGTAGAGAAAGCAGTTGTTGACTCATACCAATGACACAGAAATATGAACTCCTCAAACTACCACAGGATCCTCTCTGAATAAACTTTTATGTGGAGTACGTGACTCCCTCTCCTACCAGTCACTGTGCTCCCAGCTCTTGGTGGCTATTTCACAATGCTGATTATTCAGGGGCATGGGATGTCACAGTGCCTTCCAAGAAACTCAATAGTTCATTTTATTGCCATTGTTTTGCAAATATTTTAATATTAGACCATCTAAAGCTTTATATATGTTTACATTAGAGTTATTTGAAGGAAAATTCCTTGTTTTCTAAAATTTTTTTCATAGGATGGATACAGATCCTTAAAGTAACAGAACAGGAGAAAACCACCAAGACCACTCTGGTGTTTTCACTCACATGAGCCTCTGGGATTCACAGGCTCCAAGGGTATTCAGTCCCCTCTAGAGCATCCTGCTTGGTGTCCTGGGAGCTGATCTGCAGGGAAGCATCAGTCTGTCTCTTGGCTGCTGGCTTCCAGGTGGGCTCTGCTGATAGGATGCACTGGTAGGAGGTCAGAGGGTGAGGGTGGGATATTTGTTCCCTCAGCCCATTCTCTGCTGTGGCCCATGGGTGAGCTCTCCTTCCACTGTGGGCACAGCTCCTGTCAGTTTGTCCTCTGCAGGCTCTTGCCCTCTGTGTCTTTCAGACCTGGGATGGGTTAGGGTTCTGCTGTTGGGATCCCACACTGCCTCTGTCTGGTTTTCCTAAACCCCACCCTTACTTTCATAAATAACCTTTTTATTAACTGTTCCATAAATTACTCAGTTTGAGTATGCCTGCTTGGTGTTTCTTGACTCATGCTTGGATTTTGAATAATATAATAAATAGTATAATAGTTGTGTTTTTTCTAATTTTTTTTAATACAATGCCTCCCTTGGTTGTATATTCAAGGTTTATGGTGTTTTGACAAGGACAGCAACCGAAGAAAGCAGTTGTCTCTGGAGAAGGCCAAACTCTGCAGATCTGAGGTGACTAGCTAACCATTACTTACTTGTGGCTCCAGCTCACCCCGGCGTTTGTAAATGGCTTTCTCTCCAGTCAGCCCATCGATGATCTTGGCATCATCTAGTTCCCCGGTAGCTTGGTGTCTTAGCCACTGTCTTTCTTTACCTTTAGCCTACAACGACACACACACAAATCCTTATTTTAATTAGTTCTGCAGGGTCAACAGGAAGCATACTCAGGATCTTTTTTAAAAAGTAATGGTTCTGTATAAACACAGTTTTATAAATGAGCTGATTTCTGCTCTGCTGACAAAGAAATGCCCTTTGTGTGGATTATGTCCATTTTAATTGTTTTAACATATGGAATGATAAAGCAAACTAACTTAGTGCACATACTAATGGGAAAAAAGTATGCAAATGAAGCCCTTGAGAAATGTGCAATATCTGAAAATGTAATGGTGATGCACTGCTTATGAATTTTTGGTCAGTGTACTCCTAGAAAATTTATTAGATAGCAAAACAATGAGCTTGAATTTGTTAACATTGTCTGCAAGCACAGAGAATCTTCAGAACTCTTCATTTTGGAAAGAAGTTGTTATTCAAGTTCTCTGTGACTTATAGTGCATATGGGAACAGCTGAAAACAACAGTGTGTGAACATTTGGTATTCCACATGTCTCACTGACCATCCGTACTTCAAAATCGAATGGTATTTCCCTGTAATACCTTCCCACAATAAGTTATAGCTATGCCAGGTGGACTAAGATGGTAGTCAAACAATGAAGAATTATAATATCCTAGTCAAGGCATAGGATTTTAATAGCCAGGGATTATATTTATTTTAAGAAGAGGAAGGAATAGCTAAAAAATTTTTATGCATGCTCATGTAGTAAAGATCATGTGCTCTAGAGTCAGACAGCCTGGTTCCAATCTTCCCTTCCCCATGATCAGATGTCTGACCTCAAAAGTTACTTAACCAGTGTGCATTTCAGTGTCTCCATTTCTAAAAGGAAAACACTAGTTTCTACTTTAATGAGTTATTTGTGAAGGTTATATGAGCTACTACATGGAATTAGCTGAGAAAGAGCCTGACAACCTGTGTTAGCTGGTTTCTTCATCATCATCGTCAGGTGAGACATAATAAAGACAACCAAGTACACATTAATCTAAGCACACTTCTATCACTGTTTCAACGTAGCAGTATGACAGAGTTGTCAAGTCATCCTTCAGGCAGCCAGTGTCTATTTTAGGGGCAGACTAACCCTAAAGTAAGAAGCCCCACACCATAAAACTCTGGGTAGTGCTGTATGTGTTGTTTTCTTGTTCCTAACATGCTTGCTGCAAACAGGTACAAAATTACCATATTTGAATACGGATATGTTAATGTGAATATGAAATAAAAAGAGGAAAACTCTTTTGAGGAGTTTTACATATTCAATTTTGTTGGCAGTTGATTCCAGGAACTACCAGGTTTGTGCCCCTTGGGAGTGTGTTCTTTCCTGATATGTGTTCTTGGTAAGACCCCCATGATCTCAAAGGAAAATGGGACTCATTGGAGCATAGCTCAATGAGTTCATGTAACTTCGTAAAATGCACAGCTACATGTGGCAGGAGGAAGGAATGAGCAGAGTCTTCCAAAATCCTTTCTCAGCGGGCTATGGATCAGACAGCCAAAGTTTAGCTGTCCCTGCAACAGTGATTGGGACCCAGCTCCTATTTCCTCCTCTTTCCAGTCATTCCTGATGTCTTGCTTCTAGGATACCATATGCTGGCAAACACAATTGTGGATGAGCATTTAGGTACCTTCCAATCCTGAGATTCTATGACTCTTGGAGGTACCTATTGGCAGAGCACAGGCTTCTAATGCCTTTCATAGGTGAGGACAGACTCTCACAGATTAGCCTAGGCTGGGAACATGAACACTGCAGAGAGTGCAAGGGAAAGTGGTAGCAGTAGCCAGCTGCCATCAATATGGCATGGAAGCTGGATTCTAGAGCTGGTAAGAGAAGAATATGGGATTAGAACTGGAATGAGAGTACATGACATGGCATGTAACAGCTGTACCGCTGTTATCAAGTACTGATTTTCAAAGTTTTATCAATTCATTGGCAAAGGAATGACCCTGAGGACTCCCCACCCAATTCCACTAGCTGCTACATTGATTTTATTAACCAGTGATGTGTTACCCTCATAAAGAACCATAGCAATGCCTGCAGATTAAGTACTTTCTGTGGTTTTTAATTCAGGTCACAACTGTAGTAAAAATAAGTTAAATCCCCCACCATTTCACCATAGTAAAAATATAAAATGCCAAACTTCTAACTAATAATTCCACTCCCTTCCTCATAGTTTAGTGCTTCTGAAAACAGAAGATATCTACTAACTGATGGCATAAGACACTTGCCAAGGTAACAGGCAGAGGGATTAGCTGCACCCTGGTTGCTATGCTTGGAGGATATACATATAACCTTGGCTGAGCACAGTAAGTATCATCTCACTGAATTTTTTTTCACTGGCAGTACAGAAAATTGACTTTTAGTTTGAGTCAAAATTCCTAATTCTTAATTTAAATGGATTAAGAAACATGACACTAAAATAGAGCATTAGAATTATAAGCAACGACATGGAACCTTAGGATACAAATATATTATAAGTGAAGGAGGATTCTTTGCTGCAGAAATGACTGAACTTCCAATAAGATCTATGAGGTATAATTCCCTCACAGAAGGAATCTGGGTTTAAATTTGTTAGGAGGACATATGCATAGAGGACTGCATGTAATGGGCCAGGCCTTGCAATTAAAGAGAGGGGAAACCTCTACATTTCATAAAAGTAGATCACAGCATTTTTAAAGTTAATGAAAGTTGGGGAGACTGACTCATTTACCATGAAGAATAATCACTCAGACACTATACTCCTGTCCAAAAGTTCAAGGGAAGCTACTGAATTTCCAGTCACATGTAATTCAGTTAAGTACAATATGTAACTCTCAGTTTAACCAAATACTTAAGTGTAGAAAATATCACAGTTTTTGGACTTCTGGTCAAGATGGCAGCATAGGCAGACATGGCTTGCCTCTTTGCACAACCACAACAAAATTACAGCTAAAATATAGAGCAACCATCACTCAGAACTGACAGAAATTGAGTTGAATGAAAGTCTGACATTTATGGAATTAAAGAAATCACAACCATCCAGACTAGCAGGAGGGGCACAGACATAGACCTGACTATTCCCACATCCACATGTGCTAGATAAAAATTTTGGAGGGATATCTTGGGAGTGAGGAGTCCCAGCCCCACACCAGGTCCTCCAGCCCAGGGTTCCAGTGCCAGAAAGATAAGTCTCCCAAACTTCTGGCTGCAAAATCAGCAGGAATTGAGTCAGTAGAAGAAACTGGTGGACTCCCAAGAAGTTCCTCTTAAAGAACCCACACATGGACTCACCTACTCAGACTCACTCTCTCTGAGCTCCAGTGCCGGGAAGGTTGCTTGAGCAGCACCAGTGGCATGCATGGGGAGGCTGAAGTGTCTGGCATCGGGTTGGGCAGAGGCCATTGTCCCTTTTCTGGGCCCTCCCTCCGCAGACTGGCATCCTATCTAAAATTCCATCAACCTGGCTAACACTGTTTGACCTGCCTTGGAGATCCCCAGAGACTGCACCCCACCCAAATTACAGGCCCACCCAAGCTGCTTTTCCATAATGAACAAACAAGCAGCAGCCGGCCTGTGAGCCCCAGGCCCAGAACCAGCAGCCTAGATTCACAGCTTGGCTTTGCCTGGAAATCTCCAAGCCCAGCACAAGTAGCAGCCATCTCAGATTGCTTTATAACTCAGGCAGGGTGGCCCTGGGCAAAACATAGGTGGAGGATGATCTTGGCCTGCACCACCTAGGAAACCCCAGGGCCAAGGCACCCAGTGGACAGCTATAGACCACATTATAATACCACCACTCTGCTACTTGCATAGCTGATTCTCCATGGAGGATGGAAGTTGGTGGTCAGTGGTCACAGCCAGTCATTGCAGCTGACTGGCTTGGGTAAACCCCTCTCATTGATCTGCCAACAGCAATCAAGACTCAGCTACAAGAAGAGAGTGTACTCAGCCCACACACAGGGCACACCTCAAGAACTCAGCTTGGATGACAGGGGAGGCTGTACCACTGGACCCTAGAGGACACTTGCTACATTAGACCACACTACCAAGACACGGAGTCAAAGCAGCTCTACTTAATACATTGAAGCAGACTGCCAAAATAAGAAGACAAAGAAACATGGCCCAACTTAAAGAACAGATCAAAACTCCAGAAAAAAGAGCTAAACAAAATAAGCAATCTATCAGATGCAGAATTCAAAATACTAGTTAATAGGATGCTCAAGAGCTTAGTGAGAACGTCAGCAGAATTAAAAAGATCCAGTCAGAAATGAAGGCTACACTGATTGAAATAAACAACAATTTACAGGGAAACAACAGTAGAGTGGGTGAAGCTGACAATCAAATCAATGATTTGGAATGTAAGGAAGCAAAAAACAACCAATCATAAAAAGAAGAAAAGAGAGTCCAAAAAAATGAGGATAGTGTAAGCAGCCTGTAGGATTTTAAGCAATCTAACATTTGTTTAATAGGGGTGCCAGAAGGAGAAGAGAAAGAGCAAGAAATTGGAAATCTATCTGAAAAATAATGAAAGAAAACTTTTCTAATTTGGTGAAGGAAATAGACACACAAGTCCAGGAAGCACAGAATCCCCAACAAGAGGCCTACACCAATACACATCATAATTAAAATGCCAAACGTTAAAGATAAACAGATGGGGGGGTGTGGGACAATGGGTGAGAGGTGAAAGGATTAAGAAGTACAAATAGTTACAGAACAGTTACAGGGATGTAAAGTACATTATAGGAAATGGAGTAGCCAAAGAACTTACACCCATGACCTGTGGACATGAACAATGGTATGGGGATTGCTTGAGGGAGTAGGGAGTGCTGGATAGAGGGGAGCAAAAGGGAAAAAATCAGGACAACTGTAATAGTATAACCAATAAAATATAATGAAAAAATATTACAGTTTTTGATAAGACTAGAGATTACACTGCCAATTCTAAAGGAATCACAGAGGTCCAGATCATGAGTATGGGTTAATAAAAAAGAAAAAATAAAGCATTGTGTCACTCTCTAGCTCACTGCTCTGTTTTACTTTCTTTATACTTATCACTGCTTACAAATGTAATATCTTTCTCGCTCTATTATCTACTTGCTCCACTAGAAAGTAAGGGTCATGGATAAGAGCCCTATGTCACTCTAGATTAAGAACAGTGCCTGACACATAGTTCAATAAAAATTTATTGAATGCTTCCTATAAAATGTTAAGTGATAAAAGTATGAAATGAAAGCATGTTTATAATTATCTCAATGCATATGCAAGTATATTACATACATATAAAAATATGTAGAAGAAAACAAATAAAATAATAATAATGGTTATTTTTGACTTATGGAATTATGGGTGATATTGTTTTCTTCTATTAATTTATTTTTCCAATTTAATATAACTTGTGACTTTTACAATCTGAAAAAACAGAAATAAGATTTTTTTTCTCAAAGGGATTAAAAAAGTCATATGTATATATATTTTACAGATCATTTATTTATTTTTCAAGAGAGGGGAAAGGAGGAAGAAAGGGAGAGAAACATAATGTGTGCAAGGAACAGTGACTGGTTGCCTCTCTCATGCCCCGCAACTGGGGACCCAGCTTGCAACCCAGGCATCAAACTGGGAATCAAACCAGTGATTTTAGTTTGCAATCTGGTGCTCAGTCCACTGAGCCACACCAGCCAGGGCTCATTTTATACTTTTAAGAAATATATCTTTCTTAAGACCAGTTTACAGGTTATGGAGAGCAGGGCTTCTCAAATTTCACATGCATACAAATAACTTAGGGATCTTATTGAAATTCAATTCCTAATTCAGTAGGTCTAGGCCGGTACTTGAGACTCTGCATTTCTAACAAATTCCTAGGTATAGCTGGCCCACAGACCACATACTGATGAGAAGGGACACGGAAGATTCCTGAGGATTGTAAGTGGTCTGTGCAATGCTGTTGAAAACCACCATATAGAAGTGCACTAGCAAAGACCCAGTCTCTCTCTGAAGTTTGATCCCTACCTCAGATAAACTAATAAAATGGTGTGGAGATCTCTTCATCTTCACAGTGATGGCCACAGCCATTACCTTCCCCCAAAATGTAATATGTACCAAACTTCATCTTACTAAAAAAAAATCTATCAAAAGAATAAGAAGACAAGCCACAGACTGGGAGAAGATATTTATAAAAGACATAACTGATAAAAACTGTTATCCAAAATACACAAAGAACTCTTAATACTTAACAATAAGGAAATGAACACATTGATTAAAAAAATGGGAAAAAGAGCTAAACAGACACCTTACCAAAGAAGATATACAGATGACAAAGAAGCATATGAAAAGATGCTTAACATCATACGTAACTAGGGAATTGCAATGAGAATGAGATACCACCACATACTTATTAGATGGTCAAAATCCAAAATACTGACAACACCAAATGCTGCTGGGAATGTGGAGCAACAGCAACTCTCATTCATTATTGGTGGGAATGCAAAATGCTATAGCCACTTTTGAAGGCAGTTTGGAAGTTTCTTACAAAACCAAACATATTCTTATCATACAACCTAACAATTGTACTCCTTGGGTATTTGTCCAAATGAATCGAAAATTTATGTATACACAAAACTTGCACATAGATGTTTATAGCAGCTTTATTTATAATTGTCAAAACTTGGAAGCAATTAAGCCATTCAGTAGGTGAATGGATAATTAAACTGCGGTACATCCAGACAATGGAATATTATTCAGTGCTAAAAAGAAATGATCTATCAAGCATGGAAAAAGATATGAGGAAACTTAAATGCATATTACTAAGTGAAAGAAATCAATCTGGAAAAGCTACATATTGTAAGATTCCAACTATATGACTTTCTGGGAAAGGCAAAACTATGGAGACTGAATAAAGATCAGTGGTTGCCAGGGGGAGGGATGAATAGGTACAGCAGAGAGGATTTTTAGGGCAGTGAAATACTCTGTATGATACTATAATGATGAATACATATCATTATTCTTTTGTTCGAATCCATGGAGTGCACAATACAAACAGTGAACCATAATGTATGTAAACTATGGACTTTAGGTGATAACGATGTGTCAATTTAGGCTCATCCATTGTAACAAATGTCCCACTCTACTGGGGGACATCAATAATGTGGGAGGCTATGCCTTTGTGGAGGTGTGGGCAGGAGATATATAGAAACTCTGTACTTTCTGCTCAATTTTGCTTTGAATCTAACACTGGTCCAAAAAATGAAATGTTTTTTAAAAATCTAGATATAAATATAATGATAACAGTTTATGGTGCAGAATGTATTTTTGTTTCAGGAATGCAATGATCAACACAAAGAATGGATTGTGATAAAAAAATGAAAAAAGTGTCAGATTAGGATACAGCATATCAGAATGCTAGTCTTGGCTCACTGTGGGCAAATTATTAAGATTCTCTGGGTCTCAGTCATCCCAGCTGCAAAGGGAGGAGGAACTGTCCGTGAATGTCTGTTTGATGCGTAGCAGTCTACACTTCATTAGTAATGAAAATAACCTCTGTTAAGAGAAAGATTCCCCCATTAGTTTTTTACCCCTTGCCTATTCCTAATTGCATCATAATGGTCATGATAGTAATATTTTTTTGAATAACTGGGAATTGGCTCCAATTTGTAAGTTTTTAAAAGGTAAGTTGATTTAAGAATGCTAAAAAGTGACGGAAAAAATGTTTTTTTTCATTAGTAAATCTATTTGTCAATAATAGAAATAGGAAAATTATCTGCTAAAGTACAACAAATTATGGGAAAGTAATTTCTTAGAAAATAGTCATTCTGTGTTTATTTTGACCTTAGTCTTAATGAAGTTTATTTTAAGTTAGCCTGCTATTGATGTTAGGCATTTTGAGAGCCTTGGGTAGATAATTAGTTACAGGAAATTAGCTTTTGCTTTCCAAACTTCGTCCTTTTCTATCCCAACATCCGCATTCAAAAGAAAACACAAAACATCTAGAACCCAGAAGACATGTAACTTGATGAAAATCTTTTATTTCATTATCTGGTGTTTTGGGGATACTAGAACCTCCTAACCAGCTGTCTGAGGCTCTCAGTAATTCATTTTGTTCTCCAAACTGGGATAGAGCCAGATTTAAGAAATGTTAAGAACAATTATACTAGAAATATTCAGGACATTAGAATTTTTAATAGAGTTCACTATGTATCAACAGATAAATGCTTATGGTATGGATATGTATTTTTTGAAGAGAACCTAAACATATTAATAAGTATATAGACATAATTGAGTAAAACAACAGAAATAAATGATCACATTACAAAACTGATACAATTTACTAAATGTCATATCCAGAAAAGCATTCCATGACATTATTTTGTAAGTCTAAGATCTAAATTTAAAATTGCCAAAGAATATCACAATTGCATGTTTTATGCCCATCAGATAGGAGTATTATCTAAATATAATTTTCAGTGGAATATCCTCTAAATATGTTGATAAAGATCTCACTGCAGTAAAGCAATCTGGAGTAATTATTGTTTGCTATTTTAGATATTTCCATATTTGACTCAACTAACCTAGTGCATTTAACATTTACCAGGATAATTTTTTCTTCAATTCCTTTAGTAGGCTTGCAAGATAGAAATCTTACCAGCTGACTAAGTTAACTTTCAAAGTTAATTTTATTATAATGCAGCTCTTCAAAACTATAAAGGGAACAAATCAACTCCTTATGGAGGTTTGCAAAATCCTGCCTTCTTATATCCTTTCCAGACAAGTGTTCCAGACTAAAGGCACACAGCGAGGGCATCAGCAGGTCCTCGATCTTCACAGATGCTGGGGGAAAAGGTAGGAGATGTGAAGAGCAATAGAGTCATGACCTAGCAAAGGCTTGTTGAACAACTAGCCCAATAGCACTGCAGAATTCTTCTTTTGGTGTACCTGCTAACAATTTGTAAAAAAGATAAAAGTGGGTCCTTTTTAGGGGACCTGTTACTGCCCTTGGTAAGGAGGTTAAAGAATCATAATATACTTTTCTCCCAGAATATTAGGTTTGTCTGCTGTCTCTGGATTCACTATTATCTTAAGAACCTAAAGATTTTAGGTCTTAATTTTCTCATGCTGATGTTGCTTTTTTTTTGCTACATTCAATTAGATTATCATCCCTTAAGGCATTGTTCAGCTCAAGATTCTGTTTCCATTACCCATGCCAACATAGAATTTAGTAAAATTGGGGATGAGAGTATGGGAAGAGATATGCTTTTTCCAATAAACCTGCTATCCCTTTCTTATTTTTTTTGTTTATTTTTGTCAACTTTTTAAATTTAAGTATAATATACTTGTAATAAAGTGCATAAGTCTTAAGCACAGAGCTCGAGGAACTTTAAACATGAATATATCCTGGTACCGTCCCGCACCTCCGCAGCCTCCCAGGGCCTCTTGTGGACTTTACTGTCCCCTGCCACAGGTAAGTCCCTATTCTGATTCTTATCACTGTAGACGAGGTTTGCCTGTTTTTAAACTTCATAAAATGGAATCATACAATATGTACTCTTTTGCATCTGGCTTCTTTGGCTTAGCATTGTTGCTGTGAGAGTCACCTATGTTGTTGTGTGTAGTAGCACTTCGTTCTCTTTCACTGCTGTAACAACATTCAATAGTATAGTATTGTCACAGTTTATCTATCCACTGTACAGCTGTATTGTATCCAATTTGGGGCTATTATGAATACTGCCACGATGTGTATTCCTGCACATATCTTTTAAACAGATGGGTGTGTATTTCTGTTGGGTGGAATTTTGGACACAATCAGCTTTAGTAGGTACTGCTAAACAGTTTTCCAAAGTGTTTTTTTCCAATTTACATTCCTATGAGCAGAGAATGAAGTTTTCATTTGCTTATATCCTCACCATCGCCTGATATTGACAGCTTCTTCTTTGTAAAAAAAATTTAGCCATTCTGGGAGGCATATAGTATATCCCCTTCCTTTGTACTTTTATTTCTGGATAGATGAATTACTTTTGATTTTGCTAGTCAGTGAGATTTTCAGAAACAGTTTTTGTTTTTGAGAAGTAAAAGTATGTACTAGCCTTCTGACCCAGAACTATTGGGCACAAAGACATTTTTATAATAGTAGCACCATCTGTTAGTTTTCAGGTATAAAACTTGTGTGTAAATATGAGCAGATAATTGGTTATCTACCATCCAGTCAGCCCAGTACTTGGAAATTCAAAACAGAAGAGGCCTGTCTGAATGAACACTCTTGAAGGCAATGAGCTGGAGGGGAGCTCTTTAAAAATTTACTGAGGACAGGAATAGAAATACTTGTTATTCTGGTTTCATGGGACTCATTAAAATACTTGTTTATGTAAATACTTGTTTTTATTTATCATAAGGGCCAAACATGTTCTTTATTGTATATACTTATTACATGAAATATTCTTATATATCTGTTTTGCATTATACAATAAGTTTATACTAATGAGAATTTATTGTATATAAAGCTAGGTTCTACTGGTGAAAAGTCTATGTTACAGATCTTCTAAAAAAAAGAAACACAGTTTTATTACTTTCACATAAAGAACACTTAGACTGTATGGTGATTACCAAAGGGGGAGGGGGTTAGGGGCAGACAGGAGAGAGTGTAGGGATATAAGTGGTGATGGAAGGAGACTTGACTTAGTGTGGTAAACAATATAATACACAGATGATGTATTATACAATTGTATACCTGAAACCTATATAATTTTGTTTACCAAAGTCACCCCAATAAATTCAATAAAAAGTAAAAGAAAAAGAAGAAAGAACAAAGATTAATTGAAATGCTCAGAGGATGATGTATACTGGTTAATTCCTTATTCTGGGAAATAAGTGGTTAAGCAACACACCCACTCCCTCAGACACACACACCTGCAACAATGAGGGCATTGGGAGGAATAAATTACACAAAAACAAATTGTGGTTTGTGACACTTTGTCTTGTGATTTCAGCACTGAAAATATTCTAATTAATCTTAAGTGTTCACTTATTTGGGTTATGGTTAATCAAGTCTTCCTTTACTTATAAACCATATAAACAAGTCAGTTTTCTATTATTCTTTCAGAATTTCTTTACTAAAGATATTAGAAAGACTTAAATAGCAATTTTTCAGAAAGCATATACATTTGACAGAACAAAGCATACAGACGATCATCAGTAAAAGTTGGGTACATTTATTTGCAATAAATGCAAATAGATGTTTGAGGATACCTGGGATCAATGATTTTTTAAATTAAATATTAGCTCCTATTATTTTAACATTTCTCTACATCCAAACAATGTACACTTTTATGCTATTAATCTGTATCATTCAACAAAAAAGATATGCTGGATTAAATTCAATACTTTTATAAATTTTTGTACAATATTTATAAAATAACAAAGTTATAAATCAATGGAAACAATAAAAATTTTTTCTTTGAAGTTCTCAGTATTTTGAAATGGTAAACATCTTTTACTAACTATCTGTTAGGTTGCAAGCTGCTTTAAATGGTGTATAGTACTGACCAAAAAAAAGATATAGATCCTCCTATTTTAAAGAATTCCTTGTTTCTTGAAGTAACATCTCATTGCAAGGCAAATCAGTGACTCATGTATTTAACAAAGATAATTCTTTTTTTGTCTTTTTTAATTTAAATTATTTTATTGTTGTTCAATTACATTTGTCTATATTTTCTCCCCACCCCTCCCCACCACCCCAGCCAAACCCACCTCCCTCTCTTGCTTCCACCCTCCCTCTTGGTTTTGTCCATGTGTCCTTTATAGTAGTTCCTGAAAACCCTTCTCCCCACTGTCCCCTATCCCCTCCCCTCTGGCTATTGTTAGATTATTCTTAATTTCATTGACTCTGGTTATATTTTGTTTGCTTTTTTCTTTTGTTGATTATGTTCCAGTTAAAGGTGAGATCATATGGTGTTTGTCCCTCACTGCCTGACTTATTTCACTTAGCATAATGGTCTCCAGTTCCACCGATGCTGTCATGCTGTCGCAAAGGGTATAAGCTCAGCATCACTAGCCATCAGAGAGAAGCAAATTAAAACCATAATGAGATACCACCTCAAACCAGTCAGAATGGCCAACATAAACAAATCAACAAACAAGTGTTGGAGAGGATGTGGAGAAAAGGGAACCCTAGTGCACTGTGGGTGGGAATGGAGACTGGTGCAGCCACTGTGGAAAACAGTATGGAATTTCCTCAGAAAACTAAAAATAGAACTGCCTTTTGACCCAGCAATCCCACTGCTGGGATTATACCCTAAGAGCCCTTAAACATCAATTCAAAAGAACCTATGCACCCCAATGTTCATAGCAGCACAATTTACAATAGCCAAGTGCTGGAATCTAAGCAATCTAAGTGCCCATCAACAAATGAGTGGATCAAAAAACTATGGTACATTTAAACAATGGAATTCTACACAGCAGAGAGAGTTCTTTTTTTTTCTTTAAGAGACTTTATTTATTTATTTTTAAGGAGGGGGAAGGGAAGGAGAAAGAGAGGGAGAGAAACATCAATGTATGGTTGCCTCTCGTGCGCCCCCTACTAGGAACCTGGCCCACAACCTAGGCTTGTGCCCTGACTGGGAATCAAACCAGAGACCCTTTGGTTCTTAGGCAGCGCTCAATCCATTGAGCTACACCAGCCAGGGCTAACAAAGATAATTCTTGTTAGAAGAATTTGTACTCTTGGATGCTGAAGTGCAACTAAACTATTACTTTGGGTGTCAATTTACTGTTATTTTATAATTAGTTTTTATGAACAAAAATGATTTCATGTATTTCCTTTAACAATTAGGTATTTTGTACTTCAAAGAAGCTGGGATCTACACCTATCAGTGTGCATACATAATAGGCATTTTAACCTTAACAGTTCAAAACTCAGCCCTAGCTCCCCTACTCCCTGCTTTCCCAAGTCCTCCTCATCTCAGTAAAAGGCAAGAGGCAACCCCAACCTTTCAGCTGTCCAGGCCACACACTTAAGAGTCCCCTTTGACTCTTCCTTCCCTCACATCTCACACCTAGTCCACTGGCAAATCCTCTCACCATCCAGCAGTATCTGACCATCTCTTCCCATCTCCATGCCTGCCCCTAGTGTGACCATCATTTCCTCTCCCTGGAGCATTGCAAGAGCTTCCCAGGAGTCTCCCTGCTTCAGCCCTTGACCCCTCCCTTTCCCCTTTCTGCACAGGAATCAGAGGCATCTTTATAAAAAACATGCTGTATGTGTGAGAAATACATTTAAAAAGACAAGCATGATTGAGTTTTTAAAAAGCCTGATTGAACTTTTATATTTGCAATTATTTTTAGGAATGAAACTGTATTTGTCTCAATTGTATGCAACATGAATTATCACACTTTTTGCTTTCTTCTATTTCTCTTCTATATCAACTCCTCGATTTTTGTTTAATTTTTGAAGTAATTTAGGATTTAGGCACTGCCTTTTATTATTAAATTCACTATTTTTATTGTGCATTTTTTAAAAGAATTATTCTTGATATTTAAGTTTTCTTTCAAATGTATTTACCAAAATTATTTAGACCTGATTCTATTGTGTTTAACTGTTTCCAATGCTCATTGCTAATCCTTTTACAATGAAAGTTTCCCATTCTTAAGGAATTTTGATTCCTGTCTTAATTGACTGGAGTATTTGTACACATATATATATGTTTAGTTCAAAGTTCTTTTCTTTTTTTGATTTCATCTTTATTATATTTTTTCCATTACTATTTAGACCCATTATACTCCCAAACGTATTTTCTAAAGGGGAACTTAAGTGACATATACTTTAAATCTCTGAATATGTGCAAAGTCTTTCTGTCACCTTTGTGCTTTGGCTGAGTATAGAATTCTTGGGTCACAAGAAGGAACACACCAAGGCACATCATAACTACATTAGCCAAGGTAAAAATGAAGGAGAGAATCCTAGAAGCAGCAAGAGATAAGGAGACAGTAACCTACAAAGGAGTTCCCATCAGACTGTCAGCTGATTTCCCAAAAGAGACCTTGCAGGCAAGAAGGGGCTGGAAAGAAGTATTCCAAGTCATGAAAGACAAGGACCTACATCCAAGACTGCTTATCCTGCAAAGCTTTCATCTGGAATGGAAGGGCAGATAAAGTGCTTCTCAGATAAGGTCAAGTTGAAGGAGTTCATCATCACCAAGCCCTTATTGTATGAAATGTTAAAGGGACTTATCTAAGAAAAAGAAGATAAAAAACATGTACAGTAAAATGACAGCAAACTCACAATTATTAACAACCACACCTAAAATAAAAACAAAAAGAAACTAAGCAGAGACTTCCGGCCAAGATGGAGGCATAGGTAGACGCACTGTGCCTCCTCGCACAACCAAGATAGGGACAACAACAATA
>CM052548.1:38813685-38837331 GCA_028533065.1 Trachops cirrhosus
AAGTAAAATATAACAAAAGACACTGAAATAGAGGACAGGTTGTCAGTGACCAGAGGGGAGAGGGGAGGGAATTTCAGGGGAGAAGGGAAGGGTTTACAGGAACAAAGATAGAGGACACATGGACAAAACTAGGGGGTTGGAAAGGGGAGGGATGGGTGGGCGGGCTGGAATGGAAATAAAGGATAGAAACTGTGCTGAATAAACTAAAATAAAAAAAGAAATATAAAAAAAGAGAAAAAGAACCCCCCAAAGAAGAATTATAAAGAAGAACCAAAGAGGAAAAGGGCATAACTGAAGATAATCGATTTGAAACACTACATGGGAAGCACAGAAGGTTCTAGTGTAGAGTAGAGAAGGATGTTACAGCCCACCTCCTAACACTGGGCCTTTTCCCCTGAAATGAGGCATCTCTCCTTCTTCCTCACCCTATCCCTGCCTCTCTCAGCAAAATAATCTTACATGATTTGTGATTTTAGGGCATACGTAGTCCTGCCTTCATTATCTGTGCAAATTGGCCAGATACCATATCAAATATAAAATCTCCAAATAACAACCCTTTGCTTAGGAAACACTGAAGCATCTTCATTGATACTTTTAGGCACAATAGCAATGTTAAGTAGTTCTGGGGCATCCAGTCAGTGAAACTGCAAAAAGGTAGGCAATCTAGGGGCAGGAGAGGGCTGGAGGAGCAGAAGGACAGAGGCACAGAGAATGTAGAGCCTGGATGACCCAAAATGCTCCTCTGTCTCTCCAGATAATGACAGTGAAATGATTTCTAGAGGAATTCTATTTGTGATTTCTAGTAGAGGTGAGATGATCACAGATCCTAGATGTGGGGAATCGGGAAGCATGATGTCTTCTGGGGATACTGGTCAAATCACTGCTTCCTGGACAGGGAGAAAAGTGAGCTCATATCTTTTTCCTTGGAGAACTCAACTAAGAAAGCCATGGAGAGACACACAGCTTTATGCAAACATTTTAGCATTATTTTTTTTCCTAACTGGTTGATTAGGGTTCAAATAATTTTCTCCAAAAGTTTTGGGATCAGTTCAGCTTTAGGCCTAGATTATTTCCATGGTCCACAAATGGAGGATTACCTGTAAATTATCCAGGATGATTCGGAGGGAGTGCACCTGCCTTCGGACAGCGCCTGAAAACCTTTCATAAGTTGTGGCATCATATTCACTCATTTGGATCTCCTTCAGCCTGAAATCAAAGGGGGCAAAAAAGACAACAGCTGAAATCATGTACAGGTAAGTCTTTATGTTCCATTCATCTACTGCTAGAACTGTAGCAAACTTCTTGGTGATTGAGGTTGCCTCTGAGGAGAAACGCAAGTAGTGATGTCTCCAGCTAGGAGTTTCAAAGGAGGGGAATGTCCAGGTAAATGATTAACAAGACACCCTTCAGGACAAAATAAAAGTCCTGGTTTGTAGCATCTGCTGATTTCTGTGATGTAAATGCCACGATGGATTTCAAGCTGCCAACGATGAGGTCACTAACACTAAGTTAGATAGAAACGTGCACCACTGGCTCTCATACCAAAGATGTGCCTTGATGATGGCAGCTAGTCAATTTATGAGGAAGCTCCTAGTTGCTTTTTGTTTTTTATAAATCATCACTTGAAGATATTCTTATTGATTCTAGAGGAGGGGGAAGAGAGAGAAGCATCAATTGTATGGGCCCCGACCAGGGATCTAACCAGTAATCTAGGTATGTGCCCTGACCAGGAATCGAACCACATCATTTGGTATATGGGATGCAGCTCCACCAATGGAGCCACCTGTTCAGGGCTCCTGGTTGCTTTTAAGACCAAGGACATATATTTGGTTGACTAAGATAGTAGTTGAGGCCCAAAGAATGTAATTTAATGTGTTGCTATGGAAAACACAAGAATTTTCTGAAATTGCTGACTGTGTACTTTTAACAGGATAATTGTATCTTAATATTGTGGGTTTGAAATTCCTTCCTCTCAATACAGTGCTCCTTTTTACCACTTTTCATTTGCTTCTCCTGGGGCTTTGCCAGTGCACTTGAGGTTCTCTGAGCAGATCATATGCCTGTGCCTTGGAGCTCCCACGCAGGCTTCTCTCCCACACAGAGTGCCTTTCCCTGCCTCTTTGCCTACCAACTCCCACATACTTGTCAAGACTCAAATCCATGCTCACCTCCCCTAGGAAGCCTGTTCAGATTCTGCATTTAAAATGCAGCATCTTAAACTAATCAAACATAGAGGGTTCATTCACTGAGTGAATCTCCCTTGGGTTTTACAGTGTCATATTCCTAATACACTAATTTTATTACACATTTCTATAAATTTCTATAAATGCAAAGGGTGCTGATCCTAGAACAGGGACTACTGAAAGTATATCTCAGAAAACTACAACATGGTCTTCTAAACTGCTGCATGTATATGTATGTGTCTGAATTGCATGCCAAGTTAGAGGTATGGATGCCAAGTGAGTAGGTGAAACTCTTGTCTAAAGTATACTTTTATCATCCTGGGCTGCAGTGAGAATGAATGGTCTCTATTCCTCCCTGTCAGGCCAAGCACTGGGAAGACTCCATCCATCACAGGAAAGAGTGCTTACTAGATTCACATAATGTTAGGCCTGGACTACCATGGGGCAGGTTTGCAATCCCTACCCTACCACCCAGCAGGGTTAGCTATTGCCAGTTCAGGTTTCAAGATGCAGCTCGAAGGCCACATCCTGTGGAGACTTGCTTGACCTCTCCAGTAAATTGATCATGCCCTTTCATGTGTCCTCTACAGATATCTACTATAGAACCCATACACTTTATTGCTTTTAATAGCTATGCTTGTTTCTACCTGTCATGGTGTTTTCAAACTTTATTGTCCACAATAAGAAGCATGCTTTAACATACTTAGATACAGTTACACACAAATGCACGTGTGTATGTGTTTTTAACTGAACTAAAAATTTAATGAAAAATATGTTTACTACATGTAATATACTCTGGTATTCTCTTCTATTTCTTTGGGAGAAGAAATATATCATTTTTCTCTGAATCTGCAGCACTTAGCGCAATGTCTGGCACACAGTGGCTCTCAATAAATGCTATTACATAATACTTTGAAAACACTGACTATCAAAAGATAAGTACCTGAAAGTCAAATAATATCTGAATGGTCGTTTCCTGAGGTGACATGCCAAGGTGCCTTTCTAAATTTACTCTGTTCTGAAGAACAAAACTGAACATGTGTCTAGAATTGACCTCCTAACAATACTTATGTTTAGTTTTGGCAATCTCTTAAACTTCTCTATAAATTTTCATTAGATTAAGGGACATCTCAGGTATCAAGGCTGAGAGCAGCTGGGCACAATGAATATTACAGTATGTGCTACCTACACTTTCATACCTAGAAGGCCAACATGCTCTTTCCCAAAGAAGAAAGATCAATGCTTTTCCAAAGAAGGGTGACTAGAAAAAAAATTGTAGATGCAGCTTGTTCTTAGCAGGGGGAAAACTACACACATACCAGTGAAGGAGCCAGGTGGTTGGTAAATCACCTCAAGTAGAATGATCTTTGTATAGAGGTCAGAATTAGCTTCAGTTATAGGGCTACCTCTGGCACACTCATATTGCACCCCAAACACACCACATGCTACTTTAATTATGAAGACATCTGGAAATCATATTCCAGGTTGTGTCAGCTTTTAGAAAGATCACCTACAAGGTGTTCAAAAGTGATAAATTTTGAAGCATGATGACCAAAGCAGGGAATGGGGAAAGAAAATAGGTAATTTTAGCCTCTGGATCAGAAAAGGTTCCCAATGCTAATATTCTCAAGCCCACAAAACTAGCTGAAAGTAAGTCTTTCTGCTGCTTTAACCTGGATCAAAGCTGCAGGGCACAGCTGCTTCACATCCTTGTAATCTATTAGGACTAACTGCACCTTGTTGGCACAGTATATTCTTAAAGGGTATATTTATTGCTATGTAAGAGTCTGGGAATTTTAGTTTTAATTTTACTTTTTTGTGTAGGTCAGACTTAAACCCTATAATTTTGGATCAATTTTGAGAAAAACAAACATAAGCTGAGATCCACTGTGTAAGGCTGATTAGTTTTGCAAATGGTAGTTGGTACAATTTCCACAGCTGGTGCCCACCTTAAATACTTTTCTAAGAATGTAAAAGCACCTTAACATCCACTTCATTCATCTTTTGTTGGTTTAATGTTTTTGTTCTGCTTCATGTATGTCTTATGTTTCTGTACTTCTAGTATTCTTCCTGAGTTAATAAATTTTGATATATAGAAACTAGTACCTGTACCTTTTCTTCCATTCTCCACCCACCTCCTCCCCACTGGTAACTCTCCATGTGATCTCCATTTCTGTGATTCTGTTCCTGTTCTAGTTGTTTGCTTGGTTCATTTCTGTTTTTGTTTTTTTAGGTTCAGTTGTCGATAGTTGTGAGTTTGTTATCATTTTACTGTTCATAGTTTTGATCTTCTTTTTCTTAGATAAGTCCCTTTAACATTTCATACAATGTCTTGGTGATGATGAACTCCTTGAACTTGACCTTATCTGGGAAGCACTTTATCTGCCCTTCCATTCTAAATGAAAGCTTTGCAGGACAGAGTAATCTTGGATGTAGGTCCTCACCTTTCTTGAATTCAGATACTTTCTTTCCAGCACCTTCTTCCCTGTAAGGTTTCATTGGAGAAATGAGCTCATAGTCTCATGTGAACTCCTTGGTAGGTAATTGTCTCCTTTTCTTTTGCTGCTTTTAAGATTCTCTCCTTATTTTTAATCTCGGGTAATGGTGTGCCTTGGTGTGTGCTTCCTTGGTTCCAACTTCTTTGAGATTCTCTGAGCTTCCTGGACTTCCTGGAAGTCTATTTGTTTTGCCAGACTGGAGAAGTTCTTCATTATTTTTTCAAATAAGTTTTCCCTTTCTTGCTTTTCCTCTTCTCTATCTGGAACCCCTATGATTCAGATGTTGGAATGTTTAAAGTTGTCCCAGAGGTTCCTAAGCCTCTCCTCATTTTTTTGAATTCATGTTTCTTCATTCTGTTCTGCCTGAATGTTTATTTCTTCCTTCTGCTCAAACCGTTGATTTGAGTACCGATTTCCTTCCCATCACTGTTAGTTCATTTACATTTTCCTTTATTTCACTTTGCATAGCCTTCACTTTTTCCTTGGTTTTGCAACCATACTCAACCATTTCTGTGAGCATCCTGATTACCAGTGTTTTTGAACTCTGCATCTGATACGCTGGCTATCTCTTCATCGCTTAGCTGAATTTTTTCTGGAGCTTTGATCTGTGGAGGTCAAGAATCATATGGGAAATGGAGAAGCCAAACAACTTGTAAGTATAAGCCAGGGACATGAACTAAGGTGGGGGAATGCTGGTGAGAGGGGTTGTGCAGGATGGAGGGGAGAAATATAGGGAAGAAAAAAATGGGACAACTGTAATAGCATAATCAATAAAATATATTTAAAAAAATGAATGCTAACTAAATGATATGCTGATGATGTCAAGAACCCATCAGTAGTATTAGGCTCTTTATGGCAGTGTGGTGGACCTACGGGCTGATAGATAGGTCTGGCTGTTTGGTTTCAGCCAGACTCTGAATTAACTGTGATACCATTACTTGTATGCACATGTACATTACTCATTGCACAATATGCACAAGTGGTTGCTATGCATCAGGTTCTGGAAGTAAGCACTGAGGATATATGAAGTCTGTTCAGAAAGTATCCAGCCATGTCATATGAAAAATAGAGACATTTATTGAAGAAAATACAAGAAACATTATACACAGGGCAATGACGCCCCAGCCCCCTTCAAAGTAGGCACCTTAGGAGCTCACATAGTTCTCCGAATTGCCATCAGGTGCCTAGCCATATTTTCCTGAATCTCATCAACAGTCTGAAATCTCTTCCCTTTCAAAAGTGATTTTAGTTTTGGGAAAAGTCAGATGTTGAAGGGTACCAAATGTGGGCTGTAGTGGGGCTGAGTCACTGGGGTGACTTGATGTTTTGCCAAAAAACTGCATGAGATGTGATACATGAGTGGGTGCACTGTTGTGATGAAGCTGCCAATCATCAGTTGCCCATAGCTGCAGCTGTTTTTGTTGTGTCACATCTCTCAACCGATGAAGAACGTTCAGGTAGTATTTCTTATTAACTGTTTGGCCTGGAGGAGCGTACTCGTGATGGATAACACCTTAGCAATCAAAAAACACAGTTAACGTGGTTTGATCTTGCTGTGACTTTGCCGTACCTTCTTCAGGTGTGGAGAACCAAACAACTTCCATTTGGATGACAGGGCCTTTGTTTTCAGATCATAGCAGTAGATGTACCATTCTTCTCCAGTTACATCCTTCTTTAGGAGATCTGGTTCATTGGTAGTGGTTTGAGTCAAGTTATTAGCAACTACAGCACGATGTTCTTTTTGCTCTGGTAGCAGAAGCCGCAGAATGAATTTTGCCAGGACGTGTTTCATGCCAAGATCCTGCATCAAAATCTCGGACACACTAGTTTTTGGAATACCCAGATCAGCTTCTAGTTTTCTCACTGTAAGTGGCCAAACTTTGTTGATTGCAGCCCATACATGTTCAACATTATCAGGTGTTCTTGTTGCAGGCCTTCCAGAACATGGATCACTTTCAACAGATTCTCAACCATCTTTGAAGCATTTGTAATATACTTTTATTTGTGCTGCACTCATTGTATTGTCCCCAAAAGTCTTCTGAATCATCTGAATAGTTTCTGCAGAGGAATGTTCAAGCTTAACGCAAAATCTGATGCAGATTCTTTGCTTTACTTGCTCAGTCATTTTGAATGCAACAGCCACACAATACACATGCTCACTCCATGGACTCTACTGCCCCCACTGACTAGTACAGTTAAGTCATCATTGTTCACATGTCCTTATTCCAGTCTACTCAACTTGGCTGCTAGGTTAAATATATGCTGCACAAAACTGTTCTCATATATTAGCAATGGCTGGAATTTTTCTGAACAGACCTTGTATTATAGAGCAATGCACTCTGCCCTTAAGGAACTTAAAGTCAGTGAAGAGGAAAACAACTATTTATGCAACTAATAATATAATGGGGAAGAATAAGAACTATGGAGAAAAGGTATACAAGCATAAATGAGGACCTTACCTCATTCTGCATATGCGTAGAGTTGTAAAATAGCTTTAAAACTGACTATTTGGCCCTGACTGCTGTGGCTCAGTGGGTTGGGCATTGTACCACAAACTGAAAGGTCACAGGTTTGCTTCCCAGTCAGGCACATGCCTGGGTTGTGGGCCATTTGGGGGTGTGTGAAAGGCAGCTGACTGATGTTTCCTCTTGCACATCGAAGTTTCTCTTCCTCTCTTTCTCCCTCCCTCCCTGTCTCTCTAAAATAAATAAACAAAATCTTTAAAAAAACTATTTGATGAGAGTGAAGTATTATTACCTCTTTTAGACACGATAATAGTATTGTGTATGTGTGTTAGAGTCCTTATCTTTTAGAGATAACACTCTGAAATATTTATGGTGAAAAGACAGGACATCTTAGATTAGCTTAAAACAATCCAGGGGTGGGGACTGAAAGTAAAGCCAGATTTTTCTTTTTGAAGATAGGGGGACAGGTCCATAGGGTTCATTTTACAGGGTGGGACAAAAGTAGGTTTACAGTTATTCATATGAAAAATAATACAATAATTAAAAAAGTAATAACACAAAAATAAACTGTTTCATGTACTCACAACTATAAACGTATTTTTGCCCCGCCCTGTATGTTTTCTATCTACTTTTATTTTTGAAAAGTCACATAATAAAAAGTTATAAAAAAATCTTTAACAATACCAAATTGAATACTCATCAAATGAAAGAATTTACTACAGGAAAGGAGAAAGCAACATTTTTCTCTCTGTATTGTGCTATGCCCTGTCTTTCTCAGGATCTCCATGAGTTTTTAGTTCTTCCTCTCCATTCTCATACCCTTGTCTACCTCCTCTGTCTTTCAACCACTTTATGGTATTCTCTTTTACTGGGGCTTAGAATCTTTGCCCCATCATTTTGTAGAGGTGGATGGTTTTCTCATTTACTCTTTTCCCTTTTCTCTCTTTCCTCTCCTACATGCACTAAATTTAATTGCATTGTCATCGCAGATGCTCCTTGACTTTTTTCGCCTGTGGGACAATGGTCCTAAAGAAGCAGGTTCCTTAATCTTATTATGGAAATCAGAGCAGGGGCTGTATATGTGTGCTTAAGCACTACTAAAAGCCCTTTCTGCCTCCTGTGATCTACTCATGTGTCAGAGCATCTATCCATCTGTCCACTTATTCAAAAATTGAGACTGGATATTTACTTGTGAGCTTCTGAGCATGGCAAAAGTAGAAACTCATTAGTCAGGGAGAAGAGAATGACTCGTATCTAATGGTTTGGTTCTTTTCTTAAATGGATATTGGTTTCATGAAATGTAGAGTGATATTTTAATTCTAACAGGACCTTTCATTATAGAATTCCTCCCACTTTTTTTTCTTGAGAAATTTAAACTACTTGCATTCCTAACATAGTTATCTGTCCTCATAACCTCTCTGAGAAGCAGGGAGAAGGAGTCACCTATTTCCAGAACAGCAAATTCAGGCACAATGAGGGAGATAGTTATTCGAGGTCACCAGGGAAGCCAGCAGAAGGGCCAAGGGCAAGATGTTTGCCTTATGTACCTGCTGAGTACATGAGAGTCCTAAGGCTTGCAGGCTTTCCTGTGGGCGTGGCAGGAGGAACCTTCAGTTTGTCCCTATTGTTCAGTTCTGTTTACTTGCAGGATGTGTAAGCACAGCATGTAATGTAATACCAGATGTTCTATGTGGGAGGAATTTCATAAATCACATACACTTGAGCATGCCTTTTTTTGGACTGCACCCAGCTCCTTTCATCGAGCACAACATAAATCTGTCTCCTAAACCACTGTTGATTCCCCCTGTCCTAAAGGAGACATTGCTGCCCTTAGACATTTTTCACTTTTAGCTGAAGAGCATATGTGGGTGTCTAGTGAAAGCATCATGTGGCTTCTTATTTTTTTAGATGGTTTCAATCAAAGTGGCCCAGAATGATTTGGAATTGTTTGAAATCCACAAGTCTTCAGCCTGATTTCAAGGCCTCCACCCACTGATGGGGCCTTCCTGTTTAAACTCATTCTCCACCACCCCAGCTGGTACTTTTAATCCAGAGAAGGAAACTGACTCCTCTGCCATAGACACTATGCTCATCCTACCCTGGTGCCTCCACTCATTTGGTTTTCCCTTCCTGGAACATCCTAATCCTGGCTGAGCTCCTATCACATCACTGACCTTGTCCTTCTCTACACTGTCAGAGGGCAGAGTCTCCATACCATGTGGCCTTAGCATTTAACAGGAGTGTATCTGAGTGTCAGTGAGTGTGAGAGGGAGGGGGTGTGCATGTATTAGTCCTATCTCCACATAAATCCACAAGATTCTTGAGGGCAGAAAAGGGACCATCACGTAGAGTTATTTGAATTCCCTGTGTGGTCTAAGAATAGGTATAGATGGAGTGATTTGAACTTTATTTAATTTCTCCTAAGAGAAGTATTTTTGGTTTCATTTTCTAATGTCCTCAATTCCATCTTCTGCACAGCCATATGTAATCAACACTTAAAAGAGCCTGAGTAGAAAGAATGGGGAATTATGCTTTCTTGGCTGTGTCTACTAGGGAGGGGGAGGTATGGATTTCAGTTTGTGGTCCAAACTGCTTCATGAGATGGAGAGCCCACATATCTGGGTCTATTCAAGGTCCACTACGACATTTCACCATAGTGGCCACCACTGCTCTAAAGGCATGGTGGACCACTCACCTTTGTTGAAATGCTTTCTGGCCCATCTCTCTCGCAGCTTTCTTCACCTCCTCGGGAATGGCATCTTTCTCAGCCTCAGAAACCTGGTACACTGTGTGGCCTGCATCCAGCCGGTAAGGACCTCCTTTGCCACCCAGACCTGCAGTGTCTCTCCCCCCTGGGAGGAAGTCAGGAAAATCCAGGTTGTTACTCTGAACCAGACCACCAAACAAGTCAGATCATGGTCAAGGCAGTCCCATCAAACATATTAATTGTACTTAACTAATAATTAAATATTCAAGTGGACACCTTCTGGAAACAAAGGGTATCCCCTGTTCAGGATGCTTTTCTGTTTTCTCCATCCTGTCAGATCTTATCCTTATTTCAAAGCTCAGTCCAAATTCCATGACCTGTCATCTTATGACTGCCTCACAAGGATCAATATTCCTGTGCATTACCTGTTAACCTTTAAAATTCATTTTTCTTTTCTCACCAATGATATGATGGATGGGATTGTATTTTATATATCTTCGTACTTCTGCACCTGTAAGAGTGGCTTGAACATCAAAAATACTTAATAAAGATTTGTTAATTAAATAAAAAAACACTTCTCTTCCCTCACATTACTTTAGTTTTCCTTGAAATATGAAAAAGATAGCTAGGCTGTAGATACTATTTCATCTGCATTGCAAATGATAAAAATGATGCATTTTGAGGTTAAGAGACCTGCTTACAACCTGATATAAGTGGCGTAGCCAAGATTAAAAACCAATCATTATACCAACTTTGAGTTTTAGCTTAGAATAATATATCACAGATAAACACTGCCAGCTTCAGAACAGTTTTCCAATATAGACCCAAGTTCACAAGCTTGTAAATGTGAATTATATAATTTATAAAAATGTTTTATGATGCAAATATACATTAAATGTCTAGAAGACTAGGTAGGTAGTGTTATAAGAAGTGGTGAGAACTTTGGCTAATGAGAGAGGATTTGCTTTGTCTAAATACACTCAAATTCAAATTATTTTAAAACACTACATTGACCTAAAGAATACATATATTGGCCAACATTTGGTCTCTGATCTACCAGTTTACTACCCCAGCTTTATGATAATTAAAATACTATAATCTGTTTTTCTGTTCATTCACACATAACTTGGGAACTTAGAAGAGACCCCAATATTGGAGAGGCAGCATAATATAATATAGTATACTAGTATTATATAGTATTGTATTGTATAGTTAAGCCAGATTCATTTAAGCCTGAGTTTGAATCTGGACTCCAATGCACTAGTGATGTATCCTTGAGGGATATTCTTTAACTTCTGTGTCTCAGTCTCCTCATCTGTAAAATGAGGTTACTATTATCATTTACTTCATGGGATTGTCACAAAGCTAAAATACTTAGAATAGTATTTAGTACGAAGAAAGAGCTATAAGTGACTGATCTTACTAGTATCATTTAGGCAACTTCCAGTCACATAAATGAGGTCATCTCTAAGTTTCATAAAGTAGAAAATTTGAAAGCTTTTAGACTTTGGTTAAATTGTGTTACATTTTTATTTTCTCTGTTGGAGCCTTAATTGGTGTAATAAGTCAAAACCAAGAACTCAGCATGTGCAGCTTTCCTTATCAAAGTCCACGTAGGTCATTTCCTTTTGGGAAATACTATGAGAACAGTCTATTAATTATAGTATTTTTACCCTTTGGTTTGAGCACATCTTATTTCATTCTTGTTTAGCTATTGGTAGTGGAAAATTCCTTCTTGGATATGTGTAATTCCTGGCTCACTCATGGATAATCTATAAGCAGAGGGGACCAGTTACTGGACAATAACAATGAGCAACAGAGGAGGAAAACCTGTTTATGTGACCCGACTCCCTTCCTACAGAAGGTTCTCCTTAGGAATGGGTGGATCATGAATCAGAGCTCTTGGCACTGAGCTGACATCATTTTTGGAGGAAAGAACCTACAACTATTTGGAGGCTAGTGTGAGT
This sequence comes from Trachops cirrhosus, assembly GCA_028533065.1. Classification (NCBI taxonomy): domain Eukaryota; kingdom Metazoa; phylum Chordata; class Mammalia; order Chiroptera; family Phyllostomidae; genus Trachops; species Trachops cirrhosus. Next base: position 38,825,506 of record CM052548.1, read on the forward strand.
GATGGTCAGCATGAGCCACATGGTCCCTCGAGGCAGTCATACTGGTGGAGAGGGCATGAGGTCTCATAACAACCACTTCCAAGAACCTTAATTTTTACTAATTTAGTAAAAATGCTTGCTGGAGGGTCTAGACTTCAAGGTATAATCTTGAAGCTAACAGTGAGTATCCTAAATCAGTTCAGAGATAAGTAGAGAATAGTTGGGAGTAGGGCTCTGGTGATGAAAAAGGAATCAAATGACTTGTTGGGTCAGAGCTCAGTTCCATCTAGAGCACAGGTGGCAAACACATGGCCTGAGGCCTGAATCCGGCCCTCCACCTTGTTTTATCTGACCCAGCACCTTGTTTCTACCCAGCAGCAGCTCTGAGTTCCTTGCCCCTAGTTAAGGAGTACTTGTATTTATACAGTTCTAAAATTACATTTGGCTCTTTGAAGGAAACTGCAAGGTGGATGTGGCCCCCGGTGAAAATGAGTTTGACACCGCTGATATAGAGAATTTTGTGGGAAAAGACTGAGGGAGAAGAAAAGAAGTTGAAGCAAAGAAGCCTTGAAAATTGAAAAGACTGTGGGAAGCAAAGGCAGGGCCTTCAGTCCAGGTATATATGTGAGGTAGTAGATTCAAGCTGAATAACAAGCGAGAACCTCTACTTCAGAGCAGTGCATGCATGGGAAACCTCCATCTCGCTAGCTCGTTCCACAATGCATTCCATATGGACTCAGTCTGGCTGGCTGGACACTAATTTCCAGATCAAAGGACATTTCTAAAAATATCCTTTCTTTAGAGCTGATGCTTGATGAATAAACAGAGTAGGCAAAAAGTACACAGGCCTTTGATAGCACATTGTCCCAGCACAGAAACCCATTTCCTCCTGAGGCTCTCAAGGCCAAGAGGCATAGACCATCCTAAGGGAAGGTGAAGTTCGCAGGCTTTGCCAGCATTCCTCAGGCTGAGATAAGATCAGACAGTACGCACACAGTCTGGTTGGATTCCTGAGGCCTAGCAGATGTGTCTGCTCCAGCTGCCTTGGAGGAAAGAGGAAGACAGCAGTCATGGGAACAATACTCTCGTCTAGCAGCCAAAAGGAAGGAATGGGCCCCAACCATCGGTTCAAACTGCAACCAACTCTCTTATCTCAAAATCCTGCATCCTCATACTCACTTCTGAGATGGGGAAGACAGGCACCATTTCTTTTCAGTTAGTCAAGAAAGAATTTACTATACATTTCTGACATGATCCCAAGGGCAGGGAATTTAAAAGAAGGGATTAACACTTTTAATGACTACATTCTTTGTGCCAAGTCCTGTGCTCAGTGCTTTACAATCATATTTTTATTTAATTTTCATCACAACCTTGGGAGGCAGTTAACATTATCACCCTTTTACTAATGAAGCAGACTGGGAAGAGTTGGAATGGTCTTAGGTCATAGGGTGGCAGAGTCTGTCAGAATCCAAATGGCAGGGTTTTTCTATGTCTTGATGTCATGTTGGGACACAGGCCAAGGGCACAATCCTGATGACTAATGGGGAGGCAGAAAAGGCACACTGGTCCCTGAGGGATGCGGTGCTGTCTACATGGGCTTATGAAGTCACAGGAAGCCTAATGCAGGGGAATGCCAGTGCTACCAACCTGTTCCGCCAGCCCAAGTATTGCCGCCCACATGGGGCATGTTGTCTGGGTCTTCCTTCCCATGTTTGGGGGAACTCACATCTTCACCACTGTCTCTGTTGATTGTTATCTAAAAATGAAGAATTAAGAGATTATCTCTATCCCATGACCAACACCAGAAACTGCAGGGCAGAGAGAATTCTTTTCCCCGAAGTCCTTAAGGTATCCCATTGCTTAGGCCATAGGGCACATGGATACTGTTAGTGTCTGGCAAAAATGTCATCAGATTTAACATCCATTTTGTTGGGAGGAGACAAATTGAATATATTTTTTAAAAAGAAAAGAAGCTGGACTGGGTTTACAGAACATGCCTCAAGCATTTACACAAGGAGCAAAACCTACAGGAAACGGGAAAAATGGACCACACCAGACAGCCATTCTCCAGTGGTTTAAAAGGATTACTGCCCAGCTATTCCAGCTGAGTTACAGCAAATATACATTTACCTATTTAATTTTCAAAGAAATCCCACTCTCTGAGAAATGTCGTTTTATATAAAATGTATGAACTCCCCCCGAAAATATATCTATTTTATTTCAGTGGCATGTTATATACACAGATACTAAAAACAGCTTATTTATTTCCTGGACCCACTCCAGTTTTGTTATAGTATTTTGTATCTTTCCTAATTAATTTCTATTTTAAAATTAGATTTACTATTTGGCAATGCAAACAGAATAAACAGCACTTGAGGCTTCCTCTGGGAGAACCTATGGCTTATTAGTCCCTATTTTCATTCAGCACAAATTCACCAAAAGGACTGACAGCCACACAGAATTCCAATCCTAGTGGGCAGTTCAGTCTACAATTAAAAGAACATGAAGCAGTTACATTTAACATACCCTCTTAGCCTGTTCCCAAATGTAATGATTTTCAGGGCAGACCAGATCAAATGCTCATTTATTTGTTCAAGTAAGACACAGAAAACTGTGCTGGCAGGACACAATGCAAAGTGCCATGGGGCCTACAAAAGCTGTGGAGAATTAGTCAGTGCCCTCAAACTGCATAAAACGGGGCAGGGAGCTTGCAAGTGGACCTGAAGCATGATGCCAGATCAGTCTCTACAGACTAGCCTGTTCATTGTTGGGACATGGACTTTTCATTTTGTATGTTAAGATTAATGAAGGCACGTAGGTAACATTAAAAGCCTTTGCAAATAAAATGGCTATTAAAAATAAATTCAACATACCTTCCATTGTCTTATACCGAGACTAGTTCATTTCAAATTTTCTGACATTCTATAGAGATTTTAATTAACTGAAACTTTCTGTCAATAGCTTTGGCAGCATTAACAGAATTTTTGCCATAACTTCAGCATATTTGAAGAAAATTTAGCAGCCAGGACATGATAATTGATATGAATTGAATTCCACATACATAATCATGCTCTAAAAATGGATGAATATAATTTCTTCTACTTACAAAAAAATTAAACTATGCAGATAGCTAGTAACATTTAGGAAACAAATAAACCTTTAAAACACTTTTCCCAAAGCATGCCATTACTTTCCAACTAGTCCAGAGGTGATGTAAGAGAAAAGCAGTAAATTAAAATGTGTACAGTGATACAAGAATTCTAGACCAGCACTAATGAATAAAATTTTCTGTGTTGATGGAAATGTTTACAACTGTTGTATCAAAAACAGTAGCCTTTAGCCCATGTGGCTATTGAGTATTTGAGAACCTGAATTTTAAATTTTATTTAATTACATAAAATTTAAATTTAAATACCCATATATGGCTAGTGGCTATCTCACTGGACAGCAAAGCACAAGGACAAGCTTGCCTAAGTCCTGGAAATATTATTTGGAGATTTTTGTAGCATCCTGTAGATGTTCTCCATGGGAAATGAAAAAAACAAGAAACAATTAAAAAATGGGACAGAGTTTTATTGTTACTAATTTAAGAAATCTATCCCCTCCTCTCACTGCTAGAGCAGCAATGCCTTCCCCCACCCCCTGCCACCCTCCTACAACAGAAGATGCACCAGCCCCACCATGGGAGAACTGCTAGCTCTATCCTCCCAACTACTGGTGGCCCTGCCCCACTGAGCTTACACTTTGCAATACTGTTAGCAGGCTGTGGCCAACCTGGTCCCACAGTGCAGAAGAAGTTACAGGAGGTCTGGGCAAACTATAGGGAAAACTGAGCTGTATGGCTTTTGGGCAGCAGCCATTTTTCCCTTGCATGCCCAACTGCAGCCACCATTCCTGTGCAGAGCCCTCCCTTCACACAACCAAATTTTGGTCTGTTTGGGCCTGATGAACTCTGCTGGCTTCTGATGAATCCTGATAACACCCCAAAACTCTGGCCCACAACAGTGGTCTGAGAACATTTGGTGAATGGTAGCTGACCTTAATGAATCTGACACTGTTGATGGGTGGCCTCAGACCCAGCAGTGGCTCTGCATTTGAATCTGTATCACTTTAGCGAACCCCACTCATCCCTACCTGGTGACTCACTGAGAACCTACCTCATACAACTTGCAGACCACCAGAGGCTCTTTCAGTGACTGAGCCTAATAGGCAGTTACAGGTGAAGGCAGATGTCAGGTAGACTTGGGCCTTTTGCTGACCTGCCCCTGGGCTCAGTGCTGGTGGAAACAAGTCTTGGTGCACAGCTTGGTCCCTCCCATGCATACCTAGGCCCAACAAAGGCAGCCACAAACTGTGGATCACTTCATAGCTCAAAACAGGTAGCTCTGGGCTGGTCATCAGGTAGCATCCCACCATGGCAGCCCCCAAAACAACATACCCAGTGGTGGGATTCAGACCTCATTACAGCATGACCTAATTAGGTCCACAAGCAGCACACTCAAAGAAAGATCTTGGCAGGCACAAGCTTCTGTTAGGGAAAATTCTGTTTTAGGGGTTCAGCTGCCACACAACCATTCATATGTTGCATGGGAGAGGATCCTAATGGCTAGTTGGAGAGGAAATGCCACCCACAAAAGAACCAATAGCAATTAAGTTCAATAGGAGGGCTCATATACCTAACACAAAGGACATTCCTAGAGCAACTAGCTCAGGTGATCAAGGAGACTGTGCCACTGAGCCCAACAAAACACCTACTACATAAGGCTACCCTACCAAGACTGCCTAATACACAGAAATAAATACAGAGAGAGATAGCCAGTATGGGGAGACAAAGAGACATGCCCCAAGTGAAAAAACAGGAGAAATCCCAAGAAAAAGAATTACATGAAATGGAGGCAAGCAAGCTACCAGATACAGAGTTCAAAACAATGCTTATAAGGATGCCAAAGGAATTTAGTGAAAACTTTCAACAAAGAGATATCAAGCATAAAAAAGCACATAGAAACCATAAGAAAAAATCAGGCAGAAATGAAAAATACAATATGTGAACATACAAGAAAGAATCAACATGAGGTTAGATGAAGCAGAGGATCAAATCAGTAATTTGTAAGACAAGGTAGCAGAAAATACCCAATCAGAACAGCAATTAAATAAGTAAGTAAGTAAGTAAATAAATAAATATGAGGACAGTTTAATGTACCTCTGGGACATCAAGTATAACAACGTGTGCATCATAGGGGTCCAAAAGGAAGAGAGAGAACAAGGGATCAAGAACCTATTTGAAGAAATAATGGCTACAAAATTCCCTAACCTGGTGAAGAAAAAAGATACACATATCCAGGAAGCACAGAGAGTACCAAACAAGATGAACCCAAAGAGGTCCACACCAAGATATATAATTAAAATGGCAAAGGTTAAAGACAAAAAAAGAATCTTAAAAGCAGCAAGAGAAAGTTAGTTACCTACAAAGGAGCTCCCATAAGACTGTCAGCCGATTTCTCAACAGAAACATTTCAGGACAGAGGAATTGACATAAAATATCCAAAGTGATGAAAAACAAGGGTCTAACCAAGACTACTCTACCAAGCAAGACTATCATTTAAAATTGAAGGTGAGAATGATTCAAGATGGCGGAGGAGTAAGTGGGAGCTACATTAACCTCTTCCCAGGACCAATCTGGAATTACAACTAAACTGTAGAGAAATCATCTTGAAAAGCCAACTGAACACTAGCTAGAGAGAAGCCTAATAACCACAACACACAGAAAAAAATATTTCCCCACAACATGACTGAGGGAGTGTGGAGAAGATGTAAGAGGGCTGGCTGGGCTCCCATGGGTGGCAGCTTAAGTGTGGAAGGGATCTAACCCCAGTAAACATTTACACACCCAATGCAGGAGCACCTAAATATGTAAAGAAAATCTTGATGGACATAAAAGGAGAGATCAACAGAAACACAGTCATAGTTGGGGATTTTAACACTCCATTAACTTTAATGGATAAATATTCCAGGCAGAAAATCAACAAAAAGACAGGACTTAACTACATAGATCAAATGGATTTAATTGATCTTCAGAGCATGTCACCCCAAAGCAGCAGAATATGCATACTTTTCAAGTGCACTTGGAACATTTTCTGGGATAGACCACATGCTAGGACACAAAATAAGTGTCAATAAATTTAAGAAGATTGAAATCACATCAAGCATCTTCTCTGACCACAATACTATGAAACTAGAAGTCAATCACAAGATGAACACTGAAAAAAGCACAAAGACATTGAAGCTAAATAACATGTTATTAAACAATGAATAAGACAATAATAAGATCAAGGAAGAAATCAGAAACAAATGAAAATGAGGACACAACAATCCAAAATCTGTGGGACACTGGGAAAGCAATCCTAAGAGGGAAATTCATAGCATTAGAGGCCTATCTCAAAAAGCTCAAGTAAACAATGTAACTTCACACTTAAAGAAATTTGAAAAGGAACAACAAAGCCCAAAGTGAGTAGAAAGAAGGAAGTACAGATCAAAGCAGAAATAAATGAAATAGAGTCTAAAAAAAAAATACAAAAGATCAATGAATCCAAGAGTTGGTTTTAAAAAGATAAGCAAGATTGACAATCTTTAACCAGACTCATTAAGAAAAAAAGGAGGAATGGCTCACATAAATAAAGTCAGAAATGAAAGAGGATAAATAACAACTGACACCAAAGAAGTACAAAGAATTATAAGAAAATATTATGAACAATTATATGGCAAGAAACTGGATAACCTGGATGGAATGGATGAATTCCTAAAAACATACAGTCTTCCAAAAATAAATCAGGAAGAATCAGAGGATCTGAATAGATAGATTATACCTAGTGAAATTGAAGCAGTAATCAAAAAACTCCCAACAAACAAAAACCCTGGACTAGATGGCTTCACAGGTGAATTTTACCAAACATTCCAAGAAGAACTAACACCTCTCCTTCTCAAACTATTTCATAAAATTCAAGAGGAGGGAAGGCTCCCAAACTCATTTTGTGAGGCCAACATTATCCTAATTCCAAAACCAGATAAAGACACTACAAACAAAGAAAATTATAGGCCAATATCACCGATGAACATAGATATTAAAATCCTCAACAAAATATTAGCAAACCAAATACAGCAATACATCAAAAAGATCATACACCATGATCAAGTGGGATTTATTCCATAAATGAAAGATTGATATGACATTTACAAATCAATAAATGTGATTCACCACATAAACAAAATGAAGAATATAACCACATGATTATATTAACAGATGCAGAAAAAGCTTTTGACAAAATCCAGCACCAATTTATGATAACAACTCTCAGCAAAGTAGGAATAGAGAGAACATACCTAAATGTAATAAAGGCCACATATGGCAAACCCACTGCCACCATCATACTCAAGAGGCAAAAAACCACAAGTGTTCCCCTTAAGATCAGGAACAAGACAGGGATGTCTGTTTTCACCTCTTTTATTCAACATAGTACTGGAAGTTCTAGTCACAGCAATCAGACCAGAAGACATAAAAGGCATCCAAATTGGAAAGGAAGAAGTAAAAATGTTTTTACCTGCAGATGACATGATACCATACAGAGAGAATCCCAAAGATTCCACCAAGAAACTACTAGAACTGATAAATGTATTTAGCAAAGTAGCAGGATACAAATTAATATTCAGAAATCAGTTGCATTTTATATGCCAATAACAAATTAACAGAAAGGAAAACTAAGAAAATCCCATTCACAATTTCTTCAAAAAGAATAAAATACCTAGGAATTAACCTAACCAAGGATGTAAAAGACTTGTACTAAGAAAATTGTAAGACAGTGAAGAAAGAAATTGAAGAAGATACAAATAGGTGGAAGCACATACTGAATTCATGGATAGGAAGAATTAAACATCATTAAAATGTCCATACTATGCAAAGCAATCTATAGATTCAATGCAATTCCTATCAAAATTCCAATGACATATTTCACAGAACTAAAACAAATATTTCAAAAATGTATGTGGAGCCACAAAAGCACCCGCATAGCAACAGTGATCCTAAGAAAGAAGAACAAAGTTGGAGGATTCACACTATCTACAAGGCCATAGTAATCAAAACAGCCTGTCATAAAAACAGACACATAGATCAATGGAAGAGAGAGGCCAGAAATAAACACACACCTTTATAGTTAATTAATATTTGACGGAGGAAGCAAGCACATAAAATAGGCTAAAGAGAGTTTATTCAATAAATGGTGTTGAGAAAACGGGACGGATGCATGCAGGAAAATGAAACTAGACCACCTTCTTACACCACACACAAGAATAAATTAAAAATGGATCAAAGACTTCAATGTTAGACCCAAAACTATAAAAACCCTAGAAGAAAATATAGGGAGCAAAATCTTGGACATTGCTTGTAGAAATTTTTTATCAGATGTATCTCCTCAGGCAAGGGAAACAAAAGAAAAAATAAACAAATGGGACTTCATCAAACTAAAAAGTTTTTGCATAGCAAAGGAAATCATCAACAAAATAAAAAGATAACCCACAGAATGGGAGAACATATTCAACACCAAAAAACCAAACAACCCAATTAAAAAATTGGCAAAGGACCTGAATAGACACTTCTCCAAAGAGGACAGATAGCCAATAGACATATGAAAAGATGCTCAACATCACTAATCATCAGAGAAATGCAAATTAAAAGCATGATGAGATACCATCTCACACCTGTCAAAATGGCTATCATAAATAAATTAAAAAACAAGTATAGAAAAGATACGGAGAAAGGGGAACCCTTCTGCACAGTTTGTGGGAATGCAGACTGGTGCAGCCACTGTGGAAAGCAATATGGAGATAACCTCAAAAAATTAAAAATGGATCTGACTTTTTTCATTGATCCCAATTCTGGGACTATATCTGAAGGGACCCAAAACACTAATTCAAAAGAACATAAGAACCCCTATATTCATTGCAGCATTACTTACAATCACCGAGATATGGAAGCAGCCCAAGTGTTCATCAATACATGAGTAGATAAAACAACCATGGGGCATTTACACAATGGAATTCTACTCGGCTATAAAAAACAAGAAAATTTTATCCTTTGCAACAGTATGGATGGATCAGGAGAACATCATGCTAAGTGATATAAGTTAGTCAGAGAAAGACAAATACCATATGATTTCACTCATATGTGGAATCCATTGAACAACTAAAAGAGAGAAAGACTCAAAGATGGAGAACCGTTGACAGCTAGTTGGGAGTAGGGGGTGGAACAATTGAGCCAAAAGGAAAAAGGACTCACAGACCCGGACAATGGTGTGGTGACTGCTGGGGAGAGGAGGGTATAAGGGGACTAAATGGTAATGGAAAAAATATATAATTAAGGTTAAATAAAGAATAAAAAAATATTGTGCAAAAAAAATTGAAGGCAAAGAGATTTGCAGACACGGAAAAGCTAAAAAGTTCATTACCACCAAACTAGTATTACAAGAAATATTAAAAGGTTTTAAGAAGAAAAAAGAGGAACATAGTTATAAAGAATAAAATGGCTATAGATACCTATCAATAATCATCTTAAATGTAAATGGATTAAATGCTCCAATAAAAAGACAAAGGGGAGCTGAATAGATAAGGAAACAAGACTTAAATATAGGCTGCCTACAAGAAATCCACTACATAATGAAAGGCATACAGATTGAAAATATCAATATGGAAAAAGATATTCCATGCAAATAGATATAAAAAAGCTGAGCTAGCAACACTTATATGAGAAAAACAGATTTTAAAACAAAGGCTATAATGAAAGGAAGGACAAATAATGATAAAGGGATCGATTTAACAAGGATAACCCTTGTAAAAAAGTATGCACCCAACAAAAGAGCACTAAAATAATGGACATAAAGAGAGAGAATGACAGTAATACAGTCATAGTAAGGGATTTTAATACCCCATTGACATCAAGGGATAAAACTTTAAGACAAAAAATCAACAAGGCATCAGCAGCCTCAAATGATACACTAGGCTTCATGTATTCAACTGATATCTTCAGGGCATTTCACTCCTTAGCAGCAGAATATACATTCCTTTCAAATGCACATGGTACACTTTCTAGGATAGACCACTGTCAGGACACAAAACAGTCTCTATTAAATTTAAGAAGATTTAAATCATATCACACAAAAACAGTCCCACGAGGGAAATGCATAGCAATACAGGCCTACCTCAAGAAGCAAAAAAAATCTCAAATAAACAATTTAGCTGTACGCCTAAAGAATTGAGAAAAACAACAAAGCCCTAAGTGAACAGAAGAAAGAAAATGATAAAGAACAGAGTGGAAATAAATGATATAGAGTCTCAAAAACAATACAAAATATCAAAACAAACAAACAAACCAAAAAAACCCCAACAACCAAGAACTGGTTCTTTGGAAGAAGATTGATAAACAAGACTGATAAACCTTTAACCAAAATGATCAAGAAAAAAAGAGAGAGGACCCAAATCAATAAAATCAGAAATAAAAGAGAACTAACAATGGACACCAGAGAAATGCAAAGGACTTTAAGAAAATATTACAAATAACTATATGCCAGCAAATTGTATAATCTGGAAGAAATAGATAAATTTCTAGAAACATATGACCTTCTAAAACTAACTAATAGAAACAGAAAATCTGAACAGACTGATTACAACTAATGAAATTGAAGCAGTAATCAAAAAACTTCCAGCAAACAGAAGTCCTGGACCAAATGGCTTTACAGGTGAATTTTTCTCAACATTCAAAGAACTAACATCTATCCTTTTAAACTATTCCAAAAAATTCAAGAGGAGGGCTGATTCCCAAGCTCCTTTTGTAAGTCCATCACTATCCTCATTACAAAACTAGGTAAAGACACTACTAAAAAAGAAAATTATAGGCCAATATCCCAGATGTACATAGATGCAAAAATTCTCAACAAAATATTAGCAAAATGAATCCAGCAATGCATTAAAAATATGAGATATAATGAGTAAGTAGGATGTATTCTGGGGATGCAACGTTAGTACAATTATCTGTAAATCAATTAATGTGATACACCATATGAACAAAATGAAGGATAAAAATCATATGATTAAGTTAATAGATGCAGAAAAACATTTGACAAAATCCAGCACCCATTTATGATAAAAACTCTCAGGAAAGTGGGAATAGAGAGAACATACCTCAACATAATAAAGGTCGTATATGACAAACCCATACCAACACCATACTCAACTAGGAAAAACTAAACGCTTTTTCCTGAAGATCAGAAACAAGACATGGATGTCCACTTTTGCCAGTCATTCAACATAGCACTGGAAGTCCTAGCCACAGTGATCAGAAAAGAAGGAATGAAAGGCAGCCAAATGGGAATAGAACAAGTAAACCAGTTATTATTTGCAGATGACATGATACTATAGAGAGAACCCTAAAGATTCTACCAAGAAACTACTAGAACTGATAAATGAATTCAGTAAAGCAGCAGGATAGAAAATAAATATTCAGAAGTCAGTTGCATTTTTATACACCATTTATGAACTACCAAAAGGGAAACTAAAAAACAACTGCATTTACAATCACATTAAAAAATATCTAGGCAGGCGCTCCGCGGGACCCCTGCGGCCCAGGCCCCGGAGGTAGGAGAAGCGGGCGCCCCTCGGGACCCAGAGACTGCACTGCGCACCCGTGAACCCGAAAAAGGCCAGGTGCTCCCCGGGACCTGTGAGGCCCAGGCCCTGGAGGTAGGAGAAGTGGGCGCCCCTCGGGACCCAGAGACTGCGCACCCATGAACCCGAAAAAGGCCAGGC
>CM052548.1:38837831-38859496 GCA_028533065.1 Trachops cirrhosus
AAAAAAAAATATCTAGGAATAATTTTAACCAAGGAGGTAAAGGACCTGTACTCAAAAAAGTGTAAGATACTAAAGAAAGAAATTAAGATGATACAGATAAATGGAGGCATATACTAGGTTCACAGATAGGAAGAATTAAAATCATTAAAATGTCTATACTACCCACAGCAATCTATAGATTCAACACAATTCTTATAAAAATACCAATGGCATATTTCACAGAACTGGAACAAATAATCCAAAAATTTGTATGAAACTCCAAAAACCTGGAACAACCTCAGCAATCTTGAGAAAGAAGAACAAAGTTGGAGCAATCACACTACCTGGTATTAAACTATACTTCAGGGTCACACAGTGGGGTAAAGATAGTCTATTCAACACATGGCATAGGGAAAATTGGACAGAGATACTTGCAACAAAAATAAAACTGGACCAACTATTTATACTATTTACAAGAATAAAGTAAAAATGGATTAAATAAATGTAATACTTCAAACCATAAAAATCCTAGAAGAAAACATAGGAAGTAATATCTCTGACATTTCTCTTAGCAACATTTTGTGATATATCTCTCCTGGCAAGGGAAACAAAAGAAAAAAATAAATAAGTGGGACTACTTAAAACAAAAAGTTTTTCAGAGCAAAGGAAATCATCTATAAAATAAAAAGACAACCCAAATGAATGAAAGAATATATTCACAATGATAAATCTGATAAGAGGTTGCTCTCCAAAATTTATAAAGAACTCATTATATAACACCCCAAAATTAAGCAATCCAATAAAAAAATTGGCAGAGGACCTGAACAGACACATCTCCAGATGATATACAGATGCCAAATAGACATATGAAAAGATGCTCAACATCACTAATCATCACAGAAATATAAATTAAAACCACAATGAGATATCACCTCACACCTGTCAGAATGACTATTATCAATAAATCAACAAACAACAAGTGTTGGTGAGGATATGGAGAAAAGGGAACCTCATGCAGTGTTGGTGGGATTGCAGACTGGTGCATCCACTATGGAAAACATTATGGAGTTTCCTCAGAAAAATTAAACATAGAGATGCTTTATGACCCAGTGATGCCACTTCTGGGTATTTATCTGAAGAAACCAAAAATACTAATTCAAAATAATATATGTACCCCTATGTTCACTGCAGTATTATTTACAATAGCCAAGATATGGAAGCAGCCCAAGTTCCCATCAATAGACGAGTTGATAAAAATAGATGTTGTACATACATACAATGGAATATTACAAAAGCCATAAAAACAATGAAATATTCCCATTTGCAACAGCATGGATGGCCTAGAGGGTATTATGCTCAGTGAAATAAGACAAGTATCATATGATTTCAATTATATGTGGAATCTAAAGAACAAAATAAATGAACAAATAAAATTGAAACAAACTCCTTGACACAGCATACAGACTTATGGTTGCCAGAGAGGAAGGGGTTAGGAGACTGGGTGAAAGAGGTGAAGAGATGAAGAAGTACAAATTGGCTGTTACAGAATAGTCATGAGGATGTAAAGTACAGCACAGGGAATACAGTCAATAACATTGTGATAAGTATATATAGTGTCAGGTGGGTACTGGAAATAGTGGGGGTAACACTTTATAAAGCTATAATTGTCTAACTACCATGCTGTATACCTGAAAGCAATACAAAATAATACTGAAAGTAAACTGTAATTGAAAAATAAAAAGAAGAAATCTATATAAATGTTATTATTCCAGTCTTATTTTTTAAACAAACATAATGGAGCTTACTCGTGGAGATAGATTTATCATAACTTATATTGTATACATTTATAATAGTGCTATCATTGCCTAAAACACTTATGGACTGCTTCTGGAAGAATCTGCAGAACCCATGGCAGATTTTTTTTTACTATCTCTAATAGTGGCAATTATGTGTTCTTTAAAAATAAATTTTATTTTTAACACACAGCCAAAGGATACTTGGAGTTGATTTCTGATATAAACTATTTGCTAATTTGCTATACATGTACCCTTTGGCAAGGCAATTAACTTCTCTGGGCCTCACCTTTATCAGAAACTAATGGGTTTGAACTCAATGATGCCTACCGTTCCACCTAGCACCCACATGCTCTGACTGATTTACCAGTGATCCTGGTAAATAAGGTGATGAAGCTGGGGTTTTAGTCAAAACCAGGTACAATTACACAAGAATGAGATTAGTTTGCTTATGAGAGTTATGACTATTCTACAGGCCAATTCTGAAAGATAAAGTGCAAAAATAGTCAGAACAGTGGCAGAATTACTGGAATAACTGTTCTGAATACCATTCCTCACTCTGGTGTGTGTGTGTGTGTGTTAAGGTGTACTGTTTAAATAGCAAATGAAAAACTTCAGAAGAGGTAGAGAAAAAGCAAGTGTCTGTGTGTCTGGTAACTTTACTTTCATAAAAATTTACTTATCTTTAGACATTTTGCACAATCTAGTAATTCTGTTGTAAGAAAATAATAGCCTTTTAAGAACCATTACTAAAAATGATGGCACAAGGCAAAGGAAAAAACCCCTCAAATTACCCCAGTTCAGTTACTTCCCAAATCATGCTCTTGAAGTCACAGAGATACCTACAATTGGCCAATAGGGAGGCAGAAAATTGGCTGTGAGATTTCTGGGCAGAAAGGAACTAATGTGTTCTTTGTCAACGGCATGTCTTGACAGGCCATCTGCTGGGAATGGCACTGCTCACATTGCCAACATGGCAGCCCCACACCAACCCCACGTGGGAGTCTACAGATGTTTCAAAACTGACAAATTCTTGACAAACACTATTATCAGCCCATGTTGATTTATTCTGGAGAAACACATACCAAAAAATCCAGGGATTCTCAGGAATATATTTCTCTAGGTGGGTGGGAAGAGCACATCTGCAAAAATGTTTTCAAAGCCATTTTAGGGCATCTCTTACATGAAGTGACAATGATTCATGAAAGACACAAGTCCAACCCAGGACAGAAACTGAAACAGATACTAGGCAAGGCCGATCATTCGAGGAAGCTTGTGTCCAGAGGACAGGTACTATAGAACCACTGGTCAGAGAGATGATGAACTGCTGAGTATCCTGAAGTATGTATTGAGGACTTGGAATGCATTTCCTCATTCTGAGGTGAATGGTTTTACCTAAAAAGAGCTCAAATAAGTCATTACAATTACTGAAACAGACACTACTATATTTATTCACTTAAAAGGATCACAACTTTCCTCAAACCACAAAATATTGTGAACTGTTACATGTTTTGATGCAAATTGATGTACATGCTGATACCTTGGATGTATTTCTCACAGCTGACACAGTTAGGTAATTTTGCTGAAATCCTAAGAATTGTTATCCTCTTTCATATGAATTAAATGGAAAAAAAACAGGAAACTTATAAATTATAACTCATAAAAATGTTACAGAGTAAAGCAACCCAAAGCTAGAACAGGGAAGGGACTCACTAAAAGCCCTGGAATTCTGGGCAAGGCCCATATATTTTAGGCTCCTCCTCAAGCTCATAATTTTTAAAAACCATCAGTGAAATGATACCAGCTGCCAGAATACAACCCTGGAAGAAAAGTTAGCCCTTGGAGGCATGACTGGGCAGCACAGCTGATTCTCATTTTCCAGCAGGGATTGGTGCAGCTCAGCAGACCCTCCACGTTGCCTACCCAACACCCACTCCCTCTTTCTTCTTTTAAACAGAGGTCAGATGAATCATGGTTGGCTGGAATTAAGCAGAGCAATCCCACTCCCCTTTGCCACTGATTGATCTAGGGTAAAGCATGTGACCTGAGATATAAGAGAAAGTCTGTCAGGAGACTTCTGGGAAAGCTTTTCTCCCAGGTAAAAGAAGAGCTCTCACTCCCTTGATGCACCATCCTCCCTCTCCTCCAACATGTAGACACTTGGTGCCTTGGGACACAGTGAGGATGTGATGCTTAGAGTTATTGTCTCCATCTGTTGACCATGTAGCAACAAAAGAAGGTGACAGAGGAGCCTATGTGCCTAATGGCATTGCTGAGCTGCTGAACCAGCTTGGAGTCACTCACCTCTGATCTTGGACATAAGCAAATAATAAATGCCCTTATAGTTTAAGCTAGTTGGTTGGATTTTCTGCTACTTGGAGTCAATTGCATGAAAACTAACTGATTATTGTATTAAAGGGTGACTGACAGGCAGTTGCGCAGAAGATATTATCTTGACCTTTTGGAGGATGTCCTACTTCCAACAAGAAGATGTGCATTAAGTTTTCTGATATCAAAAGTTGCCATAGTAATATCAGACAGAAATTCTACTTATTACAGTTGCCTTCAATTTTCTTGACTAGCAGGCAATTAAATTCATTCATTCATTCATTCTCTTATTCAAACATTTCTGTGCATGTGTATGATACATCTACTATTCATTGGAATACAGATTCACAAAATGGAATCTATGCTTCCAGGAGGATATTGATAAGGGGAACATAGTCACAGCACAAGGTGATACAGGCCATAATACAGTACTGAAAACATCTGCCTAAAACATTATTGTCTCAGGTTATTATTACTCACAAGTTAGAAATTGCTTTCATAGACACAATGAAAGTAACATTAATATGTCCCTAGGAATGATGGACTTTCATACAAAGAAAACTGGCTAAAAAGAAAGCCGACCTTCACCCAATTTTCTTAAGTAACATGCAGCTTCTACAATGATAATGCATGACAAAAAAATACCTTGTCCATAGGCAGCATCTGTATGTTTCACTTTTAATCTCCAATAAAGCCATCAAGCATACAATTGATCTTCATTTTTTCCCTGTCTGGTAGCAACATTTGCTTTCAAATACTCAATGAATGCCTGCCCTCTTTAATCGCTCCTCACTCTCAGAAAACAGGAAAGAATTTTGATTTTTGATCATTAATATTAAAAAATTAAACCATAGCTAATATTCATTCATAGTAAATAACCCCAAGGGACATTCACATTGCAAATGCTTTTATAGTTAATTGAGAAATAGAGTCTTTCCTTTGAATGTCTAGGAATCAGCAAGTAGGCAGAGGTGGAAGACTGGGGTACGGGGTGGGGCGGTGGGACATCACAGACAGATGCTTATTAGAGCAATTGCAACATTGGAGGTGAGAAGTGGACTGTATCATTCATGGTCTATCCTGCAGCAGATTTTGCTCTGATGGGGCGGGGTGGGTAAAGTCTCCCACAGAGAAAGGGTTCCTGTCCTTTGTCCTGCAACAGCCCCTCCATCCTCACTTTGGGCTGGAGCCCTTTGCCTACTTCCCAAAACTCAATCCAATTCTGTCTTACTCTCCTCCTTTCCACTCAAACACTTCTAGAGACATGCATATTTTGTTTTTCAGCACAAGTGATATGCTTGGTAAATATTTTAAAATATTTGAAACTATAACCCAAAACATCCTCCTTCCTCTATCTGATGTGATGTTCTGGAACACACCCCTTTATATATCCTATGTCATTTCTCTATTTGAGTTTGTAGTTTCTAACAAAGGACTTTTTCATTGGAAAGACCCTTGACACTAGGTTCAATACTATGAAACAAAAACACTGAGTCTGATTAAAATGAATGAAACTTTATGGATTTCACAGACTTGGGCTAAAAGGAGGGCAAAATATCAATTTATGAGTACTCTATTATATCTGACAGTAGTAGTTGGCACAGTGGCTATACATACATCCTTGAACATAACAGGAGCTTAATATATGTATTAAATGCATGTGTGGGAGGCTGCTGGGGATAAAATACTAAGAATTACACTTTCTGCACATAATCCTCTCCACAACAAGCTGTCAGTGGGGTGGCTGCTGGGACTCTTCCCCTGCTCCGCCTGCCAGCCCATAACTGGCAAACAGCACAGCGGAGCCCAGACACTGGTCAGCAGAGGGCCATCTGACAGAGGAGGGAACACGTGGGCCCTTTGGCTTTGGGTTGTTCTGAAAGCCCCATCCTGCACTTCCCTCAGCTTGACTCAGATTCCTTCCAAGGCCTCAGCTCAGTATCTGGCCAGACCCCTCACAGGTGGCCCTGCCACAGCCTCTGAGCCTGTGGTGGTGCTCTCTGTTCTTGTTCTCTGGCCCAGGCAGGGCTGTTTGCATGGCTATCAAAGTGCAACTATGAGGCTGCAGAATCCATCCAAAGCAACCTCTCACTTTACTTAGAGTACTGCCTTTATTCATTTCTTTCCTATTTCAATTCAAATAGGAAAAAAAGATGGAGATGTGTGGAAAATCTGAGAATATGGAACATAGATGACCCTCCTGCCATCACTTCACACCAGCTCATTCAATATTCTAAACATTCTCACAAAAACAACTGCTCATTAAATCCCGAGACAGCGGGGGTGAGCAAACTGCCAGGTCTTTACACATCCTACCCTTTCTATTTTAAAGACCCACCAAAAGGTTAACAGGCAACACCAGAGTAATTGCAAGCCTGGCCAAAGATCTCCATTGCCAAGGAGGTTAGCAGTGCAGCACTGCCTCAACCGCAGCAAACAGAGTAAAACGCTTTGGTTTTGTTATTTGCAAGGTGGCCCTGGCACAGAAACACCCTGCCATGTGCTTTTATCATTCCCAAAGCTAAATGATGTCAACCATTTAATACTGGGGTTGTGTGCTCTCTCCAAAATACAACGCCTATCTGGAAATTTTAAAACTCTTGTGCTTTCCTTGTCAACAGAGTGCTCTGAGGTATCAAGTGTAGCTAGGAGATGGAAGGGTGGTGGGTGGAAAAACCATCCTACCACTAGAGGGGGTAGAAGCAAAAAGGGGTTTAATATGACCCAGGTTCTAAAAATGCTTGGAAGCACTGATCACAGCTCCATGCAAATGCATTCAGCATGGGAAATTCATTTCAGAAAATAGGAACACTAACTGAATCAGTGGTGCGCAGGTTGTTACAGCACATTCCCCGTGGAGACGTGTTTCCCGCATCAACCACTGGCAACTGGTTTTCCATTTAGTTTGTTTCTGCTGAAGTCACATTTTGCTACTAATGTTCATTTCTTCCAACTATCCTTCATACAATTGTGGCTTCACCATCCCAGACTATAACACCTGTTTAAAACCATTGCCTATTGATGTTTACCCAGTTTTATCAACCAATTCCTCAAGGCACATGGAGTTTTTGTAAAGCCTGTTTTTTCACATCTAGCAATAAAGTCTTCCTTTGCTTCCAACAGGCCCAGCACCCTCAAACACTTCTTGACAGCCACTATGGGTCAACGGCGATCAATAACGGCATGAGGAGGGGCCATGCGGGAATAAGCTCTATGCTCTGCATACCCACAGCACTCAGGACAGTGTGCTGTATCACTCGCTAGCTGCAAGCATTCATGATTTTGGGCTCTAAGGTTTACTGTGTGAGGAGAGCTTCCATGTGCTGCACTAGTTCAAATGGGCTGAGACTGTAAAACACCACATGCAACATGGCCACAGTGCATCTATTAAGTAAATTAATGTGTACACTTTTATTATGGTATGTTTATGTATTTGTGTATATGTGTGCATCCATATAAATATATACACACACTTTTTTTAAAAGAAAACATTTCAGTGATACAGAGGGAAGGGGGAGCCGGATAATAGGGGGAAGTAGGGGAACATGTATAAAGGACCCATGAACAAGGACAATGAGGTGGGGATTGTCTTTGGGAGCAGGGGTTGGATGGGGCAGGGGAGAGCAATGGGTGGGGGGAATGGGGACAACTGTAACTGAACAGCAATAAAAAATAAATTAAAAAACAGAGAAAAATGTATTTCAGTGATAAATAGCATCACAGTGAATCAGTACTATGGGGTGTGTGGGAGTGTGACCAGGTGGCATTGATTCTAGGCTCTGGACTAGAGCACAGGGCTGGGTCTTACTCTTCATGTCAGCTCCTGGCATAGTCTTCGAGTATCACAGAAGCTCAGTAGGTGTCTGGTGAATAAATGAACAATTGCATTACTGGCACTGCCCTTGTGGTCATTTCAAAGCTGTAGAATATGGCTCAGTGCTGATAACTGAAAATGCACAGAAATCTGGTTACTGCTCTCCTGGAACTTAAGGAGGCAAGTTGGAGAGCAGGAACTTTGGGGTAAAAGAAAAAAATACTATTAGCTCTTGTAAGGTGAAACATTCTCTTAGTTATAGGTTGTGAAGGCTCAGTCTGCAGGTTGATGCTCTATGTGGGCACCAAACTTAGAACACTGAATATCAAAGGGTAAAGCTTTCTAATGAAATTTGGGGCATAGTGATATGATAAAAATTTATGTCAAGTATCACTGACATTGAGCTACATGAAAATTATGTAGAAACAAATAATTCCTATAATGACTATAATTAATTAGGGGTTCTGATAAGCAAACAGAGACCAGTTTGTCATTTTCTCCTTTGTCTTAGTTTTCCAATTTCTTTAACAGTGTGAATCTGCCTGTTTTCTGTTTACATGCTGAAGCTCATACTCCTTTAAGGACAAAGGTGCCGGAAGGCATTCCAACAAGATCCATGTGCGATTGCCTCCGATGGTTCCCTACGCTCCCTACACCCATCCC
The DNA here is from genome assembly GCA_028533065.1 of Trachops cirrhosus. Lineage (NCBI taxonomy): Eukaryota > Metazoa > Chordata > Mammalia > Chiroptera > Phyllostomidae > Trachops > Trachops cirrhosus. Next base: position 38,846,409 of record CM052548.1, read on the forward strand.
ACTCATCTCCCTCTGTGCCTCATCTGAGGATTGCTTCAGCTGGGCCAGGCTTTGGTAGCCAGGCAGGTTGAGGGCAGGAGGCAGCACGATCTTGGGGACATGTAGCTGTGTATGTTTGGCTATGAGTGCCAAGACATGGTCACTAGGCAATGAAGGTGATCATACACAGGGGAGAGGAGACAACACAACACAACCCATAGAGATTCCAAATTAATCTGGGGCTTTGGGCAGAACTGGGGTGAGTGGGATGGTAACCAGACTTTTCCTTGTGTCCTCTCAGTGCTTGTACTGTCTTCTATTGTGTTATTATAATTCTTATGACACTTAGGAGTTTTTTCATGTCTTTATCCTTCCACGGACATAGTTGTGCCCCAGTCCTAACACAGTGTAGTATTCTAGTTGTGCAGCCATGTGAAGTAGTTTAGCAGAATCCTGGGTTTAAGAAACATACTTTATACTCCACTTTTGACTTACATTCACATGTCTTAATGTCATTTTTAGGTGTAAGTTTAATGTAGATAGAGAATGAGGTTAGACATCTGTACAAGACAAATTTTAGTCAAACAAACAAAGAGTGCCTGAGAGGAACTAAGTAGTGTTTGAGAGGATGGGGTGTATATATATAGTACAGGGAGAGTAACTGGCTGAAAGCTCAAACACGAATTTCAGACCAGTGTGGCCCCTAACTTGCTGCGTGATGCTGAGCAAGCCATTTAGCCTATCCGGGCTTCAGTTTTTTCATCTTCAAAATGAAAAACCAGACTAAATTCTTTCTAGCCCTAAGTTCTTTGCTAGGGTCCTTATCTACATTTATGTCAGTTCCAGTTTATAAGAAATATGAGCTGTTACCAGGGATTATTTGAGTAAAATTAAAGTTAAGTGTAAAGAATATTTTGATATAATCATCTACAGTTTTGGTTTTTCTTCAAACTGGTTCACTAAGATTTTAAAATTAAAAAGTAAGTTTTTGAGAAGCAGCTTGGTGTCATGGAAAACTATTTTACAGGGAATTAGAAGACTAGTTTTTGATCCTGGTTCTGGCATTAACTGGCCAAATGTTTTTGGCTAAAGTTACTCATTTTCTCTTAGTTTTCTTTTCACGCAGAAAATAAGGGGGATGACTGGCAGAAATGTAATTCAAATATGTGACATGGTTTTTCTAGTTGATAATGTTTTACATAGTTATTATAATATCAAACCTGAACAGTGGCCTAACCAAAATTCCAGGACAAATTTACTGAGGAAAAGTGTGTACTATATAGTAGGGACAGGGAGACAGTAGTAAGTGTATATCATACAGTAGCAATAGGAAAATGAAAGAGCTAAACACTGAACTTCCATGGTTGAAGTCAAAAGATAATGCTTAAAAATGAAAGAAATCAAGATGAAGTATAACTATGCTAAAGATATGGGTGCAAAAAATTCAGCAAAAAAGTTCAAAGTGTTTGCCTCTGAGCTATTTTTCATAGCCAGTCTTACAAGTTTAATTTTTAAAACTGTGTACATATATGACTTAAATGAACCTTCAAGCGCCTTCCTTTGGCTCTTTCCTGTCAGATGGCCTACTTGCCTGTCATAGTTTTTAATGAGCACCAGTAACAAGCCAAGCCCTCTGCTAGATGCTAAGGATACAAAGACACATGCAACCCAGTTCTGTACTTTGTGAAGGAGTTTTCAGTCAGGTGTGGGCTGCTCTCATTAATCAGTGTGGGGGCAGATGGGGTGGAGTGCCATGCCAGGGGTCAACACAATGTGTTAGTGGAACATACCAGAAGGGCTCCTAAGGCTTAGGGGCAGGAGAAGTGTCAGAAAAAGCATCCTGGAAGAGGTGATGGCCAAGAAGAGTTTGAGTCTTGAAGGAAGTGTAAAAGTTGGTCAGAATAGGAGGCCAGGGATTTCAGGCAGAAAGAATACCAACGAGGATGCTGAACTGAAAACCAGTGATAGTTTTCATAGAGAGCCCTTTGCCTGCTGTGTTCATACAGCTCTTACCACAGCACCCAGTATAACCTACCAGCATATGACATATCCATTGAGGTTTATGATAATGATGTGCCTCATCCTGAATCCCACTCATTCTGCCAAGTTGAAGTAGAATAAACTAATCAGGGCACAGAGAGGTTTATGTAAAAACTCCAATAACCAAAGAAGTTAGGGCTCATAACTCCCAAACTTATTCTCCATTATCGAAGATCAGAGAAATGCATTTATTATTATGATATCAATTCAATGGTAATCAGTACATACACTCAAACAAACAAGCAACACAAAGCCCCATACAACTTAACTCAGTCTTTAGTATGGATAAACACTTAGAACTTTTACTATGTGTCTCCTCCCTGCCACCTGTTCCCCAGGCATGCCATGCTGTGAGAGCACACACTGCAGTTGCGGTTGTTGTTGTGTTTGTCTCTCTCTTTTTAAAGACAACGTATTTAATTAATTTAAATATATTGTAACTGCGCTAATCCTAGGAATGCAGAGAAGCAGTAGGGGGCACATCAGCAGAACCAGGTGACCTGAGTTCTAGTTCTGCTGCTTACAAGTAATGCAACATTGGGCAAGATTCAAACTCTTAGAACCTCAGTTTGCTCATCTCTTAAATAGCAATAAATGCATATACCCTCATAGAGTTAGTGCAAGGTTTAAATAAGACACAGGGCACTTGTGTGACTCTAGGAAAAGTACTTAATGTCTCCAGACTTCAGCTTCTGCAGCTGCAGGATGAAGGGGTTGCACTGGGACATGTCCCCAAATGCTGTTCACAGTTTGAAGCCCATGTGCCGATATAAAGATGCTTCTAAAAAACGTGAAGCACCATTCAAATATATGCTGCAGCAGAGACATATGATTATTAAACAGAAGAAAATGGAGAGTGTGTTATATATTTTTACTATATATTTTTATAAATTCCCACCATTTCTCTATTTCATTTGAGAGTGTACTTTATAAGTACGAACTACCTGAGATCATGGAAGTGAAAGAAGTTTCCTGACAAGTATGTGTACAATGAAGAGGGTAGGTCCAAGAGAGAAACAAATCAGCAAAAGAGGTTGAGTGGGGAGTAGATGAGAGAGGTGGAGGGAAATCAGGAGGAGACTGTGAGGATCATGGAAACCAAGGGGGAAGACTGGGCTCCAGCAAAGAGAGGGTGTGCTGAATTCAATGCAAGAGAGAAGCGAATGAGATGATTACTGAAAAGGTAACCATGGAATTGAACAACATGGAGGTTACTTGTGACTTTAGCGAGAGCAATTCTGCAGATGGGGAGGCAGGGATAGAAGTCACATTTGAATGAGGAGAGTGACCAGAGGTCTGGAAGGAAAGTCAGTGCATGTGGATAATTCTTTCAAAAGGTTTTGCTATGAAAGGAGTTACAGTTACATGAATCCGAGTTAGAGTAATAGCAAGTGAAATCTGTGGGGTCTAGAAAAATATTACAGCATGTTTAAATACTAATGTGAAAGATTCAGAAGGAAGAGAGAATGAAGATATCTGAGAAAAAGGAGATAAAGGATGGAGAAAAGTACCTGGAAAGGTGGGAGGCTTGGAGAGGAGAGGGGGTGAGGCTGGTGCAGCTGCACCTGGGAAGCTGGAGGAGCTGCATTTGGGTAGCTTCTATTTTCTCTGGGAAGTATGAGACTGGAGTATTGTCTGAGCATATGAGGGAGAGTAGCTTGAAGTTTGAAGAAAGTAGGGGTTGTATGAAAGTCATTATGGAGATTAGGCTTAAGACTTTTTCTCGTCTCAACAGAATTTCTTTTTAAAAACTTGATTTATTTGAGGGGAAAGGGAGGGAGAAAGAGAGGAAAACAAACATTGGTATAAGAGATGTCAACTGGTTGCCTCTCGCACGCCCCCAACTGGGGACCTGGCCCACAACCCAGGCATGTGCTCTGACTGGGAATCGAACCAGTGACCTTTTGGTTTGCAGGCTGGCACTCAGTCCACTCAGTCACACCAGCCAGGGCCAGAATTTTTAAATTTCCAAACATGTTCCTTTAAATGGAAATTTTGTAGAGAATAACCATCTGTTTGGAGATGAAGTATTTATACTGATATACTGCGTGTGGCAAATTAAATCTAAAGCTATCATTTGGACAGACTGCAATTTTCTGGACATGAAGAGAGCCATTCTATAAATGATATCTTCTAGAAGTTGTTCCTAAATTTCCCAAACAAAAGATGCTTTCATTCCTCTGGGCTCTCAGCCCCCTATCCTTCTCCATATTGTCCTTTGTGACAAACAGTCTTATCACCCCATGTGCACCTTATCCACCTGCTAAGCTCTAGGCCCATTAAAGGCAAGAGCCCATAGCTCATAGCTGAAACACACAGTGTGCCTCTCAGTAAATGTTTGCAACCTTTGAAATGGTTATATACATTAAAGAGGAAGTGTTATCTGATTTATACAAATTGTCTTTATACACCTGGAGGTAGACTCTCCTGTCATAAAGTAAAGTATCTTTGTAAGACAAAGGATTTCCAGAAACAGTAGTATATCAACAAACGGGTGGGCCACAGCTCCACTCTGTTGTACAGTTTCAAGAGAGCCCGATGTTGCCGAACAAAGGAAATTCAAGAAAATGAAACAATTCCTTCCCCCTGGTCCTATTCTTTTTAGATACAAAAGACAAGATAATTATCTGAAGTATTTCTCAGTATGAACAAAATAGAAAAGTGACCTTTGAGTCTATGGCACAGTCAATTCATGTCAGTGTTTTTAGCAGAAGCAAGGCAATGTCCAGGCTCAGGGAACGCTCACCCACAGGAGCCAACTTTTACTCTCCCTCATGTTACACAGACCATAAATAAAGAGAAAGTTTAGCAGGCAGCCAGACCAGAATAGGTCAGAGTCACCCCTAGGGAGTGGTAAAACTCTCCTGCTGGTAGACTTACGTAAACCAAACGCAATGAATTTTTTAAGGATACATACTCCCTTTGCTCAATAAAACTGAATGCTTTCAACTTGAAAGATGGCTGAACTAAGAGGGAAAATAAATCAATCTCGCAAGAAAAAGTAATCATTCTGAGTGCTGGTAGATTAACTGAAATATATAGGAGATCAAATTCATGATTTAAAAATCATATGCTTCCTAGTTTAAAAAAATCTCTTAATTTAAAAAAAATTGAGGGTTTTTTTGGGGGGCCTATTTTAAAACACACCAGATGAGCTCTATCTAGTGATCTGTCTACTTAATGCTAAAACTAGAGCTTCTGTCCAATCTCTGACTTGATTATATTCAAAGCAGAAGACAGAATACATTTCAAAGTCTGAGGTTTCTTACAGATTTATCTAATATTTGATGGCAATTATTACCACATGATAAGTCAATTCAGTTTAACCATTCTGATAAAACCTTAGATTATTTTTGAAAAGTGATATTTCCAATTTATTAAAGCAAAGAATCCAACGATTAATCGCTTTATTCTATTTTTGAAAAACACAAAAACAAAGAGGACAAAAGAAACAAAAAACAGGTTGGCGTGAGGAGAAAGGGGAATCAGTCTGAGAAGTCCTCCTATTCCATCTTGGTCTCTGATAACCACTGGGTTTATCAACAGCTTGCTTACACAGAAGAGCACACTTTCCATTCTAAAGAACCCTCCCTTTTGTTCCTCCAAGATATATATGCATATTTTAAAAAATCTTTAAGTACCCACTTGAGTGAAACCAAAGGAGAAGGAGGAATACCAGGGGAATTAGGTGGTTGTTTGCAGGCAAGATACTTGTCAAAGGGCCAGAGGTGTTTCTGAGGGAAAGAAGGTACTAGGGTGAACCTAGAGTAGGAAGAGCAGTCCTTTTAGAAATATGTTAATCTTAAATATTAATAGAAACAAAACAAACTGAAACTAAAATATTAATTCTATGAGAATAATTAGTCTTCAAAGCATTTAGAGATCACTGGTCTTAAAAAAAGTATGATGCTGGTCAAAGTCAGGTAGATTGTTTCATTTTGCAATCTCTTTAGAATTTAATGTTTCAGGGACTTGTTTAGGGTCATACCTAGGAGGTCAAGTTCATTTGGAGTTCTAAATCTCCTTCTGTGTACTGGCTCAACTTCTGAAGAGTTATAATATCTATTACTGGTAAGGAGCCAGTAGTGCTGAGGTGTTATTAGTTTGAAGATGGCTGCTATGCTCTTATTTATTAAAAAAAAGAAAGCAATCCATCAAACTTGGGAGAGTCTGATGATAGAAATGATGTCTCCCCTGGCAACTAGAGGATTCTAGGTAGCAAGCTAGCCATGGTAATTTGTTTTTATGCTGTATGGTGTTCCAGAATACATAATATAGGTTTATAAGGAAAAGAAGACTTTTATTAAAAAATTCTAAGTGGGAGGAACAGGAAAAGCTTTTTATGGTATGCATGTGTTTTATGCAATCATATATTCTAGATTTACAGTTCCAAAACACGAGAGGGGTCCTACAAAACCATATTCTAAATAAATTACAATAACTAGTCGATCATATGTCCTGTTGTGCTGGGACAGCCCCAGTTAATGTCTATTGTCACAGGGTAATTATTAATAGAATCCCTTTCAGTCTCCCACGTGGAATTATATGATCACCCTATAATAACCAAGCATGTAGTTATAACCCAGCTCCTTGGAGGAGCTTATCACTCTACTTGGATATTGAATTAAATTGTTTCTGCATTGTAATCACCAAAGGCAATACTAGGTTATATACATCTCACCACTAGATAAAAGGATACATACAAGTTTGTCTATAAAGGTATGTTTATTCCAAGCTCCAAAATATTCACAAATAAACTTTGTTATCTGTTTCTTACAGTGACAACAAAAGGTTAGAGCATAATAGGCCCTGGCTGGTGTGGTTCAGTGGATTAAGCACCAGCCTGCACCAAATTCGATTCCCAGTCAAGGCACATGCCTGGGTTGTAGGCCAGGCCCTGCAGGTGCGTGAGAGGCAACCAAACATTGATGTTTCTCTCCCATTCTCTCTCTCTTCCCCTCTCTCTAAAAATAAGTAAATAAAATCTTTTTAAAAAGTTAGAGTATAGTAGACAAATGTCAGCTTTTTAAGGTGCGTACTTCTGTAGGCTCAAGGCTGCTGTAGGCTAGAGGCTGAGGCAGTCTCTATAACTGTGGCCACTTAGCCCCAAATGCTGCTCAGCCTCAGGCCAGGGCTGCAGCTGGTCCCCCTCTCTTCTTGCATCATAGTCTAAACTGACTTGTTTGGCACCTAGCTTGCATCCCTCTTTTAGCAACTGGCTCCCACTTTGATTCCCTATTGCACTAATCTATGCTTTGTTTCCCTGCCTTGTCCTTTCTCTGGAGTTTCAGGGATCCCTTCTACTTGAACTCCACCCATTCCCAATCATCACACTTCTAATTCTATATTCTGCTTGTATTCTTGACAGTAAGAACAGACATTCAGGACTTCTTATTTTTGAAGAGCTGGCACCTACTACAATGTCTGGTGCAGAGTATATTCTCAACAGGCCGTTGTTAAATAAATGAATGATGAATGAATGCTGATGCTTCCTTCTCATTGAGTAGAGCTGGGTTTCCTTTCAAGAGCCACTTCCACCTTGGCTCCTCTCCCTGTGAACAGGGCTCAGGGAGTTAATGCTGTTCGTGTATGTTACTCTTGAATGAATTAACACAGGCACAGAATTTGAAAAGCGCTGGGTAATTGGTATGTCCTGAATGGGGCTGTACAGGGTAAGGCCCAGCTGAGGTGGTGTATGTGGTGCTAAAATTCACACTGTGTTGGCACTGCCATCACTAGGTTCTGAGGAAGGCAGCCTAGAGAAAGTGGCTCTTTTTGTTCTAACTGGTTTGTGCAGAGAGGGTCCTTTCTGCAATCCATCCTCCCTGTGGGAGAGCCAGCAGCCCATGTGTGCTGGAAGAGGCCCCAGTATGCCATCATTCCCATAAGGAAGTGGTTTAAGTTGGTTTTGGCAAGTGCAGCTCTTAAGGAACAGGAACTTGTGAAGGAATGATCTACCATCACCTTTCTTGCTTCTTGTAGGTAAGACCCCAAAACTTTGCTTGAAAGTACATAAAGACACACTTCATCAGAACTTAAAAGTAAGAACTTTAGAATGGTAGCTGACCAACTCACATTTTTTTATTGTGCCCTTATGTTGAAGCATTTTTTTCCCCAGGGGAGTGAGGTGAATGGTCTTAGCCTTGGAAGAAGACTCAGAAGGTTCTTTCAGAGGATTCCCTCAAAAGTAGCCTCTATTCCACACGTGAAATCTAGGCACATTGCAATTGAGGATAAACAACATACAGGGAGGTGGTTTGCTTTGCCTATAGACATTTTTCTGGGATGAGCAAATACAGAAACATGCTTACTGCCACTCAAGAATGTCCTCTAACACAGTGGTTAAGAGCACAGACATTGGAACCAGTTTGTCTGAATCCAAATCCTGGCTCTTGACATTTATTAGCTGGGCAAGGTACCTCATCTGTAAAACAGTATAATAATGGTACCTATGCCTTAGGGTCTCTGTGGGGGTTAAAAAGGGTTAATATATTTGAACACTTAGAACAATGGGTGGCCATACTAAGTGCTGCATGTGTTACCTATTAGTACTATTGTTTTATTTTCTGAGAGTGAAAACAAGGTATGCTTAATACGAAACATTCATTTTTTGGTAAAGATATGCCATATATATATCATATTAATATAAACATTGGAAAAAATAACAGGATTTTAATCAAGAATATTTTCTGAAATTTGGGTTGAATGAGAATTCCACATTTTGTCCAATTCTTATAATAACACTTGTGATCTTCTGTTCATTCATGACCTCACTCAGGAAGTTCAATGTTGCGGCAAATATTACAAATACCAAACTGATGTTTCCTAATGTGGTGTTCTGCCCAGAATGTGGCAGGCCCCTTTTATGGCTCTGGCAGCTGGAATGAGAACTTGATTACTTCTGAGCTCCTGAAAACATGTTTGCTCTCAGCTGCAAAAGATGTAGCATGAAGGAAAGTCCAACCATTTCCAGCCACATGGCTGCCCCAACCAAGACTTGAGAGAAATGGATACCTTAAAAATGAGAATAAAATATGCTAAAGTGCCAAGGAAAAGGCAATTCTTTGCCTACAAATTCCAAGTCTTCCAAGTTAAGATTTGCACTTCAACCAATTTTACTTGTTCATATGTCAAATTAAATTTTGTTTTACATAAGAAAGCATAAAATGTTCCATTTACTTTATGTTTTTCTGAGTGCATCTGGTAGAAGAAAGGCATTTCCAAGAATGCAAATAGGAAAATGTATAATATTTTTCTTCTTGCTAAAACTTGTTACAGAATTTTCCTGATTTATATGTACAGAGCTAAACAATGGAACATAATCTGTCTGCCAGGGAGAACGGATTCATCCATTCATCCATCCATCCATCCATTCATGTGATGAATACTGATGATGAAAGTCTCCTATGTACCTGTGGCAGGCATTGGAAAGATAGTAACAATACATCCAGGATCCTTGCCCTCATGTTGTTTACAATTTAGAAACTTTAAATATATTATTTCTAATATTCACAGTTCTCCACATTAGTCATTGTTATTTCTACTTTGCAGGCCAGGAATATAAGCCTTAACTTAAGCAACTTACTCATCATCACACAGCTATTAACTGATAAAGCTGGGATTCAAATCCTAGTTCATCTTATTCCAAAAGCCAGGTTTAAACTAAAACAGGAACAGAATCAGATAAATGGACATCACATGGAGGGATTTCAGTGGGGAGTATGAAGGGAGGAATAGGGGGGAAAAGGTACAGGGAAGAAGAAGCATAATTAGTAGGCATAAAATAGACAAGGAGAGATAAAGAATGGTATAGGAAAGAGAGGACTCAAAGAACTTATATGTACAACCCATGGACATGAACTAAGAGGGGAAGAATGCTGGAGGGTTGGTGAGGGCAGGGCAGAGGGGGAAGGAAGGGGGAAAATTGGGAAAACTGTAATAGCATAATCAATAAAACTGTAATAGCAAAATCAATAAAAAAAACCAACCCCCCCAAAAAGCCAAGTTTATTAGATTCTTTTTACTACACTGCACTGGCTTTAAATAATAAATGTGTTCTCAAAAGTTACAGATTTCAATGTTTTATGAAGCATATCATGGTTTTAGAATGCAAGGGCTATTTCTGAAAAGCAATAACTTTTTCCTTTTTAATATACATCAGATTTATGTAAAGCAAGGAATGTCAGTAAATAGGACACCTGATGAAAGGGCTAGAGTATCTTCAGAAGGTTACTAAAATACAGCATTTATATTGTACTGATTTGAACTAGCTTTGTACCAGACAATCTTGAACATGAACTGCAGACTCAGTGCCTGCCCTGGTGGCACAAATCTGATGGTATCATATACTGGCCATAGGACTCGTTGTATCAACTCTCTGAGATTCTGTTTCTTCACCTGTAAAACAGGGTGAAGAAACCTAGCACATGGAAAACTATGAAGAGTAAATGGAAGAAAGTACATTTTTGAATGTTTAACCGTGCTGGGCGGGCTTCAGTCTCTTTCCGTTCCCCACATACACACATCAGCTCTTCTGACAGTGGGGAGTAAAGTATATCTTTGTTTAGCACTTAGAGACAAAAAATGCCTCCAATGAAATGTTCCAGAGCATGAAGATCACTAACTTTGATGCTCTGCTTGTGGCAAAACCTAGGACATAAATGAGGATTAGAAACTTTTAGGATACAGTTTCTAGATGATGCAGGTTTAGGGTGACTAAAGAAGGGTTTGAACAGATAATCTCTAAATCACAAGTAATCTTCCACTTAATGCAAATTAGGTAAGGATATATAAACACACTAATACATAGAGTGTAAGTATTCACTACCAAGACTTTAAAAACACACACCAGAACACATCCACTTAAAAGACTGTTATTTCAAATGGTCACACTGAAAGCATACATATCTATTTCATTCATTCACTTAACTGATGCTTACCGGGAGTTGGGTAAATTTGGGGCACTGTGCTAACACTGGGCATATGGTGATGAACAAAACAGCAGTGTCTTCTTCCTTCAAAATCAGTTATGAAGTCCCACATAGAATCAAACACATTATTGATAAATAAATATCACTAAGAACATTGAGATCTGAGTGAGCTTAGCCTGAGCTCATCATGGAAGTGGTCCTAGATCCCACTAACTAGGAGAAAACGTTAAACTAGGCTTGTCTAAGAGAATCTACACAGTTAGCCGGGGAGTGCTTTCCTAACACAATGGAAAAAGTGCCTTTGGACTATGCCTGTGGCCCCAGTGGAGTGTCTCACATTTCCTCGGCCTCATCACTGTTAATCATGATGATAAAAAAAGATTCCCTTTTCTATAGCCTTGGGAAAAAAAACCTATCCAAGTAATTTTTTTTGAGATGACATTGTTTATCTTATTTAGGTTTTAAAAATATTTCTGATTTTTTTTGCCAGTAACTAAGTCCTCTTAAGGCTTAGTTATTTCCTCATAAGGACAACATTGATTTCTGAAACTGTTCTTCTCCTGACATTACTTGGGAGGTGGACATTATTTCCCCAGAAAAGTAAACAAAGGAATAAAAACAAGGTGACTCAAAGGATGAGGAAGTATGTTTTTCTAGAAAACAAAAGATCTTTTCACAGTATGTCAAAGACTTAACTGTGAACTTTCCTGAATGTAAACATTGTTAAAATGGCAAAAGGAATTTCATCTATGTCTATAAAAGATCCTGCACAATAGTTCTTGCTCGAAGCTACATTTGGCAGGCAGTAATCTTTTCTTGAATACTTCACATACAGACTTACAAAACCTTTTTTATCATTTCAAGAGAGATACAACCACAATACCCTCATAATACAAATAATAACACATAGATCAGAGTACTGCTAGAGATGACTTATGTCATAAAGTGTAAGTAACATCATTTATGCTTTGAGTCTTCAGGAATAAAGAAATGCTTTATGAGAAAGGTTAAAATATTAGGCTGAAGTTTACATTTAGCATGAGAGTTTAAAACTTATTTTAAACACTAGATTAAAAAACAGATTTTCTTATTATCATAGCAGAAAACTATTAATATTTTAAACTGACAGGAATGATGAGATATTAGCTAAAATAAATATTTAAATTTTCCTACTTTAAAGTTTTATTCTCTTTAAAAATTTATTATTGATTTTAGAGAGAGAAGAAGGGAGAGAGAAACATCAATGAGAGAGAGAAACATTGATGGGGTGCCTCCCATACATGCCCCACCCGGGTTATCAAACTGGCAACCTTTCGGTTTATGAAACGATGCTTCAACCAACTGTACCATGCAGCCAGGCTAAAGTTTTATTCTTCACAAACCTAGTTATAATACATTTAAAATTAATATGGGTAATTATGCTTATAATATTTAAAAGAACTATATGCTATAACCAAATTATATAATAATTATGGAAATTCCAGACATCTTTCCTTATCTATCTACAGATTTTGCAGACATTTTATTGTCACCATTATCAGCTCAAATCCTACTGCAACCAACTGCTAGGCTTTTTCTTCCATCATGACAGAAGGACTGAACAGTTTCTAGGAAATGATGTATAAGGAGCAAAACCTGGGATCAGAGGATGTTGAGATTTTATTTTCGGGATTCTATTTTTATTTATTTATTTTTATTATTTTTTTTACTTTAATCATTATTCAAGTACAGTTTGTATCCTTTACTCCCATTCCAGCCAATCCACCCATCCCTCCCCTCCTCTGTCGCATTTCCAACCCCCCTAGTTTTTGCAAATGTGTCTTTTATATTTGTTCCTGTAAACCCTTCCCACTATCCCCTGAAATTCCCCTGAAATTCCCTCCCCTCTCCCCTCAGGTCACTGTCAGCCTGTCTTCTAATTCAGTGTCTTTGGCTATATTTTGCTTGTTTCTTTGGTTGTTGTTTAGGTTCCTGTTAAAGGAGAGATAATATGGCATTTGTCTTTCACTGCCTGGCTTATTTCACTTAGCATAATGATTTCCAGCTCCATCCATGCTGTTGCAAAGGGTGTGAGCTCCTTCTTTCTTTCTGCTGTGTAGTATTCCATTGTGTAAATGTACCATAGTTTTTTGATCCATT
>CM052548.1:38859996-38891434 GCA_028533065.1 Trachops cirrhosus
ACAAATATTATTACATTTCATATTGTCTTGCGTTTCTCTTAATCCCTCTTCATTCTTTCTGAGCCTCTTTTCCTGTTCTTGCTCTTTCTGGGTGATTTCTTTTTTTCTACTTTGTCCTCTAATTTGCTGATCCAATTTTCTGCTTCATCGATCCTGCTTTTGATTCCTTCTACTGTGTTCTTCAGTTCAGAAATTGTATTCTTCATTTCCTCTTGGCCCTTGGTGATAGTTTCTATTTCCTTTTTCATGTTGATATAGTTTGCAGTGAGTTTATTGTAGCTTCCCTGTAGTTTCTGGTAGCTCATTGTAAGCTCATTGAGCTTCCTGATAATCATTGCTTTGAACTCAGAATGTGATAGTTGAGTTGCCTCTATTTCATTTAGCATTCCTTCTGAGGCTTCCTCCTTTCCCTTAATTTGGGGATTGTTTCTTTGTCTTCTCATTGTTCATGAGACTCTTCTTGTTAGCCTCAGCTTCTTAAACTGATCTGCTCTGGCTCCCTGGGTTTATAGTGTGAACTTCTGTGGTAGAATACCTGTGAGATTTAGTGGTATAGTCTCTTACGGGTATCAAGGTATTCACAGTTTCCACCTACTGTTTTTTGTGATCAGTTGGAGGGGTAAGGCAAAATGGTTTAAGACAGCAAGAGAGTATTCTATGATATTTACAGTAGCAGCCAGTAGAGAGGAGATAGGAGATCCTTTGGCTATGTATAATGTTAACTGTGATCTTCCACCCCACTAGCCACTTTTTAGAAAGGATGGAAAGAAGATAAGACTCTTGTTGGGAAGGAAAGGATTGTGAGTTGGCTCTAGAGAGCAGTGAGGATGTGGGAGATCAGATTCTGAGGTAGGGTGAGAGTAAAGAGTAGTAAATAGGTGTAGTGTGTGAAAGAATAGAGTTGACCACTACGGTAATAGAGTTCAGGAAACTGTGAAGTGGGCTAAGATCTGGGAGGGGTGTTATGAAATATTTACAATTGTATGGAGTAGCTATTATTTACAGTAATATTAGAGCAACAATCACATGACAGAATCTATGAGATCTAGATAACAAGAATAGGGAGTATAGAGCCTTGAGAAGTGTACTAATGGAACACAAATGAAGGACAGTAAATTGGCAATACACTATGAATGAGATAACAGGGAAACCTATCAAATGATACAATATTACTATCCAAACTTTATAGTCTTTCAGTAAAGAAGACTATACAGAAAGAAGAATACCAAAATACTATTAAAATAAAAAGTGTAAGAATAATGAAATAATGATAATATAATTATGCAATTACTTGCAGGTTCAAAAAAAGAAGGAAAAAAGCAGGAGCTGGAAGGAAGAAGAGATAAATTTGGAAAGAAAGGGAGAAGGATCAACACTAGAATGAAAGAAAGAGAAGCATAAGGAATTGATAGATATAAAAATAATAAGAATTAGAAAATAAAAAGTTACTTAAAAAATTTTCAAACAAAAAAAACACCTTTTGTTGGTTTCAGACTGGCCAAACCGGTTTTTCTGGTCTAGCTGGCTTCAGCAGGCTGAGGGGCAACTGGAGTCACTTGTCTCCCTTCCCGTTCAGAACTCAGTCAGCCTCTGGCATACTGTCCCCAGGGCTAGCTGCATTCTCCCCAGAGCAGGTCTGGTGCCTCTTTGAAGGGCCCTGGGTGTGGGGTCTGGGCGCTCCTAAACACGCTCTTCAGAGCTCACCCCCGTTTGCTCCGATGTCCTGTGGAGCACCTGCGCCATTTCCGGGTTGTGGGCTCCGGGTCTTCCACAAAACCACTCTCTCAGGGTTGGGGTGCAGGCGCATGGCCAGGTCCCCGGCCAGGGCACCCTTGGTTGCACAGGCTAGGGTGCACATTCTTACAAGGACTATGTGTGGGTGCTCACAGCCCCTGTGTGAGTCCCTCTCCGTCCTCATTCCCCTCTCTGTGCCTTCAAGTAAACAGGCCTGCCCCCGTGCTGCTCAGTCCTTGTTTGGTGGGGAGGGAGTGGTTGACCCAGCTCTCTCCTGAGAGCCCTGAGGCAGACCCTGGAGCGCCAGGCCTGGGGGTGCAACCTCCCTGAACACCGAGCTGATCCCTGGGTCCTTATTATCCTGAAGCAGTCTCCTTACCATCTGGTTTTTCAATGTCTGCTATAATTTTTGATCTCCTATTTTCATATATGTTGTGATAATGTTGGCTGTTTGTTCTGTTCCTCCGTAGATGGGCCGGATTCTATTTTTAAATAATGGTTGGGGATTCTGCAGATATGGCTTAGAGTCTAGGAGAGGGAAGCAAGAAGCCTTGCTTCGGCTTCCTTTTGTTCTGTTTTTGGTACTTCTACCCTGAGTGTAACTGGGTACTGGTGCATTTACTAATAAATTAGCACAAATACCTTGGTACTTGGTGTCCCATTTGACTAGTCTTTTTGAGTTTATAGCTCCTTTGGTTTGTAATCCTGAAGAGAGAAACTGTAAGTGATAGGAAGACATTCCTAGGTACTAGCCTAATATCATATAATACATTCAAGACTTCAGGGTGCTTTAACAAGTACAGAGATTGAATTAATAGCTTAAAAACTACCCACAAAGGAAAATTCCAGCACTGGAATTTTTACCAGTGGATGGTTTTACCACTGAATTCTACCAAACGTTTAAAGAAGAATTGTTATTAATTTTGAACCCCTAACACCAATCATAGAACTCTTTACTAACCTCTAGAAGAGGAAGGAACATATTTTTCAACTGATTCTATGAGGCCAGCATACTGGTAGCAAACCAGAAAAAGACATCACAAGAATCAATATATTTTATAAATTATCCTCTACAAAGGAAATACAAATCAAAATGACAGTGTAGTACCACTTCACACCCACTAGGATGATTATAATAAAAAGACTGACAATAACCAGAGTTGGTGAAGATGTGGAGAAGTTGAAACCCTCATACGTTGGTGGTAGAAATACAAAATGGTGTCACTGCTTTAGGAAAACAGTCTGATAGTTCCCCAAAAGATTAAACCAAAGTTGCCATATGACCTGGCCATTCCATTCCTTGGTATATACTCAAAAAAACTAAAAACATGTGTTCATATAAAAATTTGTATAAAAATGTTAATAGTAGTAATATTCATAATAGCCAAAAATGGGGAATAATTCAAATGTTCATGAATGGAAATAAAGAAAATGTTGTATGTATGTATGTATGTATGTGTGTATAGATATATGTATTTCAGCAATAAAGGAAATGAAGTACTGATACATGTTACAACATAAAGAAAACTTGAGAACATTATGCAAAGTGAAAGAAGCCAGTCACAAAGGACCACATATTGTATGCTTCCATTACATTAAATGTACAGAACAGGCAAATCCATGGAGACAGAAAGTAGATTAGTGGCACTGAGTCAGGAGGAGGAAGAAGACACATCGCTATGGGGGTGGGGTGGCTGGGGAAGGTGGCACTTGGGATGGAACTTTGAGATGGATGGCTGTGACCTGCAGAAGAAGGAAGGAGGGAGTAGTAGAAGGGAATGTGCCTCAAATGGCAGGTAGCAAGGGCAAAAGTGCATGGGAGGGCAAGGATGGGCTGTATTTGGGGAGGCCCTGAATGCTGGGAAGAGTGGGTTGTTGTTCAGGTTGATGATAGCACAATTTCTGAAGGTTTTTGATCTAGAATGCCAAGTTCAGAGTTTCTATGTAAGAATTAATGCATCAGTTTATGTAGAATGGATTAGAATAAAAAGACTGAATCTTAGACAAACTTCCATTGTTAGGAAGGATTAGATATTGTAGCATCTAGGGTAAATGACTTCCATCTTCAGTTACTTGAATAGGCATACTTATATTAAACGAATCATCTGTGAGTTACAGTCAGGAAGATAATTGAATTGCCTATATTTCTGGTAGGATACTTTATATGTGTTTCTTTGTGAATAATTTTGACTAAAGCAGATTTTTTTGTCAATATGGTGAGTATTGTTAAGTTTTTCAGTATAGTTAGTACTTAATTACCAGTTTCTTTCATCTTTTAATTTCCAAAGGTTTGCTTTGGGGCTGCTATTTTTTCTATTAAAATATACTTTCAGTGATATAATGTCTATTGGTGGCAAAACAGAATTTATTTCCAAATAAATAAGTCTTATATCAAACCAAAAACTTTTAGAGCTGAAGGAACTATAGCAGAATGCTTTATGCACACACTCAGTATCATGTCTCAGAAGGAAGGCATTCTATAGCACCAGTGGTTGCTTACAAAACTTAGAGGAAAGTTAAAATTAAAATAATCACTGCAACAAACATTGTTCCTCCACAAAACTAGTTGGGACAGGAAAAAATCTGGATAATTTCTTGGACTGTTCATCTTAATCCATGTAAGTTATGATCAAAATATTAACTCCTCTCTCAATAAAAAGGGGTTTCCTAAACCAACAGGGTTCCTACAATTTTCAAGTTTAATTCAATAGCTCTTTATAAATTTTAAAATTAGTTCCCATGTTCTATAATCATTCCCCTACGTATTGTATAGATTTATCATCATAAATAATAACATCTCACATTCTTACAGTTTGCAGAGCACCTGAACATGTGTTACATCACTTGATTTTTTACAACTCTGTGAGGTAGTTGCTATGATTATCTCTGTTTTACAAATGGGGAAATAGATCTTAAGAGGGGTTAAATGACTCGCTTAAGATCACTGACTGTCTGCAATTGGGAATCAGGGTGTGTCTGGTTCTCAGATGTTCATTCTATGGCTCCAAACTAACAAGTGTAGGGAAAAAAAAGGGGAGGGAGATTTTTCACCATTTGGCTCTGCTGACTTCATAACAGTCAGCCAGTGAATAGTGAGCTCACTTACAGAAACAAAAGATTTAGCCTTCTAGGCAACACCAAAGGGGTTTGCAGCCTTTATCACCCTTCCCAGGGACCACAGAAAAGCTTTAAATGACCAAATTAATCATACGTTCACTTACTGATTCACTGATTCATCAACAATTTTTTGAGCTCTGACCAGGTAGGTGTCAGGCTCCCAAGCAGATGACTAAAGGGGGCTATGAATTCTGCTCTTGAGGAGCTTGCCCTTTTGACATGCATCAGAGTAAGAGATCACAGACTGACAAGAGCAGGGGGATACCAAGGAGGGAGGGATGAACTCAGGACCGGGGTGGGGTGAGAGGGGCAGGGGGTAAATGGACTCAAGCCATCTGGGCTCAGCCTTGAAGGATGAGACACAGAGTGGGTGGCAGGCGTTTCAGCCAGAGAGGACAACGTGAGGGAAGGGCTGGGGCAGGGCAATGCCTGCCGACACGGAGAGTGTTCTAGCTTCATTCTGCTCATCGTCTGATAATCAGAGAATTTTGCTTTGTCACTCATGAAATGCATGAGAAATAACAACACCAGGTTAGGTTTTTCCCCAACAATTAATAGAGTTTTGTTGTTTATTACTGTGACTTAAAGAACATGTAAAATATATATTTGATATGCTCTGGCTTTTAATAGAAGTTATGAATATAACTTTGGGAGAAGAAACATAATTATTTTCTCTTTATGCCTAGATAATGTTTTGAGATAATTGTTTATTTTTCTTTGTTCATTTCCCCCTTTTCCTTCATTCATTTCCCACTTTTCCTTCTCTCTGATTTAAGCAGATTCCTTTTTTATTATGTCAGGCTAGGTACATAACAGGGTAGAAAGGAGTGATACACAGTCCATCTTTTTTGGCTTTTGTATTTTAAATCAGAGGTCGGCAACTTTTTCCATAAAGGGCCAGACAGTAAATATTTCAGGCTTTATGGGCTATAATGATCTATGTTGCAACTGCCCAATTCTGCCTTTGTAGTGCAAAAGCAGCCATAGACAACACGTAAATGAGTGAGTGGGGCTGTGTTCCAATAAAACTTTATTTATGGACACTGAAATTTGAATTTCATAATTTTCATGTCACAAGATATTGTTCTTCTTTTGATTTTTTTAACAGTTAAAAAGTAAAATGAAACTGAGAGTCTTATGACTCTGATTACACTAAGCTTTAAATCCTAGCTCTAGAAATCATTCTTCTCTCTCCTTCTCTCCCTCTCTCTGTCCCTGCCTATACAACTAGCCTTTCCCCTGGATAATCAGCAACCCCTGAGGCACTAGCTCAGACCTGACTCATGGTCACAGTCTGCGCCTCTACAGGCTAAAGATAACATCTTGGCCTAAATCACATTTCAGTTCCTGAGCCCTAAGGTGCAAAGTCAGTCTGGTTATTTTCCCATGAGACTAGACAGAGGGATGATAAAAAAAAAACCCTCAGAATTCCTCAAGACCTTAAGGGTAAACATTTATTACCCTTGCCACACCTCCAATCAATCAGTTCCCAGCACAACCCAAGATGTATAACCCATGGCGTTTAGAGATTCTGTCCTATGTAATCTGCCACCTACATACCATCAGGGAGGTGGGGCTTTTGCACATCAGCTTCCTATTCTCTTATGTGGCACCATCCATAATAAAATGACCAATACTTCTCCACTGAATTCTTGGTGTTTAGTGTTTGGCTCTGCTAGTTCTGGGTAGACAGACTCTTTCTGTTTTTTGTTTGTTTGTTTGTTTGTATTTTTTTAAAGATTTTATTTATTTATTTTAGAGAGATGGGGAAGGAAGGGAGAAAGAGAGGGAGTAAAACATCAATGTGTGGTTGCCTCTAGCACACCCCATACTGGGGATATGGCCTGCAACTCAGGCATGTGCCCTGACTGGGAATCAAACCGGCGATGCTTTGGTTTATAGACCTGAGCTCAATCCACTGAGCTACACCAGCCAGGGCTTCTTTCTGTTCTTTAACCAAAAACAATTATTAGCTCAGGAGCCATATAAAAACAAGTGGTAATTTGCTAATAATCCCTGTTCTAAATTCTTAATGCCATTAGGAGAACCTAAGAGTTTTGTGAAGCAAGGAAGAAAATTTACCAACGTAGGCAAGCTACTTGAAAAAGCTTGGAAGAGAATGGGGTTTCATTTCTTGACCCTGCCCCAACCTGGTAAGAGGGGAGAGATCTGTGGGTCCTGGAATATTCTGCTTTCCCTCTGCCCGTTAAAAATTCTGAATTTGTTGCCAAAATTTCAAATTAATGAGATTTCATTTAAAAATATGATTTCAGTCTTCTCTTGAAAATAAGAAGGCCAAATGAAGCTGGTATTCTCAGATGGCAAGAGTTAGTAGAGACTTCCCTCCTAGGCAGGCCCTCCTGGCCTGTGTCTCCCATCCACATTACTGGTTTGGCACCTGTAAGAATTTGGTCTAAAATCTACTGGGTAGAGAATGATCTATTTTCATCTCTGAGGGTACAATCTCCATTGAATCTAGTCTTTTGGTCCTAGAGAAGCCACATGGTAAAGAAGAATGAAAACACAGGCTTCTGAGTTAGAGGGAACTAGGATGAAATCTCAGTTTTCAAAAAAATTTTTTTAAATATGTTTTATTGATTATGCTATTGCAGTCGTCCCAATCTTTTCCCCTTTGTCCCTCTCCACCTGGAACCCCCTTCCCCTCCAGCAATCCCCTATGCCCATGGTTTGTGCATATAAGTTCTTTGGCTTCTCCATTTCCTATACTATTCTTAACATCCCCCTTTCTATTTTTGTACCTACCATTTATGCTTCTTAATCCCTGCACCTATCTCAGTTTTGTTCATTGTTAGGGGAATGACCTTGGGCAAATCACCTAAGACCAACTTCAAAATGAGAATAGTAATACATACCTGAAATGGTGGTTGTAATGATTATAGGAGAGAACGTATTGAAAGCGCATAACACATACTAAGCAGTCAATAAAACAGAATCCCTAGGATAAATAAGTTCTTTGATGTACATCTAATTTTAGACCATATCTTCATTGTTGTCTTTTCTGTAAGGGCCTACATGATCAGCTTATAATTTATTTCATTTTATAAAGAAATTAAAGCCCAGAGAATTGATATGATTGCCCAAAGCCACACATCAGAGGTGGAACCCAGAAGAGGATCTGGATCTCTTAATTCTTTTTTTAAAATTTTATTTTTTATTGTTTACACTATTACAGTTTTCCCCATTTCTCCTCCCCACTTTGACCACCTCCTGCAAGCCCTCACTCCCCCTTTCCTATGGCCATCACAGATCTCATAATTCTTGACCTAAGGAAATTTGTCTGTGCCACACAATCTCAAAGTTCTAAATTCGTTTCATAAAATTCTTTCATTTGATAGTCAAAAGATCTTCTAATTGGAAAAAACATGAAATTAAGTTTTCTGGCTAACCTGACTGTACTTTTTTAAAAATCATAACTTCCATTTTTAAATTATAATGTCCAAATATAGTGAAATGACAACAGTTATTGTTTAATTTCTATTTATTAGTTGTTGAAATTATTGGAAATATCCCTATTCCTTGCTCATGGACACCCTCATGTGGTCAGTAGAAATAATAATTTCAGTCTAAAAAACAAGAAAAATCAGGAGTAACTTAACATTATTGATAAAGTATAGCAAGATAGGTAGATAAGTATTCAATAACAGGTCACTATAATTATATTATTTTAGACTCTGTTCAATGGCCAGAGGAAAAATTGGTTACCTATGTCAGGCCAAATC
Source organism: Trachops cirrhosus (assembly GCA_028533065.1). Classification (NCBI taxonomy): domain Eukaryota; kingdom Metazoa; phylum Chordata; class Mammalia; order Chiroptera; family Phyllostomidae; genus Trachops; species Trachops cirrhosus. The sequence continues at coordinate 38,868,588 of CM052548.1, forward strand.
TTTACTGAGACTGATAGATTACAATGAATGATTTCTCTGTTATGCTGAAGAAAAATATTCAACATATGTAGTAGCTGTATTATCTCAGATCTTTGTAGATTTTTCTCTAATACACATGGCTATGAATGATGGAACATTCTGGGATTTTTTAGTGCAGTCGGTATGTGTAAAGCATAGGAGGCTCCACTAAAATGTCTCTTATCAAATCTAAGCACAACTCAACAAGTGGGAACAGAAGTGTGAGGGCATATTAGAGAGAAGTTGATGAGCTGCAAATGCTTAAGGTTCTCTGGACATCCATTCAAGAGGGTAAGTAGGTTAAATGGAAGTAGGTCAGAATGCTTCTTTTGTATTAACAGGTTAACCTAAGTCAACAGGCAGTACCCAAAGAAACATTTATACCATATAGAAAATCAATGACAAAAATAATTGGATTTACTTTTTGCATCACAAAGTAAGGAAGTATTCAAAAAATGACTGAAACCTGTCAAAAAGATCAGGGAACTGGCTTCACTGGCTAAATCTGGAACAACTTGAGCATCGGAATAAAGAATGACAATGGACTATAACCTGTTAAATAAGATGGAAATCTATGAGGTCATACTAATAACAAGCAAACAACAGTACACTTCTTTAGTGTGGAATCCCAGCTAATAAATATAGAAGGAATGATGGAATGAGAAAATAAAATCACTACTTGGCAACTATAGAAGTTGCAACTGATTCAGATAATAATCATCAATAGATGATTGAATTAATGGATGAAAGTTTGATGAGAAACAACATATTTACACAGTTTTGAAATGTATAGCTACAAACACATGTATTAATTATAAAAGGAAAACACAGTAATTTCACAGGGGAGAAATAGAGGGGAGATAATATCTTAACCAAATGTTCAAAGTTACTATCACCAGCAATGGGACAAATTGATATCCTGTGTTACCTAATAGGACACATTGAGGAAAACAGCATTTTTTCTGTGATATTCCTGCCAAAGATGCATAAACTGAATCAAAAGTGAGAAAACGTCAGAAAAGCCAAATCAAAGGATGTTCTATAAAATAACTGTCTTATACTTTTATTTATTTTTATTTTTTATCCTTATCTGAGGACATGTTCATTGCTTTTAGAGAGAGGGGAAGGGAGGGAGAGAGAGAGGAAGAGAAACATCAATGTGAGAGAGAAACATGGACCAGTTGCCTCTTGCACACGCCCCCAACTGGGGACAAGGCCGCAAACCAAGGCTTGTGCCCTTACTGGGAATTGAAGCCGTGACTTTTCGGTTTATGGAAGGATTCTCCAATCAACGCAGCCACATCGGCCAGTTCTGTCTTATTTTTTAGAAAATGTCAAGGTCATGAAAGTCAAGGACAGATGAAGAATTGTTCGAGATTAAAAGATAATAGAGTCATGTTAACTAAATATAACACATGATCCTGGATTGCTTCCTTTTGCTGAAAAGGATGTTATTCAGACATCTGAAATTTGAAAACAACATCTGTGGATTAGACATTAATGCTGTATCCATGTTAACTTCCTGATTTTGAGATCCATATTGTGGTTAGGTAGGAGAGTGCTTTTGTTTTGAGGAAATACTCACTGAAGCACTTAGAGGTAATGGAGTAACCACATGTCTAAAACTTACTTTCAAATGGTTCATGAAAAAATATGTACAGAAAGATAAAATAAACAAAAATTAAACAACATGATTAGATTTGGTAAAAAAAAAAGGTTAAATTATTTGTCTATATCTGAGGATGAAAATATAGAGCTTGGATTTAAGGCTTTAAGGAGGGAATCTTTTTTTTCTTCTATTATTCTTATTAGCAGCTGCCCTTGGTGAACCTAAGTTCCTTTCAAACTCACCAAAGATTAGAAGATATTATGAAAAACTCTGAGGTGAAAGAATCAAGACCTATTTTATAAAGGAAATTCTACTGCAACTTATAACCTTTCTAAAGTTGCAGTAGAATTTGCAAGGGTATGGTATATATATACCATATATATGTAAATATAAATACTCTTTCTATCTATCTATAATCTATCTATCTATCTATCATCTATCTATCTATCTATCAATCTGTCATCTACAAATGTATCTATTTCTCAAGCTGGGTTTTGGTGAGAAGGAAAGTTACATTCAGAACCTTAATGTCTGTTCCTGTTTAATCTTGAGAGCAGCCCAGGGGCCTACTCCACCATCAAACCAGAGAGATGTGCAGCTGATTTTTAAGTGTCTAAGCATTAAGTGTCTAAGCAGTTGTGAGCTACAGAATAGGAAAAAACATTGTACTTTAGTATTAAGAGAGCCATGGTGACAATAACAGTTACCATCAATCGCAGTGAAATAACCCTACATTTATTGGAAGTTATATGGGGTAATTCAAACTACACTCAGAACACATGAATTTGTTTCTGACGTCATGTCAGGGCTTCCCTTTCTGGCTGATGACATATGTAAATATGATGGCAGAGTGGCTGAGGTCATGACGACTCACCGACGGATGCTGCACCTTCCCCTTTGCCTAGCACAAAACCAGTGTAAGCATCCAATGTTCTGTCTGGGGCTCCATAGACCTTGTTCTTTATGGAAAGGATTTTTCACCCCACGCCAGCAGTGTGAAATGTAGGTCCTTTAACGGCCTTACATTCATTTATCTGTTAAAACAGAAATATCTAAAAGAACAAATAATGGAAGTTAGCCAATATTACTAAGTTCTTTTTGTTGGCAGGAAAAACCCACTGTAATGCCATCAGATCACAGTCAAGGAAGACTTAACAATTTTATTCAGAACTCTGGCAACTGGAAAGTCTCTTAAGAAGACAGTTGTAACTAGAGTTTTTATTTCTGCCCTATATGTATTAAGAAACCAAGTATATATTTCTGAGGGACTCTAGGAACTAAACAGAAAGTAAAATTAATGTATGTGAAATATCACCATTGGCCTAATTATCATACTGTGTCATGTCTCATGAATTTTGTGCTGAGTGCAAAACAAGACAAATCTAATAACAGTCCTGGCCTCTACTAAGCCCTGTCATAGAAGAGAGGTCATTAGCTATCACTTGGAAGAGGCTGACCCTAGCTGTCAAAATCACTACCACCACACATACACAAATCACATGGTGATGTCTTGCTTATTCGGTATTTCTTTGGGGGTATTCCCACTATCTTTAATAACCAATTTTGTGGTTCAGGTGGGGCTGATACAGTCTTCTCTCATTTCAAACTTTAGGAGCAGATACATGACCTAGGTCTAACCATCTATCAGGGTGTCTAATCTATGGCCCACAGGCTGTATGCAGTCCAGGATTGCTATGGATGCAGCCCACCACAAAATCATAAATTTACTTAAAACATTATGAGATTTTTTTGTGATTATGTCTCACAATGTATTTAATGTGTGGCCTAAGACAACTCTTCTTCTTCCAGTGTGGCGCAGAGACGCCAAAAGGGTGGACACCCCTGACACAGTGTCCCATACTTTTGGCCACAGTCACTGGTTCTGGGACAGCTGTGTGACCTCCCAGGCCTTGGAACACTCCTGAGGACTTCTGCTTACTGGTTGAGACATCCCCCTTTTGCTGAGATTGCTGGCCATAAGAGCCGTGTTTTCTCCAGTGCTACCAGGGCCTCTTTGCCACCATGTGGAGAAAGACTATGTGAGAATGAAGCTACCTCAGAAAAACAGCAGAGCCGAGAGGAAAGAGACAGGATCCCGAGATGTTGAACCTTTGGTATGAGCTGTGCCTAGGGACTTCTGAGTTGCACAAGCAAATAAATTCCCTTTTGTAGCTTAAGTTAGTGTGAGTTGAATTTCTGTCACTTTCAATGTTCCTAATAAACATAATTTTACACACATTTTGATTCCACAATAAACCTGGAATCACATGAAATAATAGGTCCTTTCTTTAAAGATGCAGGGGAAATTATTTTTTGAACTATCAATTTAACCCAACAATTCCAGATTCATTTTCTGAAGTCATAAATGACATGCAACCTGGCCATATCATGAGTCAGGATTAGAATTAGCACCAAAGTTTTGTCCTAAGAGATCTACTACACAGAGTCCATGGTGAAATGAACCAAAGAAAACCAGGAATATAGAGACTGGCAACTTACTGAAGTACTAAAAAGAATTTTAATACATTTGGGAACTATTGGGTTAAACAAATTAAAGGGGTTTCTTTGCATGGAACTTCTCAAAACCAGGTATTTAGTAATTGTAATTTTATCGCTAAGAGGCTACAAGTTATACAGTATCCACCAACAGCTTGAACATAAATTCCTTATTAAAAAGGGTTCTAAGAATATATTTTCAGAAATATCTGACTCTTTGTATTTCTAAAAACAGCTCATTTGTCCTTATCATTTTGTTTGATCTCTCTATTCTCCTTAGCATCTAACCATTTTCATGGTTTCAACTAAAACTTTCATGCTAAAGATCATTGTAACATTCTTGCTAGCTTAAAGCTCTGGTTCAGCATCTCACCATTACCTCAAACTCAGTGTATTTGAAATGCCTAAACCTTCTAATTCTCCAATTTCCTGATTTGTTTGATGACCTGCCATTTTGCCAGACACCCAAACTAGAAATGTCCGTGAAGTCTGCTTCCATGTTCCTCATTCAGCCCTTCATCAGCTCACACCTGGCCATCCTGTCAGCCTCACAGCTGCCCTGCTTCACTCAGGGTTCTTTCCTGGAGAGAACATCACTACCAAGTCCATCTTCCTAATACAGCCTTCACTATTATGATTTTCCTCTTCTATGACTTTCAGCAGCTCCCAGGTATAAGGAACCTAAGGGCCTTCACGTAGTTTAGCTTCTTCTATTCAGGAGACTCCTTTAATGTACAACTCTTCAAAAGACATGATTTGCTTTGTTAAGTGTCTTGCATTACATTAAAGGATACACTTAAGATAGATCAAGGGTTGCCTGGAAGGTGGACTTCCTTTCAACTGCTTTTAAAAATATTCTGTGCCAGCAACACCATGCTAAAACTAAACCACACCTGTCTTCTCAAGCCCTCCAGCTTGCGGGTTCTGACAGTCCCAGACCCACTCTTACCCCTGCCTCTGCTCTGGTGTATACCCACTGTCCCCTTGGGAGAGTTAGTGTTGAATGTGGATTTGCACTCTGGGCTTTGTGCCTGCATTTGATTGGCTGTGATGTTTGTTCACTTCTCTTCTGGTATTCACACCCACCTCTCCCCTGGATTTGTGGGATCCAAGTTAATGGAACAATTCTTCCTCTTATTAAAGGAAGACACAGTGTTCATTCTTATCTAAGCCTGTGATTATGTTGTTTGAAATGCCCTTCCCTCTCCTTCTGAACTATCAAAATAAATAAAATAAAAATGCAACCCAGTCCCATTTCCTTTGTTTATTAATTTCATTTGCATAGATAACTCTCCTCTGAACTACTACAGCACAGAGACCAAACTCCCCAATTTAACACTGAACCACACATTATATTGTACTGTTTGCTGCAGCTTCATGACTATCAGCCTCAACTCCCAATTACTCCAGTATGAACTCCCTGAGGGTAAAAGCCATGTTTCATATTTCAGTGCCCACCCTCCTGCCCACGGGGCCTCCACTGGAGGGTGCAGAGTAAGTGCTTCACAAGAATACTCTGGCTGGTTGATTCTCAAGGGACTCATACATCTATTTCATCCATAACTTCCACCATTCAATAAATGATAACCTGCCAATGTACAGAGGAATCCTACAGCTCAGATCACTATCATTTCCCTAGAAAATTATGGTTTGTTGACCTTCCTTAAGCCAGGTTTAGAGTATAAACGCTGTAGTTATATGAAAATCAACTAGCAATATGGGGGAGGGAGACCAACCATTTTTAAGAAGAGATTCAAGGTACAATGACACAACAGGAAAACTTCCCTACCAAAAAGAGAAATGGGTATTTATAATGACAAATATGCAATTATATTTGGGTTTATAGGTATCAATTGTTGCTTGAAACTTGGGGATGCTAGAAGGATCCCCATTCATTGGTACAGACTGAGATTATACTTAAAAGTTTTCACTTTATTCACTTGCAGACAATTGCCAGATGTCCAAACTAGAAACATCATAAAGCCTGCTTTAAAATCAATTTGTTTTTAAAAATTCAGTGAAAATTATTTCATGGGTAGACAAACATGGCTGAAGCAAGATTGATGCTTTATAGGTTAAATGAAATCATAGGAACAGAGCACTTTGGAAAACAGAAGTGACTTCTAAGTGAATGAAATGCCAGCCTCCTCTGGGACAGACCAGCTAGTCCAGTTCCCCTTGTCTGTGTATCCAAGCCTGGATTCTGCTCTGCCTTGCATCCTGAGGTCTTCACCACAGCCACCCTAGAAACAGTGCGCCTTTCTCTCTATGATCCAGTGCTTTTAGCAGTTTTTTGATGGAAGCAAAGAACATTGATGATTCACAGAGGAAATATCCAAGCAGTGCTCTGCCTGGAAAGTGAGCAGCGATTACACGGGAAAAGAACCATTCTCACACCTCTATCTTTGTACTAGCAAATTCTACAAAGGTTCAAATGAAACTAGTTCTAGAAAATCATTTAAACCTTATCAGGCTTTTAATCATTTGTATGACACTTTAATTAAAATTAATTATGTGTATGTGTGAATAAGAGAAACAACTTTAGTATTATTTTTTAAATCTATATTTCTTAGACAGAGACTAGAGATCACTGGACAGGAGCACATTGTGAAACATTCTGGAAAGCTGACCGGTAACAATGTCACCTAGTACAACATTGTATCAACAGCACACCATTCCACCTCTCTGAATTCACCCCCACAGCAACTGTGCTTGTTGGTATCCCTTTCCTGTCAGCAGGCTTGCTCTTCTAGAAACCAAGCTCAGATCCTGCTATCGTGATCAACTGAACAGCATGGAAATTTTACAACATTTTAACCTATTTTATGTATTTATTAGAGGAAAAAGTGCCAGGGATTTGAGAAATAGCATAAGAATCATTGAGAATTCCGTTTTCTATAATTAAGTCTTAAAAGCAACCCAAAGGATCCTTTATCACTCTTTGCCACAGAACTGCATAATATTACTTGGTTCCTCAGAAACACTGACTTCCACGAGAACTAATATGATCTGATGGGGCTAGAGACAAATGCAAGTGTTAATTCCACTTGCATTTTCAGATCTTGGCAGGGGTAGGTATTCTGGACACCCTGGATATGTGACGAAATGGTGCAAGTTGATAAAGCTGCCTGGACTGTAGAACGTGATAAATAAAGAGCACACATTATAGAATTACTGACTCTGCCACTGAATAGTTGTGTGACCTTGGTCAAGTTACTTAACCTCTCTGGGACAGTTTCCCCATCTGTTAATTACTTATCTGGAATATTTTCTTACCCTCAAAGGTTTAGACTTAAAGAAAAATTCTCTAACCAAATTAGCTTTCTTTATCTTAAGGGAATTTCTAAGTTTTGGGAATTAGCTTCCCATTCTCCATATAATAATAGCAACAATCAACAATGACGTGACTGGTGCCATTTACTGTTGTCTACTAGTAGTATTCCTGGGTTGGCAGCTCTTCAGAAATTTTATTTAAAATTAAAGGTTCTTTAAAAATTCATTTAGCATACAATGTCCAATTGTTGCGGCACTGTTTGTTGAAAAGAGTACCCTGTCTCTATTAAACTGCTTTGGTAACTGTTGAAAATCAATTGGCCATATATCTGTGGGTCTATTTCTGAACACTCTATTCTGTTCCATCGATTTAGGTGTTTATCCTTTTGGCAACATCACACTGTTTTGGTTATTGTAATTTTACAGTAAATCTTCAAAAATAGGTAGTGTGAGTCCTCTAACTTTATTCTTTTAAAAATTTATTTTGGCACTTTTAGTTTCCTCTTTGCACATAAATTTCAGAATGAACTGTCTATAGCTATAAAAAAATCCTGTTGGGATTTTGGTTGGAATTGAGTTAAATCTGTAAGTCAATTTGGAAAGAACTGACGTTTTTATTAAGACAACTCTTCCAATACATTAATTCAGTATATCTCTCCTTTTTATTTAGGTGGTTGATTACTTTCATTAGCGTTTTGTAGTATTCAGCATACATATCCTGAACTGCTATTGTTAGACATGTATTTCATATTTAGGGGGAGCTGTTTGTAAATATATATATATTTAAATTATTAATTGTTAGTTTATAGAATGATTTGTTTTCAATCTTGTTAAACTCACTTATTAGTTGAGGGTTTTTTTTAAATAGATTTTTGTGGATTCTCTGGGTAGTTATATTGTCTGCAAATAGGAATAGTTTTATTTCTTCCTTTCCTGCGTACCTCTTATTTATTTTTCTTGTGGCATGGCTAGGACTTCCAGTTTGATGTTGAATAGCAGTGATGGGTGTGGTCATCTTTGTCCTATCCCCAGCTGGTCTTTCACTAGTGTAGGGTTTTGCAGATGCCTCACCCTCCTTTTTTTTTTTTTACCCCAATAAAGGAAGTTCCCTTCTGCTTTTAGTTTGCTGAGAGTACCCATCTCTATTTTCAGGCTCCCTTGAGTCAAGGCCAGGAGATTCTGGAAGAAAAAAGGAAACAAGCAGCCATTTCAATGATAGTTCAAATTCTGATCTTCTGCAATCCACCTGCTTTCATTTATTTTTAAAAGACCTCAAAAAGCTGCTCCCTTCTGTCCAGATTTCATTGCTGAATACAGTGGGAGAGAAAGGATAGAATGTGCTTACTCCATGTCATCTTATTCAGAACTGGAATTCTTGAGTCATTTTGAAGTTAAATAAAGAAAATTAACCAGTTTATTTTGTTCTATTCAAAGTATGTATTTTTTTAAAAATGTAGAGGATCTAACAACAAGTCAAATTTAATCTCTTTTCATGCTTACTTTTTTCTGTTTTGAGGGAAGTCAGAGGATACCTTTATTGCTTTGTGGGGGTGGGTGGTGCTCAGGAGCTCTTGGCGGGATGGCTGGCTCCCTCTTCACCATCGCAGGCTCTGGCTGCGTTGGATGGCACTGACCCTGCGTCCAGTGGCCACGCAGAGCGAGGAGGTCCTTGTTCTTGCGGACCTGTGCTGCTCTGGGCGGCCCGCACATTCTTGTAAACGGCGCTCATACCTAGGAGGTGGCTGGCTTTCACCAGCTGATCTCCATTTCTGGCTCCAGGCCCACCACCTTGCGGTGAATCAGCAGTTGTCGCAGGAGGACTCACAGTCCTTCAGTTGATTGGGTTCCGTGCTGTGTATCTGCTTGTTCCTCTTGATCAGGCAGCTGGAGCAGTTCTGGACAACCATCCACCGAGCGTGGTCGATGCGGCACCTCCTCTCGACTGGGCATCCAAGACGGAAAGGGGCCTCTACACAGACTTTCAAACAATCTTTCAATTTTAAGTGCCACCTGGCACTCCAGCCTTTAAAAGTACATGTGTCTTCAAGTCCTGATGCTTTATGGGCTTCTGCAGAGTAAAACAGCTTGTGTCTTGCTGGTTTTCGCCTCTGGAGAAATGGGTTTTAGCTCTCTCCAGTCACTCACTCAGTTACCACCCAACCATCTAGTTTCCATCCTCCAAAAGGGTTGTGCCACCCTGCTGTTGTCATGCCTCCAGTTCCCTTTGTCCTTGTGGATTTTGTACCATTCATCCTTGTACTTTCTTTGATCCTTTATCATTCTTTTACTGGGATTTTGGTAGGAAGCAAAACCAATCACATGTATTTCATTTATCAGGAGTCCCCACCTCCTTTCTTAAAAACTGGATTCAGGTATTAATTCACCTTGGAACCACTTCCAAAGGTAGTTAGTTACCCATATTTTACTGTGTATATGTGCACCCATGTTACTGGCCCAAACTTTCAGGAAAAAAACCTTTTAATTCTTTAATTCAATTATTTATTTATTTATATTTAGAAACAAAACCGATTATTGTATTCTAGGGTGTTATTTTGCTTATATTTTTATTGCTTTCTAGAGATACACTTTTAATGCATAAGCATAAATAAAATAATTAAAAACATATAGCTACAGAATTAGCACTATCCATGTATAATGCACATCCTTATTTTCTCCTCAGATTTGGGCAAAAAAGTGTGCATTATACACAGCAAAATACAGTATGCTGTGCTATCTTCTGATCCTTTAATCATGCTTTTATCACTTTCTTCACCACACTGCACTGTAATTTATTTGACTATAGCTCTAGTGCCCTGTAAGTTCCCTGGGTCTGCACCTGTTATCTTATTTCTTTATCCTAGCAATTCTGAGTGCTCAAAAATATTAATTAAATAAATAAATGAATAAATAGGTGAAACTATTCAAAGAGAGAGGTTAGAGATGGTACCTGTGGCCTGACCTTGTAAGGAAGTAGAAAATAAAAAGAAGACATCTTTAGAATGTTATAGAAACACAGAAGAATACTGTATACAGAAAAAGTAAGAAAGACAGCTCCAAATTTGACTTGCTCTTAACTGTTCTCAGGACTCATGCTAAAGATCATGTACATTTTGCTGCATGTTTTCTGGTACTGTTCTAATTTGCCTTTGGAATAAAGCTGACCACTACAATCCTCTGCGGACAGAGGCAGTGCCCAGCTGTTACTCTATTATTGATTTCCTGATTTTCTTCAACCTGACAGGTTCAGGCACAGACCGTTTTTTTCAGTTCCTTTTTGGGCTTCACAGAAGTTTTCCAAACAGGATGATAAACAAACTGCACATTTTAACACTAGGATAGATAATAAATTATGCAACTCATTGGGTCATAATTTAATATTAAGTATTTGGATAACAGGGCTTCACTGTAATTTGGGTTTGTTTTCATGTAAGCCTTAAACAACTCTGTAGTTCAATATTACCCAAATACTAAAGTTCATAACCTTTTTCTAAGTTTTTATTTGTTTACTGAGTACTTATTCTATGCCAGACATTAATACATTTCATTCTTACAACAACTTTGTAAGGTATGATGATATTATCCTTATAATATGATTGAAAGTGAAACTTAGAATAAGTAATTTGCCAAAGATCACATACAAAGTGGAACGTGGATTTGACCATGGATTTAACCACTTCAAATTTTATGCTCTTAAGCCATAGATTATGTGGCTTATGAAGAAAATTATAGTTCCATCTATAAATATAACAGCAAGGTTTTATTTCTATTGTCACTGTGATATGTTGACTTTCTATGAGCACATAAATTATGAGCTCAGAACCATAAAATTCTATAACCATTGACTGTGAACATATTCACTGCATTTGACATCTCAATTTATAATTAATATATTACAGAATTAATTTGTTTCCTTATAGTACTTTAAAATCATACACTTGTTGATTTGTCTTAAGGAGGTGGTTCCTGATTTTAGTTATACCTAGCAATTACTGATAAAATTGTGATCCAATAGAAGCAATACTTTTGGAGGAATGTAAAAATCAACTAGCAATTTCCTTCTGAAATACAGTGTTTAGAAGAAATGTGCCCTCTGTGCAGGAGCCCATGAGTGTCCTCCTACTTGAGGGCAGACTTCTCCCTAATTGTTTGCTCAAACCAAATTTCTGGTTCAAGAACACTGCCAGTGAATAATTGGGACAACTGTGGGCTTCAACATTTCCCAGAGATAACATGATATCATCTCATCTGCATCCTTCATACCCCTTCTCCTTCTTTTGCTTCTCTCTCCCTTTCCTGATTTCCATTGCCTTCTTTCTGGAAGGTCTTACAGTTAGGTAACTGTCCTAAATCTCCCTGAGGAGTTAAAGGCTTAACCAGGCCAGGAGAATGCTGGAGTTGGCTGAGAGATAATTGCTAATATTCAGGAATATTAGCAATTTTCCTGGGAGTAGAATTTTGGGAGTAGACTATTAACCTTTAGCTTGACATCAGCCAGGAGGAAATATGTACAATGCAGACATTGAGAGATAAATGCCAGACCACCCCCAGAATGCTGGTTCATCAGCACACCACTGGGGATCATGCCCTCCAGGGAATCTTGTGCTTTCATTAGGTACTCCTAAAAACCTTATTCAAAAATCTATATTCAAAGAGAACTTCTATGGCTGGGATTTCTCTAATACAGCAACTTTCAACATTTTTTTAATCTCCTAGAACACATAAAATAGTTTCTAAAATTCTGTGGCGCACTAAAAATACATTTTGCCAATATGACTGAAAAAAAAATAGATAAAATTTCAATTCATTCACACTGGATGACTTTGTTTTGTTAGCTGTTGTCATTTTTTAATTTGACAGTCTAAGGGCAAAGAGGTCAGTGCTCCTGACTACATAGTCAAGTATCACATGTTTTAAAAATTCTTGTAGCACACCAGTTGAAAATCATTGCTCTAATAGGAATAAACAATGGCAAAAATTCTTAGAGGCACTACCTAATTGTTGCTGCATAGGCAAACAGCTAGATGATCTTCTGAAAACCAGCTCTGCTGACACGTTGCTAGGAGATGTGGTGGCAAAGTATAATTTTTTTTTTTTAAAGCATTGACTTTCTGGGCCAAGGATGATCTCCAAAGGGATATGTACATATGACAACCCTGTAAAATATGTATTATCCTATGGCAATGACCCATGGACTGTTAAGTATTTTCAGAATTATTGACAAAAACAAAGCATGAAGTATGAGAGTGGACTATGTTTCTTAAAAAGAACAAAGAATTGCGAAGCTCCACAGAAGATCTGGAGATAACATAGCCTATAGGGTGAAAAACTAAATTTAATGATGGAGTACCAATCAAATAACCTAGTGGTTTCCAAAACTGAAAGTAGGCCTTCACATCTTATTGAGATCTTCAAAAATCATAACTGTTGATCTAGTGGTCTGGCTTAGTTAGCTAAGTACAGCAAGCTACATTGACTCACATTCCTAGAATATTTTCTTTGAAACAGGGAAAGGATGAGTTGTGCTCAATGCAAATTAGTTTCCTTTTCTATGTTGTTTTTTTTTACTATGCATCTCTCTATTTTCAAATATTTACTATGTGTGTTGTTCATCAGGCACTATCTTAATTATTAAAGATGAATAAGTTCCAGTCCCACACTGTCTTTGTTTTAGAGGATTCTATCCATTTTTAAAGTATATAGTATTATTCAGGGAATACTATAAAGTATATAGTATTATTCAAAGGCTTCAAAGAGGTTCTACCAGTAATATATAAAATATTTAGTTTCTGATTAGTTTACTGTGATTAGAAGACAGCGTTTGAAACCTTTCAGCCTTTTTGCTGTCACAAGAATAGTCATCAGGAGCCTTTTAGAGGAAATGATTTGAGTTCTGAAGAAAGCTGTGCTGTAGTTTTAACAGCCTTCTTGGGAAGATTCCAAATGGCAATATATAAAAATATACAAAAAGTATGATTTATAAAGAATACTATGAAACATAGTCAGAAAAATTTTGTATTATAATTAACCCATGCTTCTGAAAACATGCAGTCTAAAAGTAATAAAAATGGTTTCTTAATAATGGGCTCTTAGAACAACAGTTAGAATGATGCTTTGAATTTGTTGTTACAATTGTTTACTATCTGAAAATTCCTATCAAAGCATGTGAAATTACTGAATACATTGTATACACAGAGCTTAGTATTTACCCTCTTGCAAGCTATACTCATTAAAACAACTATCAATGAATTCATTAAACAAAAACAAAAATTCAAAACAACAATGGCTTCAGAGCAAAGTCTTAAGGATAGAGATACAGCATGTGACTGACATAGTTACCTAAATAAAACATTTCGTTTAACACCAGACAAAGGAATTCAGGAAAGATGGGGGTCTATAAGTGGTAGGCGGCATGGGAGGTGGTTTGCCTGACCTCCACTGCTGACCTAAAGGAGCATATCAGGACTAGCAGGAACCGCCCAAGCAGCAGTATGTTCAACTCCCATAGCAGCCTGGGGCTGCCTCAAATTACTGAGTGCAAACCTGGTCTTTTCTTTCTTTTTTTTCTTTTAAACTTCTAAAATAAAGTTTATTAATTTTATTTATTTTTTTAAATTTTTTATTTTAGTATTCAGTACAGTTTCTATCCTTTATTCCCATTCCAGCCCACCCACCCATTCCTCCCCTCCTCCCTCCCCTTTCCAACACCCCTAGTTTTGTCCATGTGTCCTCTATATTTGTTCCTGTAAACCCTTCCCTTCTCCCCTGAAATTCCCTCCCCTCTATGCAGCTGAAAGAAAGAAGGAACTCATACCCTTTGCAACAGCATGGATGGAGTTGGAAAGCATTATGCTAAGCGAAATAAGCCAGGCAGTGAAAGACAAATACCATATGATCTCACCTTTAACAGGAACCTAAACAACAAAACAAAGAAACAAGTAAAATATAACAAAAGACACTGAAATAGAGTTGTCAAACCTGGTCTTTTCACTTCTAAGATGTGCAGTAAGTCCTTTTGGCCACTAGATGGAGATCGGGTTACTCAGCCAGTGACAAGGGAAGCTGCTGGCAGCCAGCAAGTGGTCATACGGTGCAGAGAACCTGTTTTCTCAATACCTCAATCAAGCCCCCAAATCAGGAGCAGACCTAGGCTGAATAGAGGATCCATAAATGAGGAATAGCTTGAAAGACTAAACAGGAAAAGAACTGGAAAAGCCAGATTTTTGCTTGTTGTCTCCATTACCCCTGGAATAATTCACATTTAGAGTTGGTTGTATAAAGTACTAGTAAATAATAACACGAACTGGTCTAAATAAGACCAGTTAAATATGCTGTCTCTTTGTTTACCAAGCACTGAGAAGGAAGAGGAAATATGCAACCAAAATCGAAACAATGGCAGACTATTTGGACAATGAATCCTATCTGTTTATACATAAAGATATGCTCACAATTTGTTTCTTAGTTTGAATATGTATATAAGTATACACCTTCAATATCAATCAGAATCGATCAGGGAACATCAGGGATGTAAGGAGAATGTTAGATAACAACTATTCTCATTTTCTAAACGGAACTATGATTCAATCACAAATTATGTAACTTTGTTTCTGTTATCGCTGAACATTGAACTGGAGACACAGATATATGTTTCCTGGAAAATGGGTGGTTTGAGGAAAGATCAGATTTGCCTGGTATAATATAGCCAAATATTTTGTTTATTTTTGAGATGTCAGATACTATAATTCTGTTTATCCCTAACTTAATACTCATATATATTCAACAAATACTTATTCAGTTATATAAAACAAATGAATAATTTGCAATAGTTTAAAAGAATTCCATTTGTTACCAAATACCTATAATAAGCAGTATAATTTAATATGTATGAATGTGAGCATGAGCAAACATACTAATTGCCTGTCGCGTACCAATCATTATGCTATGAGCTGGGAATGCAAAGATGCACAACAGACTCAGGGAAGACACTGGGGAGAGAAAAGTCACATAGCTAAAATACAAATAGCAGTCAATTTTTGTAGCAGTTGACACCAGTTATCAAAATCATGAGTAAAAGTCCTTTTGAAAGTTCTGTAGTAAAAGATACACTTAATAGGCCACAACTATTGACCATAGGAAAAAAATGACCTTTGCTATCTATAACACATGAGAAATTAAAAATAAAGTAAAATAAAAGATTCAAATAACAATAGTGTTTCCTAGTAGCTATCAATCATTGCATGAAAACAGGAGCTTAATTAAAAGGGAGAAGAAACTAACATTCAGAATAATAAAAGAAACAGAACCATAGTTAATTAATTTTCTAATTATTGTTACGAATAGTGACCAACATTCAATCTGTTGCTGTGATAAATCCATTGCACTTAATGACATGTTTATTTTAGAGCTATACATTTGTTTTAGCTTAATTAAATTGATATATTCATACCATTTCAAAAGGACTTGAGGTTGTCTGTCTACATTGGTTTGTGATTTTAAAAATGTTCTTTCAAGCTTTTAAGAATCTAAGAGAATTATGTATTATTCATTCAGAAATATATATAGTTCTCTTTTAAGGAAATCACAAAAATAACCACATAAAATAGTTAATTATTAATCAAGTATCAAGTGAATAGTTTATGGAAATTTCTTATCTTGCTAATTTGCAGAGCAACACAAATGGCAGAAACCTACCTTTCTTTTTGCTAGATAAAAAATGAAATGTAAACAAAGTTTACTTCTGAAAATTAAAGAAATTACAAATAAATCCTTTAATGACATGCTTTAGTATTTATGGGTACACAGACTTCCTCATTGTTCACATCAGCTCCAGGTAGCAGCTAGATTAGGTGTGACTGAGTCATTTTTGTAGTTGTGGAGTCTCCTCTCACTCTGTGACCTGTTCCCATACACCTTTCCAGTGCAGGGTTGGGTCTGCTTACTATGACTGCTAAACTTGCATTACCCTAAAGCAGGGAAATTGATAAAAACACATCTCTATTAGATGCATAATTTTGTTTAAGTTCTCTAGCCTAAACGTTTTGGCCTTATGATAATGTGCTGCATTTTAGATCCTCAGTATTTCTATTTCCTGCATAGCATGCACAGGTGCTCACAATGATGGTAGTAAAAGTGAGACAGGTGCAAAGGTGGTGCTGGAAACTGATTATTGCTTTAGGGTAAAAAATAAAAGTTGATTGTATTAGCATGCTGTGCTGTGAGGAACCTGTATATTTTAAGCACTGACAGAAAAAAAGGCATATTTTTACTTATTCCCTACCTAAATGGATAAAATTTGCCTTTTTCTGTGTCCCAAATTTACTTTAGCCATTAAAGTAACTATATTTGAGTCACTGGGCTAGAAGTTTTCACAACTGTGGCTTTAGGAACTAAGTTTCTACTGCAGAGTATGCACCCTTAAGAGGTAAGGTCAATTCAAGTGGTACCTGCATTTGTCTGTCATCTTGCCCAATCATGTTTCTCCATTCCGCGAGTGAGCGCTGCAGATGTTCAAGTCCAGTTTCCCAAAGCCTGACGTGACCTCCCATATCAACACTCACAACGCCACCTTTACCCCACTCAGCTAGCAGCGCATCTGCGTCTGAAATAGTAGATAGCCATGTGGTATATGGAGAGAGAGATTCTGATCTGAAAAAGAAGTCACAGTGTTCAGCCAATTCGTAGACTAGGTAATGAAGCTAGTTTAATGTGAATTAGGTTCATTAAACTTGCTATGAAGAATTCTAAGAGTAAACACATTAAAAGATATCAACAGATCTATCTATAAGTAAAAAAACACACATTTAGTTATTGGTTATTTTTCTGTATTTGTGGATGCCAGATGACATCAGTATTCACTGTCAGAGAGAAAGAAACTCATACTTCTCAAACATGCAGCCTAAGGTCAGTGTTGAAAGTGATCTTTTGTTTATGTGTTTTAACTGCCTTCATGTTTGATATTTTGCCTTTTCTAACTTAAGAAGTTATAAGGATTTATAGTCAAGAATTTGTTTATTTCTTGTGTTATATATTTCATACAAACACATATTTCATTTATTTTATATTTCATATTATATGAAATATATATAGTCATTTCTAGGAGTGCACTTTTGCCTGTAAGAGTTAATTTCATACATACTTTATCTGAGTATAGCTAGTACTATACAAAAACGTACACTAGAAATTCTAATTACTAGTGTTGGCTCTCTAAATGCACCTGATATATTCTATATGAAATAAATTGTCTAAAGGGATGGTTTCATCAGATAATGAAAACATGAGCTATCATTGTTGATCTGGTAAAACCACAAAACCACTACGTATCAGGGGAAGTCTTATATTCCAAAAGTAAACCAAGACTACTTTGACCTTTTTTTTTCAGTCTGCCTTAGTAGATTGTAAACATAGAGTAACAAAGCCAGCTCCTCTATAACACAGAAGTCTTAGAAAATGTTTATATGAAGAGGATGACAACAGTAGGATGGGACCAAGTGTTTCAGAATTACTTTGCAGTACCAGAAGGACTGAAAGAAAGTAACATTTGATATAACACAGGCTATCACTGTTTGTGCTCTCCAAAAAAATTTGCCTTAGGAAAAAAAATTAGTAGGTACAGATGGTGAAGTAAAGGGCAACTCAAGAGTAATGAAATTTATTCATGTGAAACTATGATGTTTGAAAGGCTTCCAAGAGCACTCAAGATTGTGTGTCTGATGAGCACTGAATCTACTGGTTGTATATTTAACTTGCCACCATGAAAACTGAAATTTACAAGGGCAATTTCTTCAATACACCAATAAACAGTGATGAAGAAATCACATTTTGACAACAATTTGTACACTAGGTCTAAAATCTCTTCTCCACTTTTTCTTTTTCAAATATGTGTTCCCCTTATACATAAGTTCTTTAAAGAGCACAAAGATTTATAGTAGAGAGAAATCTAGATTTCTATACACCCACATACAAGACTAGGCAGTATCATTTTACAAGTGCAAATAATATAAACACTTGAGAAAAATACATTTTACTGAGGGCAAAAGTGACATATTCATTTTGGCCCTTCATTTACACATAACTTTACTGTATTTTTCTATTATTTGAAGTTAGCTATCAAATGGAAAATTCCTGATGTCTAGCAGAACACTCAATTTAAGCACTTAGCAACAAAACTGAAATCCAGATGGGTTGTTCCCTTGGGTTACATATATGCCAAAATATGACAAGAGTTAATCTCAGGAGAAACTCAGGACGCACTGACAATGAACAGATTCTAAACCACATGGCACTTAAAATGTGGCAAGCCCAAATTTAGATGTTTTGTAAGTATAAAATACATACTAGCTATCAAAGACAGAAAAAAGGAATGTAAATTATATCATTAAAATTTTTATATTGAATACATGTCAAAATTGTAATATTTAAGATACAATGTAAATAAAATATTAAAGTTAATTTCACTTGTTTTTTTTACTTCATTAATGTGCTTACCAAGGAAAATAATATTACATATGTGGCTCATGTTATATATTTCTATTGGACAGTGCAGCTCTAAATGAATTATGGTGACCAGCTGGCACTGGCTATATACACAGTTGCTCTTCTAGATGTTCTTTCTATGGCAGGTATAACAGATATGTTATTGAGAAAGTTAAAAAAGAAAAATGTAGAAATCAAAAGCTAGGGCTAATAAGGAGAATATAATGAAATAAATTGTTTAATGCTTTAGAAATGTAAAATATAGAAAGTTTTTCCTTGCTTTTGTAATTTGCACTAACAGTGTATTTTAATGGGCATACAATTACTATGAATAAGGACTTTCCCTAAATGACTAAAATTATTTTCCATTAAACTGACATAAGAAGGCATACATATATATGTTGGAATAAGTAAATCTATTTCTTCAAATATGCTTTCATTATTTATATTTCTTGAACTTGACCTAAGTCATTTCTTGAACTTGGTCCTAAGAAATGAAACTGTGTTTCTGAGTTATTTTGTACTGTTATGCTGAGCTATTTTCTTCTGGGAATTGAGGAGTGGGTAAAAAAGGTGGCCTGGTGATACTGCAGGGACACTGACAATCTCCAATGTCCGTGGCCTTCCTGTGACACTGGAAGGCTTTCCAAGCTCCTCTGCTCAGGATTTCAAATGATTTTTTAATTTATTTTATTTTTTACCATCACCATTTATCTGCCCTGTACCCCACTAGCCCCCTTCCATGCCCCGAGTTATGTTTTTGCCACTGTGTTGTGAAGGTTCAGTCACCTGTGAGGGAGTGTATGTGAGGAGGGGATGTGAGACCAAAGCAGGTGCATGCGCAGGTTGAAAGAGGTCAGGCATGTGTGCATCCAGAGAGAGATGGGCTAAAGGTGAGGACACCTGTGCTCATCAAGGCAGACACTGAGCCTCATTGCTTCTCTGTTTGTATCCTCAGTCTGACTAGTGTGAATGCTTTGTCTCCATCCCTGGACAATAATAAAAGCAGCGAATGGTAATGAATTCTATTCCAAATCTCTGAAATCCTTTGACTACCATATGGCCTTCATGATCACAGATGCACAATAACATATTTTAAAACAATATTAGGCAAATAGTATTTAAATTACTTTGACATTTTGAACCCATTTACCTGAGAAAAATAATATATAAAGTTAGTAAGTATGAAAATTTCTGCCATACTAAAAAATGCTGTTTCAGAAACAGAAAAATTACCATTAGGACAGATCAACAAAAGAGAAATGAAATCTATAAAGCTGATTGATTTATAACTATGTAACATTTGACCATTTTTCCAAAATGAAAATTAAAAAGGCAGTCAGGCATGAAGAAGAACAGCAAGATGTAAACCATCTGTAAGTGAAAAAAAAAAGAGCTTTCTATTTAAGGAAGCAAAAAGCACACATTTATCAAGGTACTTGTTAAGAATTCACTCATTTTTAAAAAATCTGACATACAAGCTAAGAACAAAGGTTTAAACAAATTACCTGGGAATTGGAATATATCGGAGTTTCTTTGATTGAAGATCAGTGACTTCTATATAACCAGATGTATGTGGAGGGGTAACATCTGCAAATAGTCATGACATAAGCAGAGTATTAAATTACTACATGGTACCAAAATAGGACCAAAAAAAAAAAAAAGCATGAATCCTGCTAAAAGTGAAATGAAGTTATCAATAGCCTGAAGCAGAACTCTGAGACCCACTTGACAAGGTCCTGGGCTAAGTCCAGCTCAAGGCAAGACTCCCCAACTTATGTTTTTCTTAGGGAAATACAAAGACTGTCAAATAGATGCATATTAGACAGAGATTCTTTACTGTCAAAAAATAACCTAAGTTCTTTTCGTTGTCGTGGAAAGCGTTCCAAGATGGGTCAATGTTTTAGTACTTTCAGGGAAATGTTTCATCATCTGAATTCTGGTTTCTTTCTTAGGAAATCATAATGATAGTATAATCTGGTAAAGGGCCAAAATAATTTTAGGACTGTATAAATGTAACTACTACTTAACTATTAAGCAGTTGAAATTTCATTCCCCCCTTTGAAGGCAACCGCGAGGCTGATGTGGCCCCCTGGTAAAAATGAGTTTGACACCCCTGATCTGGCAGAATCAGCACCTACTTTGCAATCAGGTTGACCTTATGTGAAAGGCTTACATTTCCGAACAGTGTTTTATGCTGGTCAGGTTAGTTATTGTTCTGAGACCTGCTTTTATCATTGGCAAAATGGGGATAAACAGCAGCCTTAGAACATCATCATAAACATTATTTTGAGGATTAGATGAATTTAGTAAATGCAAAGCACCAAGTTAGTAATTGCCCAATATGCAGTTGCAGTTATTGAGGCCCTAGGAGACAGGAAAAGGTGAAGTGAGGATGGGGCAGTGGGGTGAGGGCTCAGCCATGAAGAATATGAAAATATGGGGAAGGAGAGGGTTCAACAACAATGATGTTGTTCCCCAGCAAATTCCTGGAGTTTACTGAAATTCTTGGGGTTTTCCACAGCCCTGAGTTTCACCATCACCCTCATCTTCTCTAGCTGCCACTCACTACGCATCAAGAACTCTACTTAGTCTTTACAGATAGCATTTTTAATACTGATAACAACAAAGACTTAGGATTCTTGTTTGAGGGATAAGGAAGCTGAGGTTTACAGAGGTAATATAATAATGTGGCTTACTTGAGGTGACATAGCGGTAGAGCAATGGGGGTGGTTTTCAAACCCACAGCTTTCTGCCTCTGAAATTTATGCTCTGTCTACCACTCCCAAAGCTCCTACTTGAGTGGGCCCAGAGCAACAACAATTTTATAAATAGCCTGTTGGGAACCGCCCTACCTGGTTTTAGAAGCTGTAACCCACCATGGCTAAGGCTGAATGAGCGACCTTGGGACCATAAGCCACTAAGGAGACAAAGCTTATCTCCCTGGCAGGGGTGCCACCTCTGCCCCTTTTACTTCACTCTGCCTGGCCCCCAGTATATGATCAGTTAACCAATGATGGGTAAAATTTCTCAAGGAAGGGATGACCTAAGACAGGCACAATCACCATGGGGCCCTCAGGAAAGGATGTGGGGGGCTATAGGAAAAGGGGGTGATGGACCCTTGCCCCTCAGCTTTGACATAGCCTGAGTCCTCATTCTGTCTGCAAAAAGTCTCCTAATCTCTTGACTGCCTTACTTCCCCTGCCTGATTTAAGCCTGAAACAATAACAGAGGGCGGTACAGCCCTGAGCTGGAAAGGGCAAGTTCCATGGGAAGATGGAGCCTAAGAAAGAATACAAAAAAATCTTGTGAAACCTGCTTTGCTAAGAATGCTCTCAATTTTCTGATAAGGGTCCCAGCAGGATGTGAGTTTGTTTCCCAAAGTTTTGTAGGCCTTTAGCTAACAGACCCTGACTCAGAATAAGCCCTCAGAGTTCTTTGCATGTTATTTATTGTTTGATCCTTACTGCCTGACAATGATTAATGAGCTTTACCTGTATTCCTGTGCAAATTGAACCCAATAAAAGCCCATTGAGGAAAAGGCTCTTGGCCCTTCTCCTTTGAGAGATCAGCCACCTTTTCTCCCCAAGCAGATCATGTCTTTTTTTAAATGTATTTTATTGATTATGCTATTACAGTTGTCCCATTACCCCCCCTTCATTCCCCTCCACCCTGAACACCCTCTCCCACCCACATTCCCCCATTTAGTTCATGTCCATGTGTCATAAGTTCTTTAGCTTCTACATTTCCCATACTATTCTTTGCCCTCCCCCTGTCTATTTTCTATCTACCTTCATTGCTACTTATTCTTCGTACATTTCACATGGAGGGTTAGCAACAGGGGAGTGGGAGGAGGAGAGGGAGAGATCATGTCTTTGTAGACTTATTCTCATCTGTGGCAGCCGGGGAGGCCCCACGGGCAGATCCTACCCACAATAGCCCCATTTTACAAACTCTGAGCAACTACCCATCTCTGAAAACA
>CM052548.1:38891534-38908222 GCA_028533065.1 Trachops cirrhosus
CTTTCTTTCTTTCTTTCTTTCTTTCTTTCTTTCTTTCTTTCTTTCTTTCTTTCTTTCTTTCTTTCTTTCTTTCCTTCCTTCCTTCCTTCCTTCCTTCCTTCCTTCCTTCCTTCCTTCCTTCTTTCTTTTTCTTTCTTTCTCTTTCTTTCATCTAGTTACTTAGCTATTTACCTATCTATATCTTCTTATAACTTATTATTAGAGATATCAAAAATGCTCACATTGAGTTTATCACATGTAGTTTACAAGAAATAAGGAACTTGGTATTTTTATTTCATATATGCAGTTGAAGGTGCTTCAGTAGGCCACCCGAAAAACTCAAAGTCTCTCTTATTTATTCAACAGACATTGTTGAGTTTACTTTGCACCAGACACAATACAAAGCCCTGGAGACAGAAAAGAAAGAGATGAGGAACCCACAGCATAAAGTGTAAAGTGCTTTTTTGGAAAAAAAAATAAAATACTGTGGACACTTAAGGACTTAAGAAAGAATTCTAGGGTGGTAATCACAGGCCTGGGGCCCAATATGAGCTGCGGAGCTAGGCAAGGAGTGGGGCCAGGGGTGAAGGGGTCAGGGGAAGAGAAGATAATGTGCAGGGATAGCAGAGGGTAAAAAGAGAGAGTTGTGATGGTAAGCTGACCACCCAGCTGGATTGGCTGTCCCCAGATGGCTGTTTGTACAAGATGAACATGCTTATCCTAAGTCAGGTACTGCCTGCATTGGCAGTGCTGCCTGGGATATAAGGATAATCTTGGATAAAGTTTTGCATTGTATGTCATTTTTGATAGTTCCTGCTGCTAAGACCTAGCTGAAGTAGGTTCAATTATTTATAGACCCAGGCTCTTTGCCAAAAATTACCACTTATTAAAGCAGTTGTGATGGCTTGAGCTGCCTAGTTTTTTTGGCTTGCCGCTAACAGGAACTATTTTCATAACTATTAGTATTAAGTTGAGTTACTGCCATTAGTACTTTTAGAAAGCCCAAGAAAACACAGTAAGCCAATTTATTTTAAGTTATCATTTTAAAAATTTTCTTCTTTCATTGTGCAAATTAATTTCATGGCATAAAGAGGATGAGAAAATTCAATAATAGCTGTGCCTATTTCAAGTAGAGAAAGCAAGAATTTTACTGTTCGTGCTAAAAAATATTTTCACTATCAGAAAAGGCAATTTGTGGCTATAAAGTAATTCAAAAAATACCAAGGATGGTGGTATTGGTGGTAGTAATTGTAAGCATTTGAAAAATAATCAGAATTCATGTTTGCTGATTTGAAAATAAATCAGCTCAGAATATATGATTAAATTAAGGAAGTAAAAAACCTTCCTTGGCTAGATTTCTCTCCAAACTTAGCCAAATCCTTGTCTATCCATTTTAAATGTTCCCACACTGCAGAGAGGATGGAGGCTCAGTAAATTTCCATCACATTTATAATCCAGGTGGATTTCAAAGGCAGGCATGAACTGTATTTAGGGATCAGTTCCCTGATGATTAAAGGAAAGTCACTGCTGCAGTGTAGACCATGTTGTTCCCATGGACAGTGGGGACAGCTCACATGCACAGTGCCAAGGTTAGGAAGAGTTATAAAAACTGTCAAGCAAAAGCACCAAGAACATTTACAGAGGGAAAATGAAATTATGTTTAAAAAATTTACTCCTTCTAGCAATGTAATTTGATGTATATCTGTTACCTTCTACTTAATCTTGTACTCACAAATCAAAAGAGTGATGTGTGCCTTGCAATCATGCTGATACCAAATCTTTGAATTTACTCAAAGTTCAGAAAACAGTGCACTGCTTTCAATCAAGAGTCATTATTTTGCATTTAAAGAGCTGAGGCTTATGGCTAAAAACAAGATGGCATTTAATTACAAGAAAATCAATTAGAAGAAAGCAGTAAATCTCTTTCCCTATGTATTAAACAAAAGTTATACCATCATTAAGCCACCAGGAGAGTAGCCTTTGCAGTTTCTATTGATTTCTTTAATAAAAGGCTGATATGCATTAGCTCCTGACTAGTCAGATGGTTGGATTCTATTTCCTTTAAAAGATTAAATTTTCATCAGAGATTTACATGAGCATAAAGAGTCACTCAGGCCAAAAGAAAAAGCAGCCAACCCCTGCTTTACTCCTCTTACCCCTCATTTCCTGCTCCCAGTGACAGGGACAACTTTTATACTGTTTCTTTGGTTTACCTTCATCCTTGTGGTACTGGTTTGCTATTTAGTTTTAGGGATTATTTATTGATTTCCCCCAAGGTAAGATGAAGAGTTTAACTCTTTCCATATACCCTCTCCCTGCCCAGCACCTTGTTTTTCCATTCCCAATGTATTACAGTTTTGGTTAGAGATTAATATCCAGTGCTCCTATAATTATGACTATATGAATGCTATTCCTAGCTGAGCTACATCTTATTTTTGGTATTATTGCTTTCTCTTTCCTGTACAACTTTTTCTTTTCATGGAGTTAATAATGTGTTTTGTTGTTGGTTTAATTTTTCAGTTACTTAGCACAAATTCATCCTCAAATTGTCCCCTACCTGTCAAAATGTCTAAGTATATTTAAACATATTGGCTTTATCACTTTCACTTTCTTGGAGGTATCTCTCCTAAAATCTTATTTTTCCTAATCTGAACTGATTGGTCCCTAGGTGTGTGCCCAGCTATCATCCTGGGGTCTCCCTTTACTATTTTCCTAGGGATTTTTTTTTAATAGCCCAATAAGTGTTCCTATGTACCAGACACTGTCCTAAGCACTTTTGTATATTTGGAATATTTAAGGAATACTACTTAAAACAAATGAGGAGAAATAAAATGTTTACCAATCCAACAAAATTGCAAAAGATACAAATAGGCAATTCTAGAAGAGTAAATCATGATATATAAAAAGATGTTTAAACTTACTAGAAAACAGGGAAAGGTAATGTGAAACCACAACCTAAAAACTTCTACAGGAGCAGATGAGGATGCGGAGCCCTGGGACTCCTTTTATGCTGTGACTGACAGCTCTGGGAAACAGCTCAGTATTTTCACTCTTAGATATAATATATACCTTACAGACTCTCAACATATACACAATGATACAGGTAAAAGAATATATGTAGCCCATTATTTTTAATAGCAATAAATCAGAAAGACCCTAATGTACATCAATAAAGAATAGATGAATAAATTGTGGTATTACAGTACTGAAAATTAATGAAGCAGAGCCACCAGTATGGATGATAACAAAGAGTCTCTTTCTCATTAAATTCTGGTCAGACTCCAACTAGATCCTGATTTTTGGGCTTCCAAAAGTTTGTCTCTTCATTGTCCAATGTTAGCAAGAATAATGCCACATAAGCTTGGTCCAAATTCCCTACTCTCAGTATCTGATTGAGTTCCTGATCATCCACTGGCCTGCCTTCAGCAAGAATCCTCTTAGGCTGATTTAGTCAGAATTTTCCCTCACCCTCTCAGCAATTTTTCATCCTCTGATCTTCACCAAATTGGAGGATCTATACTACCTGATTTTAAGACTTGACTAAAAAGTATAAAGCTAGAAAGTAATTAAGAAAATACAGTAATAGTGAAGGGATGGACACATAGATAAATGGAACAAAACAGACCCATACATATGTGGTCAGTTGATTTTCAGCAGCGGTCCAAATAATTCAATGGAGAAAGGAGAGTGCTTCAGCAATGGTGCCGAAACAATTGAACATCCCCCTGCAAAACAATAAGCCTCACCCCACACCTTGCACCATATGAAAAATTAACTCAAAATGAAGCATAAAGGTAAAATCTAGAAAAATAACATTCCTAAAAGAAAGCATAGGAGTTTTTTCCTTTATCAAAATGGGAGAAAATGTTTGGAAAGCATATTCTGATACTGAACTTGTATCTAGAATATATAAAGAACATTCAAAACTCATCAAAAAGAAAGCAAATAACTCAACTCAAAAAATGGGCAAAAGATCTGAAGAGACATTTCATTAAAGAAGAGACACATGAAGAGATTTTCAACATCATTAGGAACTAGGGAAAATGCAAATAAAAATGAGATGTCATACACACCAATTAGAATGGCAAAAACCTGACAATACTAAGTACTAGAAAAGAGGCAGAGCAACTGGAACTCTCATTCATTCCTGACAGGTATATGCAAAGTGGTACTGCCACTTGGGCAGTTTCATCATATGATGTAAAAATGCTACTCTTAGGTATTTAACCAAGTGAAACAAAAACTTATGTTCATTTAAAAATCTGTGTACAAATGTTCACAGCAGCATTATTCATTATTGCCCCAAATTGGAAACTATCCAAATATCTACTTGTGAATGGATAAACAAACTTTCATACAACCACAAAATAGGCTACTTGGCAATAAAAAGGAACAAACTATTAGTACACACAACATAAGTGATTCTCAAATACACTATATTAAGTGAAAGAAACCAGACTCAAAAGACTACTGTGTGATTCCATTTACATGACATTCTGGAAAAGGCAAATCATTAAGTACAGAAATCAGATGGGCAAGGGTTGGAGGGCTGGGGTGAGGGTTTGATCACAAAGTGTCATGAGGGAGATTTGGGGAAGATAGAACAGTTTTCTATCCGTTGCGGTGACAGTTACACAACTGCATGTATTTGTGAAACTCACAACACTATAACACTAAAAAGAGTGAATTTTACTGTATGTAAAATGGATCATAATAAGATGAAAATGTATTATTTAAAAATATCACTCAGATGTGTGCAGAATGTGAGGAGGAAGAAAGAGTGGAAGAGGGAACTTCATCAGGAGGCTAATATTCCAGTGCAAGGTATTGGTGATGATTTGGATGTTGGCAATAAAAACTGCAGACAAGAAGGTGGATGTAAGATATATTTGTAAGATTGTATCAAAAGGACATGTAATTGATGATGGATTAGATATGGAGGGTGAGAGAGAAGTATGAGGGCTGAACTCCAGGTTCCTGGGTAAAAGAAGGTGCTCTAAATTATAGTACAGAATTTCTTGAAATCCCTGGAATGCTCTGTCATGCCCCTGCACCTTTCACATGGGCTTTCCTCTTGGTGGAAGAATTCCTTCATTTGATTTACTCCCACTCACCCTTCAAGAGTCAGCTCATAACCACCACTCTCCTCTGTGCTTGTATGTCACCTTGTGAATATTCCTACCACAGCAGTGTACAGCAGTTGTCAGTTTATTCACGTGCCCCTTCTACCATGGAAACCATTTTAAGGAAATGGTGATTTATGTGGAAGAAACTACTAATTCTAAATATTAACATATAACCAGGACTTTTCAATCCCAATAATAGATTATTATAATATGTTTAGAATTATATTTATGAAGTCCACACTAGTATAAAAATGTAAACACCTTTATGATGCAAATAATAATCAGTGGTGCAATAACCGAAATTTTTCATAATTATCTATCATAATGAAAGCCAGTGTGCCTCAGTAAGAATAGCTCTGGGCTAGGGACTGGAAGGCCTTGGTGAAAATGGGGCTCTGGGGTGACCCTCAGCAAATTATTTTACTTCTGTTTCCCTGCATATAAATTAGAGTGTGCATTAACAATAAAATGGGGATTTGAAGATTTAATGAATATATACAAAGAAAATGATCAGCACAGGACTTGACATATGCTATGCAGTATTGTGTATTGGTTTGATGTCATTTTAAATCGAAGGACCGTTTGCTGATCTAAATAGATCTCTGAAGACTTTGGGGCATCAGCTCCTGCCCTGGTAAAGGCAACTCATACACCAGCAGCAGCCTGAGGAGAACGTCTGCTGTGCCAACACCAGAGCTGCTGCTCTTCAGTACCCTGCTGTAGCAACAAGGGACTTTTGTTTTGGTGCTGGAGGCTGGCAGTGTGCTCCAGGCTGGTTACGCAGTCTCTCAAAGAAGAGGTACCCTCAACTAAATTTGACTTTATTTCTTTCACCTTTCCTTGCCTGAAACAATAGTGTGATTAATTGATCATGGGTTTGAAGTATATTATTTCTTTACTGGCTTATTAAAAGACATTATTCTGTATGCTATTGGCTTATGAAATTCCTACAGTGAACATGTGTTAAATAAATTGCTGGCAAAGAAAGCTCAGTCTCTGAGCATAATTTGTAGCCCAAAACAACACATGTAGTAATAAATATAAATTGATTTTTGAGAGGATTAATAAGTGAATCAGTCGCCGAAATCTCTGGCCTTTCATCACAAGAATTTAAGCCAGTGGTTTTCACCTTTTTCATCTCATGGCACACATAAACTAACTACTAAAATTCTGTGGCACTCCAAAAACATATATTATTTTTTTGCTAATCTGACAAAAATAGGTAGAGTTTTGATTCATTCATATAGGGTGGCTATTGTGTTGGCTATTGTCATTTTTTTTATTTGACTATATAAGGGAAAAGAGGTCAGTTGGCACACCAGTTGAAAATTGCTGCTTTAAGACAAAAGCAAGACCCCATTTTCCATGTATCCTATTCTAGTGATTTTTAAGTCTCCTCGACAACAAGTTCTCTGTAAAGTTGTTGTATAGACGTGGTTCACACGAGCGTGTTCTAACAGTGACGGCTACAACTGCACAGTGTGAGAAGCTGTGTGAACACTTTCTGAGTACATACAAGTGTTTAAAACTATTAGACTCATTCTAATTATTTACATTTATAAATATGCAATGATAATTATAAATTAAATATCCCTACCAAAAGCAAACTACCTTTAACTACCTTGGCCTATTAGGAACTGGTAAGTTTCTTACCTTTCGGGTAGATATCTTTTAGAGGGACTTCTCCCGGCGGCAAAATCCTGACGATCTGATTAGTGTCTACGAGAGTCACACAATTGCTCTGTTTTGGAGCTCCAGACTTCTTTCCTCCATAGAATGCTGTATCAGTGACCCTCGACTTATGCAAAGATGATGGCCTTTTCCAAGAATAAACTTCACTGGGTGACTGCAAATAAAATAAAAACAGATTAAAGCCCTGAGGTGCTATTCACCACAATTTTCATAATGCAGCCTTATAAGCAGATACTGGTGGTAACTTCCTTTTCAGAAATAAAATAAAATTATTCCTTAACCTTTTTGAATTTGGTACAAGAGAGAGTTTCTTCACCAATACAAGCATGAATATATAACACATTTTTATCTTGAAATAAATTATAACTAAAAGGATGGAATAAATAATATAGATCATTTAAAAATAAAACAGACACCTAATGCATCCACTGTCTGGCATAAAGAATAGAACATTAACAGTATTTTCTTAATTAAAGTATAGTTGACATACTGCATCATATTAGTTTCAGGTGTACAATGCAGTGACTCAACACCTATACACCTTCCAAAATGATCACCATGATAAGTCTACTTATCATAAGGCCCTGATAGCCCATACTGGGCTATAATCATGCATGGATACCCTCTTCACCTTGTTTGGGCTCCCACAAAGCACATCAAACTTCCCCTTCATGGGAATACCCCATCTTCATTCTGTCTGGACTTGATTCCCATCACCGGTGTTCACCCCTCCCCCACCACAGATGTTCTTTCCACTTGCTCGGGTTCTGACGTCTTACATCTCACACTGGGACATTGTCCATTTTTGAAATATTGGATTATTGGTTTTCTTACTCTTGAATTTTGAGAAATCTTAATATGTTCCTGATACAAGTCCTTTGTTGAAAATGTGATTTGCCAATATTTTCTCCCAATACACAGACTGTCTTTTCCTTCTCTTAATAGTGTCTTTTACAGAGAGCTTAAGTTTTTGGTTTTGATGAAATTTAATTTATCAGTTTTCTTAAATGGACCATGCCTAAAATGCCTGGTACTATGTTTAATAGAAATGGTGACAGTGGGTAACCTTGTCATATTCTTGATATTAAGAAGGATGTTTTTAATGTTTTCACTATCAAGGATGATTTGTGCTGATATTTGTTATTGGGTTAAGAAACTTTTAATATGTTTATAAAAATTTAGGTGCTTCTGAAAATGCCTAAAAATATGATTGTTATCATAAAATGCTGAAAGTCTGCCTAAATTGACTCTAATCCTTCATTAAATAAAAATTCATTGAACATCTTCTGTATGGTGGGCACTGTACTAAATATGGAGGACCTTTTAAGTTAACAAGTTTACTAGTCCTACAGGCCACAAAGAATGTACACAGGGTTAGTACCATCAGTGCCTTATATTCAGTTTTTACTTTCTAAACTTTTTATAGCAACATTATACTTCTATACTAATTTCTTCAATCAGAAGGCCAATTTTTAAAATAATTCTACCTTCAGAAAAATAGATCTAGTATTCACTGAAAACAGCAAGCATTGTAGAAAGCATATTAAACATCTCTTTCATTCAATCAACGCCGCTGTAGAAACTGTATTTCAACAACATGTTTCATTTTCAGTTACATATTACCATAGAGAACGCATTTTACTTGATAGTTAGGAAGACATATGGCAAAGTCCTAAGTCAGACATTATCCATTGGGTTTGGATTTCAAGTCTTTTACCCTGAAGCACTCATCATTCATTAATTACATTAACATTTTGAGGTACGTGAGATTGGTATACTATCAAGCAGAACTGATAATTTTATCTTCAAATGATTCTATCATCCCACCTAAAAGCTCCAAAGGAAATTATGAAAATTAAATGTTTAATCAAAATACATAAAGCTACATCTAAGGTTATTAAATGGTGACTTGGACTGAAATGCCCTTTCTGTTTCACTTGTCCACATTACCATTGGGGGAAGACGATGCCTAGTTTCACCTGAAACCAGGCATCAAACAGCCTCTTCTTTACAGATAATAATAAATAACAGCAGAAGGGTCCATCTAAAAGCAAATTAAGTTGAGATCAACAGCATTTACAGTATAATCTGGATGCTGCAATGATATGATAAATCAGAGCAAAACTCAATAGAAAGTGAACTGATGTTTATCGATGTTGAAAATTTTAATTTACAATAATGAGATCCTGACATATTCCACTTTTAAAAATTCTAGAAGGCATTTTTTTATTAGTCTCAAATTGTTCCTCTCGACAAATTACATGAGCATACATTAAGACAACATGATATGAAATCACTGTCAGTAGGTTAGGCATGTGCATGTGAATGCCCATGTGTGGATGATACTGGTTCTCCCTTACTAAATTATATAACTGCATCACACTTTAAAGGGTAATTTTTAAAAAGCCATGAAACCATTTAGGTCAGGGGTGTCAAACTCATTTTCACCAAGGACCACATCAGCCTCGCAGTTGCCTTCAAAGGGCAGAATGTAATTTCAACTGCTTAATAGTTAAAGAGTAGTTACATTTACACTGTCCTAAAATTATTTCAGCCCTTTCAAGGCAACTGTGAGGCTGATGTGGCCCCTGGTGAAAATGAGTTTGACACCCCTGATTTAGGTGAAACACACTTTTAATGATTTATTTGGAAAGAAGAATGTTGATCTGAAATGTTTATCAGAAAATCATTGCATTTTTAATTATCTCTTCAAATAGGCTTTATATCAAATAGGACGAATTAAGAGAAAAAATATTTATATTCAATAATTTTTAAAAAATGGTGCTTACCATGAGATCTGGGAAACCAACAACGACTGTAGCATAACTGCTCTCATCTGAGAGAATTCGGTTAGGAGAGGCGATCTTTTGTCCCACAGCTGAACTCAGATTTTCAGATGATAACTGATCATTTGAAATTTTATGAGGTAGGCTGAAATCTGTTTCTGAATAGTGTCAGAGAAACATTATATACCATATGCCCTTAAAATGCTCCTTGAATTAATTTTACAAAGTTTCATTCTCACCAACTCAAACAGAAAAGCACATATTAAAAAAGAGAAAACATTTTAAATTACATTCATGGCCTTTTGTCTGAGAAAACTCAGTTTTTTACAAGCAAGGCATCTTCACAAAGTAATTTCAAGTATTTACAGAGTTTGAAATTTTATTAACAATAAATATTATTAATAGAACTCTGCAGAAAAGATGGAAAACTGACCTAATCCATGTTGGCAATGGGATGTTTTAGATTTTATTCATAAGTACTATTCACTTCCCCCAAACTCTGATGAATTAGAAGTCCTGATGGTGTATGTAAAAAAGAAAACTATCCTACATTAGACTTGAAACTTACATGTATATAAAAACTCTTATTTGTCAGTTAAAAAAATTCAAAGACAGAACTTAAAAGATGGTACATTCTAATTTACTATTTCCAGTGTAGTGACTAAATTTTCTCTTGGTAGAAGTTTAACATAAGTTGATATTATTGCTGTTCAGTGATTCTGGAGGACCGTGCATAATAAGCATGTACCCAGAGAGCCACACACATGGAGAACACAGAGTTTACCTTGCTTAACTCCAAACCCTGTGCTGGGTGGCTCCTTGTTCAACACATACAACTGGCAAACCCCACTATCTTCAGATTTGATGTGTGCAGGCTTAGTTAAAAGGTATTTCCTGTAAACAAAACAAACATCTAAGTGAAAGTTCTTCTTTTCCCAATAATCGTGCAGCCAGACTAGAAAAATGGAGCTTGCCCCCCCAAGTTGCTTTTTTTATATTTTGAGTATAATTTGCAGTTCCAGTGTTTCACTGTTATTCTCAACATCGTGTATAAAGAGCAGTACATAATCACAATGCAGTAATAATTGTGAACCAAAAATCCAACACTTTATAGAAGAGGAAGGGCTGTAACAAAAAAAAAAAGAAAAAACAACCATAATGAGACACATTCATATTATCATGGAGCCTGCTATTGCTGTGACTCATGAGCCAGGAAGGGGGAGCCCGATCTCTGATTGTGACCAGCTGAGGAACAGGAGCCTTCACTATGGTCATCTCCTCAGCCTACTTATTTGTAGGAATTCTGAGATGGCAATGTAGAAATAGCCAGAAAGCTTTTGCAGCAGGCTACCTCTGCTTGTCAGCAGAGTTACAGGGAAAGTCTGCATTTAGCTAGTGGATAAAATGCATGAAGAGGGGGGACTCAAAATTTGTTGCGCACCCTGTTTATGCCAAGAGCACATAATGTCCCTTCCACCAAGGAGTGTACATACAGTCCAATGGAGGAAGCATCATGAACATAAACATAACTAAGGAAAAGCACGTAAGATAACATGAAGAAGGA
Source organism: Trachops cirrhosus (assembly GCA_028533065.1). Taxonomy (NCBI): domain Eukaryota; kingdom Metazoa; phylum Chordata; class Mammalia; order Chiroptera; family Phyllostomidae; genus Trachops; species Trachops cirrhosus. The sequence goes on from CM052548.1 coordinate 38,902,682, forward strand.
ACTTCTAAGAAGTGATTCTTTGAAGTCACTAAAAAGCAATAGCTCTGTGACACAGACTGTGGCTCTTTGAAGATAAACTGAAAATCTACTTTGAAGTATCTTTAGTTTGGCAAGAATGTGGTGAGTTCTCAATGTGCTAATAGGAAAAATCTCACAGAAATATGGATCATACATAAAAGTTATTATGTTTTTACTGTTAATATCAATGTGATCCTCTGAAATTCCTCTCTGATTACTCTGTGAAGTCACATTTAATTTATTTTAATTTTCTCTCCCCACTTCTTTTAACTTTCACCCAAAGAGGTGCTGCCAAATTCAGAAATTTAAAAGACAGACACAGGAAGATAGAACAATAAGAATGCTGGATAACTAATAAGGTGGAGCTACAGCACATGGCATGAGGTACTGTGTAGATCTACCCACTGATTTGTATTGCTTTCCACCAGAAGCCATTTGTCCTCTGCTACAAGAAAAACTGTCCTCAGGCGGATGGGAAGTGAGATGGTATGAGTTCGCCCTTCTAGCACATCCAGCACGGTTAGGTTGTTCCTGAAAAAAAGAGAAGAAAACTATATCTGAAAGGAAGTGGTGAGGATAATGGTTGAATAACCATGGCACACAATCATTTCATGATATATATGCAACCCTAAAAAGAATATTTTTAAGACGAGGTAACAGAAAAATGTTGACTGAGCAAACACACACAAAAGTATAAGCTATGTAAGGGTATGCAAAGAAATAATGGAAAGTGATAGCTGCCATGTTACTAATGGCTGAAGTGTGGAAGTGTGAGCACTGTTTGTTCTTATGTCTATTTTTCAATGTTTTACAATGTGAGATGAGTTGTTTTTATAATGAAACATTTATAAATTGGTGACATTAGTTTCATAATAAACAAATGTTTAAAATAGGAAATAGAATGGGCAAAATGAGGACCACAGTTTAAATCTTTTATAACCAAAAGCTCACCCTTTTTCCTTGTAGAATACTAGCCAGTTTTTGTGTGAAAATTCTTTACACATTTTATAAGTTTCCTAAAGACAAAACAAAACAAAAAATTCACATTAAATATGTCAAATCATCATGTCTCTTCAGCTGCCTTGCCTTAAATAAAATTCTTCAACATGTACAAAGTAATTCTCAGAGAAGCTACCTCTTTAACTATACCAAGACTTATGGTAAAATAGACTAAATACAATATATTTCAAAATTTACTGTGAATTACGTACTGTAGAATTGTTAAAAATAACACCCAATTCTGGTTAGAAATGCACATGCTATCCGATGATTCACTATGGAATTTACACCATAACATAAATAAATAAGAAATGCTTTGCTTCTTAGATTTGGATGTATTTATGACATTTTAAAAATCTCTTTTTTTATGGTCTTTTAAGACCTAAGTATGCTATCCTGTAGAGCAGAGGATAAGCCTTATTATATATCCATTACTTTTTTCTGAATAGCAGAACAAATTATCTTGGGTTGGTCTAAAATGTTTATTTACCAGTTTAATTAATAAGTAAAAACATTTATTTATCTAGTAGGTACAATCAGGTGTTGTACTCGTGGGTTTATCATATAAATCCAAACCATAAAGCGATATTTGGAATACAGATATAAATGTGGCTGTATAAACACAAAAGTGGCTGCATGACTAAAAAATTGTTGCAAATATCACACTCAAATAGCTCGAAATGTTCCATTATTATGAATTTAGTCCTGACAAGTTTTCATGTGAGTACAATGGATACAAAAATAACTTATTGGTGTTTAATGATATGTGTATCTATGTCTATTTGTAGCGTGTTAAAGTCTACAAGTGCAAAATAAGACAATTCTCTTGTGTATTATAATAAATTGAAAAGGGATGGGCAGGCATTCACATTTATGGTTAAAAAGCTATACAAAATCCTTGACAATTTGCTGGACAAGTCGGGTATTCCTTACGGCTTCTTCCTTGTTCCACCAGGAAGGTCTTTTAGACGTAACTTCTTCTAAAGGGAGGATGAGTCGATGAAGGGCTCTGCCAGCGGTGTCCAACAATAGGATGACATTACTCTGAAATAAAGAGAACAATGAAAAGTTCAACATTTGTTCCTTTTTGTTGAAGCAGAAGGTTCTTGGCAACCTGGGAGTAAAGGTTATAGTGGTAAAGTAAATGGCAGATGGCAATATTGAAACACTTAAGATAAAGATAATAAATGGTTTCTTAATCCAGAATTTAAAGTATTAAATGGTTTCATGGAGATGTTTCTAATTATATAATGTAGAAGGTATTCTCTTTGAAGATTTTGTCTTAAAACCATCCCTTTATTAACATAGGCTAGCGTAACCATGATTCTGTTTTATTACATAGTAATGATAACATTAAGAGGATTAATAATTTTTAAAAGTCCATTTACTTTTATCAAAATGACATAGAATGCTCTGTTGAAAACTGTTTTACATTGCACATAATTAAATTAAAATTACATTTAGTAATTAAAATGATAAATTAAATTCTTTACATAAATCCTGTTCAATTCAGAAAATATGCACATGTTATATAAAGATGGGTTAGCAAGAAAATAACAAGGACTCCAAGAACGTAGCTAGTAATGAGTGTTTCTTCATTTCAAATTCATTAAGCTTAAAAAACTTACATAGTTAGTGTAATAATGAACAAACAAGACTTCCCCAACATTATTAATCAGTTATACAAATGAAGTTAACAATCTCTCAGTACTTAGAAGAGGTTTATTAAGAAAAGAATTTTTTAAATAAACCTTAAACATTAAAAGAACTGAATAGAAGCACATGAAATAACACAACATTGAAAAGAAACTGAAAAGACAGTATTTTTAAGGGATGAAAAGAGGTTGGTTTTTCTAGTTAAAATTTGAAGACTTTTAACAGATTTGCAAAAAGGCACCAGCAAATTGTTTGTCAGTCCCCATTGTTATGCAATTATCTTTTCTTTCTTTTTTTGGTGGTTGTTTTGTTTTAAATTTGTTACTCCTCCATTATCCTAACCTTATGAATTTTCATTTTAAGAACTTCCTTTGAGGAAAATTAAGTCACAAAGCACCCCAATAATTTAATATGCTTTGCAAAATTAGGAAACAGAATATCAAATATTTGTTCATTTCTCCCATAATACCTATTCAGCAGCTGCTATTTAAAGCAGAAAGGAGAATACAATGCTAAATTAATTATGGCCCTTATCCTCTATTATATAATTCAGTTAGAGAGAAATAAAAATAAATGTAAAAGGATTAATGATTCATCTGCAAATCTGGAACTACACAGTGTCAGTTCAAATTTATTTTACTAGCTAATTTTATTGAAGTGCTCAAGAATTAAAGTAGTATTCTTACTACATAGCTTCCTTCAGTCTATATACTCAATCTTGGCTGTAGTAAAAATTCTACTAAGCATGTTGATAGATATTAAATTTTTCTACATCACCCTTAGAATCCATTATTCTGTGTAAAATGCAATTCTCTATTAAGAATGTGTATTAGGAATATTCCTTTTAAAAAGAACATTTTGTATAAGAAGTACTATTCCTGGCATTTGAAAGTTCGAAAATAATAGTGATGTCTAAAAGTTTTCCTTAAGAAAACATATTAAAAATTTAGTTTCCATCTTAAATTAAATCTTTTTTAAGTACATGTTTCTTTAAATCTTTCATGTATGATAAACATGTACAACAGTAACACATATTCTTAGCATGGAGGCAATCTGGATAATATTAACTATTCTAAGCAAAAAAAAAAAGTCCTAAAAATAATGTTTGATCCCAAAATATGATTAAGCAGAATAAGCTAATGATTAAGTAGATATGATTAAGCAGAAAAATACTTTAGTACAGTTGTGTATTTTTCTGCCTTTTTAGAGTCTAATACTTACATACTCATAAACCTGGTCTAAGTGAACTGAAAAACTTACCTAAGGGACAGAAAACATTTATTTCCAGTGACTGCTGTATTTAGAAGCAACTGGCAACATGAAGTTCTGTTGCTCCATCCTTTTACAACTTAATGGTTTCCTTCTGCAAATGACTAATGATATATTCTGTCTGCATTTAAAAATAGAACTTTGTGTCACACATGAGTGCATGTAACTGTGGCTTTGGCATGCCTTTAAGGGGGGCAGGGAGGAGAAGCCAATGAGCAATTTTATTATGTTTGTATTTGACTGGGAGAAAAGTAACCTCTGGATGACCTCAATGTCCCAAAGTCTGAAATTCTAAACTTTGTACAGATGTAATGAGTAATCTCATGGGGGATGCTTTATTTTTAGGCATGGAGAAGTTTCCCTTTCCTCACTTAAGATTTTATTTTAGCAAGGTCTTTTGAACAACTTCTTAAGCTAATCAGAGAAATGCACCAAGAGTAAAGATTTACTTTTTAAAGACAAGAGATAGAATGGAAGTTCTTCTCTATAATATTTTAGCTCCATTTTCAGTTAAAGCAGAATGCGAAAGAAGGAAATGAAGGAATCATTTTTTATCCCATTAGAATTACTTATCATTTGTTAAATTTTACAGCTGCATGCTGTTTATTTGGAATTAAAAAGGTCTTACATCCTAACAGGGTCATAATATAAAATAGGTAGCTAAGATTCTCTTCGGAAAAAGAGGAGGCAGTTCAGATGATAGGCAGAATGGAAGTTTCCAAATAAGCTAAGCAATGCCTGCTCAGTGCAGTGAAGCAGCCTTCTGGAAAACTGTTGAAACCATAGTCAAAAGGATAAGCTGGATAACACGCTAGAATGGCAGGAGGCCAAGTGCTGGCTATGGAAGTTACGCATATCTCTACAATGAAAAACCCATTTTTCTTGATGAAAGTCGTTGAAGGTGAACAGAGTATTAACCAGCAATGTGACCAAATAATGGAATCTTTTGAGAAAATAAAATACTTGGTGTCAACCTAAAAATCTTTTAAAGAAATGGTATATATAAATTTGAGAGTTAATTTCACAGCTGAAAATTTGGCAGGACTATGTGAATAAATGCTCCATATTTAGATTCTTATCCAAATTTAATTGGCTTACTGAATTAAAAAATCACCAAAATTTCATGTTATAAAGACAGATTCTTCTGGCTATAGAATTCAGTTCAATGGCATTGATATTTTGTTGGAATTCTATACAACAAAACTCTTATTTCAGTTCTTTTGCTGCCAGGTTAACTAAGCTGTGCTTTGGGAAGTGGGGAGCCGAGTGCCGGGGATAAGTGGGAACCAGCTGGGGACGAGGAGCATCCTTTTTCTGTTTTCCAATCAGGGGCACACATAATACCCAAGATTTCAAGACCAGATTTCTGGCCAAGATGGAGGCATAGGCAGATGCACTGTGCCTCCTTGCACAACCAAGAGAGGGACAACAACAATATAGAAACAAAATAACAACCAGAACTGACAGAAAATTGAAGTGTATGGAAGTCGGACAACCAAGGATTTAAAAATAGACACTTTCATCCAGACCGGTAGGAGGGGCGGAGTTGGGCAGCCAGGCGAGGGACACAGAGCGGAGAGCTGAGCACCCGGGGCAGCG
>CM052548.1:38908722-38936887 GCA_028533065.1 Trachops cirrhosus
TCACCAGGGAGAGGCAACCCACTTTGCTGGGTTGTGGTGCTGTATGTGTGGGAGGGGTCTGAGAGGGAACAATGCCACTTGCCCAGTTCTCTGCTGGCTTTCAGTCACTTCCTCTGCTACCCACAAGTTAATTGGGCCCTTCTGGTGCTGATTCTCGGGTGGGTGGTTTGTGTATGCTCAAGGACCCTGTGGGTCTCTCTAACAAACTCTCCTGGGATGCTAGGAGTTTTTCCTGCCACCTCAACCTCCACAGGTTTTTTTATTCAAAGATTTTGAGGCTTTATTTTCACATGCTGGAAACCTGGGTTGCGCATCTTGCTCCCCAGTTGTTCCTCCTGGTTTATTTGCATGCAAATTTGGGACTGCTAACTCTGTCAGCCTCCTCCTCACCCTCCTCAGTCTGCCAGCTGCCACCTTGCTGGGCATCCTCTCCATCTTGACTGCCTATCTCCACCCCTCCTACTGGTTTGGATGAATGTTTCTTCTTTAACTCCTTCATTGTTGGACTTACATACAGTTCGATTTTCTGGAAGTTTTGGTGATTTTTTGTTTTTAACTTTGTTGTCCTTCTTTTGATTGTATAAGGAGGCAAAGTGTATCTATCTGCACATCTCTCTTGGCCAGAGGTCCTCTCATCCATTTTGAATGGCCACACAGTACACACACAGTACACTGCGTGGTGTCTACCACCCTGCTGACTAGTACAGTGAAGTTGTGATTGTTCATGCATGTGCATTCCAGTCCAATCTCCTCGGCTGCCAGGTAACAGCAATGTTGTGCAAACTGTCCTTGTTATATTAAGAATGGCTGTACTTTTTCTGGACAGACCTCATATGACAAAATATAACATTTGGAATTATCCTAGAAAATTTGGAGCATATGTTTACATATATTGCTTGTGTGTGTGTGTCATGTCTATAAAGACCAAATACTATATGCAATGATATAGAAAATTTAAATAAAATAGCTATCACTGATAAGAAACACAAGTCAATAGAAAGTGCAGAAAAAGACATTATTTAGGAGGCTGTGTTCTGTTACAGTTCCAAATATCAGATAGAATCACATAATTTATAATTTAAGAATCTTTTTAATGTTTCCACTATCAGCACAAATCAATTCAATTCAACATTTACTGAGTACTTTTGCACACAGTATAAGCTACAAGGGAATAGAGTGAAAGTATTAACACATTTGTGGTTAAACTTATTAACTGTTCTCTCATTTTGCCAGCATTAAGTGCTGTTTGGTCTTTGACTCAAACATATCTATCTATATCTATAGTTATAACTGTATCATCTAATTTTAATGCAAGAAATGTTCTTTTACAAATGTGGAATAAGTAAAAAAAGAAGAAAACAAATAACAAAAAACTTAGTTTGCAAATGTGGACAATACTTAAGTAAAGGATTAAATTATATACAGGACAGAAAAGGAGTTTCATCTTTTAAAGGCCAGTTCTGACTAACTGGCAGCAGCTGCCTAGAATGTTTGGAAAGAATTGTGACAAGGTTTAGTGAGAAAAGTGCTGTACCTCATTAGTGAAGCCTGTCACAGGCAATGGGGCACAGGCTCATAGCATGCTTAGCTACAATCTCTAAATATGAGACAAAGGCCAAAGTTTAAACCATATCCAAAAAATCCATACTTACTCTCTACTAATAAGAGCACCAATCTGTTAACCAAAAAAAAAAAAAAACCCTGCACATTTTTAAAGCATATATTTTTATTCGACATAGCTGATGTTAGGAATAAACAATATCCAAAGAACTTATAGGAACAAAACTTGCATATGAATGTTTGCTTAAACAATCCCCATCTTAGTCCTTAGAGACTCTCTCCCTTCCCCCTACTTTCATTTCTGTTTACATCACTTTAATAATTGCCACTAATTGAGAAACTTCTGCCAAAAGATACCAGGACACATTGCATGAATCAGTAGGTAATGGCAACAGTCCAGAAATGTAGACGCCGAAGGTTCACATCCTTTCTTTGTCATTCTTTACAATGAGAAGTTTAATGACTGCAAATTATTCCAGCCCTGCTTTCGTGGTTCATGCAATCACCAAACTGGAATCCCAGGCAAAAAATCCAATGTTTCTCCTTTTTCTTTTACCCTTCTATTTTTAGCACATGCCTGGGTGTGTTTAACCTTGTGCTACAGTTATAATGAGAAACAGACACATGCATACAAACTTAGCAGTGCTTATGTCGGTTCCACAACAGTATTTTGTTAGGTTGTTATAGGAAATGAGTTTTAAATTATACCTAATTGCTATCCAATCCAAGGATGACAGTTACTGAGTCTATGCTATAGACTCTATGGACTTCTTGATATCTAGATCCCCTTTTAAAAAACCAGCACAGGATGGAAAAAATAATCAAATGAATAAACTGACATACCATGTGATACAGCAACATCACAGATTATGTTAATTTCATCCAATGGCAACCTCCAGGAGACACATTCTTCAGTAAAGGTTTGAGATCTTCCTTCATGTCTTTCTATTGAATACTCCTGTATGTCTATAAGTGCTGGGCCCTATAATTAAGTAGTTATTTGAGTTAAGGAATTTGGGTAGTTACAAAAATGTAGAAAACCTATAGTTCTTCCAAAATACAGAATTTAAATTCAAAGAATATCATGATATATCTCTTATTTTTATCAATTGGCCTAGTACTTATAACAATAATAATAACATAAAATTGCATTATAAATGTTTCCACATGTGCTGTTATTTCTCACTTTATTTTCTTTTTACTCATGAAACATACCATATGTAAAATCCCATACTATTTCTCATTTCATTTCTTTCTAAGTCAAGAGCAACTTTTGAACTGCAATTATTGGAGCCCAGAGCAGTCCAAACCAGGAGAATAATTTGTAAATCAATGAACCAGCACCTGATATAATTCCATTGTAAAGAATGATTACTGTATCATTATATAGAATGTAATGGCTAAACCTGGGTCTTGGAAATAAAATATAAAAAACAGTGACAATTGAAATTAAAAACAACTTCCTGATAACCACTACTGTTAAGTATAAAAGGTAGAATATTTCACACATGGTAAAATATTGTTCAATAGGAATATAAACAGAGGAACAAATTTAATAATATGATTAATATCAGTGCAGGATACTTAGATATGATGTCCTGAAGGAATTACATAGATGTAACTAAAATTTCAATGATTTGTATGCCTTCCAGTCGGCCCTTAATTAATCATATATGTTTGGGTTAGATATTTACTATTGTGGCTTTGACGTTCCTCTCACCCTTTGGGATTAGTCTGTATCTCAGGAGCAGGAAGACTAGAAACTACATTCCTTATACTCCCTTGCAGCAAAGGTTCCAGATGTGATTTAGGTTCTGCCACTGAAATGCACTTGCATGAGACTTGGAAGGCAGAAGAGGTAGAGGTCAACTTCCTGCAGTTGTAGTTGACAAGGAGTTTCTGACAACATGAGCAGTCAGATTCTACGCTCTACTGCAGGCATTGATGCACTGTGACCCACAGGTCAAGTCTGACCTGCTGGCTGCTTTTGTAAGTAAAATTGTACTGGAACACACACACACTCATCTGTTAATGTATTGTCTAAGGCTGCTTTTATGTTACTATGGCAGAGTTGAATAGTTGTGACAGAATCTGTATGGCCATAAAGCCTAAAATATTTACTACCTGATATTTTACAGAAAAAGTTTGCTGATCCCTTTTTACTGTGTAGCTCTCAGCAGCAGGGGTGGTAGCAGAAACAGAAACACTGATCTTGAAACTAAAAGTCCAGTGGTAGCCCCTATACTTTTGTTCCTCCTGCCCTTTGTAATGATTTTATAAGCATCTAATTCCCTACAGTAAATCCCTTTTTGCTTGAAATACATAGAGCAACTAGTGATAGATACTCCTTTCCTTTACCTTTCTACATGAAGATGAATATCATAGAGTAACTGTCCTAGGTTAACATACAAGATCCCGATTTTCCCAAAATACAAGTTAGCTTTAAGGAATTCTACTGACCATTACCAAATGCCTACACTGAGTCCCTCAGAGGCCAGACTGGCTTGAGAGTTAGAGCAGTGTTAAATCAACTCCTAATTAACATCAGAACCAGACATTTCTGAGCTTGTATGAATTTTATCTAGTAAATATATATAAAAATCTGTAACATTCAATATTTTGGGGGGGATATTAACCCCTTACAGATATATTGGTGAATATGTACTCCCATTCAGTGGGCTGTCTTTCCATTTTGTTTGTGCAAATTGTTTATGATAATAAGTCCCTAAGCAGTTGGTTGGAAATCTCAATACATTCCTTGGAAATGGGCATCATAAATAAAGATATGCCTCCTTGACCTACCACTGAATATTTCTACTCTTTCTTTTGAACAGTAAAAGAACATTCAATATTTTAATGAAGAAATAATATCAACCTTTATGTCTATATGATGAGTTTCTGCTGGACACAACAGTTTTGGCATTCCACTTCTTGACTGGCCGATTGTCCAGTAGCCCATGAATGTCTGCTCGGGCAGAGGCAGTCTGTCAAGGATGATTTGAAAAGTAAACATTCTTTCTTGTTTCAGTCATAGGAAAACATAATGAGCCATCTATTATCAACTATACAAATAAACTTGAAGAATGGTATACTTAGAATTTGTTTTCACTTTATTAAAAGAGTCTATAGAGCCATGTTTATTTAGAATGCACTTTAAAAAAAAAGGATTCCACATTTTAAAAACCCAGAAGGTAAAGTAATATTCTGTTTTTACCTCAAAGACAAATATAATTGATTACATATATTTTTTTCTTGAGTTGCTAAAATATTCAGCAATTTGTCAATATTTAGCAATATTTGACATCCAAATTCCCAGTAGAGCTTAGAAAAGATATAGAAAAAAAAGGATTAATCTATCAATTTTTAGTATATTCTTTTAAATTTGGAATCAAATAATAAATAGTACACAATACTACCAGTCACATGTTTTAAGTTGTAGAGGGCATGTTTCATAGACTCTATTTTAGCACCTTAATTTTTTTACTTTCAAATGAAATAGTATATACAGAAACATTCCCATAAATGTGTCGCTTATTCCTCAACATTCCAGTACCCAAAGATACAGAGCATCACCAGCACCCAGAAAGCCCCTCAGGGCTACTTTGGTCATTATACTCACCAAGAGAGCTCCTAAACTGATTTCTAATGGAATTATTTTGTGTTCAGATTCCATTTTAATTTAAAATCACCTTTATTTTTTTTTAATTTTTTTATTTTAGATTATTCTAATTTAAAATCACCTTTAAATAAAGTGACTTGCCAAAACACATATGACAATGCTAAAGTATAAAATCACAGATACATTTTTGAGAATAAATCCTTCATTTTTAAATCATACTATCTTTTCTTAGAATCTTTAAAAAGGAACAATCAATTTGTCATTTAATTCATTATAAATTTCTTATTCCATGACAAGTTAAGGCAAACGATGATTCAAAATTAAATCTCTTTTAAAATAATGCATATGTAGCTATAAATTGAAATGCATGCTTGGAATGAACTTGATGATCATTAAAAGTACATATTTATATTTAGAAATTATTTTATTTTCAGTGAGAGAAGTCTCACACAATATTTCCGTATGCCTAATTAGAACATGTAAAGCTCAGCATTTTTTGCATAAAACAACAGATTCAAGCATTCTGGTGGAATATGCTCTTTGGCCCTTTGGAATATTTATAATTAACAAAAAAAGGAAAGAAATTTACATTGAAATTCTTTGATGCCATCTGACAGAAATTTCTTAATAGGAAGTAGGTGCTTTTTGTATCTATCACCTTAAATACATTTTAAATTTTTCTGATTGGTCACTCACTTACTTCCATGTTTTTACTGGAAATGAGGTAGTAAAGGTGCTGAGAAGGGGCATTTATTATTATTGCGCTCCCTCTATTAAGTGTAATAAAGATCTTGAAAACATTTCATAAACTGGGTCTTTTCTTACTTAGAAAATAAACTATTCTTCACTTGCTTTCAGCAATTCACCAAAGGAGAATTAGGTCTCCAAATATCTAAGGAGATAAAATGAAGTAAGGAGACATACCTAATTGCCCTTTAGCATAGAAGACAGCACAATAGAATGCAGGAGACCTGGGTTCTAGTTTTAGTTTTTTTAGCAACTAGCTCTGCAGACTTTGGGGAGGAAAAGTTGGCTTATGTCTCTGAATGTTAATTTCTTCCCTTGTGAAATCAAGGGGAAGATCTGAAAGGTTCCTTAGAGCTTGGGGAGTCTCTGGTGATCACTGAAGCAAGTAGAGGGGAGTGTCAGTGGTAGAGTCAATAGCCTTGCCTTACCTTGGTGCTCTGGAGTGAAAATAGACAATCAAAACAAAAATATCTATACCTAACAATTGAATAGGTACCCTAAAAGACAGACATGCTTTATTAATTAGCTTTTAATAGTAAGTTCTAAATACACCCCATCCTTTGAAGACAACAGTTATACAGTTTGAAATTTAACTGTTTCTTAACAGGCAAAGAACTGCTTAATAAAAATGATCCTTGATTGATAGGCTAATATGTAGCCTAAAATTGATCTCATATGTCCTTTAATAATCATAAAAATGTCATGCAGATGCTAAAAAACACACACACACCTAATCCATTTGAGAAAAACTAACTTTACCCAGCATCTAGTTTTTACTGACAATTCCAGCGATGTTCATTAAGTCTGGTTTGAACTTGCCAACTCATTCTAAATAGTCATGGAAATTACAGGTTGCCTTATAAGGAAACTATCCTCGTGTTATGGGGAATGTATCCCAGCCCCTACTCGGAAAGACCAGTGGGGAGTGAGGTTAGCACACAGGACCAATGCCAATGGTCAGGTTTTCCCGTGGGGAATCAGGCCTGCATTGTACCTAGGCTGCTAGAGGCTTGCTTTTGCTAAAACTCCCTCACCCTGGATTGAGGCAGCAAATGTTTACTGGGTATCTTTAACTTCCTAAAGGCTGTGCTAAACTTCCCAAGTATGGAGTATAACCAGTTCACCCACTTTTCACCTGATCTGTAATATCCTTCTCTTTGAAGTAATTAGCAACATTCTTTCCTTTGTTATCTGTTAAAGGTAATCACTTAGTGATTACCTGTGCATAGTAAATGAGGACCATCCTCAATGTAATGTACCCAGAAAAGCAACAAAAGCCTGTCCAGGCAGGGGTCAGGGTTCCTCTCTCACTTAGAGAGTGGCCATGCCATCCCTTTGTAGGACTTCTGTAGTCTCTGTGAATTTGTTCATTGCAGCCATAACACATGGACCCTGCCAGCCGGGGTCCACATCACTGCCTGGGTTCCATACAAAAGAAGCACTAGCTGGTTGGCAGGGTATGAGAAGGACGTTCAGGTACCCCATATAGAATCTATTCCAGAACCACAGAAGACACTATGTATGGGCATTCACAACTTACAACCAAAAGTCACATTTGAAAAGTGTTCTGGAGTTGCTCAACTGACTTTGTGCAGCTCCTTGGTAACATGAAGTGTTGCTTCCAGACTTTTCCAGTGGGCTCCAGGCTGGCCAACTGCAGTAAACCAAAGCCCCTCATTTATTTTCCACTACTAAGCCTTCCTAGTAATCTGTGGAAAAATTTGATGGTCACTAACTCTTTCCCCTTCAATAAGTTAGTAATCAAGGGAAAAGAGAAGCACTAAAACTGGATACATGAGCAAGCTTTGAATTTGAGGCATAATCAACATTAACTTGGAGAGAACTCTAAACTAATAGCCAGTTAGCAAAATATCCTATATTCCATTATTAAAACATGTCATCCAACTCCAACCAGACTTAAGTAGTTACACCTGATTGGATTGAAACAATGGTATTTTCCGTGGTTTTAAGATCCTGTCACTTGTTTAACTTTGTTAAAGTTTGAGAAGGAATGGTGCCTGGATTTAATTTTACAGGGGAGAAGGACAAATTTAAGGCCTATAAATAACACTACTTTTTATTTTGAATGTCATTCATGAATTTGTGTCATTTTAAAACAATGAAGTATTTTAATTCATATGTTGTGATGTTTCTTAATCCTTTGTGGAAGTATTAACAAAAATGTGGAAGTAAAAATTTTAATATTTCATGAGAATAGTGAGTATTGAAATCATGACTCAGGTCAAATTATAGCTCTTGCAGAGTTGCAAAAAGAAAAAAAAGTTTTTTTAAGCATGTATAACATGACACATATGAACACCAAAGTCAAGTAATATAGTCTGAAAGACATGCAAAGGATTTGTCTAAGATTGTTTCCATAAAGTGGTGAGCTGGGGTTTTAAAGAGTATGTTCTGGCAAATTTCTGACTTCTTTGAACATTTGCCAGTACTATTTCTGGAGTATGAAAGAAACACATGAAAAAGATTTGGATCTTTCTAGGGGCATTATGTAATCGGAAGTTGTTGACATACCTATTATCAACAATTCCTAAATCATTTCCTTACCACTAGAACTACTAATTTTCATGGGAATAAAGGAACCCTTCAGGGTAGTTCCATCAACTCTCAAAAACCCACCAACTGTTACCATTTTTGAGAAGAAAAAGAACAACTCCAATTTTAGCAGGCCTCACTCATTCCTAATGTTTTAAATTTAACCTCTAGTACCAATTAAGGTGGATTGTCCAGCTGAGTATACTGGGGCCTGAAGAGAACAGCCCAGACAAATATTTCCACCTGTGGCTCTTACTCTTTTCTCTCACACTATAGCCAATTTATGCCTTTGCCACCTCAAACAGCTACTTGCTAGCCCTGAACATGCTATGCACAGTCATGCTTCCATGAGGCCATCACCTCTGTCTAGAATTACTTTCCGCTATTGCATCTTTCATGAAATTCTCATTCTTAAAGTCCAATCACATATCACTTCCCTTTGCATCCCTCTCACATATTTCTTTCTGGGAAGAATGCATCTGTTGTTCTTCTGGGATACCATGGTAAATTTGCACTCTTGAGATAGAGTTCTATGTAATTGGCAATTCTCAAATTTGTGACCTAATGGAGAATAAAAGTTTTAGAGATCAAGGTCACAAGTGAATTTAGGAAATCCCTCAAATTTTTATTTAAAATAAAAATTTTAAAACCCAGCACACCAAATTAAAATAGAAAATCCCTTTTAAACACTTTAAGTTAGTAATAATGGATGGTTATTACTATTCCCAGTTAACCTCCGTTTTTACTAGAAACTTCTGAATCTCTCTCCCCTATAGTCTCACATATTGCTGGCGAATGAGGATGTGTCTGTTGTATCTTTCTATTCTTGGTTCTGCATTTAGACACATGGCTTCCACTTTATAACTTAGACTTGTGCAGCTCTGCCACCTAAGCCCTGTCAAGGTCACGGAAATGAAGAGTAATTTGGATACATGAGATGGGAAAAGATTTAGGGAACTTGCTATTATTCTTAGCTGACACTTTTCAAATCCAATACCCAACATCCAGGACACTGTGCAGTCTAGTGCTGCTGCCCGGTGTCCCTCCATCCAGGCAGATGTCCTCAGCTTGCTCCACATCTCTGGCTTGCCTCTCCTCACAGAAGGTGCCAGACTACAGCTCTGGGGCCTGCATTTCCTTGATCTCATCTTCAAGTTTCACCGCAAAAACTCTTTTTCTGCCATCTGCTTTATTAACCACATTTAAGTATTTTTTAATCTTAAATCCTTTCTTTTTCTAATTATCCACATCAAAAATGACTGAGACTGAAACTCTTCCAGTTGAAAATTTTCCCAGGTGGAGAAAAAAAACCTCTGTATTTCTTTCTCACAAGGACATATAGGATGTGAATGTGAAACCTACTGTGAATGTAGCTTTGAATATAACATTGCGTAACAAGGTTGATAGTTTACATGTTGTCCCAACCAGACTGTCAATTCACTGGGGGAAGGTTTACATCTCACTCAATGAATCTCTGACACTCAGAGTCCATCAGTTTTGCCACCTAAATATCTCTCATGTCCCTCTTCATTCTCACTGTGACAATGTAAGCCCCCATTGTTCATCGAGTGGATTCCTCTAGCTGTGCCCAGTGGGTCTTCCCTGCCTTCAGTTTCACTGCCTTTCAGTTTATCACCTTTAGAAACCCAAAAAGGGTCTTTCTAAATTACGAATCTGACCATGATACAATCTGGTTTAAATTTTTTCTATGATTCCCCCAACTCTTCTGTCCTGTTTAGCCTTACCACACTTCACTTAATCCTTAATTTTCATCACTAAACTATTTGCAATTTCCAAAATGCACCATGCCCTCTTAAAACTCTGCTTGTAGTGATTCTCCTCTTTTGCTTGCCTGGAGAAACCCTAGTAATCCTTGAAAGATTTGGGTTGGTTATCCTGACACTCCCCCAGGGCAGAAGGCACTAATCCTCATCTTTGCTCTCTTGTGTGGTTCTCACATGATGCAAGTCACTCTTGAGTGCTTTCCCAATTAAGTGACCTCCTTGAAAGTAGGTATTGAGCCTTCCTCACCTTTATATTTCTGACTCCCTACCTAATGTTTACCATAAAAGGGCTGAACAGTGTTTGTTCAATGAGTGAATGCTTGGTTACACTAGAACTGCCAGCATCTTACCGCTGTGTCCCTCACCTCAATGGTAAATCTTCCCCATTTAAATCTGACTGCATCATTCTCAACCAGTCCTGCAATCTACTTTGCAGGTGCATCTGAAAGAGTTAGCTATAGGTGGGGTTTGGGGATTTCTACCCAGCCAGGTGATGGGCTTTGATAAAGTATCACAAATGCTTGACAGATTAAGGTTAATTGTGTGAGACTGTTTAAGATGAGTATAAAGATTCATAGATCTTGGCATTTTCTATGCATATTGGGTATATTTTGAAAATTTTTTCTGTACTTCCATTAAAGTTGCTGAAAGCAAATGAAATGGCTGTGAATCTACTTCATAATACATCAAAAGAAAATGGGACCAAGACTATGAAACTATAAAATCTAACACCACTGTTCTACTTATAATAGTTCTGAGATATCATAATGGAAACCTTATTACACTTGAAAACTAAGAGCTCTTTTATGAAGTAAAAGGAAATCATCATACAGAGTAGAATTGCACCTTAGAACTCCATGACCAATATTGTGAATTTATTTGTAAAAACTAAGAAAAATACAAAGAGAAAATGATAGCATATAATTGTTTGGAAAATGGAAGGAGACAATGGAAGGAGTTCTGGCTTGCACAAAACTTTTGAGAGTCTTAAAACTTAGACAAAAAGTAAATTGATAATCATTCCTATTTTCAGAGATAAACCTAATGAAATTAATTGAAAGAGAGAGACCCTGGTTGTGAATGTTCTTTTTAATGCCTCGGGTACTTTGGACACCCTATGGTTAATCTTGGGCAGAGAAGCAGCAGTTGCTATTGATGTTCCAATTACACAGGATAAATTTTTAACATAGAAAACCCATTCTACACAGATACCCTTTCAAAGACACATTCGATATAGATGAAGCTGTTCTGTCTGCATATACACACACCTAGCACTACTCTAAAGAGAAAAATCAATTCTAAACATGATTGTGTAATACACACTGCAATGAAATTCTAACACCTCTTATAATAGAAAAAACAATCTCAGCTACTTTCACTGGAGTTCTATTAAAATATGCTTTTGACACTAGCTGATAAAGTAATGGTTACTGGTGTAAGGCAGAAGAATAACTGCTTATTTAGCTTTCCAATTTAATTAAAGATAGTGAATCATAGAATCTGTGAGTTGGAAGAACTTAAAGATTTTTTAATCCAGTGTTGCAAATTTGAATCCCCCTGAGCACTTCCCCAACAAGACTGGTCCAGGTCTGTCTGAACTCAGTCTATAGCAGATACACCCTCCCATTCCCTAGGGTGATCCATTCCATGTTTGAACACAGGAGCTATTGACCCCGAAATGTAGGCCAACTCTCTCTAAATTGTACTGACTTAGAAGCAACTCACTGCTACACAGGAAGTGTACAGTGATTTATAATTACTTTGCTAAAGCTGACTATAGTGATAAGCATGATTTTAAGGATGGTAGTTCTAACTAAAGGATTCTATGTAGAATAAGCTTAAAAAGCAATTCTTCTACTCATTTTGAGGAATTTGTGAGTGTCACCAATTCTTATTTTGCAAAGAGCAAATTGTTACTGTAAGAGAAAACATTTAAGAGAAGTTGCTTGCATCTTATAAAAAGTATATTTCATTTACTAATGGAATCCATAACAAATGGCATTAACTTGAAGGAAACTGTGATTAAAGCAATGGGCCTAGTCACTAATATATAAGTTACAAGCATATTTTGCATGATATAGGTCCACAAATGATGGGAAATGAAATTTGACAAGTTCCAAAGTTTCCATTCTCTTTAAAATCTTGCAACTCAGTGTTGTATTGCATTGCTTTTCTCACAGAAAGCACTGTACAGATGACATGGTAGAGTGAGCAAAATGATGATGGTTTTGGGACAGACAGATCTGTGGTTGAATCCTTCATCCTGTTATTTAGTGGTTGTATGATTTGTTAAGTATTTAAAGTCTCCTGAAACTCAGTTTCTTCATCTGTAAAACAGAATCACACACACACATTCTATATCTAATATGTAATAAAGTCTATGGCCATACCACCCTGAATGTGCCTGATCTTGTCTAATATGTAATAAAAGTTTAAAAATTACTTGCCTAATAGAAAAAAATAGAATTGTTGTATAGTTTAAGCAAATTAATATTTGTAAAGTGTTTACAGTCCTTAGTAAGCATGTGATAAATATCAAATATTTTAATTTTTGCTGCTTTAGAAATGTGTTCTCTAACCTCCCTGGATTTGTCTACCAATTGTTACACTTACATTTTGTTGAAATGCCATTGAGTCAATCAGTTAACTTCTTGTTTGCCTTTAGTAAAAGTGCCAATGTTATGCATTTAGAGTAGCATGAGCTTTGCTGTACTAGAGACAAGAAATACCAATTTCAGAGTAGGCCTTTACCTTAAATTTTTTTATTTTATTTAAATATGAACACAAAATAAAAAATTCAAGTGCCCAGATAATCTGTGGACATTTAAAAAATAAAATATAGAAAATAATACATATTAGAATATTAAAATACAGAAATTGAGGCCTCTTTTTCCCTTTCCAGGGCCTCTTGAAAGCAACTACTATTGACACTACCACTGTGTTCTTCAGTCGTTTAAAATGGAGAGCATTATGCTAAGTGAAATAAGCCAGACAGTGAAAGACAATTACTATATGGTGTCACCTACAAGTAGAACCTAATCAACAAAACAAACAAGCAAGCAAAATATAAACAGAGACACTGAAATAAAGAACAAACTGACAGTAACCAGAAGAGAGTCAGGAGGGGATAATGGGGGGTGGGGGGGAGGGGGGAAGGGGAAAGGGTCATCGAGGAGCATGTATAAAGGTCACATGGACAAAGCCAAAGCGGGTAGGTTCGAGGGTGGGAGGCAGGGATGGGTACTGCAGGGGGCCGTGGTACTGTGAAAATGGAGATAATTGTACTTGAACAGCAATTTAAAAAATGTATGTAATATATGCATATATATGTCTACTGATTTTTATCACATTAGTTTTTAATCAAATCACATTAATGACAAGAGAAATGTGAACATATTAATGAAATTTAATTAAAAATTTGTCGATATCGTCCTAGACCTTATTAATTCAAAATTATCTTATTTTGCCTGAAAAATGAAATTAAAAAAAATTAAAGTACTTGAAAGCAGAGAGGGAATAGAGATGTTATCAAGACATCTGAGGAGTAGTTTTTAATTAAGTATATTTTATTGATTATGTTATTACAGTTGTCCCATTTTTCCCCTTTGCCCACCTCCGTTCAGTGCCTCCATTCCCTCCAGCAATTCCCTCTCTTAGTTCATATCCATGGGTCATACATATAAGTTCTTTGGCTTCTCCATTTCCTACACTATTTGTATCCTCCCTGTCTCTTTTATACCTACCATTTATGCTTCTTAGTCCCTGTACCTTTTCCCCCATTCTCCCTCCTCCTCCTCCCCACTGATAATCTTCCAGGTGATCTCCATTTCTATGATTCTGTTCCTGTTCTAGCTGTTTGCTGGTTTTTTGTTTTTTTGGAGGGGCAGTTTAGATTCAGTTGTTGATAATTTTGAGTCTGTTGTCATTTTACTGTTCATAGTTTTGATCTTCTTTTTCTTAGATAAGTCCCTTTAACATTTCTTATAATAAGGTCTTGGTGATGGCAGTGGCTGGTGTGGCTCAGTGGATTGAGTGCAAGCCTGCAAATCCAACGGTTGCTGGTTTGATTACCAGTCAGGGCAGAAGTCTGGGTTGCGGGCCAGGCCCCCAGTTTGAAGTGTGTGAGAGCAACTGCGCATTGATGTTTCTCTTCCTCTCTTCCTCCCTTCTCCTCTGTCTAAAAATAAATAAAATCTTTTAAAAAAATTGGTTTAAAAAAATAAGGGCTTAGTGATGATGAACTCCTTTAGTTTTACCTTGTCTGGGAAGCATTTTTTCTACCCTCCATTCTAAATGATAGCTTTTCTGGATAGAGTGTTCTTGGATGTAGGTCCTTGCTTTTCATCACTTTGAATACTTCTTGCCAGTCCCTTCTTGCCTGCAGTTTCTTTTGAGAAACCAGCTGATAGTCTTATGGGAACGCCTTTGTAAGTAACTCTCTGCTTTTCTCTTGCTGCTTTTAAGATTCTCTCCTTATCTTTAAGCTTTGGGGTTTTTTAATTATGATATGCCTTGGTGTGGCCCTCTTTAGGTCTGTTTGGGACTCTCTGTACTTCCTGGACTTGTATGTCTATTTCCTTCACCAAATTAGGACAGTTTTCTTTTATTATATTTTCAAATAAATTTTCAAATTCTTCCTCTTCCTCTTCTCCTTCTGGCAACTCTATGATTCAGATGTTGGTATGTTTGAAGTTGTCTCAGAGGTTCCTAAACTTCTCCTCATTTTTTTGAATTTTTGTTTCTTCTTTCTGTTCCAGGTGAATGTTTATTTCTTTCTTTTGTTCCAAATTATTGATTTGAATTCTGGTTTCCTTCCCTTTGCTCTTAGTTCCCTGTATATTTTTCTTTATTTCACTTTGTATAGCCTTCACTTATTCCTTTATTTTGTGACCATACTCAATCATTTGTCTGAGCATCCTGACCACCAGTGTTTTGAACTGTGCATCTGATAGGTTGGCTATCTCTGTGTCACTTAGTTCTTTTTCTGGAATTTTGACCTGTTCTTTTATTTTGGCCATATTTCTTTGTCTCCTCTATTTGGCAGCCTCCCTGTGTTTCTCTGTATTAGGTAGAACTGCTCTGACTCCCTGTGTTGGTGCATCTGTTTTATTGTAAGAGGGCAACCCTTATGTATTCACAAGGTCAGGGCAACCTACTTCACTGCTTTCTGTATGTGGGGGAGGGGTCAGAGAGGGAACAATGCTGCTTGGCTCTCACCCCATTTTCAGTTACTTCCCCCACTTCCAGTAAGTGACTGGAGCCCTTCTAGGCAATGTTCTTGTGCTGATTCCCCAAGTGGGTGGTTTGTGTATATTCCAGGACCCTATGGGCCCTTTGAGCAGACTTTCCTGAGAGATTGGCATTTTCTTCCACAGCTGCAACCCTCACTGGTTTTTACAACCAGAGTTTATGAGGCTTTATTTTCACAGTGCTGGAACACTGTGCTGTGCCTCTGGCCTGGAGGTGGGATTACTTACTCCCCAATTGTGGCTCCCAGTTTTTATCCACTGCATGTGAATGTGGGACCACCCATTCCACTAGCTACCGCCCTGTCGCCTCACTGTGCATCCTCTCTGCCTCCAGCTGCCTGTCTCCACTCCTCCTAACCATCTGGATGAATATTTCTTCTTTAACTCCTTTGTTACTGGACTTCCATACAGTTCAATTTTCTGGAAGTTCTGGTTATTTTTTGGTTTTAGATTGGTTGTTATCCTTCTTATTCTTGTGCAAGGAGGTGAAACGTGTCTACCTACACCTCCATCTTGACCAGAGGTTGAGGAGTAGTTTTAAGACTCCATTAGTGCTTCTTTACAAGCTAAGGGACACTTTTAAAGTCTCACATGACAGTCATTTTTAGCAGTGCAGTCTGTCTATCAACAACATTTTTGTATGTTTGAAAAGGATAATGAGATTTAAACATATGCATAATGACACAAAGAATTGATATTAACATTTTTATTCCTTGTGAGAATACAGTATGTACTTTATAAATCTGTTTATTATGTGTACACTAAATATCTAAGGCTTAAAATCTCAAGGAGAATGGAGAAAAAAGTAGGGTTGGGGAGCAGTGTCATTTGTACTCTAATTCATTAGAGATCAGTTTCTTTTCAAGAAAGATGCTTCAGAATAAAATGTTTTGAAAAGAACCCCCTTTGAGAGATATGTCTCTTCTATTAAGAAGAAAAACTCAGCAAACAAACAAGCAAAAAACCCTGGAAAGAAATATTTCTCAGTGTATGAAATAACATATAGAATCATAAGATAAATCCTAGAAGGATTTAAAACCAGTTATCTTCAGATAGTGGAACTCTAGGTATTTTCTTTTTCCTAATTTGTTTTCTATTTAAATGGAAATTCATTTTTCCTTTAGTAAATATGCATCACAAAGAAATCCTACATGGTAAAACTTTTTAATTTCCTCTAATTTTTTATTCTACTTGATTGATACAAGGAAATGATTGATATGTTATATGCAGTTTACCAGTGACAAATAGGCAATAAATGCTTTGGGGAAGAAAAATGAAAGTGGCTTACAAATATACAAGGCAGCACTAAAAAATAAATAAAAAGAGCTGAGGACAAAGAATTTGGAATAAGAAGGATGATCATTTAAATATTTTATAGACGTGTGCTTCTTATGGAAGATAGGGAGAGAAAAAATACATGAAGATAACTTCAGAAGGTAGAGATAATTTCTCTATATGTTTGACTTATTATAAAATGACTACAAACTTTGAAAAGATTCTATAAACTGCCTTTGTGTTCCTAATTAGAAAGAAATGATGGTCAGTAAAGTTTTCTAGAATTTTTATCATGATATTCATGAATTCATTTTATTTTATTCATTTTATTTTTCTAAAATAAAAATTCATGATCCCTCATGTGTTTTACTTCATGATCCCTCATGATGTCAAAAAAAAAAAAATAAAAAAGAGGGGAAAGCTTAATTGGGAATGAAGAGATCTGTAAAATGATCTTTGTTGTGCCAAAAGTCTACATTAATCTACCTTTTGACTTTTGATTGTGACATATGGCTAATCCCCATCCCCATAACTGAATTAGTTACAACTCACTGAAGAATAAGAAAATGTATATTATACATGTATGACATCATGGTCAACGATGCTTTCCCAGTAGATTACCTAAAACCCCAAAGCCCTTTGAAACTAACTATTGGTAATATTCAGTATCTAAAGAATAACTCTGACTTAGAAATTGCCTACCATCTTAATACCAATCTGCTTACATTGTCCTTAGAATTGGAATTAATATGTATATTATAGCTCAGTCCCACTAGCTTTCTAACCTTAGAAAAGTGATGTAACCTCTCTGTGCCTCAAACTCCTTATCCACAAATGCAGTAATAATTATATAGATAGGTTTGTTATGAGGATTATATAAATTCATGTAAAGCAAGTGTTTGGAAATATGCTTGGCACACAGCTATTTATAAGTATTTATATTACAATCATCATTATTGTTATTAATTAATATATTTAGAGGTAGAGTATATTCCATTGCAAATTTATGAACTGACAATTCTCTCTTAGGAACTCTCAGTTTGAGGGTGGTATACAAATTCAAGATAAAATATTGTATAAATCACTTAAAATGGAGGTAGAAAAAAACAGGATGTTTTTATTCCTTTAAAACAAATGTTTTCCTAACATGTTAGAGTTCATAAATCACTCTGAAAACACACTTAAACTTGGAAAAGTTAATGTGCTAGCAGTATGTTTAGTCATAAATAAAATAAACTTCAAAAATAAAAGCTCATTTGAGGGAAAACAAGCAAAGTTTGCTTGGAAATTTATACCTATATCTGCTACAGTAGATAATCTATATGCTTTTGGTTGGGTGCTGGCACCTAATTACATGCGTGTGTATTCTTTTTTCTCAAAAGTGACATTTGAAAGTCAAGAATTCTGATTATTTTTTTAAAAGCTCAGTTTTTAACCCAAATCTTCCTATCTCTGCCTAAATTTTTCCCAATGAGCCTCATTTGATTACATTCACTTCTCTTTGGCATATCCTTCCCCATATATTAGAAACTTAAAAGGGAATTTTTAAAAAACCTCAGGAAGTAACAGTGGGCAGGGGCAAATGCAATGTGGGGGTGTAGGTAGTCAATTCTGACTACAATACTTAGATCTGGAAATATACCTCAGATCAGGAAGAATTGCATTAAGGCGTGATCAAGCATGGAAAAATAACCCAGTCAGACTTGGCCAGAAGTACCAGGTTTAGCAAAGGTTTAGTAAAGGAAAGTCATGTTCACCTCAGAATACCACAGTGGACCTTTCAAAAATGTGCAGAGACTGACATACGTTCCGTCACTGCACTCTTTAGAACAAAAGGGAAAGTGACAGCATCTCTCTTTGGGAATTTACTAAAGACCGTAAATGGGACATCACTGAACAGCCAAAGTATATTTTGATTTTTGCTGAGGAAGGAGGTGCTGTAGAAGACTGTACAAACAGTGGTCTAGTATCATCTGCTGCCATGAAAACTTCCCTCTTCCACAGCATCTGCCTACTGTCTCTTTTTAGTTAGAGGCAGTGAGTGGCCAACTATTTTTCCATCTACATCTTAAGTGGGAATGTGAGTATTTTATTCTGGACTCCGTGTAAGTTTGCTCCCATTCAGTAAGCACTGTGGTTGGATTACAGAACAAGAAAATAATAGGTCTTGGCAAAAATATTTTCATTCAGAGCAAAATAATATTAATAGTAATTAAAACATTTTATCCTTCTTCCTTAGGAACAGAAATCCAAGGTGAATGTATTTGACTAACAGTGTCAGGACAGGTGGGCAGGAGGAGCCTCAAAGAACTAGTTTAGTGAAAAGCTAGTGAAGTGAAAGGTTTAGCAAAAGGTCTAGAAAAGTCAAAGTAAATCATAAGACTGCATGGGAACAACTTTAAATCTTAAGAGGCTTATGTGATTACTATTAACAGTGTGCTATTCTACAAGGAAAAAGGAAAGTGTTAGTATCACTGCTTTTTTATTAGTTTTTGCATTGAAAATTAAGATTACATTAAAATGCAAAGGATATTAGAATAGGAAGGAACCTTATTAACCTTATAAAGATGACCATATATTCTGGACTCACTAGGACAGTCTTATTTTATATCTTTTTTTACACAGTTATTATTAAAAACACCCATTCCATTCTCAAAAATGTCCTAATTAAATGATAAGTTACCTGATTATGATATCTAAAATAAAATGCCCTTGTTTTACCAACAGAGTGAAATCTGTTTCTCCCTGAGCCAGGCATGCAGGTTGAAAGTACAACTAACTACTTAATTCACGGGCCATTGCTTTGTTCAATTTACCATACTACTCTCTCAAAGAAAAAGGCTGATAATTTGATAGAAATAGACATATGGAACCTGTAGATTTTACTAAAGGACAACGAAATGATGCCATTACTTTTGAGTGGCCGAAGACACTGCAATTTACAAATGAAGAAAAAATATTTTGAATGTGCAAACTGTAGTCTACTATTATCTCCACCTGAAGGGGAAAATTCCCTCATCCTCCACATCTGCTATAAGTCTATTTTTAGTTATATGCTGTGGGTAGACAACTAGTTGTTTCCATCCCCATCTTAGACACAAATATGACCATCTTGTTTCCAGGCTCAATGTACTTTTGCATCCACTCGTAAGTGTTAAGAGTTGAAATTAACTTGCCATGGCAAGAATTTTTCATTTTAGAACTGAGGACAGTAATAAATAAATTAAATCATTTCATCTGTCTTCCTTACAAAATAAAGTTGCCAACAACTTTCTTTTGATTGATCTTACCAACTAATATGTATTTTAATTATTATTCCAAATTGTGCAAAAAAAGTTATTTTTTAAATCACAAGCCTGGTTTCCAAGAAGCTAGAATCCTAATTATAAACTTGTTAAAGGTAATAAAAACCATCTTATTTCCAATTGAAAATAAAGATATAGTTTACCATATTTTGTTATGTATAATATGCACTTTTTTGCCGAATTTTTTGAGGGAAAAATAAGGATGCACATTATACATGGGTAGTACTAATTCCTTACCTATATAAATGTTTTTCATTCTTTTATTTATGTTTATGCATTAAAAGTATAACTATAGAAAACAATAACAGTATCTGTATGCAAAGTAATTCCCTATAATACAATAATCAGTTTCATTTCTAAATATAACTAAATAAAAATTGAATTAAAAAATTGAAAGATTTTCTTTTTCCTGAAAGTTTGGGCCTTTTAGGAAAAAAACATGTATAAATATGTGGATGTGCATTATACATGGCAAAACACAGTATTTAAAAAGTTTAAAAAACATGAGCAGTAATAAGTTTGCATATTAAAGATAATTTTTGAACATTCTAATATAGAAGATATACCATACCTATTAAATTACCAAACTAGTTCCAAAATGGCCATAAACACTGCTGACCAATTAGTAAAATAGTGTCCTTCAGAAAGCTTTACATATTAGAAACTGACACCAAATCACTCTTAAAAAAATTTACTCATTCAATAATATAAACCAATTCACTGATAATATCTAATATCTAATAAAGGCTCTCCTGAGCCTTTACACTAAAGGGAAATATTTGTTTCTCTTTAAGAAATCCTTGAGCAAATTGTTAAAGCTTTAACAATGTATTGTTATTGGCATATATTCTGACAAATTTTATAATAACTTCAAAGAATAAATGAGGATGATGATACGTAGGATATATATGTATACATGTGTAGAAGTAAATTAATAAATTAGCTAACTATTCATTATTTATATTTAATAATTTTTTCTAAGGAAGGTAGAGTGTCTCCTATATGAAACTAAATTAAATAATAATTTAAAGGTAATTATTGTGCCTTAGGAACTTATGCTAATTATTTTTATACACAAAGCACTGGATTCATAATCATAAGTTAATAAGTTATGCATATTTAAAACTGTTTTCTAGTGAATAGGCATGGACTAAATTACTCTACTAATAAAGTCTGTAAACTATCTTTCTGGTCAACAACATATGTGCAAGATTCTTTGGTAAGATTGAGTACATAGTTTGCAATTACAAAATAAAAGCCAGGCAACCAGCCCACATGAAACAAACCCACTTATTTTCACAACCTCTTTTATCTGTCAAGCTAAAATAAGTAACCAAAAATCTCTTAGGTTAATATGATTATGAAGTTAGAAACTATCATAACAAAAAATAAATGGTGACATAAATAAGAACATCTAAACTAAGGGCATATTACCCCTGTATGTTGTTTCCATGTTTGCACAATGATTTTGTACAAGATTAGGAAATAGTGACAGTCATAGCAAATTCAACAAAAGGACAGAGACTGTTAAAGAAACAAATATTTCCCTTTATTTGATTATAATACATCTATCCTTGCAACATTCAAAATAATTAAAATTCTCAATTTACAGGCTTCTAAATAATGCTATGTAACTGAAAGCCAGCCAGCAAATAGCAACATATATTTGAAAAGTTTGCTTGTGGAAAGTAATTTCCACACCAATTCAGTTGAGTAGTTAACAGTAGATTCGAAATTATCAGCATGTGAGAATCAGAACAGTAACACTCAGCAGCATTTTATCAATAGTGAGTTTGTCTTACTCCTTCGCAAGCTGCACACTGGTAGGCTTTGCTCCGATTGGTATCCCATGTTTGTGCAAAGTGTTAACCACAATCTCCCTCATGTCGCTG
Organism: Trachops cirrhosus; assembly: GCA_028533065.1. NCBI lineage: Eukaryota > Metazoa > Chordata > Mammalia > Chiroptera > Phyllostomidae > Trachops > Trachops cirrhosus. Next base: position 38,930,707 of record CM052548.1, read on the forward strand.
TTGTAGGAATCAAAGTCAAACACGTTCCTAACCACACTGGAGAGACCTTCGGTGGGAAATTTCTGCATTAAAAAAAATATGTTATTACATATGTGATAAAATACACAATATAAAGATTTACAAAACTGACAGAACAGTAATGATTTAATAAACTTTAGCAGGGATTTACAGCCTTGTCTGATAACCAGATAAGACGAATATATGCATTTTCTCTTTTAATGTTTGCTCTGATGACTTAACATTTTCTGTTTTAAACAGATATTAGAATGTGAAGGGGCACAGTTCTTTCTCTCAAATGTTAAATCATATTAGATCAAATGTTAAATCTTGGTGCTCAGTTATTTGCACTGTTTTCTGAAATCTCCTGACTTTCAAATGAACACCAGAGTGAACAAATTAAAACATACTATTTAAATAAAGTAGAATATTGAATTACTATACAGGAGGAGAGAAGTCAAAGATCTATGAGCAAATGAAAAAATAACAGAATAAGTAAAGACAGAAAGAACATAAAACTACAGAGCACAGAGGAATAAGGAACAGCAAAGTGGAAAAAAGCAAGTGTTATTAACAGCTAAATTCACACCAGTGTAAATTTATACTAGTAATGCCCTCTGGGTCTTTTTTTAAGCCCTAGGATCTGAGCTGGACTTATCATGGTTTCACAGGCAGAATGAAGTTTTCTATATGCCTTTGCAGGTTTTCCTTGGAAGGTTGGGGGTGGGGCAAAGATCAAGAGTCATTAGGTTGTAACTGTTAGCTTAAGATAGGTTCCACAAGGTTCTACATAGGTTTTCTGTTTTCTTTACCAGTGTAGATACACATTATACACAGCTACAAGGCATTTCATTCTCCTGTTCATTTAGTCTATCTTATAAAATTTTCTTACAGTATTTATAGGCATATAATCAATACTGTTTGTTCCCAGTTTATTTTCTATCCCCAAGTCTTTTGTTTTCACTCAGATACCACAGTGCTTGTTGTATAAAGTCAAACAGTAACAAAGTTTCCCTGCTGTCTCACTCTCTTGTCTTCCCCTCAACCACCCCTACACCAAAACCAAAACAAAACAAAACCCAAAAACCTCCACCAAATTTCCTGGCTCTTTGGTAATAGTCATAGCATAGAACTTCATCAAACTCAATTCAAAGGCTAAACATAAAATATTCATTGGTCTTAAAATCTAGATTATAACATATTATATCATCTGAATCAGTGTATATATATACAGAAATTGAAAGACTTGGTATATATTAAGCAGTCTAAAAAACAAGACTGATGGCTCCTTTTAAACCTTTATGCAAAGGTGTTTGCCATACCTGTAAGTGTCTGACTATGTTGACAACTTCTCTGGTAGAATAAGGGTAGTTAATAATTCCCTGGTCAGCTAAACTCCTCAGCTCTCCAAAGGCAGCCACGAGCTTCTGAAGGATGGGCTCAGGCACATTTGGTCCATATTGCCTGAGCATCTCAAGCTCTGATTGGGGCTTGGGATTATCAACTGCATGGCAGCTAAAAATATCACCTGTAGGAGAAAAAAATGAACATTCAGTATGTAACTAATCCATTATATTGTCATAGGAGATATGCAGTAGTAATTTAAAGTGCTTCTGTGTTTAAATGTGTAAAACTGTACAGAAAGCCCATTGAACAGTAGAATGACAGCAAATGACTAAAGTTAAAGGAAACTGAGTGATGTGTGGTTTGTTCTGCATAGACTTGTTTCTGTTTTTAAAAAACTAAATAATACTTGAATATAATCTCATTGGGAGATATTCAAATATAAAGAACAAAAAAGAGAAGCCCCTGTTTCTGCCAATTCCATTTGCTCCCCCCAGGCACCCTGGGTTAACTACTCGGTACATTTATTCTCTCATTTTTTAAAATACACATACACAAACATAAATAGTTTTGGAATTTTTTTCCTTTTCTACTTAATTGGAAAATAATCTTCATATGGTTCTGAGACTGCATTTTTTAAAAAGATTTTATTTATTTTAGAGAGAGGGGAAGGGAAGGAGAGAGGACAAGAAACATCAGTGTGTGCTTGTCTCTCATGCTTCCCCTACTGGGGACCTGGCCTGCAGTCCAGGCATGTGCTCTGACTGGGAATTGAACTGGTGACCCTTTGCTTTGCAGTCTGGTGCTCAATCCACTGAGCAACACCAGCCAAGGCTGCATTTTTAACTTTAATACATGTTAAATATCTTGAGAAATTATATGCATCTATTTCATATGCAAGCTTTATGTATACTAAAATAGGGGGAATCAGTATCATCACTTTTTAAATAATTTATATCTTGTGCAGATTACTGGAATATATTTCAGAAGTCAGTTTTGGAAAAGTAAACCTGCAGAGAAAATTGCCTAAATTAGAATCAAGAGAAAGGAATGTACAAACAGAATATTTCATCTGTAATTTAGGAGACTGAGAATATACTAGGAAAATATAATCTATGCTCAAGAGAGATATATTTCTTATATTAAAGGTTCATGTAATTCTACTGATTCACAATACAGGAGACCAGGAGATCAGAGAGAGAAGAGGATTTTGGAGACATATTCTGTATTCTTCTAAAGAGATTCGATGCAGGTACAAGCACAATCATGTACACATATTCCTCTTGCCTTTCGTTTTCCATTAATTCAAATGGTAGACTATTATAACCACTGCTCTTACTGTATTTTGAAAAAAATTTTTACCAGCAAGGGTAAACTTATCCCACTTTCTTTTTTTAAACAGCTACATAGTATTCCATTGTGCGGATATAACAGAATTTCTTTATCCCGTCCCATTTGGATTGTTTCCATTTTTTTTCTTTTGCTACTATAAAAAATGCTATATTGCCTATCCTTGTACTTATATCATTGCATGGGTAATTCCTTTGGATGAATTTATTGATGTGAAATGGCTAGACCAAAAATCCTTATGGGACACTGAGTCAGCTTCACATTCAGTATGAGAATTAGCAGTATCCAGGATTAATTCCTTGTCATAAAAAGAAATGTCCTTTTCAAGGCTCATAATTAAGTTTAGCCCAGGGCCTCTACAATCAACGTGAAGAAGTCTTCTGAGCTGGCCTCCAACGTTTCATAGTTAGGAGGTTATGACAAAATCCAACACTAAAAACCATTTCTTATTTTGTGATTATTTCTAAGAGGTCTTAAACAATAGGGTATAGTGTCATTGTTTAAGGAAACAGGCTCTGGAATCAGAGCCAAGCTTTAACATCCATTATCTAAGTGACCCTAGAAACACAGTTGTTCTCTTTGAAGTGGGATAACAAATACTTTCCCAGGTGGTGGGGGTGAGGACAGAGCACATGGTAGTATTCAGTGACAGCCATTAGAGCAGTGCTCCTAAGACAGTGTTATTATTGCTGTTGCTATTGTTTTTTGTTACTATGATCATTATTGCTTTTACCTAAAGTGCCGAAGAAATCATTGCCTAGGAAAGGAAATCCAGGTCTATTGGCCAGAACAATCATCCTAAAATCAGGATGAATGACTATAACATTTTCTCTTCCATCGACATTAGCAGAATCTGAAAAACAAAATTTCTATTTATTCCTTATTGATATTTAATATTTCTTAAGAATATCAAGTTACAGCCTTTAAAATAATATAACAAGTAGTCATACTGTTCAAGTATAAAAAAACCTTTAAGAAATCTGGTTATAACAACTTCGTTGCAGGAAAGAAAACTTTTCTTGAGAAAGTTTGTTTAAGAACAGAATACTGATAAACCATACACATAGTAATTGTACAGGAACTCGTATTTTTATGTAAACTCAATGTAAACCCAAAAGAGCAAATTTGTCCAAATGTTGTTTTATAGTACTTAAACTTGGCTTCAGATGCTGTTACTCCTTTAAAAAAAAGAATCCATTAACAAGAGATGATCCAAAGGACATTCAAGGACAATCCAAACATCCTTTATTTTTATCCAATCTGCAGCCGCATCATTTGCAGAGAATCTGCCATTATGCAGCTAAGGAGTGACTTCTGTTCAGATTATGTACTTGACACTCAACCACACAGAGTAAAGGTCTTGAACACACAGTCAACTCGTTAGTGCAATACTGATTTATTTCCGATGAAGAAATTCTATCACAGTTCTTAAAATAAGTAATCTCAAGTTGACTGGAGCTTTCTTTGAGGAAATGTTTAAGGTATTAAAGGGACTGAATACTATCATTAAAAAAATGATAGCTGTGATACACCTGCAGTTTTACTTGAATCTATAAGAACATATACTCGCTAGAGTCTCCGCGGCTCTGTGTTGGGTGCGGGTTTCTTAGTACGTCCCCTGCACAACCCGCCTTTTCGTCTTTGAACTGCATTTCCTACCGCCCTGGGAGGCTTTGGAAGAGAACTTTGATCTCCGATCATTTCTGGCTCCCCTCCACAAATCCTCAAATTCCTTGCGCTCTAGTGGTAACCTAGGTGTCTGGGCCAGGCAGGCGCTCAAGCGGAGGAAATCCGCAGCCCACACGGCGCAGACAGGGTTGTGGACTCTGGAGCTCAGGCAAAGATTCCACAAATAAGTGAAATCTTATGAGAGAGGCGGGAAGATGGCAGCGTGGTAGGAAGGAGATTTTGCATCTCCCACACCCAGGGGGGGGGAAATAATCGCCAATCGGAAATCAAAAATTGCAGCAGTCATTGAAAAACCTGAGGGGAAGGAGACTACGTGGATCAGCGAGGGGACCAGGGGGGTTGCAGCTCCAGACGCAGCAGTGCGCCTGGGTCGGCCCGCTGGGGGCCCGGGAGAGAGCTGGGTCATCCGCTCCCTCCCTAGCCAAACAAAGACTGAGCAGCACCTGGGGAGCCCAGTTTACAACATGGCACAGAGAGAGGAGTGAGGACAAAGAGGCACCCACACAGGGTCTGTTAAGCACCTAGCAAAGCCCTGGGGAAGGTGTGCACCTCACCCACTGCATTCAAAGGCATCGCCTCTACGCCTGCACCTCGAAGCAGGAGAGAGAGCGTGGTTTGGTGAAAATCTCAGAAACCACAGCGTTGAAAAATAAAAAGGCACTGGTGATTCCCAGGACCTACGATACCCAAGCTGTGAATTGGGGACAAGTGGGTGCCCTGTGAGATCCAGAAAGCCAGAACCTGGAAGAGGGGCTGGCGCTCCGCAGGACATTGGAGCACACTGTGGTGAACTCCCAAGCTCTCACATAGTTGTACCCAGCCCCCACACACGGGTACCTTCCAGGAGACATCAGACCAGCTGGGGGAGAAGGCACACGCCTGCACTAAGAACAGTATGTCAGAGGCTGACTGAGTCCTGAAAGGGGAACAGAGAAAACCTGTCTCCAGTAAGCCCTCAAGGGGCGAAAGCCAGCTGGAAAAACCGATTGAGCCAGTCTGAAATCAATAATAGGTGTATGTGTTTGTGTGTGTGTGTGTTTTCTTTTTTTTGCTGTTTGTTGGTTTTTTGTTTGTTTTCTTTTAATTAACTTTAAGTAAGCTTTTATCTTTCATTTTATATTCTTTTAATCTATTGATTCTTTATGCTTCTCTTTATGTCACCCTAGTGTTCACCCTTCTCTCTTGCTTTCCAAACTTATCTCTTCTCCCTTCCATCTTCTGCTTGGTTCATTCCTCTTTCTTTTTATTTTTATTTTTATTTATTTTTTTGAACCTGCAAGTAATTCCATAATAGTATAATCATTATTTCATTATTGCTACACCTTTTACTTACACAGTATTTTGGAATTCCTCTTCTTTTTGTACAGAGTTCTATGCTTGGCTGATTATATTGTATCATTTGATAGGTTTCACCTGTTGTCTCATTTCTAGTGTATTGCTAATATACTGTCCTTCAATTGTGTCCCATTAGTACAATACTCTCTACTCCTGAGTACAAGGCTCAATAATCTCTATTCTTGTTATTTAGATTTCACAGATTCTGTCATAGGATTGTTGCTCTAATATTACTGTAAATAATAGCTACTACATACAATTGATAATAATTCACGTCATCCATTCCAGTTCTTAGCCCACTTCACAGTGTCCTGAGCTCTATTACTGTAGTGGTTAACTCTATTCTCTCACACACTTCACATATATACTACTCTTTACTCTCACCCTACCTCAGATTCTGACTTCCCACATCCTCACTGATTTCTAGAGTCAACTCACAATCCTTCCCTTCCCAACAAGAATCTTA
>CM052548.1:38937387-38954900 GCA_028533065.1 Trachops cirrhosus
GAGGACACATGGACAAAACTACGGGGCTTGGAAATGGATGGGAGGAGGGGAGGGATGGGTGGGTGGGCTGGAATGGGATTAAAAGATAGAAACTGTACTGAATAATCTAAAATTAAAAAAAAAAGAACATATACTTTTTTATGATACTGAAAACTAATCTTTCAATGTACCATACAGTCATGTACTAATGCAACCAACAGTTTTAATGTTTGATCTTCATTAATTTTAATAGTGGCAAATAACAAGGGATGTGATCTCAGATAAAATTTAAATAATTAGTTAATTAACATAAAATGATTGGTAAAAAATGAAAATTTTACAAAGCCAAGAAAATGAAGAACATAGCCCTAGAAGTGATGCTTTATGAACCATGTTCAAAAGAGCTTCAGGAGTTCTTGTGTTTAAAATAGTGTTTACAATCAAACCTAAGTTTAAAAAACATGATGACCCTTTTACTTCTAGACTACCTTCCAAAAGTGTATCAGAAAATGGAGATAACATCATTCTTTAACCACAGTTTTGTTCTAGCCATACTTTCTTGCTTTCCATTTCACTGTCCTCATAATGTCTCTAAAAAGGGCAGGCAGAATTCTAACATGGAGAGTCTGAATGGTAATTTTAATGGATGGTATTTAGGCTTTCTAACTTAAATTCTAATTTTTCCCATAAACTCATTGAGAAGCTGAAATGTTAGAATACTTTTATTAAGGCTGAATTTCCTGGGATCGGAAATAGCAATCTTGTAATGACAATGTCCAAGAAGAACACCTCTGTGGTGATGCACTTGTACATTTTTAATGAGGTCTTTTTTTTTACATGTTCTCTTTGAATATTGAAGATTTTAGTTATCAGTCTCAATTTGTTTGATTACTCTGGTATTGGCTATATATTTTCAATGGTTAGTTATAGATTTTCAAGTCTTTTTATGATGCAAAGCTTTTAAATTAGAAACCAGAAAATGTTCTCACATTGCATTAAGACAAACAATTTTTCTTTGTAGGTCAAACAGACTGAATAGATTCATCTACCTACATTTTCTCTAACAACACCAAGAAAAAAATACATAAATAAAAGGAAGCAGATAATACAAAACAGAGGATAACTTCTTCCTGAGATGGTTGTGTGTATGTGTGTGTAACATACCTGTATACAAATATATCTATTCACATACATATGTGATAAATATATATAAAATGCTTAATTTTTGTAATTATACTGAGATAACAATTTTAGTATTGTAATAGAAACTTGCTTGAGGTTTAAAAATTTCAGATGACAATAAAGAAAATATATTGCACAATAATTGAGAGATGAGTATATTAAAATTATATGTTGGTATTCTCAGAGTAGGAAAATTTGAAGCTGATCTGTCCTAAAAATACTATTGAAATTTTCAAAGATTCTATCTGGCTACAAAAAATGAAACCAAGAAAGTTAGGTTCAGACATACTGAGTTTTGTAAATGACTGTCAGTAAGGACGACTTGAACTTAACACTTTCTTGGAGATAAGTAGCCAGCTAAGGGTGTGACTGGATACCAAGGATATAAAAATTGTATATATTAAAAGAAGAGTTGCTTTTTCATATACTCACTTGCAACAATGCGTCTTCCGTCTGCTAGAATCATTTCTCCATTTTCTACAAGAGTTTTTAAAATACAGGTGACATTTGTTGGGGCCTTGTCTGCCTCATCTACTACCAGAACATGACCCAACTTGACTGCTTTAACCTTTGAAGACAGAACATTAATCAAACAAAAATACAAGCAAACATTTTAAATTTCATCATTCAGTGCTTTGGATTTACAGTAGCTAATTATATTTAAGTTATATATACACCATCACAAAGAAAGCCTGTAGCAGAGCTGGAAACAAAATTTACAGCTCTCCACAAAAAGCAAGCACCTCATAGTTACTAAACTGCTAGCTCTGCAGTAATTACTTTGGTTCCCTTTAGCAGTATAATTATTCCTATGTGGGTGAAGTCTACAGCATATTACATACAAGCATAGGGGAGATTTAAAATGAGCATAACAAATAGAGAAATTACAGTGCCATGGGGGTTAGATGAGATATTGCAATAACTAGTGGATTTCAGAATATTGCTTTTGTTATAGTTCTAAGAGTGTACATTTTTTTTACAGATCAGAACGGATTGCGAAGAGGTAGGCATTCAAACAAAGTGTATCAATGGTCAAACTCAAGAAACCCTGAAGTGTATTGAGGGAACAGTGAATATAAATAGTCTATCTTTCTAGAGGTAAAATGTAAGAAAAGAGAGAAGAGGGTCTGAAATAGCAGATCGGGTCTCTACTACTAAAAAATACGTACTTTCCCTCATTAAGTAATGGAATAGGGCTACAGATGTATGAGTTCAGACATGATAAGATGGAGTTTGGAGCTACGTTTTAGGACATTTAACCTGGCAGCAACATGTAGAATTGACTAAAGGGGGATTACCATAACAATTTTGTTAAAAAATGGTCTGGGGACCTGATTTTAGGGGACAAAGCACAGTAAAAATGGAAATAAAAAGCATTAGATTGATCTGAAGAGTTTTTCAGAGGTATAATCTATAGTCTTGGCAACTGATAAGAGGGGAAGAGGACAAAGAAAAAATAAGAAAAAGTCCTAGGTTTTAGGTGACAGAGTGAATGGCAACATTATGAAAAACTAGGAAAATTCTTTAAAACATTTTTAGAGAATGGACAGGAAGAAATACCCAATGAATTTAAATGTAAACCCAAGTATTATATTTTTAAATAGTAAGAAATATCCCATAACATAAGATGGACTGAATCATAAACTTTTCTTGTTACACAGTTTGGCAAATAATTGTAAGGAAATACAGATGGAGAAATAAGTGATTCTCTCTACCACTCATATTTTATTCCATTTGTTAAAAATTTTATTCTTAGAAAGGTAGAAAATTTTATTTTCAGAAGGGAAGGGAGGGTGAAGGAGAGGAAGAGAAACATCATTGATGTGAGAGAAACATCAATTGATTGCCTCTCATATGAGCCCCACTTAGGGGGACAAACCCACAGCCTAGGCATGTACCCTGACTGGGAATTGAACTGGTGACCTTTTGTTTTTTGGGACAACGTCCAACCAACTGAGCCACACCAGTCAGGGCTATTGCATATTCTTTAAAAAACCAATAAGGACTTTCCCTTTTAATTTCAGGGTAAAAATAAACTGAATTTAAAAAGTAAAGAACCCATACAGCTTTACCCCCAACCTCTGCCTTCACTTCTCTGTTCAGGGAAAGTCAGGCCCAACCTGGGAGAATTCAGGCAGGAATTCCTGAAGACTCCAATCATGGGGGTCTTTACCACAGGGGTTCTCATGATGGCTTATTCGCACCATCACTACCCAGGAGTTACCTACACAGAAGGATAGGCCAGGAGGACCCAGATTTCTTTTGGTCTTTATGTGAGAAGCGGGGGAGCTGATCTTCCCAGCTGCCCCAAACATTGGGTTAACATTTTATTTATTAAAATCATTTTGAAAACACCTCAGAAACATTATCTAACTTCAAACTCTATACATTTGAAAAAGAAAAAGAAAACCTTTCTATATGTTTTAAATTCTGGAATGGAAGAGAAATCATGAGAGGATTTCAATCATTATCTAAATCTCTCGCTCTGGAGAGGGAACAGTGCAAGAAACAATGTTATTTTTCCCCAAATAATTTGCAATTAAATATCCATTCCCCAAATAACATACAAATAAGTGCTTTCCAGTTAAGACTGAAATATATAGGAATCTATGGGAGATTCCACACTCTCTGCCCCCCAAAGGCTGAACTACAACTATCATTTAAAAAAAACACCAGTTGAGAACATTCATAAAATCAGATTACTAACCAAAGGTGAGTCTTCATACATAATAAGTCCATCTTTAACAGAAGGCTGAAGAGTGAGGGTTTGTACCGTGGTGTCCCTAAAGTTAAATCAACACATTTTATAGTTAATCAGGAAATAAACTGATGTTTGATCATGAATAAAAATACAACACAACAGCACTTATCTTCTTTTTCATCATCATTCTGTTTTTCCCAAAATGAATTTTAAAAAGCAGATAAAATTCCATTCAGCAACAGTATTTTATAGATGTAAATATAAATTACAAGGATTTGGGAATTAATCCAAATTTACTGATTATCCAAGTTCTTCTCCTTTTTTTTTCCAGATTAGAAGACAGATCACTTCTCTTTCCCTTGTGATCATTAAATTTCTCAAATCACCTTCTGAGGGTGAAGAGGAGAATTTAAAGTATATATGTGATATATATTTTATAGTATTTTAAAATAATTTTGATGGCATGTTTGATGACTGGCATGTTGCATGCTAATTAAAGCAAGTCTGTGAACTGCACATTCTGGCCCTGGCCCAATCTGCCCTCTCAGGTGCACTCCCGGGTAGAGAGCGTTTCACTAAGTGAAAGCCAGATTATTTCACCTGACTCCAAGCACCATGGAATCCACTTTCTTTTCTTAAATCTACCTGCTATTATATATCTGACCCCCCCCTTTGAGAGTATGATATTCAAAATATTAATAGTAAGTTTTCTGGATGCTATGTGCTCCTCACACGATGAAATATGTTCATTCCCCCCATGGATATTCTTGTCAGCAACGTGTGCTCATATGCTGTGATAGGTAGGTCCAGCCATTTTTAAGAGGATTAAATTACTTTTAAATGTCAGTAGCTCCTTTCTTTATAAGAGTTCAAATGTTTTTTTTCAAACTACCCTACCACTTATTCCAAGTAAAATATAAAGTAATGACTGTTGTTTTGAGTACCTACTATGTGTAAGACACTGTTTGGAATGAGAACTTCAGACTTTAGCACTGTAACATACTTCTGAAACTTCTACCCAAATTCCAAATTCAACTATAATTTATTAAAATTATAAAACATGTATCTATTAGAAAAAAATGCTACACGAAAATCATAAGCAAAGCAAACTTCAGATATAAATCATATCTTTTTTTTTTTAGTCAAAATCAGTCCATTGTTTTGAGAGGCAATAGTGCAGTGGGGGAAAGAGGACTTTGGAGTTAGACTAATCAAAATTTAAATTCTAGTTCTTGCCAATTATTAGCCACTTGATCTTGGGTAAGTAATAAAACTTACCCAGGAGGCTCATTGATAGAATACTTGGAGAGTATCTAGCACAGTATATGGCAGATAGAGAATGCACTTATATGTAGGATTTAATTACTTCTTTTTATCATTATTGCTGCTTTTATGAACAAAAGTTACTTGTCTATCTAACTTTTACTTTATCTTCAAGTTTTTAGCGTAGACAGTCTTTACAGGAACTCCTCTCCTTGACCCTTTCTGGGCCAGGTTAGGTGGCATTGCTGTCTGTTCCCCCTAAACCCTGGATCTCCCCCTATTTTAGCCCTTAACACACTATGCTATAGTTGCTGTTTTTTAAAATATTTATTTATTTTTAGAGAGAGGGGAAGGGAATGAGAAAGAAAGGGAGAGAAACATCAAGAGAGAAATATCAATCAGTTGCCTCTTGTACACACCCTGTCCAGGAACCAAACCTGCAACCTAGGCATGTGCCCTGACAGGGAGTTGAACCGGTAACCTTTTGCTTGCAGGATGATGCCCAACCAAGTCACACTGGTCAGGGCTGTAGTTGCTTATTTTAATATCTATCTTTCTATAGAGACTGTAAGATTTAAGAGTGTAAACCATGCATGCCTTGATCTACCTTGTCCCTCACCCTGTCCTAATGGATGCATCGCTCACAGGATAAAATTAGTAAATATTGAATGAATGAATGATAAGTGAAATGAACATAAATGCTAAAAGTTGAAAAATCAATCGTAGCTTATCATGCAACATACAGGATATGAACTTCTAAATTCACTGGATTATGAACTCTTTTTTTAAGTAGAGAATCTGGAACTATAGAACCCACTTTTGTAAATGTTGAGTTTGAGGCTGATTTTCTTAGAGGCAAGGAATCTTTCTTACTCATTTATAACTATGTATTAGAAAGTACAGTCATGTTGAGAGGCACATTTAGGGTTCACTAGTCAAGGGACTGAGAGGAAGAATTTTTACCCATCATGGACTCTAGTTGAGTTGGGTTTCACTTATTATTGTAGCAGGTAATTTCTGCATCAGAGTCTTCAGTTACCATTGCGTGGTCAAGTATGCTAACAATACAGCTGGCATTTAAAATTTCTAGAATATCTGCATCTAGCTTGAAAGGCTTCTCCTTCTAACTTGACCAAGTGGTAACTGATTTCTTCAGTGAATTCCCTGGCAGTCCAGCCTACTGCCATCACTGACCCCTGTCCCAAGTTCCCAATCCCATGATCCAGGCTCTCCTGGACTTGGTGCTATTCCTGAGATCCACTGCTTCCTATGGCCTAGCACTACACTTTACAAGGAATCTAGTATTATTCTTTAATCTTCATTAAAATTCAAATTAAAATGTGTCTAAAATAAAGTCTTAGGGGATTTAAGGGAAGTGAAAGTATATTGTGACAATTTATTGGACCTTATCAACTTTTTTAGTATGAATAAAATGTTTCTCATGCAATACATTAATATATAGTCATATATTCATTTTCTGTATACCTTAGGAAATACTTTATGCTATCTTCTGCCAAAAATTAACTTTTAGTGCTTTAAAAATATTAAGAACAAGATATAATTAATCTTACTTTTCTAATATCACTTTTATTGTTATTCTATTACAGTTGTCCTGATTTTCCCCCCCTTGCCCTCCTTTGCCCATCACACCCCCTGATCCCACAGTCAATTCCCATACTGCTGTACTTAAATTCACTGTTAATATTCTGGCAATACAGAGGAGGGTGTGTGAAGAAGAGAAAATTATGTGTTCACACAGATTTTTATAGCAACATAGTGAATTTCTCACTTCTGTTGTCACATATTTAATGGGCAACAGTGCAACACTTTCCAGCACCAAAACAGAAAAAAGGAACTCTTGTATCACTGTTGGTAGAAAGCAAATTTAGTTATTTTAATAATTATAGTGTTTCATAGCAGATTAAGAATAGGAAATTCAAGCTGAATTCCAACTTTAAAAAGGCAAAGAAAAGTGCTCTATAACACTTGAATCCTAATAGCATAAAACTTGTCAAATTAGATTTCTGAAAAGACTTCTATGCCAGAAATCAAAACCATATGTTTGCATGAACAAGCACAAATCAGAGGATAAATACAAATGAGAATTTATAAGATAAAAGTGATTTTTGTTCTGTTCTTGTGATTGATCCTTTTGTCTTATACATGAAACAAAAAGCAAAGGCTAGTAAAATACATAAAAATTAATTTTAAGAGGTAGGTTGGCTTATATTTCAGTAAGTTTCCCTGATTATATAAGAATATAAAAATAATATAATGTCTTCTGCATAGTACTTAATATAAAAAGAAAATTGTTTCCTGATACCCTATAATATTATCAATTTCACCTTAGTAAGAGATAAGATGACCACTGCCATCACAGGCAGCATGTGAATTGATAGCATCTTTAAGAATGATTCTTTTTCACAGCATTTGATTAAAATTATTTCTCTGTATTTATGAACACTGTGGATCAAAAGAAATTCTCCACACAAATGAGCAATAACCCTATGAGCCAATTTTGTTACAATTTCAATTCCATTATAATTTGTTCCTCTCAAGAACATCTTTGAAATATAAACTTATAAAAGTTTAAATAGAGTCAACAATTTCAACACTATTAGGAAAAGTTAAAACACATCTTGTCACATATCTTCCATCTAAGGTTTAATGAAGAGATGGCTTCCCAGTACATAACAGTTGCCAGAATGCTTGATGAACTAATTAGAATATACTGCTAATTGCTGACATTTATGTTAGCACTTCTTACTGTCTTACAAACTACAGCTATCAATTAAGACCTGCGTTAATAAAGAGGCTACTCTTTAAGAAATTAAGGAATATGGCACTAAACTATAATCTTCTTTAAATCTGTGATTTTAAAGTTTTTTTTAAATTGGAGTAATTAATGTTTCAATTGTAATCTAAAATGATTCCAGAAGCAATAAAGTAATCAGATTACATAAGGACTCACCGGTTTTGTTTGGTTGGTTGGATTTTTTTTTTTTTTGGTGGAAATAAAGAAAGAAAATTGGCTTCTAGACAGCAAGCACAATCTGTCCTGACATGTTGCTTGTAAAGGTACACTAAGCTAATATCCTCTAATTTATTGAGGAGCAAAAGATCTCAGAATAGTGGTGTTTATTTTGAGGACAATATTTTAGCTGTATTTAATTGGTTTATGGTTAACTTTATTTTAGAAAAACAATGTTGAACATAAGAATGAAGGAAGAAATACACAGTTTCAAACAGCTGAAAAGAATCTTCTCTAACTTCATAGTTCATTGGAATAAATATGGCTATACCCAGAGTCCATTCATTGATATAAGCCAAACATGAGAAAGATATGATATGGCTTATAGGAAGTACTTTACAAATTTAAGAATTAATTGATGTTTATAAATATTGTGGGCTTTCTACTGAATAGCAGCACACCACCTTCCTACCCTTGCCTGTAAAAGGCAAATTTATTTCACCATGTTGGGAAAGAAACTTTCCAAGGCCCTCAAATAGAAACAGTCATTATTATAAGCACTGTTGCAATCCAATACAAAAAACAAAAAGAAAGACAAAAATAAGCTATAATTACTGCAGTGATAATTAAAAACCAGCAGTGGCCTGAATCTGAATCCTCCTAGTTTGGTCAATCACTTAATCTCTTGAAGCCTGAGATTACTCATTGCTACATAGGGAATTAAAATAGAACATGTGAGGGAATATAATAGAGTAAAAGGTGAGGAAGATAAAAGTAGAAAGAGAAATAGTATTATAATATGTGCTTTGAATGCTTTGAGGAAAAAGCCCTTTTAGTAAGATAAGTAAAATATAATCTTTTCCAACTGACTAAAAGGACTCCACCTCTTAAAGCAGTTGTTTTGGAGGACAAATAGTTTATATAGTAGTCAATCACTCATCACTCCTATGTCTAGATACAAAAAATCCTAACAAACCACAAAAGGAAGGAAGACATTAGGGGGATAATATTTGTGAAAGGAAGTCTACTGTGATGCAACACCCTGCTCTTCAGAAATAGGTCCTTGCTGGGAAGCGCAGGTAAAAAATAGCCACGGTAGAACAATCGCACGCTTAATTTTCAAAATCTGCTTACCCTTCTACCACATCTCCCAGCACTATATTGACACTATTTTAAAAAATCCTCCAGTATTCAAAGCCATGTGATAGCCAAGTATTAACAAACTTTGAAAGTTTTGTAAACTGTCTAGTATTTAAAAAGAAAACAAATCTACTAAAATGGTATATTAAAAATTGGATCTATTATCTTTACTCTGAAAACTACATTTGTAGCCTGGTAAATTTTAGGAATTCAAAAACGACTTAATTTTTGGTAGAAATTTCATTTATCCTTTTCCAGACAAAAAAGAAAAACAGTGTACAGATTCTATGGTTTCCTTTTTCCATGCCATTAAAAATGTATTTTCTATTCAGTTTTTTAAAAGAAATACAAGAATGAAATGCAGATTAAAATAAAAAATTGATTGAGTGTGCAAAGATGCACACACAGAGGAAATCAGAATGTGAGACTGGTGAATAATGTGTCTACTAGATAAACCTCTATCAGAAAATATAGTATCTAGTATACCTGGTGTGCCACATATACTATACATTATATATATATATGAATATCTATATGATATATGGTGTGTGTGTATGTGTGTGTATACACACACTCACCAGTTAGGTAACAACATAAAAGTGTTACAAAGAGTCAAAATTTAATAAGTGCCCACTTTTATAATAGCAGGACATTCCAGAATCATTCATTCAACAAATATTTATTGAACACCTACTGATGGGCACTGTTTAGATGTTTAAGTATCTGTGAACAAAACAGGTAAAAATTCCTTCCCTTGTGAGCTTAGAATAGCAACTTTTAACCAGTGTGCTGCAAGAAGTGCCCTGGTGCGCCACAAGAATTTTTAAAACATGCGATTCCTGATTATTTAGTCGGGGGCACTGACCTCTTTTCTCTTAGACTGTCACATTAAAAAATGACAACAGCCAACACAACGATGGCCATTTGGTGTGAATGAATCAAAATTATACCTTTTTTTTCAGATTGGCAAAAATAAAATTCTTGGTGTGTGCAGAATTTTAGTAATTAGTTTATGTGTGCCATGAAATGAAAAAGGTTGAAAATCTCTGGCTTAGACTCATGTTATATTTAAGAGGTCTTACAAATTGTACCATACTAATAATGTGCCACGTTTGGTACAGTATGAATGAGATCTTGCCTATGATTAAACATAAAGATATTTTACCACAGGCTATCTTTACCAATAAAGATATTTACCAAAATGTCTTTACCAATAAAGATATTGGTAAAGACATTTTGGTATTTCTTACCAAGGAAATAAAGTTAATATAAGTGTTTTTGATCACCAACACTAATGATGAACTGGCCTGCTGCTACTTAAGTCCACCAGAAGAGGCATTTGCATGGAGCTGGTTAGGCATGCCTCTTTAATGTTTTCTACATAATACTTCCTGCTTAAAACTTACTATGTAATTTGCATGTTGTATATCTCATAATAATATTTGATATTTGATAATCCATGCATTATTTTATCTTTATTTCTGGTTATTCACCAACTGGAAAAAAACCTCAATGCTCTAGTTTTAAATTTATCACACCTTAACCACTTGAGCCAAACAGACAATAATAGTACATAAATAAACATTATATTTGGAGAATTTCTAACTTAAAGGAAATCTATGTTTAAGGTTTCTGTAATTTACCTATTTTACGTTTTTGTAGTAGATTTTCTTAAAGGAAAACACTACTGCATCATAAGAAAAATAATATATATTGCCTTTAGCAGCAAAAGTGAAATAGTACCTTTCAACACCAGCCTATTTTCCAGTGTAATTTTAATGGCAGAGGAGAAGAATGAATACTATGGAGGAAGTAGAGGGAGGGGGACTGAAGCAGCCTTCTAAGCACATTTCTTTGTCATCTTTATCTTAAAATTTGGTGGAAATTTTAAGCATTATTCCATAACATACCCAGCTGTTTCCATACAAAAATGTTTGAGTCACAACTAGGAAACAGCAACGAGGAGCTGTTGTCCTGACCTAACACCTCCTGGAAACTGGGTTGAGCTGAAGACAGCGACACTGCATGGCAAGTTCAGCATCTGGCGGCCTTTCTCCTCTGGTATCTACCACATTTCTTGAACCCACAGTTAAATAAATGAGTGGTTTAAAAAGGCAATTGTTCTTTTCCCTGCTTTCTGAACTATGTCAGGAGAATCACTGTGGAGAGCCACCAGAATGATGCTGAAAGGCTAGAAGTACAGCATATTCAACCTTATGTTGGTGGGCACTCCAACAACTGCATCTGTTAAAGATAGAAAATAGCTATGTCATCTTGGGACTGAAAAGTTCTCTAATCTCTTGGGCAATCTCTTCTACTCTTTCTATTGTGTCATTTGAGTTTAGGCATTATTGCTATTTATTTAAGGTTATTCAGAAAATCTCCAAAACCACAACAAAAAGAAAAAATTACTTAATACATAGATGAGGATTAAACAAAAGCCATGATTATAGAAGCAAATGACTGAAAATAGGCTACTGTCTATCAGTGCTACTCAAATGTCAACCTTCTAGAGAAGCCAAACTGGCCAACCTATTAAAAATCTTAAACCCTACAGCTGCCCCCTTTCCTGCTTTATTTTTCCCATGGCATTTGACACTAACTGATGTACTACATATTCTATCTCTCTGTCTCTGTCTCCGACTCTTATCAACAACTAGAATATAAACATGAAGGCTGGGGTTTTAGTTCTTTTGTTCCTGATATAATCACTCATGTTTAGAAAAGTGACCACCATATAATATTGGGTTGGCCAAAAAGTCCGTATAGTTTTTATTCCATAAAATAAAAAACATATTTTTCATTTTTATCAATAACTTCATTAATTTGGGTAGTTTGAGTATGTTGGCACGTGGTATAACATTGCTTGTTCTCAATTAATGTCTTGATTTGATTGCTGTGAATTTCAACTGGTCTACCCCATGCAGCATCATCCAGTAAAAAATCTCCACTTTGTAAACCACTTCTGACACATTTGATCAGTCACAACACACTGAACAAAACTTTTTTGCATTTCAGTAGTGTTTTCACCTTTCTTAAAATAATGAAGCATAATATGCCAAAAATGTTGCATTTTTCTTCCATCTTCAATATTAAAATGGCTACACAAAAACTTACCAATTTGGTAAGTTTTTTTAAAATGCACCCTGATAGGACAGCTGTCACAACACAATCTAACAAAATTGTTTTGAATGAAGTTAAAGACAACTAAGTGCTACTAGAGCCATCTTTTGGAAAAAATCAAACGAACTTTTTGGCCAACCCAAAAGATGTCCAATAATGTCCGTTGAAAGGATGCATTCTAGTCACCCACTTCAGTTATGCACCCTGAGGCCATAATGAGTAACTGGCAGTTCCTTAAAGCACTGCATCCTTGTGTGTCCCTCTTCTGTAAGGTTTTCTCTTCCCTTCTCCTGTCTTTGCCTGACAAGCTATTAAGGCCCATTCCTTGAAGTGTAGTTATTGCAGGGGTTGGGGCATGGTTGTGGAAGAGGGTATGGGGGAATAAATGATGATAAAAAAAAACCTAGAGCTGCTGCTGATTGGAGAGGACAAGAGAGGAGAGCAAGTTAGAGTGCTTGAGACATGACGTGAAGCATGTTAACATAACCTGACATTGAAACAACTGTAAGACAGATTTTATTTTTATTTTCATTACAACTGAGGACTGTTTTTAAATCCCTCTCTCTTTCAGAATATCACTGATTTTATAGTGGAAGTCAGTGTGAAATGATAATTTTCTTGAGAAAAATTTGCTTTACAAATTTAAAAATACCCAGAAGGCTGAAAGGTTAGAAACTACATTGATAATAGTGACTGATATGAAAAAGGGGAAATGAGATCGGAGGTGGTGGGTACAGGGAACTTCAGCAACCATTATATGAAGTATTCTATTTCTGCAAAAAAGAGTGTAATCAAATTTGAAAAAATATTAATAGTTGTTAAATCCAAGTAATTAAATTTCACATGTGTTATTTATTTTTATTTACTTTTTTGGATTTCTGAAGTTTTTCTCAATAAAAAATACAGGGATATAGCAAAACTGAGGGGAAAACTATACATTGCATCAGGGGTTCTTAAGCTTGTTTAACTTGTGATTTAAGAAATAAAAATAAAAAAGAATCCCAGAGAATCCTCCTTGTCTCTAGTCTTCTCTTCTGAAATAGCCTGGAGCATGCTGCAGGCTGGTAACCCCAGTTTCAGGAGTCTATCTGCAGGTCTGACTCACCAACCTTTTCACCTACATCTACCCAGTGGGTGCACTGAAAAAACTGAAGCAGTGTCAGCCTGAGAGGAACATCATGGAAAAGACCACAGGAAATACTTTGGTTTATGTTTTTATGAGTTACTTGGGTGACAGAACAGAAAATAGAGCTATTAAATTTACTGATAACACAACACAGACTATGTGTGATTAATCTGGAGAAGTGGTCAAGAAAACAGAAAATGAAATTTAATAAGGCTATTACTCTTGAAAAATGGAAACATATGGACTAACTGGCCAAAGGAAAGACCTTGGGGTCAAGCTGGGCAAGGATTAGAACTATAATGCTAGAATTTTTTTTTTTAAAAATCGTCACCCAAGGATATATCTGTGGATTTTAGAGAGAGAGGGAGGGAAAGAGAAAAAAAATAGCAATGTGAGAGACAAACATCGATTGGTTGCCTCCTGGACGTGCCCTGACCAGGGATGGTGCACGGTGTGATGCTTCAACCAACTGAGCCACCCAGCTAGGGCTATAATGCTAGAATTTTAAAAATTAAGCCATTATACATAGACTGAAATATAGAACGTAAGAATTGGCTGACCAACAGTCTTACCACATGGCTAGGATTCTAATGAGATATTGACTAAAGTACTCATCACTAAAATTTCCTCTAAGGTCAGGAACAAGGCTAGGATGCCTGCTCTCACCACTGTTATTCAACATAGTACTAAAAGTCCTAGTCAGAGTAGTCAGGCAATAGAAAGAAATAAAAGGCACCCAAATTGGACATAAAGAAGTAAAATTGTCATTTTTGGCAGATGGCATGATTCTTTATACAGAAAACCCTACAGATGCCACAAAAAATAATACAGAAACCAAAACGGATTTGGAGATCATCAAGAAAACAGTAAAAAATTATTACAAACCTAAAAATATACATGGATAAGTCAGAGGTACTATCATAATTCATTTAGTTAAACAAGAAACAGTGGAAGGGAAAGCTACTGTCTAACTACAGATGAAAATGTTTCTAAAATAGGCTTTTCAAATTCATAATGGAAAAGAGGAAAGAGAAGGAATAGCCCAGGGGTGCTGGGTAGCAGCTGGCATGCCTCCAGTTCTCTATTGCTCTTATCACTGCTAAGGATGTTTTGATAGCTCAATAATAATTTTTTCCATGAGAGTTCAGAAAAACTTTTAGTTTTCCTCTTTTCTACCAATTTATCTCTTTGTCCTCTGGGGCTTTGTGAATTTCAAATTTTATACTGTCACATTCAGTTTTCTTCAACCCAAGGAAAGATTTGTATATTGAATTACGCCATGCTTTTTAAGGCATGTCAGCATTCACTCCAGGATATTTGATCTGATGAAGGTCAATGTTATAGTTGTACACTTCATTCTTCATTTTATCTCATTTGATTTTATAAAGTATATAAAAATATGAAAGGGGAAAAGCAAGTGTTATAACAATCACCATCCACAATGCAATGTTTTAACCAGCTCGAGGTTAGAATACTTACATAGTGCAGCCACAGGTCATATACTTGTAGATAAGGGACCTCACTCAATTCTAAAACAACTATCAGTGCCTCTAGATGGGGAGGGCTGATCATAGGGATGCTTAAACTGGAAGGTCCAGATGGAACTAGCACATATCAAGTCATTTCAACAATATATATTGGAAATCCTGTGTGTACTGACAACCACACAAATTACCTTCCTCACCCTTCATATAGTTATGAAGGTTTCTAAAATTAGTCAGTTAAACCTATCTGAAATGTGTCTTTTCTTTCCATTCTCATTGCCAATGTATTTGTTCACCCGCAAAATTTTATCTGGATTATTGCAATCCCCTCCTAGCATTCTCTGTGATTCAAGTCTCATTTGACTCTGATTTACCTACAGACTCTAGTCATAATATCTGTCTTGCTTTAACTCCATCACATTGCATTCTGGATAAAATCCACCATTAGCAGGGCCTATGAAGTCCCTATAAGGCCCACACCTTCCTCTTGTATCTATGCATATACAACCCATGCTGCAGCAAGCTGACTCTCACTTCCTGGTGTTTAGATAGCCTGTTTTCAGTTAGCATAATGCCCCTCTCTCTGTTCCGCACTTAGAACACTCCTACTTATCCCTTAAGACTCAGTTTCAGTACCACCTTCTCCAGGCACCTCCCACCACAACACATAGATACGCTCAGAAGATTCCCATATTACCTACACATACCTCTGTCACAATTGATACATAACACTGTATTATAAATGTTGATGGATTCTCACCCACTAGAAAGCAAGAAAGCACCTCTACATCAAGATCAATATCATCATCTATACATTATCAGTACCTAAAACAGCCACTGGCAATCCACTGGAATTTAATAAATACAAATTAGATGAATGAATTAATATATAACAAATAAGCAAGACTCCTGCCCTCAAAAAGTTCCCTGTTTAGTTGGAGAGGCACAACTAGAGAAAGGGGAGAGGATGGAAATAAGATATGAAATGAACTATACACAAATCAGAATGAGACAAGAAAACTGGGTGGCAAGAAACTAGTATTTATTTGTTTGGCTAAAAATTTAGGTGCCTAAAATGTGCCAAACACTGTGGTTGGTCCTTTGCAAACATTCTCTCATTTAATTTTCAGAACTATCCTGCAAGGATACCCCTACCCTCAAATTTCAATTTGGTAGGAAAGGAAATTAGGACTCAAGGAGTTCAATGGTGCACAAAAGTTAACAATAAAGACACAATTTGATCTCTAAAATTCATATTGTTTTTATCACAATGGTACAAATTTAGTCTCATGGAGTTCCAGAGAAGGAAACAGTTACACCCAGAATAACAAGCTTCCATATAGAAGTAAGCCAAATCTTAAAGAATTAGGGGAGAAACAGAATGCATTTTAGGAGGAAGAATAAAGACAGTCATGGATACAAACTCAAAACTTATGAACAGGACAGACAGCGGTCCAGTCTGGAATAAACTGAGCATACACAAAAAAAAATCTCACCAGAAGAAAGAGTTGGGACTATACTGGGGGACTCGGGGACTCCATATTTACAATGGGCACCACTATCAGAAAAATAACCAAGAACACAGGACATGCTAATGACTGAACCTGTGCCTTCATGTTCATATATGAGGGGTAGTAAATGCAAAAATACGTAGTCCAATAAATATTTCAAACCCTAGGATAACTCCAATTTTATCACAGAAGTGTACTTTTATCCAAGAAAGAAATATTACTCTAGAAGTTGACATATCAAGTGTCCTCCTTAATGTCAAATTAACATAAAATTGTGGAAAAACAAGTAAATAATGCACTTCACAGATATAAGCCATGTAGTCTCTCTTCTGTTTCATATATATCACAAGTAATTATATCCATTAATCTGTTTTAAAAAACTATTTTATTGTTGTTCAATTACAGTTGTCTACATTTTCCTCCCACCACACCCCCCATTTCATCCAAACCAACCTCCCTCCCTTGCTTCCACCCTCCCCTGGTTTTGTCCATGTGTTCTTTATAGTAGTTCCTGAAATCCCTTCCCCCACTGTCCCCTCCCCCACTCTGGTTATTGTTACATTGTTCTTATTTTTAGGTCTTTGATTATATTTTGCTTGCTTTTTTCTTTTGTTGATTACATTCTAGCTAAAGGTGAAATCATATAGTATTTGTCCCTCACTGCCTGGCTTATTTCACTTAGCATAATGCTCTCCAGATCCATCCATGCTGTTGCAAAGGGTAGGAGTTCCTTCTTTCTCTCTGCTGTGAAGTATTCCATTGTGTAAATGTACCATAGTTTGTTTTATTTTATTTTATTTTGTTGTTGAAGTACAATTTTCTATCTTTTACTCCCATCCCATCCCACCCACCAAGCCCTCCCCACCTCCCTCCCATTTCCACCTGCCCCTAGTTTTTTATCCATGTGTCCTTTATACTTGTTCCTGTAAACCCTTCCCCTTATACCTTGAAATTCCCCTGAAATTCCCTCCCCGCTCCCCTCTGAACACTGTCAGCCTGTTCTCTATTTCAGTGTCTTTGGTTATATTTTGCT
>CM052548.1:38955400-38971568 GCA_028533065.1 Trachops cirrhosus
TCAAATAGGATATTTCCCTGATTTCTGTTTCTGATATTTCATTGTTTGTGTACAAAAATGCTCTTGATTTCTGAATATTTACTTTGTATCCTGTTGTTTGCCAGATTCACTTATTAGTTTGAGTAGTTTTTTGGTGGAGTCTATAGAGTTTTCTATGTACACTATCATGTCATCTGCAAACAATGACAGTTTTGCTTCCTCCTTTCCAATTTGGATGCCTTTTATTTCCTTTTCTTGTCTGATCGCTGTGGCTAAAACTTGCAATACTATATTGAATAGAAGTGGTGAAAGTGGACAGCCTTGTCTTGTTCCTGATCGTAGTGGAAAAGATTTTAGTTTTTGCCTGTTGAGTATGATGTTGGCTGTAGGTCTCTCATATATGGCCTTTATTATGTTGCGGAATGCTCCCTCTATTCCCACTTTGCTGAGTGTTTTTATCATAAATGGGTGCTGTATCTTATCAAATGCTTTTTCTGCATCTATTGATAAGATCATGTGATTTTTGTCTTTTGTTTTGTTTATGTGATGTATTACATTTGTTAATTTGTGAATATTGGACCATCCTTGCATCCCTGGGATGAATCCCACTTGATCATGATGTATGATTATTTTTACAGATACGGTTTGCCAATATTTTGCTGAGGATTTTAGCGTGTATGTTCATCAGCAATATTGGCCTGAAATTTTTCTTTTTGTTATGTCTTTATGTGGTTTGGGGATTAGGATGATGCTGACTTCATAAAAAGAGTTTGGGAGTCTTCCATCTTCTTGAATCTTTTTGAATAATCTGTGAAGAACAGGGGTTAGCTCTTCCTTAAATGCTTTGTAAAATTCTCCTGTGAAACCGTGTGGTCCAGGGCTTTGGTGTGTCGGTAGTTTTTTGATTACTGCTTCATTTTCATCCACTATTATTCATCTGTTCAGGCTTTCTGCCTCTTCTTCATTCAGTTTTGGAAGATTATATTTTTCTAGACACTTGTCCATTTCATCCAGGTTCAAATTCCTTGTGATACAGTTCTTCTTAGTAATTTCTTATAATCCTTTGTATTTCTGTAGTATCAGTTGTAATCTCTCCTCTTTCATTTCTGATTGTGTTTATTTGGGTCTTCTCTCTTTTTTTCTTGATGAGCCTGCTTAAAGGCTTGTCGATTTTGTTTATTTTTTCATAGAACCAGCTCCTGGATTCGTTGATCCTGAGAATTGTGCTTTTAGTCTCTATGTCATTTAATTCTGCTCTGATCTTGGTTATTTCCTTCCTTCTACTTGCTCTGGGCTGTCTTTGTTGTTGATCCTCTAGTTCTTGTAGATGTAGAGTCAGGTTGTTTGTTTGAAATGTTTCTATCTTTTTTAGGCAGGCCTGTATAGCTATGAACTTCCCTTTCGGGACTGCCTTTGCTGTGTCCCATAAGTTTTGGGTTGTTGTGAGTTCATTTTCATTTGTTTTAGAAACTTTTTGATTTCTTCCTTAATCTCATTCTTGACCCATTTACTGTTTAATAGCATGCTATTCAATCTCCATGTGTTTGAATGTTTTGTGTTTTATTCCTTGAGGTTGGTTTCTAGTTTCAGTCCCTTCAGGTTGGAGAAAATGCTTGATATGATTTCAATTTTCTTGATTTTGGTGAGGCTTGTTTTCATTAATCTTTTAAATTACCTAAATCTTACTCTTAGGACAACATCTTGATTTTAACTAATGACATAAATCACCTGGTTTACCTATTTTGTAAGATTTGATCATGATAAGATGACCATCTATGTATGTTTGACAATGGTTTTACTTATGAAAGTCATGTTTTGAATGGTTCATAACTAATTTGTTGGAATGACATCCATAAACTAAATTGAGCATGACTGATTATTTAGATGGTAACATCCAAATCCATTAAAAGGAATCTAAAATAAACAAAGTAAAGACATTAAGTAGGTTACCCGTAGATCAGAGAAGTATAAACATTTTATCAACTGCTATTTTTATGTCTTTAAAAATAATCTTTCCCTTCAAACAATATTATGGGCCTAAACTTTATGGCAAATGCAGCCCTAATGGTGTATATAATAAAGCAAAAACTGGCCACATTGAAACTAATGGGAATGTTAGACTAATTAATGGAATTCTTTAATGTGATATTTTAAATAAAAAGGGAGCCTTTTACTTCCAACTTCACATAGTAAATATCAAATATGCCAACAGAGATACCTAGGGTTCCAGTTAAACTGAATAAATTTTTTTGTATACTATCATTACTTAATAATATTAAAAAGCAATTGATTTTACAATTAATGTGTACAAAAAAAAACAAGACTATAGTTTTAAAATTTTTAATACATTTTGAATTTAGAAAGTTTTTCATAGGTAACATATCTATACATTTATGTAGCCAATGTCAGAATTACCACAAATACAAAGTACCACAAACATGAATGGAATTCTTTACTGTTTATAGATCATTTATTATTTTACAACAAAAGGGTGGTATAAAAGACATTCTAGGTAGAAAGTAGGGCATGATATCTCTAACCTATACTTTTTTAAAAGAATTTTATTTATTTTTAGAGAGAGGGGAAAGGAAGGAGAAAGAGAAGGAGAGTAACATGAATGTGCAGGAGATACTTCAATCAGTAGCCTCTTGCCTGCCCCAAACTACAGACCCGGCCCACAACTTTATTTTTCTTTCTGAAGATTTCTGTGGCTATTTGGAGTCTTTTGTGGTTCCATACAAATTTTTGGAATATTTGTTCTAGTTTGTAAAATACACCATTGATATGTTGATAGGAATTACATTGAATCTATAAATTGCTTTGGGTTGTATGGACATTTTAATGATGTTAATTCTTCCTATCCATGAACAAAGTATAGGAGTCCGTTTATCTGTATCTTCTCTAATATGTTTCCAAACATAGTTCCTTTACATCCTTGGTTAAATTTATTACTAGATATTTTATTTTTTTAAAGCAATCTGATTGTTTTCTTAGGTTCCCTTTCTGATGGTTCATTATTGTGCATAAAAATGCAACTGATTTCTGAATACTCATTTTGTATCCTGCTAATTTACTGAATTCATTTATCAGTTCTAGTAGTTTTTGTTAGAATTTTTAGGGTTCTCTATATACAATATCATGTCATCTACAAAAAATGACATTTTTACTTCTTTTCCAATCTGGATGCTTTTTATTTCTTCTTCTTCTTGTCTGATTGCTGTTGCAGGACTCCCAGTACTATGTTGAAAAGAGTGGTCATCTTTGTCTTGGTTCCAATCTTAAGGGAAATGCTTATAGCTTTTGCCCACTGAGTATGATGTTGCCTGTGGGTCTGACATATATGGCCTTTATTATATTGAGGTATGTTCACCCTATTTCTACTTTGCTGAGAGTTTTTATCATAAATGGGTGCTGTATTTTATCAAGTGTTGTTTCTGTTTCTATTGATATGATCATGTGGTTTACATCCCTCATTTTCTTTATGTGGTATTCCACATTTATTGATTTAAGATATTGTACAAACCTTGCATCCCTGGAATAAATCCCAATTGATCATGGTGTATGACCTTTTTAATATATGGCTGGATCCGGTTTGCTAATATTTTGTTGAAGATTTTAGTATCTATGGTCATCAGGGATACGGCCTATAATGTTCTCTGTTTGTAGTATCTTTCTCTAGTTTTGGAAGGAAAATAATGTTGGCCTCATAAAATGAGTGTGGGAGTCTTCCCTCCTCTTGAATTTTTTGGAATAATTTGAAAAGGGAAGGTGTTAGCTCATCTTTGAATATTTGGTAAAATTGACCTGTGAAGTCATCCAGTTCAGGACTTTTTTGTTGTTGCTGTTAGGAATGTTCTGATTACTGTTTCTATTTCACTAGTTGTAATCTGTCTATTCAGATTCTCTGATTCTTCCTGATTTAGTTCTAGGAATTTATCATTTCTTCCATTTGTCTACTTTGTTGGTGTATTGGTTTTGTAATCTTTTCTTACAATCCTTTTGATTCCTTTAGAGTCAGTTGTTACTTCTCTTTCATTTCTGATTTTATTTACTTCAGTCATCTCTTTCTTGATGAGTCTGGTTAAAGGTTTGTCAAACTTGTTTATATGTTTAGAGAACCAGCTCTTGATTATATTGATCTTTTGTATTTTTTAATATTCTTTTATTTCTGCTCTGATCTTTATTATTTTCTTTCCTCTACTCCTTTTGGGCTTTGTTTGTTGCTCTTTTTGAAGTTTTTTTAAGTGTAAAGTTAGGCTCTTCGAGATTATTCTGGTTTCTTGAGGTAGGACTCTAATGCTGTGAATTTCCCTCTGAAAACTGCTTTCCCAGTGTCCCACAGATTTTGGGTTGTTGTGTTCTCATTTTCACTTGTTTTAAGGTATCTTTTGATTTCTTCATTGATCTCACTGTTAACCCATTCATCATTCAGTAACATGTTATTTAGCTCCCATGTCTTTGTGTGTGCTTTTCAGTTTTTTCTTGTGATTCTTAGTTTTATACCATCATAGTCAGAGAAGATGCTTGACATGATTTTAATCTTCATAGATTTATTGAGATTTGTTTTGTGTCCTAACATGTAGTCTATTCTAGAAAATGTTCCATGTGCAATTTTAAAAGAATGTGTATTCTGCTGTTTTGGAAAAAACACTGAAGATATCAATTAAATCCATATGTTCTCATGTGTCATTTAAAGCCACTGTTTCCTTGTTGATTTTCTGATAGTTTTACCCATTGATATCAAAGGGGTGTTAAAATCCACCACTATGACTGTATTACTGTCAGTCTCTCCCTTTACGTCTACAAAAATTTGCTTCACATATTTAGATGGCCCTATGTTGGGTGCGTAAATCTTCACAAGGGTTGTATCATCTTGTTGGATTTCTCCCTTTATCATTATGAGTGACCTTCTTTGTCTCTTACTATAACCTTGTTTTAAAGTCTATATTTTCAGATATAAGTGTGGCTACCCCAGCTTTTTTTTTTCATTCCATTTGCATGGAATATCTTTTTCCTTCACTTTACTTTTAGACTGTTTCTTTTGTTCTGAGGTGGGTCTCTTGTAGACAGCCTATATATGGGTCATACATTCTTATCTACTCAGCTACGTATGTATTTTGATTGCAGCATTTAAACCATTTTCATTAAAATTGATTGTTGATAGGTATGTATTTATTGCCATTCTATTATTTTAACTATGTTCCTCTTTTTTTTCCATCTTTATTTTTTAAACAGGCCCTTTACTTTACTTTTAGTAACACTGGTATGGTGGTAGAAAACTCCTTTAGCTTTTTCTCATCTGGGAAGCTCTTTATTTCGCCTTCATTTTTAGACGACAGACTTGCTGAATAAAATAGTCTTGGTTGTAGGTCCTTCCTTTTCACCACTTTGAATATTTCATGCCAGTCCCTTCTGGTGTGAAATCTTTATTTTGAGAAATCAGTTGACACTCTTATGGGAGCCCCTCTGTAGGTAACTGTCCTTCTCTTGCAGCTTCTAAGATTCTTCTCTTTGTCTTTAACCTTTGCCATTTAAATATGATGTGCCTTGGTGTGGGCCTCTTTGAGTTCATCTTGTTTGGGCCTCCCTAACTTCCTCGACTTATGTGTCCTCTTCCTTCATCAGATTAGAAATTATTATGTCATTATTTCTTCAAATAAGTTCTCGATTCCTTGCTCTCTTTTCCTTCTGATGATGCAGATGCTGTTTTGCTTCATATTGTCCCCAAGATTTCTTAAACCATCCTCATTCTTTTTAATTCTTCTCTCTTTTTGCTGTTCTGATTGTGTATTTTCTTCTCCCTTCTCTTCCAAATTGCTGATTTGATCCTCTCCTTCATCCAACCCACTGTTTGTCCTCCTAGTGTATTCGTGATGTCAGATATTGTATTCTTCATTTCTGAGTGGTTCTTTTTTTATGGTTTCTGTGTCCTTTTTCATGCTATTGTAATTCTAAGTTCCTTGAGCATCCTTATAGTCATTACTTTGAACTTTATATCTGATAAATTGCTT
The DNA here is from genome assembly GCA_028533065.1 of Trachops cirrhosus. Lineage (NCBI taxonomy): Eukaryota > Metazoa > Chordata > Mammalia > Chiroptera > Phyllostomidae > Trachops > Trachops cirrhosus. The sequence continues at coordinate 38,961,391 of CM052548.1, forward strand.
GCCTAGATTTTATTTGGTTCTTCTTTTGGAGAGTTCTCCAGTTCTTTCATTTGGGGCCTGTTTCTTTGTCTCCTCATGTTTGCTGCTTCTTTGTATTTGTTTCTATGTATTAGATAAATCCACTATGAGTCCCAGTCTTCATGGGGTGGCCTTATGTAGTAGGTGTCCTGTGGGACCCAGTGGTGCAGTCTCCTTGATCACCTGATTGGGTGCTCCAGGAATGTCTCTTTGTGTGAGTTATGTGGGACCTCCTGTTGTAATTGAGTCTTGTTGCTATTGGCCCAATCTGACATGGAATCAACCTTCAGGCTGACTAACTGTGAAACTCAGCCCCAACCATGGTGTGTGAACTGCTATGCAGGTGTTGACCAAACAAAGCAAAATTCATCTCACCAGGGTTTGGTGCCTGCCTAGATCTCTCTTTGGATTTGCTGCTTTTGAAGCCTACTGGATCCTGCTATGATGTTATCTGAATCTGGCAACTGTTTGTGTAGGGTCTGGCCCTCTTGGGAGCAAAAATGGTGCTGACCAAAGTCAGATGCTATTTGTGCCTGGTCCTTGGCAACCTATTTGGAGCTATAATAGATCCAGTTTGTGGCTGCCTGTGCTAGGCTTGCGTGTGCATGGAAAGGACCAAGCTGCATACCAAGTCTGCCTTTTATCAGCACCAGCCCTGGGGCAGGTCAGCAAAAATCCCAAGGCACCTTGATATCTGCTTCTGGTTGCCTCTGATTGCCTACTGCCTGTAAGGCTCAGTGAAAAAGCCTCTGGTGGAGTCAGCAGTATGGGGCTAGTAAACAACCTATTAGGTGGAGATTCCAGGACTCAGGAAAGGTGGAGGATGTAGCCCCTCCCCACAACCACAGGTCTTAGTCTGTACTAGAATTTGCCCTGACTTCAGTAGGGTGGAGCCACTAGGAGTCAGGTGTGTGAGGCCATCAGAACATGGAGGGTGGGTCTACTGGAAGCTGAGAGAGTGGCTCTGACAGATCAATGACAGATCTGACACAATGAGAGCAATGTGTCAGTCAGGTTCATGGGAAAGTGGGCATGGCCCAAAGCTAGACAACCTAGTCACTGATACCCCTGAGTCTGCTCAGACCTGTACACCTTGGCCATGGCAGCTGACTCCTCAGGGGGGTATATGCTCCAAAGGGTAGGTGAGAGAAGTCCAGTGGGGGGGTGGCAACTGCTTTCTCCCAGACTGATACCACAGGAAGGGGAGTGCTCTATCCAAGAAAGTTGGCATTTGTGGTATTGGAGAGTAACTCAGCACAGGGATCCTGGTGGCTGTACCCTGAGGTCTCACTCCACAGCCACAAATGCCAGACTTTCCTAATGTAACTCTAGTCAGCTCTGCTGTCTCTCCACTGGAGCCCTGGGTGAGTTGTTGTGAATAAAATTTTGTGTGTTGTCCCTTTAAAAGGGTGCCTGTATCTCTAGTGGACTCCTAACTCTTTATGGTGAACAGAAATCCTACTGCTTTTCATAGCTAGATGTTATGTGGGCATTTCTCCCCTACTCTGAAGCTCTGGGCTAGGGAGTGTGGCTTGGGGTTTAGGCCTCACACTGCTCAGGGGGAACCCTCTATAGCTGAGATATCCCTCTGGCACCTTAGTTACCTCCTGTAGGAGCAGGGCCAGACCTTTTTGCATTTGTACCCTTTCTACCAGTTTCAACGTGGCCTCTTCTAAAAATTCTTGGTTATAAGACTCCTCTTCAGCTAGTTTTCAGTTGGTTATTCAGAATGATTGTTCTGTAATGTAGTTGTAATTCCAGGTTGGTTCTGGGAAGAAGTGAGTGAAGCTTCCACCTACTCTGCCACCATTTTGAAATCTAATTTAATATAGTAAATTATTTTTTTTTAAAATGGTGACTTGAAACTCATAGGTTTATATAAGGCATCATTAATACAAAAAAGAATCATGAGAAGTTATGGGAATAGGCTAGAAATTTTCTGGAACTGTGCAGATGACTTACAGAAATTTAAGAGTTGAGATTACTTTATTCTGCCCTATTAAAATTAGCAAATTAAAATGTGCACATATGCTGTTAAATTTATTTCTAAGTATTTCATGTTTTTATGGTATTGTAAATAAATAATATTTAAAAATTTTTATTACCGTATTGCCCATTTCATTTTTTACATTAAGTTTGCATCCTGTGACCCTGCTCAACTCACATATTAGTTCTGACTTTTTTTGTAGATTTCTTAGGATTTTCTATACATACAACATGTCATCTCTAAAAAGAAACAGTTTTACTACTTCCACTTCAGCATGCATGCCATTCATTACCTTTTCTTGCCTTACTGCACTGGCAAGGACCTCCAGCATAGTTCTGAATATCCTTGTCTTTTCCAGAAACACATGAGGAAAGCATTGAGTTTTTCACCATTAAATATATGAGGTCTACCCAGAAAAAACCCAACCATTAATACAATGAGAATGGTTTGCACAACATTGATGTAACCTGACAGCCAAAGAGAATGGACTGGAATGTACATGCACGAACAATGACAACTTCACTGTACTAGTCACTGAAGGTGGTAGACGCCATTGAGTGAGTATGTGTACTATGTGGTTGTTGCATACAAAATGACTAAGTGAGCAGAAAAACGAATCTGCATCAAATTTTCTGTTAAGCTTGAACATTCCTCTGTGGAAACTATTCTGGTAATTCAGAAAGTCAGCTATGGGGCAACTGGTGATTGGCAGCCTCTTGCAGAGGTTTTTTGCAAAACATCAAATCACCCAGGTGACTCAACCTCCTCTACAGCCCAGATTTGGCATCTTGTGACTACTGGCTTTTCCCAAAACTAAAATCATCTTTGAAAAGGAAAAGATTTCAGCCTGTTGATGAGATTTAGGAAAATACAATGGGGCAGGTGATGGCAATTGGGAGAACCGTGTGAGGTCCAAAGGTACCTCCTTTGAAGGGGACTGAGGCATCATTTTCCTATGTACAATGTTTCTTGTAACTTGCTCCTCTTCAATAAATGTCTCTATTTTTCATTGCACATGGCTGGATACTTTCTGGACAGACCTCATAAGTTAGTCACAGTTTTTTCATAGATGCATCTTACCATTGTGAAGAAGTTTAAAGTCTAAATGCTTGAACATATTCATGGCAACATATTATAGTCTTTGTCTACTAATTCCATTAACTATAATTTTAGGGTCTATTTCTATTAAGCATTTTCTTGCTTCTTTGTATATCTAGCAATCTTTCATTGAATGCTTGACATTACGAATACTATGTTGTTGAATATCTAGATTTTATAGTCTTCATTCACTTGAGGTTAAGTTTTTTAAGCTACAGTTAATTTGATATGAGAAAAAGTCAAACAAAAGTCATTTTATATGAGAAAAACTTCTACATAATGTTAAATAGAAAATATCCTTGTTTTTCCAAGGCTTACTTTTGAAAATTTTTAAGGGTGTGATGTAGAGTAGTTTCTATTCTAGGGATAGATGGGTCCTACTTCTAAAGCATAGACTTCATAGGGTATCTTCTGAATACCAGAATTATTTAATGAAGACTCCTAACCATGTGGAAATCTAACCATGTGGGTGGTTGTTCAGTTCAAAGCTATTCCTGGTAGTTGTTCTTTTTCCAGTGTTTGTGAGTCTTTACTGTGGCGGGGCTAATCTGGTACCAGTTACTCCTTCATAGGTGGAGGTATAAAACCCAAAGGGAGGTTTTGACAATCCTTTAGCTTTATTCCAGTTCTCTTCTCTTTTGGCCTACTAACTTTGCCTTCTTTTCACCCACAATTTTTTTTCAAAAGAACATCATTATTTACTGAAAGGACCCAAACCAGAAAACAATTCTTATAATTGAATCTAATATTCTTTTGACTACACAGTATTTTTTATCTCCAGGGATTAAAACATTAACAATTTAATCTAGTTTTAAGTTCCTTATTACTTGGCATGTTCCTTAGTTTCTCTCTCCCTTCTTCCTCCTTCCCCTCTTACTGCTCTTCCCTCCTCCTCCAACCTGCTTATATTTTATTTTTAAAAGATTTGAAATAGGCTCACATCTGATAAATCTAAAAACAATCCATGTCTAGAAAATCTATGTGATTAAAAAGTGTCCCTCAATCCCAGCATTCTGACCACACTAATTTAGATAATACACAAAATGTTTTTAAGGAAGGCAAAAAAAAACAAACTAGTAACTTACTTCTTCCATATTTTTGAGTTCCTAATCTCATAACAGATTCATAGTGTATTGTTTCTCCTTATAAGCTATTTTAGCTTCCTTTTAGAGTGGCATTAGCCTCTATCTATTTTTCTTCTAATTTAAGAACCTTAATGTTGATGAAATCTGCTCCTAGAATATAATGTTCATCACTCCCTGTCCACAAAATATCTATTAGTTTAAGTTTATAAAGCATTAGTCACTTTAAAAATAAATTTTGCATGATTTTATTACCTTTTAAAGAGAGGAGAGATAAGAGCAGGAGGAACAGAAATAAAACTGGTTTATAAAATGGGCATTTAGAAAAGTATTTTTAAATTGTACTGAGGTAAAAATAAATGATTAAATCAGATCTTAAGAGGCTATGGGTCTTTCCTCTTACCTGTGCAGTTGGATATATTCTCGAGGTCTATTGAGCAGGTGAAGAAATCTGTCAACAATCTTATTTTTTCCTACACCCTGTAATTACATGGAAAGCATTAAACAAAATGAAATTGTTGTCTGGAGGTAAAACAAACAAGAAAAAAAAATTTAATCAACAGTATTTCCTCAGAGTCGTGCTGTTTTAGCTATTGTTAATGAAAACCAAGCCAGTAAACATATAGAGTACAACTTCCATGACATAGGGTTTTTTTTAAATTGTTGTTCAAGTACAGTTTTCTGTCTTTTATTCCCATCCCAGAATAGGGTTTTTAAAAAATTTACTTTTAAGTACCCTAAGATTTAAACTCTTCTTATTTAAAAAAAATACATATAATTTTAGCCTTCTACATCTTGTTTTTTCTTTTCTATAATTTTACATGGAAACATCAACATTACAGCAGAAGATTAACTATTTCAGATTAAAAGAATGGCATCAAAGGTGATCAAGTAAATGTAAAAACAATGATATCTCTAATTATTTCTTCAGAAAATGATTTTCAGTTGCAGAAAAAGGTAATACTGTACTTCTTCTGTTTGAATCAAACAGTCACTTCTCCTTTTATCCAACTTTCTAGTTCTTTAAAACTTTGGAAACCAGACAGTATAACCAGAGTTTATTACCAAGTGTAGGGTAAGTGGACGCAGTCTGGCTTCCTCACCCAGGTTCTGAGTAGCTAAGAGAAGCACTTTCCCATAACCTTAAATAGGCCTGATAAGCAATGTTCTCATAGCCTTGAGACCAGGTCCGATAAACTGTTCCCATAACATGAAGTGGGCTCGCATGCACAGAATTATGCTATGTTATATAATTTTCTGGCTTGAAGCAGCTTTGTTTGCCTCTAGTCCTTAAGCCAGTAGGGGCTTCTCACTAGAGAGACATGCACCTTGCAGAGTGTGTGGCTTGCCCACCTGTTAATAAAGGCATGTCAAGCATTCCCACACCTCCGCACGTTTTCTTCTGTCTCCCTGAATCTAGAGTGGACTTGCCAGGCCTTGACAGGCTACAACACACCAAGTCTCAACTCTATGTGTTCTTCCTACAAATGCCCTCATTTACTTACCACCTATTAATGCTGAGCTGCTGTCCTTTTGTAGAAGACAGACTATTAAAAATGGAATTCACTTCCATGTTACTTCCCAATTTTAAGGAAAAGGGGGTCAAATGTATGGTGATGGAAGCAGATTTGACTTTGGGTAGTGGGCACACAATGCAATATACAGATGATGTATATAGCATTATACACTTGAAACCTATACAATTTTATTAACCAATGTCATCCCAATAAATTTAATTTAAAAAATACATAAATAAATGAATGAATAAATAAATAACTGTCACTTAGAAATGGGATGTAAATATTTTAACAAGTGGCTTGTGTGGGAAGAATAGAAGTAGATTTAAAAAAAGCTGGTTCTATAGTGATAGCAATAAATAACACATTTGATTTTTTTTACACTGTGCCACGCTCTATGTTAAATACTTTCACATGTTATTTCATTAAATCATAACAGTTCCATGAGATTGGTATTATGTTTATTCGAACCTCCTAAATCAAGAAACCAAAACTCAGAACAGTTAAGTGACATGCTCATGGTTGCACAGCTAATCACGGTGGAGACTCTGTTCAAATCCAGATCTGTCCCATTCTGATGCTCGTGATTTTATTCGCAACATTATGAGTTATATTTCTTTCAATTTGTAATTGGTTTGGGTAACCTTGGCCTTGCATTATCTGTTTCCCCACTTCTAGGAATCCATCCTATAAAAATAATTAGGCAGACAAGGGAAAAGCATGGTAGCAACAGCAGAAGCCCAGTAAAGGGAAGCAGGCATTATTATTGGTATTTCTACTACATATCTTGTGAAGAGTAACATTCTACAACACAGGTGGCAAACACAAGGCCTGCAGGCCAAATCCAGCCCTCCACCTTGTTTTATCCAACCCAGCACCTTGTTTCTGCCCGGCAGCAGCACTGAGCTCTCGATTAACTGTTAAGGAATAGTTACATTTATACAGTCCCAAAATTACATTCGGCCCTTTGAAGGCAACTGCGAGACTGATGTGGCCCCCGGTGAAAATGAGTGTGACACCCCTGTCAAGCACCAAAGACTGAATTGGTATTTATTGAGCATTATCTTTGTCCTAACATTGTGACAGTCCCTCTAAGATAAATTCTCAAATGGCATATGACAATGTATCTCTCACAATTCTCAAAAGGAGGCAGGATATATAGCATTGGGGCATAAAAAAGCCACCGGTGTAAATAAACAACTGTTAACTTGTGTGATGTAGGTTCTAACAGCTGTAGAGTTTCTCTCTTCTGGGTTGATTAAATATGCCACAAGGTGATAGACACCAGAGAGATTAAAAGGACTGGAATGATGACCAACTACTTAATAAATAAGACAGAGATATGCAAGACAGTAGCAGGCAATTAAGACCCATTGTATGCATACATCCTTGACTCAGCCCATACTTGGTGATGGGCTGGATCTGGAGATGAAGTGATAGAGAAATAAAAGTTTCAGTCTTGGACAGCAGGGTGGATGGTGGTACCATTTGCTGACATATGAAATAGGGGAGAAGGAATGAATTTGCTGGGTGGGGGACAGAAGTCTAGTTTTCAAAAAGGCAGTTTAATTTTGCACATGTTTACTTTGACGTGCCTGCTTCCCCTACCTGTTCCTTTCTCTCCAATTCACTGTCACTACTCAAGGGCAGCCCATCATCTTGTTCAGATTCCTAGAAAGGATTCTATTTGGTCTCCTACCTCCAAACTCAATGACAGGCCAGTGCACAATTTGTTACGTTATTTTTCTAAAACACAGAGCTCATCAGGTCACTTTTGACTTCACTTTTAAAGCTCTGATAGTTCCTTCAAGGAAATGCTAAAAGCATAACCTAGGAAGCAATTTCTGTAAATATCCTGAGCAAAATGAAAGTTAGAGCATCTGCTCTTTCCAACCACAGTTCTCACCTAAAACAGAAAATCCTCAGGACTACTTTAACTGAATAAATACATACGTGGTATCTTATCTTTCCATTATAAAAGCTATATATGTTCATTTTTCTCTCTGGGAAATTTAGGAAAAAAAACACTTCCCAACGTGCAACTGCTAAAATAAATCTGCTACCATTTTTATTTTGTTGCTGTGAATATTTATCTATACTTACTAGCCATTATTCTATATATACAATTTGTATCCCTTAGTAAAAATTAGCATGAAATAGCTTTTACATAATTATTGACTCTTATTAAAGATATTTAGTGAGTGAAAAATTAAAAGGGAGAAGGAACCTGTAGAGTGAGAGATCTTAAAAGCTAGAAATAGTCTCATGAGAATGCCATCAATTACTCCTTTGTCCAATCGTGTTGCTCATGACAGTGTACTTGGAAGAAAAACCATCACAGAGGCAGCAGTCAGATGGCCCCTACACTGCAGGGTTAGGCAAAACAGGGAATATATTAAGCCCCCGCAGACAGGAATCACACTGAGGACAGGAAGTAAACATGCTTCCAGTTCCTGTGAGAGAAAAGATCAGGGACCATGACTTGAAGAATTTTGAAGTCTGGGACTCTTATAACATCCTCAGCCTTACTATTTTCATTACTCTGTTTCTACAGAGAGATTAGCAGTAAAACCCTTTAGAAGAGAAGGGCTTATGCATTAGTATTCCTGAACAAGAAGAAAATACATAACCTGGAAAACTATCCACATGCTGTCAAGGGGGAGAGGTGCAGGAGTGAAATAGGAGAAAAGGGCTAAAGAGGAATAGAAAGTGGGCAAAGAGTAAATGAGTCTAGGAATGGAATTAAGTACTGGGACTTAAAAGTTGAAGGATCCCCACCAAAGTACGTATAATTGCAAGCTTGCTACGTCAGCCCATTGCAAGTCCACTCAAACACGTTCCTAATCAGCCAAGTGTCTCCAGGACCTTTGTACTCCTATATCTTTGTTCTCCTTATCTGTTCTGGCTAGAATAGCCCATCCTTCCTCATCTATCTGCCCTCTTCCACTCACCCCTTACTGTTCTGATACAATGCCCCTGCTTCTCTGAAGCTTTGCCTGACTCTCGCCTTGTATTCTCTCCTTCAAATCAGAGGACCAGAATGGTTCCCACTTTGGGATCCTAAATCAGTGTCTCTTACAGCACTCACCACACTGTATTCTAGTTATATGTCAAGTGCCTTGGCAAGAAGACACACTCCTTGATGCCAAGACTGTCCCTCTATTCATGTTCCTATCACTGGCAGAATGGCAAAGAATTTCCAGACTATAATTCAGGCAAATTCACTAAGCAAGGAGTTTGAGAAGGGACACAAAATAATATAATAAATATGATATGATATGATATGAAATTAATATAATATAATAAATACAATACACTATAATGATGAGTGTCATTTTATTTGATAAAACTAAGTATCTCATAGCCTTGGGATTCCCAGTCTTCTGGAGCTACTAGAAGTACAGCACACTCAGTTATCAAATTACCTGCTGCCACTACCAGATGGGAACAAAGGCAAGAAAATTTCTGAACAAACTGTTCAGACCCTCCATTGATATTAGACAATTATGCTGGCATAGCAACATGGTCTGATGTTGTACCAGAGCAATCTGCCAGGGCTCAGTTCAAATCATTAATTAGCAAAATTCACATATTCTTTAATTTTAGCAATAAAAAATTCACAGTATTTCAATATTAAATAATTCAACAAACATTTACTTAGCTGTACCAGGAGAAAAACTAAGTTCCTAGTCATAATAAGTCTATAATTAATAGATAAAATAAGATACAAATAATTATATGGAATTATATAGTAATATTATACAGAATTACATAGTAACAATATACATGGAGTCCTGCTTAGTTAACACAAAATATATGTTTATTGATTTTCACAGTGTATAAAAGATTTCAAAATCAAAGGCTATGAAAATTCAAAAATAAAGCTGTTATTTCTAACCTGGAAACAATTAATATGGTGTAAATTAATCAAGAACTTAAATTGGTTTAATGAAATTTACTCTAGAAAATATTTCCTCATCTGAAGTTTATCCATACTGGTACAATTCTGAATAAAATGTTCATATTCATGAAAATTGCCAAATACCTCTCTGGGTAAAGAGAACAGGGGAACATATCCTTTCTCTTTCAAAGGGACTTACTTGGTCACCAACTTACACCATACACAAAAATAAATTCAAGGTGGATTAAAGACTTAAATATAAGTCATGACACCATAAAAGTCCTAGAGAAAAACATAGGCAGGAAAATCTCAGACATTCCATACAGCAACATCTTCACTGATATGTCCCCTAAAGCAAGGGACATAAAGTAAAGAATAAACAAATGGGACCTCATCAAATTAAAAAGCTTCTGCATGGATAAAGAAAACATTAAAATGAAAAGAGAACCAACTATATGGGAAAACATATTTGCCAATGATACCTCAGACAAGGGTTTGATCTCCAAAATATATAAAGAACTCACACGACTTCACTCCAAGAAGACAAACAACCCAATCAAAAAATGGGCAAAAGA
>CM052548.1:38972068-39005907 GCA_028533065.1 Trachops cirrhosus
AGGACAGAGAATTACTCATGGTACACTCCTCAGAGAAGTCAAGTTTAGCCCATATAAAATACAATACAGCATCTTAACTATCTTGTGGGCTCATCAAGGAATTTTAATTTAACATACAAAATAGAAATAAGCTGGAAGGTGGTATAATAAAAACCTTGAAGGTGTTTTATTCACAAGAGTGTTTTTATTTTTTTTAAGATTTCATTTATTATTTTTAGAAAGAGGGGAAGGAAGGGAGAAAGAGGAAAAGAAACACCAATCAGTTGCCTCTTGAATGCCCCCAGCAGGGGGCCTGGCCCACAACCCAGGCATGTGCCCTGACTGGGAATTGAAACAACAATCTTTTGGTTTGTGGGATGATGTCCAGCCCACTTAGCTACGCCAGTCAGGGCTGCTAGAGTGTTTTAGCTCTACATAAACAGGTTAGAGCTCTACAAAAAGTTTTAATAAATGTTCTAAAATGTAATAAAATTTAATTAAAACAATGTCTATAGCAAACAGCATATAGATAAAATTGAGAGGAAAAAAAACCAGAACTGAGTCATCTTAAATAAGCTTGTTCGGTCAAAGACTATCACACATATATAAACCAAATATACATTCAAAAGCTTTGAAGTATCTTGAACATCATTATTTCATGTCCTCCCATTCAAAAACCCCACACAAGAGTCCCCAAAATACCTAATCAAAAATACAAATGAATCAACCCATGCCAGACCTCCCAAATTACTATTTTCTGTGATGGTCCAGGAGATCTATATTTTCAAATAAGCACCCAAGGAGCTACACAATTATTTTGTGATATTATTACTGGAATGTCTCTTATAGCTGGTCTAGAATAGAATCTAAGCTCCTTGAAGTCAGGAACCTAAGTAATAAATTTACTGATGTCAGGGGTATGTCATATGCATTCCTTACAGTAACCAGATATCCATGTTCCCTGTCTGATATATGCCAAGGTCAATAATGATAACACTAACAGTAGTAATTGTAGTAGTAGCAATGATTACAATAATAGAAGTTATTATTAATTGAGAACTTTCTATGTGCCAGATCCCACAGTAGGAACTTCAGTTCATTGTTTTCTCATATCATTTAATTTAATTTTTGTAATAATGAGACAAGAATTATGAAGAAGCTAAGAAAAACAAAAAATTAAGTAATTTGCTTCAAATCTCCCAGCTGATATGGGTAGAGCTAAAAATAGAATAGATGTCCTTTCTGCCATATGGAATATGTTCAATCTTTTGACTCCAAATAATATTCTGTCCTGTGGAAATACCCTAGCAAGCAGGGAGATAACTACAATACCTTAAACGACTGACCCATCTTTTTCCTCCCTACTTTAAATAAGAAAATTTCTATTTTAGTGCTAAAGCATTTTAAAAGACAAGGTGGAAAAGCAATATGAGCGTCTATGGAGTACCATGAACAATTTTAAGCTAAAAATAATTACACTGTCACCCTGTTTAATCACTGCTGAGTGCTACACACGTGCCAAAGCACAGTACACCTCCTCTTTTAATAGATACTCACCATTTTTCTTTTTATTTACAAGTTCTACAGGGGGAAAAACCACAAGCTGTCATGCTGAGGGTTTATTATGTATTTACCACCATCAGGTCTCTGAAATAGACCCACTATAAAACTGTGAAGGAAAAGACCAGGATTGTGCAGTAAATTTACTATATACTTGTATGTTGAAATGACAGACATAATTTCAGATTCAAACAGCATCTGATATCATCTATGCTTTAGTACATTTAGGTCATTAGGACAATTTAATTCAATCAACCAATACTTACTGTTAAAATTTCAAGCTAAAAAAGAGAAATGCATGGAGAGAATGGTGATACTACAGTTCCCTGGGAGAAAGCTGGCTAACAATCTTCTACGAAATCTCAGAGGATGGCATTATTTTGGTAAATTTATTAAGTCCTCAGCCTGACAAGCTCAAAACCTGATTTTGTCATCACAACAGAGGACAAACCTAACTCTCAGGAGATTATTAAAGACACAGATTTTGATCTATATATAAATGTTTATATATAAACCCAGAATTGCAAAGTATTACATTGCAATGAAAACTGCAACTTTCATATGGACTATATGATACACTGGTTGTCAGATCAGCATATTACCTAGAGGAAGACCTGAATGGAAAAAGCCAAATCCTTATCAGAATGTTGCCTGGTAAGCACGGCCCCTGAACAAAGAAAGTAAATTAAATGAATTTTCTAAAGCAGATGACATTAAAGATGGATGGAATCAGAGGAATCAAGTCTCTTGACTTAGGTTCCTTATCCCCTACACATAGCTTGGGTGGGAACTGCTAACAACAGCCTGTTACCAAGACAAAACAATCTATAGTCTGAATGATGTAGTCTTTCTTTGGATATGTTAAATAATTCACATGTAACATTGAGTTTAAAAACAACCAAGGTTACTCTGTCTCTGAATTGGCTATGTATATCTATACCCAGATCCATCAGTATGTAGAGTTTCAAATTTTACTTTAAAAAAGTCATCTTATTTTCTTAATATCAAATTCTTATCTTGGTATATGTCCAACAACCAAGAACACCTACTATAGCCCTGGCTAGTGTGGCTCAGTGGATTGAAAGCTGGCCTGCGAATTTAATTCCCAGTCAGGGCACATGCTCAGGTTGTGGGCCAAGTCCCCCGCTGGGGGTGAGTGACAGACAACCAATGATGTTTCTCTCACACATCGATGTTTTTCTCCTCCTCTGTTCTTCCCTCCTCCCCCTCTCTCTAAAAATAAATAAAACCTAAAAAAATAAATAAATAATAAAGAACACCTACTACAAAGAAAACTGCAATAGACCCCTTTGGAGAAGGGTCACACATTGGATGTTTTGAGGTAATTAATACCTCAAAAAATAGAGAAACTTTCATTACCCATTAATGGAAAAATGAACAACTTGTATAGGAAGAAATAAACTTCCCCCCAATTCAAAATCATACTTAAGTCTCTCCAGGAGAAAAGAACAACAAAAGACAATGTGAGGTCTGTTCTAAAAAAGTCCAGCCAATGTTAATATAATGAGAATGGTTTGCACAACGTTGATGTAACAAGGAGAATGGACTGGAATGCACATGCATCAACAATGATGACTTCACAGTACTAGTCAGTGGGGGCAGTAGACACCATTGAGTACATGTACTGTGTGGCCATTGCATTCAAAATGACAGAGTGAGTAGAGCAACAAATCTGCATCCAATTTTGCATTAAACTTGAACATTCCTCCATGAAAACTATTTGGATGATTCAGAAGGCCGCAGCCTATGGGCAACTGGAGATTGGCAGCTTCATCACAACAATGCACCTGCTCAAGCATTACGTCGCATGCAGAGTTTTTTGGCAAAACATTGAATCACCCAGGTAACTCAGTCCCCCTATAGCCCAGATTTGGCGTCCTGCAACCTCTGGCTTTTCCCAAAACATCATAGGTGATTTTTTCCCTAAAATCACGTGTGAAAGGGAAGAGATTTCAGACCATTGATGAGATTCAGTAAAGTACTATGTAAGGGCAGCTAATAGTGACTGGGAGAACTGTGTGAGGTCCCAAGGTGCCTACTTTGAAGAGGACTGAGGCATGATTGTCCTATGTACAATGTTTCTTATATCTTGTATCTTCTTCAAAAAATGTCTCTACTTTTCATATTACATGGCTGGATAGTCTGTGGATAGACCTTGTATAAGTGGAAGTGGAAGATTAAGAAGGCATGAAATTGTACTCTGAATATTGCTTTAGTCTATCTAAACCTAGAATAGTTTAACAAACACATTCCGTAAGACACTGCTGGTCCTCAAAATGGAAATGTGGTATACGGAAAACAGAATTTGAGATTCTAAGGTGAAATACATTTGGAAAAAATGTTAAACAAAATCACACAAGTTTATTTATATCAGAAATTCTGAGAGCCTTTAACATGTGTGTGTCAATTGTGATTCTTAAGGGAGTGGGCATGAGGGGAAAACCTATATCTGGTACCAAAATAAAGGAAGTATTCTAAGGCTTAACTTTTAGGTGGGTTTTAATCTTTTTTTAAAGATTTATTTCTTCAACCCAAAATGAAACAAAATAAATGGAAAACAAAACCATTTTTATTGACAGTTAATATTATTTCACTTAAAAGTATAAATCAAATACTTACATTTATAATCTTCCAGTTCTGGTTCTAGATTATTATCAATATTTATTTCTATTGAAGCATCTGCCAGGTTTTTTTCTAATGCTGATCTTGCAAGGCTTGGTAAAAACCTAGAGTAGGGGAGAGGATTGAATGATAAGTTCAAAACTTTCTGTGATTCCTAAATATCTTTTCACATGTGCACACATACACACACTAATTACAACCAATTAAGGAAGTTCAGTCTGGATCTGTGAAATACAAATAGTAAATAAACTTTGAGTACATGTGATAATTAAGTATATGTTTGTTGAATCTTCTTTAATAAGTAAAAGTCATTAGTAATTAATGGTATTCATTTATATATAAAATTTGACAGAACAAGACTTAAAATAATTTGCTTTTGAAAACAGATTTAGTATACCTTATAAATCTTGTTTATCATTTAACTGGCTTATCAAATTTTCTTAAATAGATAAAACAATATTTTAACCTACTCCAAGTTGGCATTTACAAATTCAAATTAGTGGAGATGGATTAATGATGTTTCTTTTACAATCTTACACAAATTATTGAATGAATTCAATATTATCCAGCTTGGTTCTTCTTTCCATTTAAAAATTATACCTGTCTATCTATTCTCTGTGTGTTTTGTCAAAACAACACTCTGGCAAGTGACAGAGGCATTCTTAATCTATAAATAAACTGCATGAACTTCCTAGGCTTAGAATATGAAAAGAGTTTCCCACACAATATATCTGGAATTCTGAACATAAATGTATCCATAGAAATGACATTTAATCCATGGTTACCTGTGCTATACTACTATAAACTAAATACTATATGCCACAATGTTCCAAATAAACACACTATCAACATACCACTTTTAATTTAGGTTTTTTCATAGCTCTAAATTTTCTGTGGTTGTTCCTGAAGCCTTGATAATAAACTCTAATAGAGGAGATGTTGGTGTGAGTGAGGAGGCAAAAGGATGACTGTTGGATTTCCTGTCCCTGCAATATTCCAAGCTACATGTCTGACACTAACTCCCACCTACTGACTTATTGTGGTCCTGGGCTATGATAGGGAGATTTACAGGGTTGCACAAAAGTAGATTTATAGTAGTTGACATGGAAAATAATTGATAAATAATAATACAAGAATAAACTCTGTGTTCCACATACTCCCAACTGTAAACCTAGTTTTGCTCCACCCTGTATATAGCTGTAGGCCAGTAGCTCATCAGTTCAGTATCAAGTCAGATTTACTGCGGTTCATCTCTGAACTTTCATCACATTTCTTAGACTGTTCTTTTCTTTCAAAATCAAGCCCTCACCTTACCTCCCAGACCCAAAACTTGCTTTTATCTTGTTTCCTGTGCTTTCATCTGGACACCTGACCCTACCTTCTTTTCACCACTATCCCTAGAACTAGAACTGAGCTGGTAACATTAGGCCCTGCTGCTCTATCTCCATTACTTCCTGTCAGACCACCTGGATTGACAATGAACAACCAATTTCAAGGTTAGACTTTGTTTGCTATTCCCAGAAACTCCTCACATCTCTATAGTGTGCCTGCCAACACATCCTCACATTTCTGCTGTATTGGAACATTTCTACATTACCTTCCAAAGCCTGTGCAGGACAGCAAGCAAGCCATGTAGGGCTCCTTTCAATGGCAGTGTGAGGCTTTGCTTACCAATGTGATACTCTTTCCCACTGAGATGAAACATGTTTCAAAATTATTCTAACCTCACACCCAGACAGCACCACCAAATAATCATAGGTAGCAAAGCATGGAAGTTGAAATATATTTACACCTAGAACCTAAATTCCAAAGGATATTGGACCACCTAACAAATAAGGAGAATTAAACACGCCAGGTGGTATGAGGTCAACCCTTACTTTCTTCCCCAGGATTCAAGAGATTAGTTAATTGCTTCCTTTCCCACTGCTCACTGATATTTTCTATTTTTTTTCCTCTCCTTCCTGGCTTTTGGTAAAATAAGTAAAAGTGAATGAATAAAATATCATTCTTTCTATCATATCTTCCCATAACCAAAGCAAGCACATATCCTGTTTCAAACTTTTAAAATGTATTTATCAGTAATATGAGCATCATAGCGTCTTTTCAAAATCATTATTACTATTATCATTATTTATTTCCAACAAAAAAAGAATTGGAAAGTCACTAGTTTTGTTAGATCTTGGTTATAAGAAAAACTAAAGAAAGATTCAACCATATTCTGGGAAACTCAGAAACAAAAGAAGTTGCCCTAGGCCAATTCAAATAACTCTTTGTCACAGGAGTGGAAAAAGATCTTTAGATCAAAAAAACAAAATAAGATTTCTCAGGATGGAAGCATAAGAAGCTGGAACAAGGGCAGAGGATGTTCCCAAATTACCATCCACCAGGGGAGAAGTATTAGTAGTAAGAAAGAGAAAAAGACTGAGGGGCTCCGTGGATGTCAGGTAGGCTTTGAGTTCTATTTAGAAAGTGCAAATGATTCATCTTTTTTTTTATTTTAATTGTTATTCAAGCACAGTTTTCTGCATTTTACCCCCATCCCAGCCCTCCCCCCAGCCCTTCCCACCTCCCTCCTGTTTCCATCCCCCTCCCCTAGTTTTTGTCCATGTGTCCTTTATACCTGTTCCTGCAAACCCTTCCCCTTTTCCTCTGAAGTTCCCTCCCCTCTCCCCTCTGGGCACTCTCAGCTTATTCTCTATTTCAATGTCTTTGGTTATACTTTGCTTGTCTGTTTGTTTTGTTGATTAGATTCACCTGTTAAAGGTAAGCTCATATGGCATTTGTCTTTCACTAACTGGCTTACTTCGCATAGCATAACAATTGATTAATCTTTACCTGTGATTTTAAATCAAATTTATAAACAGCATTGGAATATTTAAAATAATTTATGGTTTATCCTAGTTAAAAATCTAAATTGTACTTCCAGCCAAGATGGAGGAGTAGGTAGATACACTGTGCCTCCTCCCATAACCAAAAGAAGGACAACAAATTTAAAAATGAAAAGCAACCAGAACTGACAGAAAATCGAATTGTATCAAAGTCTGACAACCAAGGAGTTAAAGAAGACACATTTATCCGGACTGGTAGGAGGGGCAGAGATAGGCAGCCAGACAGAGGACACCTGGCAAGGCAACTGGTGACGGACCTGGCTGCTGGAGGACCCGGCGGCTGGAGGACTAGACCAGGTAACAGCTAGTGGAGCAGGCAGACCCACATTTATGTGCAGATGAAATCGAGAGGAACAGGGAAGAGAGGCAGACCCCACAACCCAGGGTTCCAGCTTGGGAAAATAAAGCCTCAAAACCTCTGACTGAAAACACCTGTGGGGGTTCAGACAGTGGGAGAAACTTCCAGCCTCACAAGAGAATTCACTGGAGAGACCGGCAGGGTCCTAGAAGGCACACAAAACCACCCACCTGGGAATCAGCACCAAAAGGACCCAATTTGCTTGTGGGTAGCAGAGGTAGCAATGACTGGAAGCCATCACAGAGCTGAACAACCAGCATTATTCCCTCTTGGACCCCTCCCCCATATACAGTGCCACAACATAGCAACCTGGGTTGCCCTGACCTGGTGAATACTTAAGGCTCTGCCACTTACTATGTAACAGGTGCTTGAAGACCAGAAAAAAAATGGCCCAAATAAATGAATAGATCAAACCTCCAAAAAAATACAACTAAGTGACCAAGAGACAGTCAATCTATCAGATGTACAGCTTAAAACACTGGTAATCAGGATGCTCACAGAATTGGCCGAGTATGGTCACAAAATAGAGGAAAAAGTGAAGGCTATAAAATGTGAAATAAAGGAAAATATACAGGGAACCATCAGTGAAGGAAAGGAAATTGGGATGCAAATCAATGGTTTGGAGCAGAAGGAAGAAATAAACATTCCAACAGAATGAAGAGACAAGAATTCAAAAAGATGAGGAGAGGCTTAGGAACCTCCAGGACAACTTTAAACATTCCTACATCTGAATCATAGGAGTGCCAGAGGGAGAAGAGGAAGAGCAAGAAATCGAAAACTTATTTGAAAAAATAATGAAGGAGATAGACTGCAAAGGAAATAGACTTCCAGGAAGTCCAGGAAGTTCAGAGAGCCCCAAAGAAGTTGGACCCAAGGAGGAACACACCAAGGCACATCATAATTACATCACCCAAGATTAAAGATAAGGAGGGAATCTTAAAAGCAGCAAGAGAAAAGGAGAGTTACCTACAAAGGAGTGCCCATTAGATTATCAGCTGATTTCTCAAAAGCAACCTTACAGGCAAGAAGGGGCTGGAAAGAAGTATTCCAAGTCATGAAAGGCAAGGACCTACATCCAAGATTACTCTATCCAGCAAAGCTATCATTTAGAATGGAAGGGCAGATAAAGTGCTTCCCAGACAAGGTCAAGTTCAAGGAGTTCATCATCTCCAAGCCCTTATTACAGGGATGTCAAACTCATTTTCAACAGAGGTCACATCAGCCTCGTGGTTGCCTTCAAACGGCCTAATGTAATTTTAGGACTGTATAAATGTAACTACTCCTTAATAGTTAAGTGAGAGCATGGGGCTGCTGCCAGGTAGAAACAAGGTGCCGGGCTGGATTTGGCTGGTGTGTCTTGTAATTAACAACTGTGCCTTATTATATGAAATGTTAAAGGAACTTATCTAAGAAAAAGATGATCAAAAATATGAACAGTAAAACAACAACAAATTCACAACTATCAACAACTGAACCTTAAGAACAAAAACAAAAACAAACTAAGCAAACAACTAGAGCAGGAACAGAATCACAGAAAGGGAGATCACATGGAGGATTAGCAGTGGGGGGAGGGGGAGAGGGAGAGGGAGAAAGGGGGAAAGGTACAGAGAATAAGTAGCATAAATGGTAGGTACAAAACAGACAGGGGGTGATTAGAATAGTATAGAAAATGTAGAGACCAAAGAACTTATATGTAAGACCCATGGACGTGAACTAATGCGGGGAGGAATGTGGGTGGGAGGGGGGTTGCAGGGCAGAAGGGAATAAAGGGGGGAAAATGGGACAATTGTAGTAGCATAATCAATAAAATATATTTTTAAAAAATTTAAATCGTTAAATTCTGTGTCAGGTAATTTCTCAGGAAGATGTTTCCCAATTCATATGTCTGAGGAGCTTAAAAGGAAACAATATATAAAATTCATTAACATAATATCAAATGTTTGAAGATACTTAATTTAAGCAAGTTTTATAAAGAGGATCACACATCTTTCAAAGGCTGATAAAAGTAATTAGATCTGATAGACTTATAGAGTAAGCTGAATAACACAAAACAGAAATCTAGATTTCTTATAGATGTAAAAAGTTCAATAGCAGTTTTAAAGTAAAAAAGTCTCTTGTGAAGTCCCTGAATTTCTCTCTCAAGAAAAATCATTCTTAAGGACAACAAAAAATTCACATCAAAATAATCATTGTAATCACTTACCACTATGATGATAATTCTATCAGGTTTGTTATTTTTAAAAATTAATGAGCTAAGAGCTTAAACAATGTACAAATTTTATGTAGATGTTTTTCATTTCATGTCACAAGGGAATGTCTTGAAAATACAAGTAAACTAAGTTGTTGGTGAATGAAAAATTTCCCCATTACCTCAACGTCTGATACAGTAAATCTTCATCTCTGATTAAATTCTTATAACTCTGCCCCAAGTTTTTGTGCTAAAGGATCATTACCCCCAAGTCTTTCCAGAACTAAATAATTTAATGGAATGCAAAATACTTGGATGCATTAGTTTTATAACAGTTAATTTTAATAAACTCTTCTACAATAATTTTTGCATGCGAAAAAACTGATAATTTCCTAATCTTCTACATTTTCTTTCCTTTGTCCTCTTAGACTAGAGGACATTCATCTAGAAAATGAATTTTGCACCTAGCTCCAAGACTTGATGTACACATTATGGGCTATGAGGACAAGGTCCTTAGGGACCCATTTCCTCAGATGGAGAAATGTTCCAATCTGAACTGACCTGACATAAGCAAACAAATGAATAATATTTTTAATGAAATTAACAAAACAAGCCTAGCCAATACTTAATAAGCTTAATGTTTAATGAATTTAGCCTAGAAAATTTCTTTTTTCTTTGCTTAATAGACTTATGAATATATATTATGTCAATTTTTGTTCTAAAATTTCTTTTCACTGCTTCAATATGGAATGAGGACATAAAAAAAACAACAACCCTGCACACACCAATAATTACTCTTTGTTTGTTTTATCCTGCCACTGTGCTATCTTGAAGAAAAGATTAGTAAAAAGGCTTTTGACTCTGTAGCCTTGCTAAAGTCAACAGATGACATACAAACAAGATAGTTGTTTGACTTATTTGCAAAGGGTCATGGGATGGTAATCAAAGAGTTTTATTGATAACACTGGAAGAATTAGCTGTTTGATTCAGTGAAATATTTATGAGTATGGGAAGTGAGCATTTTTTGGTTTTTCAATTTTTAAGTAGGAAATATTTCAAGCATACAGAAAATTACAAAGAATATTAAACATTCTGTACATCTCTCCCCATCCCTACAGGTAACCCTCACCCTGAAATTAATGGGTATCTTCCTGTGCATATTTTTATTTTGCTACATATGTATGAGTAAAAAATATATTACACTCTTTAGTGTAGTTAACATTTTATACAAAGGTCATCATATACCAAACCTCCTCTTGCAAATTGCTTTTTTTACTCAATATTAGGTTGTTATGATTCATACCTATCCATACATGCAGAGAAAATGATCTACTTCATTTTAACTTCTATGTAGTATTTCATTACATGAATATGTCAGTTTATATATTCATTTCCTACTGATAGGTTGTTTCCAATTTTTCATTCTTACAAACAATGATGCAATAAATATTCTTCTACACTTCTACACTTCTACATCTTCTTATAAATACATATAAGTATGTAATATCAAGGTAATGATATTATCTGAGGTAATATCAAGAAGTAGAATTGTCAAATAACACAGTATTAATATACTTAGGAATAAAGATACTGTGCCATCAACCCCAAAGTTATGAGACTTCTATCTCAATGGCAGTTATGAAAGTTCACTTCCTTCCACCCATGAAAAAAATTAATTTGTAGAAGTATAAATTTTCAAGTATGAAATGATAGATGATTATTGTCTTAAATGTCATTTCCCTGATAAATAATGAAGTTGAGCATCTTTTCAAATATTTTTTTGGTCATTTGAGTTAACTTTTCTGTGCATGTCTACTCATCCTTTGCCTATTTAGAGCTTATTATTTTATCTTATTAATTACTACTTAATAGTCCCAGAATATCAATACTTTTGTGATTATAAATCTTATGAAACATGTCTTAGTTTGTAACTCTTAGGTTGTAGAGTCACTTATGATGTTTTGTTATATAATAGGATTTTACTATTTTGTACAAAATAAAGTGGATATTCCTCATTTTTAGCCACTTAATGACAAGTCCATCCATTTCTACCCTGATTTATTAAGCCGCCTCTAATATATACCAAATTCCCATAGTGGGTCTGGTGCTGGGCTGTGTAGTCTACTCTTATGGTCTATTTGTCTTTTCTTGTATCAATACCACACTGTTATGACGAATACAGCTTTATAACAGATCTTGATATCTGATAGAAAAAGTACACCTCCTTAATCTTCCTCAAAAATGCTTGACTATTTATTAGCCCTTTACACTGCCATGATAATTTCGGGATTAGCTTATCAAATTCATTACAACCTTGGTGTTATCTGACTATGTTATACGTCTATATCAATTCAAGGTAAAACAGACAGCTTTACAATACTGAATCTTACCTTTCATGAACATGGTATAATTTCCCATTTGTTTCAATCTTTTAGAACTTTCAATAAACATTTAAGTTTTTCTCCTTGAAAACATTAAATGTCATTCATTATATTTATTCCTGGGTACTCAAAATTTTGCAATGTTATTTTAAATAAGACTATTACTAAAAATTAGACTTTCTCATTGAATATTACTGGAATGTGGGGATATTATTACTGATTTGGGTGCATAAGTAATGTCAGTAAACTCTATTTGTTCTAATAATTTATATGCAGGTTCTTCTGAATTTTTTATGTAGCCAATCTTATAACTATGGACAGATGCACTGGCTAAAAAAGTATAGAAAGATGATATTTTTGTTTTCTTCCTACCTCTGAAGGAAATATATCAAGTATTCCACCTAAAAATATTTGCTGTAAATTTTTGATAGATGCACTTTATCAGATTAAAGACTTGCCTTTCTATTCATCGCTTACTAAGAATATTCCTGATTCACTAAGAATTTTGAGTGTTTTTGGCTTTGGTTTGTTTTTAAGTTTTGCTGTTGAGTATTATCAAATACTTTTTGCTCATTTTTAAAAATATTTTCTCACTAATGTGTTAATATAGTAAATTAAAAATAAAATTTCTTCACATTCTTCAGACAATTCCAAATTGCTCACGATTAAAAAAAGAAAAATACATATTTTGCTAGATTTGGTTTGTTAGTATTTCATTTAAGATTTTTGCACCCATTCTAATAATTTACCTTTGATACATTATTCTTCTCTGATTTACATATCAATATTATGTTAGAGTCAAAGTGAATTGCTATGTTTTCAAAGTTTGTTTAGTCTTTGAAACAGTTTCTATGAGATAGGGATATATATATATATATTTCTTGACAATCTGGTAAAACTTGACAAAACCACCAAAGTTGTATTTTTTTAAATAAGATATATACTGCTAATTCAATTTATTTCAAGATTATGGATCTATTTGAAAATTTTTATCCTTTCTTAACACATTTTGGTAATATACATGATTCTGCAAAACTGTTCTTTTTATGGTTTTTGTAAGTATTGACTTTAAGTGTAGTTCTGTTACTTTTTCTTTCTAATACTATATATTTGTGCCTTTTTCTCTTTCATATTAATTAAATTTAACAGGGCTTTATCTGTTAATATTTTCAAATAATCACCTTTTGTTTTAACTGCTCTTCTTTATGGTAACTTTGATTTATCAATTGTTTCTGTCATATATTTTGACACTATATTCCATCTGAAGTGTGAACAATTCGGAACTATTAAATCTACTAAATTAAGCTTCTTTCCTCATCTTCTTTATTCCCAATCTGCTTTTGGCTTTGAAGTATATTTTGTCTAATAATAATACTATGTATCCTCTCTTTTGGTTAGTATTTTTCTGGTATATCTTCTTATGACTTCACCTCTGACCTTTCTATTATGTTTTAGATGTGACTCTTGTAAGAGTATATAACTAACTAGGTTTTGTTTTTAAAATTCAATCAGGATCTCTAACTTTAACTAGGAAGTTTATCTTGTGTGATATTTGTGCTTGCTTCTAATATTATTTCATGTTTACTCTTTAGACTGATTTTTTTCACCTTTCACTCCTTTTATTTCTACTTATTTTTTAAAGTATATTTTATTGATTATGATATCACAGTTGTCCCATTTTTTTCTCCCCTTTATTCTCCTCCACCCTGTAACACCCCTCCCACCAGCATTCCCCCATCTTAGTTAATGTCCATGGGTTGTACATTATAAGTTTTTGGCTTCTCCATTTCCTATACTATTCTTAACCTCTCCCTGTCTATTTTGTACCTAATAATTATGTTTCTTATTCCTTGTACCTTTTTCCCCATTCTCCCCCCATCCCCTCCCCACTGATAACCCTCCATGTGATCTCCATTTCTGTGATTCTGTTCCTGTTCTAGTTGTTTGCTTAGCTTGTTTTTGTTTTTTAAGGTTCAGCTGTTGACACTTGTGAGTTTGTTGTCATTTTACTGTTCATATTTTAGATCATCTTCTTTTTCTTAGATAAGTCACCTTAACATTTCATATAATGAGGGCTTGGTGATGAGGAACTCCTGTAACTTGACCTCGTCTGGAAAGCACTTTATCTGCCCTTCCATTCTAAATGATAGCTTTGCTGGATAGAGTAATCTTGGATGTAGGTCCTTGCCTTTCATGACTTGGAATACTTCTTTCCAGCTCCTTCTTGCCTGCAAGGTTTCTTTGGAGAAATCAGCTGATAGTCTAATGGGAACTCCTTGGTAGGTAACTGTCTCCTTTTCTCTTGCTGCTTTTAAGATTCCCTCCTCATCTTTAATCTTGGATGATGTAATTATGATGTGCCTTGATGTGTGCTTCCTTGGGTTCAAGTTCTTTGTGACTCTCTGAGCTTGCTGGACTTCCTGAAAGTCTATTTCCTTCACCAGATTGGGAAAGTTCTGCTTCATTATTTTTTTCAAATAAGTTTTCGATTTCTTGCTCTTCCTCTTCTCCCTCTGGCACTCCTATGATTCAGATGTAGGAATGTTTAAAGTTGTCCTGGAGGTTCCTAAGCCTCTCCTCATTTTCCTGAATTCTTGTTTCTTCATTCTGTTCTGGTGGAATGATTATTTCTTCCTTTTCTTACAAATTGTTGATTTGAGTCCTGGTTTCCTTCCTGTCATTATTGGTTTCCTGTATATTTTCCTTTATTTCACTTTGCATAGCCTTCACCTCTTCCTGTATGTTGTGACCATACTCAACCATTTCTGTGAGTGTTCTGTTTACCAGTGTTTTGAACTCTGCATCTGACAGGTTGGCTATCTCTTCATTGCTTAGTTCTTTTTCGGAGCTTTGATCTGTTTTTTTCATTTGGGCCATATTTTTTTTTGTCCTGGTGCAACTGTTATATTCTAAGGGGCAGAGCCTTAAGTATTTGCCAGGTGGGGGGCAACCCAGGTTGCTCTGTTGTGGTGCTTTCCGTGGGGGAGGGGTCCAAGAGGGAACAAAGCTACTTGCCTGGGCTCTCAGCTGGCTTCAGTCATTTCCCCTGCTCCCCACAAGCAAACTGGGCCTTTCTGGTGCTGATTTCCAGGTGGGTTGGTGTGTGTACATTCTAGGACCCTGTGGGTGTCTCCAACAAACTCTCCTGTGAGGCTGGGAGTTTCTCCCGCAGTTGTAACCCCCACAGATTCTTACAACTAGAGGTCTGAGTCCTTCTTTCCCTGTGCTGTAACTCTGGGTTGCACAGTCAGTCTCACTGCCCAGATGTACCTCCCTGTTTACGCACACCAATGTGGGACCATCTGGTCTGCCAGTAGCTGCCTCGCCCCAGTCCTCCAGCTACCTCCTTGCTGTGCATCCAATCTACTCCAGCTGCCCATTTCCACCCCTTCTACCAGTCTGAATGAATGTTTCTTTTTTAACTCCTTAGTTATTGGACTTCCATACAGTTTGATTTTCTGGCAGTTCTCATTACTCTTTGTTTTAAATTTGTTTTCTTCTTTTGATTGTGAGAGGAAGCAACATGTGTCTACACCTCCATCTTGGCTGGAAGTCTGTATCTACTTAATGTTGTATTGATTAAGTTTTCTCTGTTGCTTACTTCCATGTCTACTGGATCCATTTCCATTCTTTTTTATGTTTATCCAAAATTTATATGTACATACTTAAACAAACAAAGTCTAAAGGGGTTAAATACTACTGTTCCTAAAAAACAGAAGAACTTGAGCATTCATTTCTCTTTTTTCAGTTTCTATATTCTCTTGTTTACTATTTTAATTTTATTCTGTTGTTAATTATTTCCCCACATTAGTATTCATTTTTACAACCTTTTTTTTACAATATATTTAAATTATCAAAATATTTACCTATTTCTGTCCTCATCATTATTTGTTTGCCAGTCTTTCCTCCTGAATTCAGTTTCCTTCTTGCTGAAATATCTGCTTTTGTATTTATTTCAGCAATGCAGTAAACTCAATCTTCATTAAAAAATGTTATTTAGCTAAGCAGAGACTTCTTGGGTTGATGGTTATTTTCACTCAATACTTTCAGGATGCTATCTACTCCTCCTGGAATCTATTGTTGCTAATCTGAAGTTGCCAGTTTAATATTGTTCCCTTGTATGTATTTTCTGCTCACAATTTTTAAGTTGCTCATTGTTTTAATACTATGCAGTAATATCACAATACATATTTGTTCTACAAACTCTAATCACTCTTGTTTATTTCTTAGATCAATTCACATTACTTGATTTATTTTCATTTGCTTTTATAAATAAAGGATATTGAAAGTTGATTTAACTACCAGGGCATATATAAAGGTCTATAAAATGTGATTATTTCATGCTAATATATCCAAAGTATTATTTCTCCTTGGCTCCAAAGTTGTTTATATTGCTTAGCACTGACTATTTACTTCTATTAAAACACATCTATAACCAAGTTCTGATGAAGAAAATACCTGGGTAGATAATGGCTGCCTATGCTTTTATTCAGCTCATGACCCTGAAAACTAAGCACTTAAAGCATTTTTTCCTAATTTTCTTTTGGAAGTCTAATGTGCTTTTATTAAAAAGAGAAGTTTTTAATAAAAAACTTCTATGTCTCATAATTATTAGTTATTCAAAGAATTACTGTAAAGACACTGGAGAGGAGCCTCATTTTAGCTGGATACACCAAACTCAACTTGCAACAAAAGGAGCTTACTTTACAAGTAAAATTATGCACTGAATTTATAGAGCACAATTACAGATTCTCCTAATTTGAAAATAGATTCTCTTTTAATTCCTTTCATGTATCAAGGAATGAATAAACAACAGTTATAACCACCATAAAAATACTACCAGATCATATGCAAAGGGCCTAAAACAGGTCACCAACCCCCAGGCTGCAGAGAGGTACTAGTCAGTGGCCTGTTAAGAATCAGGCCATATAGAAAGAGGGGAGTACCTGATGAGTAAACTCACATTACCGAATTCTGCCTCCTGTCTCCCCCTCCCCCGTAGAAATATTATCTTCCACGAAACTGGTCCCTGGTGTGGTTGGGGACTGCTGGTCTAAAAGAAACTTCTGGGCCTACTGAATATTGTTCTTAATCTTTCTTATTATTCTTTTTTTTAAATCCTCACCCAAGGATATGTTTATTGATTTTAGAGAGAAGAAGAGAGAGAGAAAAATATTGATTGGTTGCCTTCCATCCACACCCTAACCAGGGATTGAACCCAGGGCCTAGGTATGTTCCCTGACCAGGGATTAAACCTGCAAACTTTTGGTGTACAGGATGACACTCCAACCAACTGAGCCACCCAGCCAGGGCTTACTATTCGTTTAAAATAGTTTCATGCCAAGTGTAATTCTGTAAGAAAATTCTATAAGCCAATGATTTATAACCACTAACAAATGTGTATGAAAAATACTAGTGTAGACTGAAAAGATGTTTGTTTAGTTCAATTTGGGCAATAGGAAAGTGCTATAAAGCATGGAAAGTTCCAACAGAAATTTGGGAGGCACTAAGTGTAATGATTAAACACTAATTCAGAAAACACATGAAAGTAGCAATCAAATCCCAATCACACTTTTACATATTTACCACTATATGACTTGAGCCAAGTGACTTAGAAAGTTTTCTTTTCTACAATATCTCTTAAAATTGTTGTTATGCCTATGTAAGATAACGTTCTGAAACTGAACACAAGGCTGAAATAGCTACATATTCAGAACAATATTTTTCCCGACTATCAATTAAACTTACGTTACTATTTTAGCAAAGATGCAGAAACATGTATTCAAGTGAGACAGGGAAATGTGGTTACCTGGAAAGGCAGGCTTTAGTGACAGCACCGTGAAGGTTTTCATTAGGGTACTGGGACAGCCGACGAGAAATCCGCAATAGCTGTCTGGTAGAAAGTGATGCTGCCAATGACTGTGCCTATTAAAAGGCAAAGACAGCCTGTTAAGAGTCTTGTTTCAACTTGCTATAAGTCCCTTTAGATGGGTATCATAGCAGAATTCATTATTCCTGAAGGACAAGGTTAAACTTAAAATACATATGTACTGTGAATGAATTACAAATAAAAATAAACAGAAAGCAATTAACATTTCAAACATTCTTGAAGATAATTTTTCTAGTCTTTGAAAAGTGTTTATCAATTAAAATTCAATTAAATTGTTTTCACTGTACTAAATCTGTGTATACATTTGTGGCAGGGGGTGGAGGTTGGATGGAGGAAGGATATAAAATAGCCCTTATGTACAACTATTTTTTATTTTTTTCTGCTTACACAAAGCTGAATTGTCAAGCTATCCTAAAAATGCTTAGAGCTTTAAGTAAATCCATGGCTTTTGAAATACAGAAAAAGAGTAATGGGCACTTTAGGCTGCTGACCACAGAGATGTCAGCGAATTTGTCCCTTCAGTGGTAGCTTGCTGTGCAGAATCCTTCCCCTATTCTGTCAAGATAAATTTACTTGTTTTCTTGTACTTCCCCAAATCTCAATGGTAGAGTTTCTAGTACTGAACTTAGGACATGTAAGTACCAATAAGTATTTGCTAACTTGAATTTAAAATTATCTTGGAGGAAGCATAATGTAATGGTAAAGATTATAAGCTTTGAAATCAGAAAAGACAAGGTCCCATTTATTAGCTATGTGACCTTGAGAAATTTCTTAATCTCTTCAAGTCTAAATTTCCTCATCTTTATAATAGCAATAATAATGCCTTGATTTTAACGTCATTTTGAGAATTAAATTAGAAAATTATTCTAAAGCACTTAGTGTAGGTCAGTGTAGGGCATATATAGGTATGCAACAAATATTAGCAATTATGGTTAAAAGTCAGCCTCTTCAAAATAAAAAAAAAATCTAATGGAAGAAGAGAATGTAACCTATACATTAGAATGAATTTAATGAATCAGATTATTACTGGCCTAATTAATAACTTAGATCAGTAACACTAGGAGACAAAGGATTTTCACTGAAAACCAGAGGAAAGAAGAACTTTGAAGCAATTGGCCTTTTGTGAGGGCAGAACAGGACTGAATGAAATGTCACAGAGAGTGATGAAGGCTGTACAGTGGCCCTGAACACCTGAGGAAACGGAGAAGGGAACTCTATGACATTAACAAAGGGCTCAAAATGGACAATTGTAAGATGAAAAAGACATACTGCACATTTGCTTGTTTTCAACATTTCACTTAAGGTCATCTCAACATGTCCCCCAAAAAAAGAGTGAATTGATTTCTCCTTCCTCATGTATTTCATAGTTCTATGAAATGCTGCTCTGCTGTTATTAGCATTGTATTTTAGCTACAACATGGGTTAAACAGCCCTTTGAGGACTAGGTTGGGAGCATGACTACCTTTTATAACATATCTTTTTTTTCTATTAAAAAACACAAAGTTTCAAAGAAGTCACCTCTAAGCAAACATTGTTTCATCTTGCTTCTCACAAATTTGTGTTCTAGGCCTGGAGACAATATTTAAATATAAGAAAGAAAAATTGCAATTCAAAATAGCATATAATTTAATGCCAAAATAAGTGGAACACTTGACAACTGCATAGGGGCTTGAAATGTTCAGGTGGGAAGGAAAAATGCTACAAACAAAAGGCATGAATGCATAAGGAACAGAAATACATGCAGAACCTGAGGAAACGAGTCCAGCTGTATTAGAAGGCCCTGATGAGAGCTTTGCTCCCAAATAACAAAGACCTGTGGCTGACACTTTGAGGAGTTTGGCTTGGCTCCTAAAAGCAGTAGGACTTCCTTATGTGCAACAAAGTAACATGAGTTTAGAAAGATTAATCAGGCAGATGTATGTAAAGTAGTTGAAGGACAGACAGGATTGAGACAGGAATCTGCCTACAAAAAGATAAAGTTCTACAGTGTGTTTATTAGCAAAAAGAATAGAAGGAAAGGATCAAAAAATGTTTCAAAGGGTTTGATAACTGATGGATATCAGAAAGAAGGAAGAACTGAGGACAAGATTATTTCAGGCAGTATGACTGAAAGTATCAGCAGTTAAGTATGACTCGGCAATTCCCATCCTTAATACCTGGGACCATGACTACCTTAATCATGGAAAATGTTTGACAGATGACTCCAACCAGAGGATTCTCATAACAAGAGTCCTAATAAACCCCACGGTAACTTTCTAGGGTACAACATTCTAATCTCATTCCAAGTGTGACACAGTTCAGGCTTCACATTTCATTCCAGTGATCAGTAAGGGTTTCTCATGATTTTGAAAAATACCAGCTCTCAGTTAAAGCCAAAATGCTTTTCAATAATATCCAGTGTTTAAAAAAATGAGAACAGAGGTTTACATTCAGCCTGAATAAAGGGTTTTGTTATCTCTGCTCTCACATTAGCCATTAAAAATTGAAAGTATACTTTAATTGAAAAATATATTTAATATTTACAATATCAAATTTTCAACTGCAGTTTTATCTTGCAAAATAACAAGTTAGAATGTGAGCACATTCCCTTAGTTACTATGGCTGTGCAGTTTAAGAGCACACCTTAAGGATTTTTCATATTAGCATGATTAATAATAGTACTTCAGCTTAAAGATATAAAGATTCTGATCAAAATTATTAAAAATAATTTTTCTCTTATTCCTCTTAAAGAATTATTTTCTTTTTCCAAAATGTAACATGTTTTCCAGGAGATGAAACTCTAGAAACAATCTATTAATTAATCAATTCATTCATTCATTCATCAAACATTTAAGTATCTACTATGTGCCAGGCACCAGACTGGAAAATGATAATAAGAGAATGCAAAAGACCTGTCCTCAAGGGGTTCAAATTCTAATTGGAGAGATAAAAATACACTGTGATACAATTGCAACAGGTCAATATAAGAAGCATATGCCAAACGTCATAAAAGAAGATTGGATATAGAGGTTACTTCTGCCTAAGGGGGCTGAGAGACACCTGATAGAATAGGGAACCTGACTGCAAGTGGATAGAGAAAAAGCACATTCCAGGCATTATCTAAGGCAGAGACATTTGGGTAAGTGCTGGGCTTAGAAAACAGCAAGATGCAACCTGTGGAAGAGCTGAGGGTGCTTCAAGAGAGGCTGTAGGAAATGAGACTGGAAAAGTAGCCAGGGTGAGATGGAACTCACAGGTATGCCTAACATGAAGTCGGAAGGCTGTCCTTCCGACTTCAGACAAAGAGAATCCATCTCTTAAAAGCTGTAAATAAGGGGAAGAACTTAGGAAATAAATTAGGGAAAGATCATTCCTGGGTCAAATGGAAGATTCATTCATTTATTCATTCATTCATTTAACAGATATTTATTGAACATCTCCTATGTAATAGGCAAAGTTCCAGATGTTGGGAATACAGCAGGGAGCAAAATAAATAAAAACTCAACATCCCAGAACTAAAATCTGAGTGAGGGGAAACAAACAATAAAAAAATGAGTAAAACAGCCCTGACTGGCATGGCCTTTCACAAAGGGAAAGGTCACCAGTTTGATTCCTGGTCAGGATACAAGCCAGGGTTGTGGGCCTAGTCCCCAGCTGGGGATGTACAAGAGGCAACTGATCAATGTTTCTCTCACACATTCATGTTTCTTCACTTCATTGAAATGAGTAAAGCATATTATATCAAAGGGTAATAAACCCTATGAAAAACCTTAAAAGAGAGAGAAAAGAATAAAATGGGGAGGATATGTGATTTTAAATAGAGTGCTTCAGGAAGCCTTCACTGAAAAGAAGACATCTGAGCAAATTCAAATGGGATGAGGGAGCGAACCTATAGCTACCTTGAAGGAGCACCTGAAGCAGAGGAGACACCAAGTGGCAAGGGTGCTAGTTTGTTCAAGGACCAACAAGGAGAATGGTGTAGCTAAAAAGAATGAGTAAGGGGAAAGTAGTTGGAGATGAGGTCTTCTGTGATAGCTAGAAAATAGTCCCTCCCCCAAAATATGTTCACATCCTAATCCCTGAAACCTGTGAATTTTATCTTACATGGCAAAGCTGACTCTGCAGACAGCATTAAAGATTTTTGAGATGTGGAGATTATCCTGAATTATCCAGATGGCTACTAAATGAAATCATGTATCCTTATGAAAGGGAAGCAGAAAAAGATCTGACACAGACACACAGAGAGAAGGTGATATGAAGATGGAGGCAGAGACTGAAGTGACAAGGCCATGAGTCAAGGAACACCAGCAGCCACCAGAAACTGGAAGAGGCAAGGAATGGATTCTTCCTTTGAGCTTCCAAGGGAATGTGATTCTGCTGACACCTTGATTTTGGCTTCATTTCAAACTTTGGTGTCCAGAACTGTGAGAAAAAGTTTTTTTGGCATAAACCACCAATTTGTGGTAATGTGTAATAACAGCACAAGAAAATATTAGAGGGCCACAAGAGGAATGGATTATTGGTGAAGAGGGCAGACAAGAGAAAGTAACAACATTCTAGGAGAAAGATTATGAAATCCAATACTAGGATAACAACTGACAACAGATAAGAGCACAGAATAGACATCAAGATGCTAAATTAATGAGATTTGGTTTCAAATTAAGTAGAAATACTGGGAAAGAAAGGAATCAACAATGATGTTAAGTTTTCTAATTTAGATAATTTAGTAGACAAGTTATTAACAAAGTTAGGAAATCAAATAAGGAATAGGTAGATTTAAAGGTGAAAGATCGTTTAATCACAACCTCCTCATCATCACAACCTTCCATCATCACAACCTCCCTATGAGATACAGGGCACTGTTCCCATTTTACACATAAGAATACTGAGACTCAAGAGTTAGACAGTGACAGCCCTAGATCTTTCCAACATACTATCCAAGCATGGAAATATAATTAGAAATAAAGAATCAATCAGAAAAGAGAAGTTAGAAACTGAAGATAAAGACATACGCATTATTGTACAGGTGGTACTTAAAGCCATAAGAAGAGATGAGATTGCACAGTACAGGAGACAGAAGGAGCAAAGCCAAAACCCAGGAGTACCAAGTACCGTATTTTGCCATGTATAATGCCTCCCGTGTATAATATGCACACATGTTTTGCAAATTATACATTAGAATAAGTACTACCCATGAATAATGAGCATCCTTATTTTTCCCTCAAAAATTTGGGCAAAAAAGTACATACTGTACACAGCAAAATATGGTACACCTCTACAGCTAAAGTTTTTTTTATGATATCAGACATGAGGAACTGGAAGAAATGTTAAAATTATTAAAAGAGTAAAACATATTTATAGGACAAAGCATGACACAGGCATAAAAATATCAGCTTAAAAAACAGATGTTAAAGCACTGAACTCTAAGAACAAAAAGCAGCAGCCTGTCAACAACAGAAAATCCAGACTTACCGTTGGATCCTGTGTCTCTCTGAGTTTGTGTGTAAATGATAACAATTTGTCCAAAGCTTCCTGAGGCATATTCGGGACCTATTTTATGAGAAAATTGAGGAAAGGCAGAAAGAATGAATTGGAATATCTGATCAATGAATCAAAAATCATAGCTACTTAACAAACAATACTAGAATTATATTTTTAGAAAGACTGTAATTACAGCTTACTACATGTTTAATTCATGGAAACTTTACTTATTCATCTTCTCAGAAAATGCTTACACCCAACCATTCCCCTCTCTCTTTAAGAATCAGGTAATTAAAACCAAGCTACTCTTCCTATTTACAATTCTATCACCTGCTAAAACTGAAAGGACCCTCTAATTCAGAGACTGCCATATAATATGCCTATAACAAACTTTCATATATTGGACTTCCGGCCAAGATGGAGGCATAGGTAGACACACTGTGCCTCCTTGCACAACCAAAAGAAGGACAACAACAATTAAAAAAAAAAAAAACAACAACCACAACTGACAGAAAATCGAACTGTATGGAAGTCCGACAACCAAGGAATTAAAGAAGACACATTCATCCAGACCAGTAGGATAGGCAGAGACCAACAGCCGGGCAGAGAGAACTCGTAGCAAGGTGGTGGCTGGCAGACCCAGTGAGGTGGCGGATTGCAGGCTGGGCATATGCAGGGCCCCAGCACGGGGAAATAAAGCCTCAAACTGTAACAGGGTGCAGCCAAGAGGGGGGCCCCAAATAGGGATTTGGAATGGGGTCCAGATCTCAAGGTGTCCAGGAAATATTAGGATGTCCTCACCCCTTCCCCCCACAGGTGTGAGTTCCCCCCACAGGGGGAAGGGACACATGGAGCAGGAACATGCAGGGCTGTTTTGTACAGCAACCGCTTTGCAGCTAACCTCTGGAATGGTCATTTAACATATCTATAACATTTAACTGGTTACATAGATATGTTAAATAGATGTGGCCTTGCTTTGAGCCAGAGAGAAGGGAGTGACTTCCACCCAAGATGTAACTGGGAGGCAACTCCCCCTGGTTATAGCACCTGAGTGAGAGCTTGAAGATGATTGGCTCCACGCCATGGGGTCATGCCTGCCCAGAACCACTATGGCAGCCCAGTAAAGCTGGAAGGATATGGGAGTGCTGGCAAGTGTAGCCAATTGTGGGAAGAGTCGGAAATGGGCCTGCAGAGGAAGATTGGTGTGGGGATTAAACCCAGACTTGGCAGCCATGGGAGGGGAGAGAACCATGAGGCTGTGGCAATAGAAAGGGGAACCACTTGGCTTTGGCCAGAGTGGGGACCCCTGCAGCCCTGTGAGGGAGAATCACCATGCGGCTTTATCAGAGAACTGCCACATGGCTTTGGCAGAGTGTCGCCCCTGCCTCACAGCCATTGAGGAGAGAACCATGCAGTCTTGGCAGAGTGGAGACCCCCTCACAGCTTTGCAGAGGAGAACCACGTGGCTTGATCCTGGCCGATGACACAGCTGATGGTGTTGGGAGCCTGAATCTACTTCTTTTCCTGAGATATGGCACCCCAAATTAGGACAGAGAAAGAAGGACTGCGTGAGTCTTTGGGTATCCTAAAGGATTTTGATATTTTAACAGAGATGTTAGGTCACTACATTAAGTCTGTATAGCTTTAAATAAACATTTCCTTTCCTTTTCACAAATCTCTGGCATTGAGAGACATCTTTCCTGTGGCAGCAGACAAGCGAACCTACTGGGGAGTCCTATCACTAATAGTATATCATATGTCCCTTGGCCCTGTTCTGTAACAGTTTTTTGTCATTCCTGGGTGGGCCAATAATTACCCCCCCTTTGGCCCCGGTCTGTTCAGTAACAAAACCACTCCTTGAAAGCACCTGTGGGGGTTGAGGCAGCAGTGGGAGAAACTCCCAGCCTCATAGGAGAGTTCACTGGAGACACCCACAGGGTTCTAGAATGTACACAAACCCACCCACCAGGGAATCAGCACCAGAAGGGCCCAATTTGCTTGTGGGATGCAGAGGAAGTGACTGATATCTGGCAGAGAGCTGAGCAAGTGCCATTGTTCCCTCTCAGAACCCTCCCCCACATACAGCATCACAACACAGAGACAAGGGGTTACACCTCCTGGGTGAACACCTAAGGATCCACCCCTCACCACATAACAGGCATGTCAAAACAAAAAAAAATTGCCCAAATGAAAGAACAGGTCAAAGCTCCAGAAAAAATACAACTAAGCAATGAAGAGATAGACAACCAATCAGATGCACAGTTCAAAGCACTGGTGATCAGGATGCTCACAGAATTGGTTGAATTTGGTCTCAAATTAGTTGAACAAATGAAGGCTACCCTAAGTGAAATAAATGAAAATGTACATGAAACCAACAGTGATGGGAAGGAAACTGAGACTCAGATCAATGGAGAAGGAAGAAAGAAACATCCAACCAGAACAGAATGAAGAAACAAGAATTCAAAAAAAATGAGGAGAGGCTTAGGAACCTCCAGGACATCTTTAAATGTTCCAACATCCGAATCATAGGGGTACCAGAAGGACAAGAGGAAGAGAGACAAGTGGAAAAGTTATTTGAACAAATAATAAAGGAGAACTTCCCCAATCTGGCAAAGGAAATAGACTTCCAGGAAGTCCCGCAAGCTCAGTGAACCCCAAAGAAGTTGGACCCAAGGAGGAACACACCAAGGCACATCATAATTACATTACCCAAGATTAAAATTAAGGAGAGAATCCTAGAAGCACCAAGAGAAATGAAGGCAGTTACCTACAAAGGAGTTCCTATAAGACTGTCAGCTGATTTCTCAAAAGAGACCTTGCAGGCAAGAAGGGGCTGGAAAGAAGTATTCCAAGTCATGAGAGGCAAGGACCTACATCCAAGATTGCTCTATCCAGCAAAGCTTTCATTTAGAATGGAAGAGCAGATCAAGTGCTTCTCAGATAAGGTCAAGTTAAAGGAGTTCATCATCATCAAACCCTCATTATATGAAATGTTAAAGGGATTTATCTAAGAAAAAGAAGATAAAAAACATGTGCAGTAAAATGACAGCAAACTCACAATTATTAACAACCACACCTAAAACAAAAACAAAAAAAGCAAACTAAGAAAACAACTAGGACAGGAACAGAACCACAGAAATGGAAATCACATGGAGGGTTATCAACAGGGGAGTGGGACAGGGAGGGAAGGGGAAAAGGTACAGAGAATAAGTAGCATAGATGGTAGGTAGAAAATAGATAGGGAAAGGGTAAGAATCATATAGGGAATGTAGAAGCCAAAGAACTTGTATATATGACCCATGGACATGAACTAAAGAGGGGAATGTGGGTGGGAGAGGGTGTGCAAGGCAGAGGGGAGTGAAGAGGGGAAATGGGACAACTGTAATAGCATAATCAATAAAATATATTTTAAAAAATAATTATTATATTTGTTATAAAAAAACTTTCATATACTATTATTTCCTTTTTTGTTAGCTTCAGCATAATGTTTTAGGCCCTTTCTAATTTAGGCCCTTTCTTACTGAACCCAAACCCATTCATTTAGTAGTAATCTTACAGCAAGACTACTAAGTCACATAAGGTATCGTATAAAGAATGGATGCTCAAGCTGTCCATTTTTTCATGTTGCATACCTAAGCAACATGGTCAGTTTCTCAATGAACTCTAAAGAGTAGTTGCCCAAATAACACACATTGATTGCCTTAACTATAACAAATTTAATCTAATTAAATATTTAATTGATTATAAAAAATTTTACTTAGACAATAATAAATTTAAAATTTTAATTTAAAAGATCAGGAAGGGATGTTAGAACAATGACTCAGACTAGTAGAATGTGGCCATTTCAGAAGCAAATTGTTCATGGTTTCTTTGGTCATTTAAGTGATTGAAACTTTTTAAAATTCTAAATTCTATTCAGTACATACTTTATCTTATTTATTCTTTAAATCAGTCCTGTGATGTAAGTAGTTTTATCCCCATCTTTTGATGAAGAAATTAGGGTTGAGTAATTTATCCAAGATATGCAGGCTAATAAATAGTGAATTTGGCACTTAAAGGTAAGTTGTTTGTCTTTAAAACCTATGCCCTTATCCTCAGCCATGCTCACAAGACCTAAAAAGTTCATTCTGGAATTTTAAAAATGATGAGTGTTAAATTTCTATGTAACTTAATAGACACAGATATAAGATTACTACTTGTGATCTCTAATAACACCATCCAGTAGCAGTTTCTATGAAGATGGAAATGTTTGTTACCTATGCTCCCTAATACATTAGCCAAAGCACCCATGTAGCTATTGATCACTTGAAATACAACTGAGAAACTAAATTTTAAAATTTTATGGCCAGTGCTAGTATATAAAATAGTACAGTTTTAGAAAATGCTAACCACAATGCCACTTAAGATAGACACGAAGTAATGGATTACATATATTTCAAGCCAACAGACAACTAATCAGGTAAGTATACGATAGGATATATGAGATCCCACTGACTAGCACAGTGAAGTTGTCATTGTTCACACATGCACATTCCAGTCCTCTCTCTTTGACTGCCAGGTTACATCGATGTTGCGCAAACTGTTCTCATTGTATTAACAATAGCTGGACTCTTTCCGGACAGACCTCGTATTACAGTCATGAGGGGACCAGGACTCCTTAGTATTTTCTACAGAATCTAAGCAAGTAAGATATACTTAACCTCCATTTACAGTAGGAACTTAAAATAGTCACCTTTGGCTGAATATAAAAGGAAAAGGAATCTGCAAACTGCCTCCACACGAAGAAAGAGGAGAGACAGCCTGTATCTCTGGTGCCCAAAGTGGGGTCCAGAGACCAGCAGTAGCAACATCAGTGCCATCTAATAGCTTTAGAGATGCAGATTCCCGTGCACCATATTCCAGACGAACTGACTCAGCAACCTGCATTTTTACCAAGTCCTCCAGAAGGTTCTGTAAAATGGTCACATTTCAGAACCATTATATGAGGCAATATGGGAGTCAGTGAGGAGAAAAAGCCAAAAATGTCCAATTTTGCTTTAGTGGGAGTCATAGTATCTTAAAAAGAGAAAAACTGAAGGCTCAGGCTAGAGCTGGCCTCACTCTTACCATTTCCTTAATCACTTGGATTTCTTCACTTTTGACAAGTGGTTTCATGTAATGGAAAAAGAACATGGTCAAGAATTCTGGCCCCAGCCACTGCTGTGTTGTACTTCCAATCACAGGGGGCTCTGCCAGTGCGATGATTCTGAAGGAGGGGTGGACAGGAAAAATGGATCTAAAAGAGGAAATAAATTAAAAACATAACCTTTTACATTAAAAATTAAGTCATGGTGGTTGAAGTCTAGGCAATGGTAAGTCTATACTGCAATTAATATACTCAAAGCTACTGTCCAAAGAACAGACTGAAAAAAGTCAAAACATTCTAAAACTCTATGATTAAAACAAAAGCAAACAAACAAAAGAATCACCTACTGCTAATATAAATGTGCCATATCCACTGGTAAAACTCCATCACTGGCACAAACCACTTGTTTGGAATACGCTATTATGCCTAAAATAAATTTTCCCTACAGTCCCCTGAAACAGAATCCCATCCAATTCATATTTAGCACATAGGTCCCTTTTCTTTATTCAAAATCCCCTTAAAATTTCGTATCTTACCAGGAACCCACTATATGTCAATCTTACAAAGACAAAGAAGAATGGTTCAAGGAGACTTCTCAATAAATAGAAATTTTGAGCAGCATAGGGGTTGGATTAAATTTAAATTTGGTTTGGAAATAAGAATACTAAGTTCTTAAAAAGGTAGAGAAATTTAAACTTTTATATAATTCACTCTTTTGTAATTTTATAGGAAATGTTATGATTTTTAAAGTAATCTCTATAAATCTCTGCTGGGCAATCTGAAAATGTAAATATTCTAGGACACACAGAGAAATAAGTAAGACTTCTCAAGGGTTGTGAAATGACTTGAGTAGCTTTTGGAGGAGGGACTAAAGATCCCTTTTGTGACCTAATCACCAAGACCATATACACCTAGATCATTTCTGAGGGCTTTTACATTCTTTGCAGGTAGTCACATGGCTAATATACCATTAAAAATGGCTTAAGAAATGTTAGAGACTTTCCTTCTCTTATTGTAAAACACCAGGAATACCATGGACATGGTAGTTAGAAATAGTAAGATGGCCAAACACCAGACAACATACATGCCTGCATTTCTCACAGGAAGGACCAAAATAGAACTGTTTCCTTTGATGAGAAAAACTTCTTTGGGGAAAGAGTGAGTATGAATACTATAGACTGCTAAATGTGACCCTTCCTGCTGTTGTCAAAGCATCGGTGGGGGAGGGGAGTGAGATTTTCTTGAGAAAATAGTGAACTACCAATAGTTTATTTTGCCAAGAAGAGGCTTTTGCTTATCTCAGGGAAGCTCTAAAGATCAGTGGCCTAGCCTCAGTTATAATTATATATGCTTTAATGTTTTTTCATTTTGTTGAATATTTTTTTATTGTGACTGAACATTAAAAACAGTATATAATCTCTCATTTTTAATTATTGATCAGTAGTAAGTCATAACTGGACATTGGGCAGATCCATGACTGGCAGATTTCTCTGGACCCTTTAACTCTAACTCTTCTGTTTGCTTATCTGAGAGAGAGAGGAAGGGCCAGGGGTTGGGGGGAAAGTGAGAGAGACAGACAGAGACAGAGACATTGATTTGTTCCACTCACTTATGCATTCATTGGTTGCTTCTTGTACATGCCACGCCTGAGGATGGAACCCACAAGCTTGGCATATTGGGACAACACTCTAACTAAGTGAGCTACCTAGCTAGGACTATTCTTACTCTTATGTTTGAAAATAGTTAGGATCTGAGCTTTCCCTCCTACCTCCCCAGAAACTCTAGCATCTCTTTGCTAGTAAATTAGGCCATGTAAATTTTTAACAGAATTCAGGGTAGATCCAGGATTTTATGCCTAAGTTTCTATGTTTGATTCTCAACACAAAGAGCCTTAAGGATATTCTGATTTTGAAAAGTGACCCTAAACATTTTTATGGTGAAAGAACAGTTTAAACTCTGTAACTGTGAAGGGTCTAATTACTTACTATTGTATGTATCAGTTTTGTCTTTTTTATTCAGAGGACCCACCTTCTTTCATGACCAGATTTAGACTAGCCACTCTGCTTTTGGGTAGGAAGGCATTATTTTCAGTTCCTATTGCAACAGGGTGCAGCCACAGGGGCCCTCAAATAGGGGTTTGTAATGGAGTCCAGAACTCAGGGTGCCCAGGAAATATTAAAAAATGTAGGATGTCCTCACCCCCACAAGTCTGAACTGGGGGATGGGACACATGGAGCAGGACCATTGAGAGTTGTTCTGCATAGCAACAGTTTTGCAACTAACCTGAGGCATGGTCATTTAACATATCTGTAACTTTTAACTGATTTCATGGATATGTTAAATACCTGTGGCCATGCTTTGAGTCAGGGAGATGGGAGTGACTTCCACCCAGGAAGTAACTGGGAAGAAACTCCCCCTGGTTAGAGTGCCTGTGTGAGAGCTTGGAGATGATTGGCTCCACGCCACGGGACCACACCTGCCCAGACTTACAATGGCAGTCCAGAAAAGCTGGAAAAATATGGGAATGCTGGCAGGTCCAGCTAATTGTGGGAGGAGTCGGAAATGAGGCTGCAGAAGAATATTGGCACTGAGGTTTAAACCCAGGCATGGCAGCCATGAAAACAAGGGACCATGTGGCTTTGCCAAGAAAAAGAGGGGACCAGGCAGCTTTGGGGTGCTCCCTTTTGCCACGTGGCTTAGGAAGCAGGAAAGACCTTGCTGGGGAAAAAAATGGGGTGAAAGGTCTCTTGCTGGTGGGCCATGAGAAGGTGACACATGGTTTTGGATTAACTGGAGATCGCGGTGGTGACACAGGTGATGGTGCTAAGAACCAAGGGAGGCTGGCCAGCCTAACACGGATTGCTGGGAACTGAAAGGCTACTTGAGCCATGGATTTCTGTTTCTTTTCCTGAGATACGATACCTCAGACTGCGCAAAGTGGGGAAAGAAAGACTGTGTGTGTCTGTGGGTGTTTTAAGGTACTTTGGGATTTTAATGAAGACGTTAAGTCATTACTCTTAAGTCTATATAACCTTTGAATAAATAATTCCTTTCCTTTTCACCAGTGTCTGACATTGAGAGCTATAATTCCCTGATGGCAGGCAAGGCACCTAGTGCAGGGGACCCCGGGAGAAGGAGGGGATCCATACGGTAATTGTATATCGTTCCCCTCCCATGAGTCTGTTCTGTAACACTATCACTGACTTTTCTTTTGTCCTTGTCACCAAAAGTCTTTAAAAAGTTTCTTGCAGTGATGGTTATTAACTACAGCAATGAATTTATTT
The DNA here is from genome assembly GCA_028533065.1 of Trachops cirrhosus. Taxonomy (NCBI): domain Eukaryota; kingdom Metazoa; phylum Chordata; class Mammalia; order Chiroptera; family Phyllostomidae; genus Trachops; species Trachops cirrhosus. Next base: position 39,003,825 of record CM052548.1, read on the forward strand.
AAATATTGAACTAGCATCTGCACTCTTCCAAGTATTACACTACACCTTAGGTGGTATAAAGATAATTAAGGAGTGTGTACATGCAGGTTGCTACATTGCATACAAAAAAAGGGAAATACCGGCTGTGTCCAGAACTGCATAACTTCTAGGTTCTGAAGTGGAACATTAGTATTCCCGTGTGGGGGCCAGTTACAAAATCCTCTCCTGGTTCATGATTAATGTCTTTATAGAAAACTATATCATTCTTTCAAGTTCCTTAATATATAAATTTGACCAAATGTACATATTTCCTTCAAAAAATTGGAGTTTATTGTAATCTTTTTTTGTTTTATTATAACTTTGTTGAAGTATAATTGGTATATAATAAACTGCATATTTAAAGTGTACAGTTTGATAATTTTTTATATGTATTTACATCTATAAAACCATCATCACAATCAAGAGAATGAACACATCTGTGAGCCCTAAAGTATGCTCAAACTCCTTTGTAATCTCTATTTACAGTTATTTTATACAATTTGTATTTTCTAGAGTTTTATGTAAATCACACAATATGTACCCTTTTTGGTCTGGCTTCTTCAGCAAAATTATTTTGAGATCTACCATGTTATGTACATCAATAATTTACTCCTTTTTATTGCTGACAAGCATTAGAAAGTAATATCCATAAATTTATACTCACAACCCCTAGACAAACTGACCTCAATATTTTTACTTTTAAAATATTTTTCAAATCAGGACTTCTGGCCAAGATGGAGGCATAGGTAGACACACTGTGCCTCCTTGCACAACAAAAATAAAGACAAAAAAAATTTAGGAAAAAAAAAAAAACCCAGTACTGACAGAAAATTGAACTATATTAAAGTCGAACAACCAAGGAGTTAAAGAAGAAACATTCATCCAGCCTGGTAGGAGAGGCAGAGTGGAGCAGTGGGGTGGAAAGGGGTCGCAGCAAAGTGGTGGCTGGCGGACCCAGCAAGGCAGTGGATTGTGGAGGGGCTTGGTGCACAAGGCAGCTGGCAAACCGGGTGGTCCCACATTCACATGCAGATAAACCAGGAGAAACTGGGGAGCCAGACACACCACGCAACCCAGGGTCTCAGCGCAGGGAAATAAAGCCTCAAAGCACCACTTGAAAACACCTGTGGGGGGTTGAGATTCCAGGAGAGACTCCAAGCCTCACAGGAGAGTTCGTTGGAGAGACCCACAGGGTCCTAGAACGTACATAAACCCACCCACATGGAAATCAGCATTAGAAGGGCCCAGTCTACTTGGGGAAAGAGGCAGAAGGGACTGAAATCCGGCAGAGAGCTGAGCAAGTGCCATTGTTCCCTCTCAGAACCTGCTCCTATATACACTGTCACAACGCAGTGACTGCATTGCCCTGCCCTGGTAAACATCTAAGCCTCCGCCCCTCACCACGTAACAGGTGTGTCAAGACAAAAAATACAACTAAGCAATGAAGAGATAGACAACCAATCAGATGCACAGTTCAAAGCACTGGTGATCAGGATGCTCACAGAATTGGTTGAATTTGGTCGCAAATTAGATGAACAAATGAAGGCTACCCTAAGTGAAATAAAGCAAAATGTACAGGGAAGCAATAGTGATGGGAAGGAAACTGAGACTCAAGTCAATGGAGTGGACCAGAAGGAAGAAAGAAACAAACAAACAGAAAAGAAGGAAGAAACAAGAATTCAAAAAAATGAGGAGAGGCTTAGGAACCTCCAGGACATCTTTAAATGTTCCAACATCCGAATCATAGGAGTACCAGAAGGACAAGAGGAAGAGGAAAAGTTATTTGAATAATAAAGGAGAACTTCCCCAATCTGGCAAAGGAAATAGACTTCCAGGAAATCCTGCAAGCTCAGAGAACCCCAAAGAAGTTGGACCCAAGGAGGAACACACCAAGGCACATCATAATTACATTACCCAAGATTAAAATTAAGGAGAGAATTCTAGAAGCAGCAAGAGATAAGGGGACGGCAACCTACACAGGAGTTCCTATAAGACTGTCAGCTGATTTCTCAAAAGAGACCTTGCAGGCAAGAAGGGGCTGGAAAGAAGTATTCCAAGTCATGAG